>OY756247.1:2400000-3600000 GCA_963576845.1 Megachile leachella
CCGGCTCAGACCTGCACATGCGCATTCGAGCTCACTTCTGCGCATGCTCACACGGGCACACTACTGTGCATGCGCACTCGGGGTCACTACTGCTCATGCGCATTCGGGGTCACTACTGCGCATGCGCACTCGGACTCACTACTGCGGATGCGCGCTCGGGCTCACTACTGCGCATGCGCACACGGGCTCACTACTGCGCATGCGCGCACGGGCCCACTACTGCGCATGCGCACTCCGGCTCAGACCTGCACATGCGCACACGGACTCACTACTGCGGATGCGCAATCGGGCTCACTACTGTGCATGAGCACTCGGGGTCACTACTGCTCATGCGCACTCGGACTCACTACTGCTCATGCGCACTCGGGGTCACTACTGCTCATGCGCACTCGGGGTCACTACTGCTCATGCGCACTCGAACTCACTGCTACTCATGCGCATTCGGGGTCACTACTGCGCATGCGCACTCGGACTCACTACTGCGGATGCGCGCTCGGGCTCACTACTGCGCATGCGCACCCGGGCTCACTACTGCGCATGCGCGCACGGGCCCACTACTGCGCATGCGCACTCCGGCTCAGACCTGCACATGCGCACACGGACTCACTACTGCGGATGCGCAATCGGGCTCACTACTGTGCATGCGCACTCGGGGTCACTACTGCTCATGCGCACTCGGGGTCACTACTACTCATGCGCACTCGGACTCACTACTGCTCATGCGCACTTGGGGTCACTACTGCTCACGCGCACTCGGACTCACTACTGCTCATGCGCACAGGGGCGCACTACAGTGCATGCGCACTCGGGGTCACTACTGCTCACGCGCACTCGGACTCACTACTGCTCATGCGCACTCGGGGTCACTGCTGCTCATGCGCACTCGGACTCACTACTGTGCATGCGCACTCGGGATCACTACTGCTCACGCGCACTCGGACTCACTACTGCTCATGCGCACTCGGGCTCACTACTGTGCACGCGCACTCGGGGTCACTACTGCTCATGCGCACTCGGACTCACTACTGCGGATGCACAATCGGGCTCACTACTGCGCATGCGCACTCCGGCTCAGACCTGCTCATGCGCACTCGGACTCACTACTGCTCATGCGCACTCGGGGTCACTACTTCTCATGCGCACTCGGACTCACTACTGCGGATGCACAATCGGGCTCACTACTGCGCATGCGCACTCCGGCTCAGACCTGCACATGCGCACACGGCCTCACTACTGCGGATGCGCAATCGGGCTCACTACTGTGCATGCGCACTCGGGGTCACTACTGCTCATGCGCACTCGGACTCACTACTGCTCATGCGCACTCGGACTCACTACTGCTCATGCGCACTCGGACTCACTACTGCTCATGCGCACTCGGGGTCACTACTTCTCATGCGCACTCGGATTCACTACTGCTCATGCGCATTCGGGGTCACTACTGCGCATGCGCACTCGGACTCACTACTGCGGATGCGCGCTCGGGCTCACTACTGCGCATGCGCACACGGGCTCACTACTGCTCATGCGCATTCGGGGTCACTACTGCTCATGCGCACTCGGACTCACTACTGCGGATGCACAATCGGGCTCACTACTGCGCATGCGCACTCCGGCTCAGACCTGCACATGCGCACACGGACTCACTACTGCGGATGCGCAATCGGGCTCACTACGGTGCATGCGCACTCGGGGTCACTACTGCTCATGCGCATTCGGGGTCACTACTGCTCATGCGCACTCGGACTCACTACTGCTCATGCGCACTCGGGGTCACTACTGCTCATGTGCACTCGGATTCACTACTGCTCATGCGCATTCGGAGTCACTACTGCGCATGCGCACTCGGACTCACTACTGCGGATGCCCGCTCGGGCCCACTACTGCGCATGCGCACACGGGCTCACTACTGCGCATGCGCGCACGGGCCCACTACTGCGCATGCGCACTCCGGCTCAGACCTGCACATGCGCACACGGCCTCACTACAGCGGATGCGCAATCGGGCTCACTACTGTGCATGCGCACTCGGGGTCACTACTGCTCATGCGCACTCGGGGTCACTACTGCTCATGCGCACTCGGACTCACTACTGCTCATGCGCACTCGGGGTCACTACTTCTCATGCGCACTCGGACTCACTACTGCTCATGCGCACTCGGGGTCACTACTTCTCATGCGCACTCGGATTCACTACTTCTCATGCGCATTCGGGGTCACTACTGCGCATGCGCACTCGGACTCACTACTGCGGATGCGCAATCGGGCTCACTACTGCGCATGCGCACTCCGGCTCAGACCTGCACATGCGCACACGGACTCACTACTGCGGATGCGCAATCGGGCTCACTACTGTGCATGCGCACTCGGGGTCACTACTGCTCATGCGCACTCGGGGTCACTACTGCTCATGCGCACTCGGACTCACTACTGCTCATGCGCATTCGGGGTCACTACTGCGCATGCGCACTCGGACTCACTACTGCGGATGCGCGCTCGGGCTCACTACTGCGCATGCGCACACGGGCTCACTACTGCGCATGCGCGCACGGGCCCACTACTGCGCATGCGCACTCCGGCTCAGACCTGCACATGCGCACACGGACTCACTACTGCGGATGCGCAATCGGGCTCACTACTGCGCATGCGCGCTCGGGCGCACTACTGCGCATGCGCACCCGGGCTCACTACTGCGCATGCGCGCACGGGCCCACTACTGCGCACGCGCACTCCGGCTCAGACCAGCACATGCGCACACGGACTCACTACTGCGGATGCGCAATCGGGCTCACTACTGTGCATGCGCACTCGGGGTCACTACTGCTCATGCGCACTCGGGGTCACTACTGCTCATGCGCACTCGGACTCACTACTGCTCATGCGCACTCGGGGTCACTACTGCTCACGCGCACTCGGACTCACTACTGCTCATGCGCACTCGGGCTCACTACTGTGCACGCGCACTCGGGGTCACTACTGCACATGCGCACACGGACTCACTACTGCGGATGCGCAATCGGGCTCACTACTGCGGATGCGCGCGGGCTCACCAGTGCGCATGCGCACCCGGGCTCACTACTGCGCATGCGCGCACGGGCCCACTACTGCGCATGCGCACTCCGGCTCAGACCTGCACATGCGCATTCGAGCTCACTTCTGCGCATGCTCACACGGGCACACTACTGTGCATGCGCACTCGGGGTCACTACTGCTCATGCGCATTCGGGGTCACTGCTGCGCATGCGCACTCGGACTCACTACTGCGGATGCGCGCTCGGGCTCACTACTGCTCATGCGCACTCGGACTCACCACTGCTCATGCGCACTCGGGGTCACTACTTCTCATGCGCACTCGGATTCACTACTGCTCACGCGCACTCGGACTCACTACTGCTCATGCGCACTCGGGGTCACTACTGCTCATGCGCACTCGAACTCACTGCTACTCATGCGCATTCGGGGTCACTACTGCGCATGCGCACTCGGACTCACTACTGCGGATGCGCGCTCGGGCTCACTACTGCGCATGCGCACCCGGGCACACTACTGCGCATGCGCGCACGGGCCCACTACTGCGCATGCGCACTCCGGCTCAGACCTGCACATGCGCACACGGACTCACTACTGCGGATGCGCAATCGGGCTCACTACTGTGCATGCGCACTCGGGGTCACTACTGCTCATGCGCACTCGGGGTCACTACTGCTCATGCGCACTCGGACTCACTACTGCTCATTCGTACTTGGGGTCACTACTGCTCACGCGCACTCGGACTCACTACTGCTCATGCGCACAGGGGCGCACTACTGTGCACGCGCACTCGGGGTCACTACTGCTCATGCGCACTCGGGCTCACTACTGTGCATGCGCACTCAGGGTCACTACTGCTCACGCGCACTCGGACTCACTACTGCTCATGCGCACTCGGGGTCACTGCTGCTCATGCGCACTCGGACTCACTACTGTGCATGCGCACTCGGGGTCACTACTGCTCACGCGCACTCGGACTCACTACTGCTCATGCGCACTCGGGCTCACTACTGTGCACGCGCACTCGGGGTCACTACTGCTCATGCGCACTCGGACTCACTACTGCGGATGCACAATCGGGCTCACTACTGCGCATGCGCACTCCGGCTCAGACCTGCACATGCGCACACGGCCTCACTACTGCGGATGCGCAATCGGGCTCACTACTGTGCATGCGCACTCGGGGTCACTACTGCTCATGCGCACTCGGGGTCACTACTGCTCATGCGCACTCGGACTCACTACTGCTCATGCGCACTCGGGGTCACTACTGCTCATGTGCACTCGGATTCACTACTGCTCATGCGCATTCGGGGTCACTACTGCGCATGCGCACTCGGACTCACTACTGCGGATGCGCGCTCGGGCCCACTACTGCGCATGCGCACACGGGCTCACTACTGCGCATGCGCGCACGGGCCCACTACTGCGCATGCGCACTCCGGCTCAGACCTGCACAAGCGCACACGGCCTCACTACTGGGGATGCGCAATCGGGCTCACTACTGTGCATGCGCACTCGGGGTCACTACTGCTCATGCGCACTCGGGGTCACTACTGCTCATGCGCACTCGGGCTCACTACTGCGCATGCGCGCACGGGCCCACTACTGCGCATGCGCACTCCGGCTCAGACCTGCACATGCGGACACGGACTCACTACTGCGGATGCGCAATCGGGCTCACTACTGCGGATGCGCGCTCGGGCGCACTACTGCGCATGCGCACCCGGGCTCACTACTGCGCATGCGCGCACGGGCCCACTACTGCGCACGCGCACTCCGGCTCAGACCAGCACATGCGCACACGGACTCACTACTGCGGATGCGCAATCGGGCTCACTACTGTGCATGCGCACTCGGGGTCACTACTGCTCATGCGCACTCGGGGTCACTACTGCTCATGCGCACTCGGACTCACTACTGCGGATGCACAATCGGGCTCACTACTGCGCATGCGCACTCGGACTCACTACTGCGGATGCGCGCTCGGGCTCACTACTGCGCATGCGCACACGGGCTCACTACTGCGCATGCGCGCACGGGCCCACTACTGCGCATGCGCACTCCGGCTCAGACCTGCACATGCGGACACGGACTCACTACTGCGGATGCGCAATCGGGCTCACTACTGCGGATGCGCGCTCGGGCGCACTACTGCGCATGCGCACCCGGGCTCACTACTGCGCATGCGCGCACGGGCCCACTACTGCGCACGCGCACTCCGGCTCAGACCAGCACATGCGCACACGGACTCACTACTGCGGATGCGCAATCGGGCTCACTACTGTGCATGCGCACTCGGGGTCACTACTGCTCATGCGCACTCGGGGTCACTACTGCTCATGCGCACTCGGACTCACTACTGCTCATGCGCACTCGGGGTCACTACTGCTCACGCGCACTCGGACTCACTACTGCTCATGCGCACTCGGGCTCACTACTGTGCACGCGCACTCGGGGTCACTACTGCACATGTGCACACGGACTCACTACTGCGGATGCGCAATCGGGCTCACTACTGCGGATGCGCGCGGGCTCACCAGTGCGCATGCGCACCCGGGCTCACTACTGCGCATGCGCGCACGGGCCCACTACTGCGCATGCGCACTCCGGCTCAGACCTGCACATGCGCATTCGAGCTCACTTCTGCGCATGCTCACACGGGCACACTACTGTGCATGCGCACTCGGGGTCACTACTGCTCATGCGCATTCGGGGTCACTACTGCGCATGCGCACTCGGACTCACTACTGCGGATGCGCGCTCGGGCTCACTACTGCTCATGCGCACTCGGACTCACCACTGCTCATGCGCACTCGGGGTCACTACTTCTCATGCGCACTCGGATTCACTACTGCTCACGCGCACTCGGACTCACTACTGCTCATGCGCACTCGGGGTCACTACTGCTCATGCGCACTCGAACTCACTGCTACTCATGCGCATTCGGGGTCACTACTGCGCATGCGCACTCGGACTCACTACTGCGGATGCGCGCTCGGGCTCACTACTGCGCATGCGCACCCGGGCACACTACTGCGCATGCGCGCACGGGACCACTACTGCGCATGCGCACTCCGGCTCAGACCTGCACATGCGCACACGGACTCACTACTGCGGATGCGCAATCGGGCTCACTACTGTGCATGCGCACTCGGGGTCACTACTGCTCATGCGCACTCGGGGTCACTACTGCTCATGCGCACTCGGACTCACTACTGCTCATTCGTACTTGGGGTCACTACTGCTCACGCGCACTCGGACTCACTACTGCTCATGCGCACAGGGGCGCACTACTGTGCACGCGCACTCGGGGTCACTACTGCTCATGCGCACTCGGGCTCACTACTGTGCATGCGCACTCAGGGTCACTACTGCTCACGCGCACTCGGACTCACTACTGCTCATGCGCACTCGGGGTCACTGCTGCTCATGCGCACTCGGACTCACTACTGTGCATGCGCACTCGGGGTCACTACTGCTCACGCGCACTCGGACTCACTACTGCTCATGCGCACTCGGGCTCACTACTGTGCACGCGCACTCGGGGTCACTACTGCTCATGCGCACTCGGACTCACTACTGCGGATGCACAATCGGGCTCACTACTGCGCATGCGCACTCCGGCTCAGACCTGCACATGCGCACACGGCCTCACTACTGCGGATGCGCAATCGGGCTCACTACTGTGCATGCGCACTCGGGGTCACTACTGCTCATGCGCACTCGGGGTCACTACTGCTCATGCGCACTCGGACTCACTACTGCTCATGCGCACTCGGGGTCACTACTGCTCATGTGCACTCGGATTCACTACTGCTCATGCGCATTCGGGGTCACTACTGCGCATGCGCACTCGGACTCACTACTGCGGATGCGCGCTCGGGCCCACTACTGCGCATGCGCACACGGGCTCACTACTGCGCATGCGCGCACGGGCCCACTACTGCGCATGCGCACTCCGGCTCAGACCTGCACATGCGCACACGGACTCACTACTGCGGATGCGCAATCGGGCTCACTACTGCGGATGCGCGCTCGGGCGCACTACTGCGCATGCGCACACGGGCTCACTACTGCGCATGCGCGCACGGGCCCACTACTGCGCACGCGCACTCCGGCTCAGACCAGCACATGCGCACACGGACTCACTACTGCGGATGCGCAATCGGGATCACTACTGTGCATGCGCACTCGGGGTCACTACTGCTCATGTGCACTCGGGGTCACTAGTGCTCATGCGCACTCGGACTCACTACTGCTCATGCGCACTCGGGGTCACTACTGCTCACGCGCACTCGGACTCACTACTGCTCATGCGCACTCGGGCTCACTACTGTGCACGCGCACTCGGGGTCACTACTGCACATGCGCACACGGACTCACTACTGCGGATGCGCAATCGGGCTCACTACTGCGGATGCGCGCTCGGGCTCACCAGTGCGCATGCGCACCCGGGCTCACTACTGCGCATGCGCGCACGGGCCCACTACTGCGCATGCGCACTCCGGCTCAGACCTGCACATGCGAACACGGACTTACTACTGCGGATGCGCATTCGGGCTCACTACTGTGCATGCGCACTCGGGGTCACTACTGCTCATGCGCACTTGGGGTCACTACTGTTCATGCGCACTCGGGCTCACTACTGCTCATGCGCACTCTGGGTCACTACTGCTCATGCGCACTCGGACTCACTACTGCGCATGCGCGCACGGGCCCACTACTGCGCATGCGCACTCCGGCTCAGACCTGCACATGCGCAATCGGGGTCACTACTGCGCATGCGCACACGGGCTCACTACTGCGCATGCGCGCACGGGGTCACTACTGCTCACCCGCACTCGGACTCACTACTGCTCATGCGCACTCGGGCTCACTACTGTGCACGCGTACTCGGGGTCACTACTGCACATGCGCACACGGACTCACTACTGCGGATGCGCAATCGGGCTCACTACTGCGGTTGCGCGCTCGGGCTCACCAGTGCGCATGCGCACCCGGGCTCACTACTGCGCATGCGCGCACGGGCCCACTACTGCGCATGCGCACTCCGGCTCAGACCTGCACATGCGCACACGGACTCACTACTGCGGATGCGCATTCGGGGTCACTACTGCGCATGCGCACACGGGCTCACTACTGCGCATGCGCGCACGGGCCCACTACTGCGCATGCGCACTCCAGCTCAGACCTGCACATGCGCAATCGGGGTCCCTACTGCGCATGCGCACACGGGCTCACTACTGCGCATGCGCGCACGGGCCCACTACTGTGCATGCGCACTCCGGCTCAGACCTGCACATGCGCACACGGACTCACTACTGCGGATGCGCAATCGGGCTCACTACTGTGCATGAGCACTCGGGGTCACTACTGCTCATGCGCACTCGGACTCACTACTGCTCATGCACACTCGGGCTCACTACTGCGGATGCGCAATCGGGCTCACTACTGCGGATGCGCGCTCGGGCGCACTACTGCGCATGCGCACCCGGGCTCACTACTGCGCATGCGCGCACGGGCCCACTACTGCGCACGCGCACTCCGGCTCAGACCAGCACATGCGCACACGGACTCACTACTGCGGATGCGCAATCGGGCTCACTACTGTGCATGCGCACTCGGGGTCACTACTGCTCATGCGCACTCGGGGTCACTACTGCTCATGCGCACTCGGACTCACTACTGCTCATGCGCACTCGGGGTCACTACTTCTCATGCGCACTCGGATTCACTAATGCTCATGCGCATTCGGGGTCACTACTGCGCATGCGCACTCGGACTCACAACTGCGGATGCGCGCTCGGGCTCACTACTGCGCATGCGCACACGGGCTCACTACTGCTCATGCGCATTCGGGGTCACTACTGCTCATGCGCACTCGGACTCACTACTGCGGATGCGCAATCGGGCTCACTACTGTGCATGCGCACTCGGGGTCACTACTGCTCATGCGCACTCGGGGTCACTACTGCTCATGCGCACTCGGACTCACTACTGCTCATGCGCTCTCGGGGTCACTACTGCTCATGTGCACTCGGATTCACTACTGCTCATGCGCATTCGGGGTCACTACTGCGCATGCGCACTCGGACTCACTACTGCGGATGCGCGCTCGGGCGCACTACTGCGCATGCGCACCCGGGCTCACTACTGCGCATGCGCGCACGGGCCCACTACTGCGCACGCGCGCACGGGCCCACTACTGCGCACGCGCACTCCGGCTCAGACCAGCACATGCGCACACGGACTCACTACTGCAGATGCGCAATCGGGCTCACTACTGCGGATGCGCGCTCGGGCTCACCAGTGCGCATGCGCACCCGGGCTCACTACTGCGCATGCGCGCACGGGCCCACTACTGCGCATGCGCACTCCGGCTCAGACCTGCACATGCGCACACGGACTCACTACTGCGGATGCGCAATCGGGCTCACTACTGCGGATGCGCGCTCGGGCTCACTACTGCTCATGCGCACTCGGGGTCACTACTGCTCATGCGCACTCGGACTCACTACTGCTCATGCGCACTCGGGGTCACTACTGATCATGCGCACTCCGGCTCAGACCTGCACATGCGCAATCGGACTCACTACTGCGCATGCGCGCTCGGGCTCACTACTGCGGATGCGCGCTCGGGCTCACTACTGCGGATGCGCGCTCGGGCTCACTACTGCGCATGCGCACCCGGGCTCACTACTGCGCATGCGCGCACGGGCCCACTACTGCGCATGCGCACTCCGGCTCAGACCTGCACATGCGCACACGGACTCACTACTGCGGATGCGCACTCGGACTCACTACTGCTCATGCGCACTTGGGGTCACTACTGCTCATGCGCACTCGGACTCACTACTGCGGATGCACAATCGGGCTCACTACTGCGCATTGGCACTCCGGCTCAGACCTGCACATGCGCACACGGACTCACTACTGCGGATGCGCAATCGGGCTCACTACTGTGCATGCGCACTCGGGGTCACTACTGCTCATGCGCACTCGGGGTCACTACTGCTCATGCGCACTCGGACTCACTACTGCTCATGCGCACTCGGGGTCACTACTGCTCATGTGACTCGGATTCACTACTGCTCATGCGCATTCGGGGTCACTACTGCGCATGCGCACTCGGACTCACTACTGCGGATGCGCGCTCGGGCTCACTACTGCGCATGCGCACCCGGGCTCACTACTGCGCATGCGCGCACGGGCCCACTACTGCGCACGCGCACTCCGGCTCAGACCAGCACATGCGCACACGGACTCACTACTGCAGATGCGCAATCGGGCTCACTACTGCGCATGCGCACTCGGGGTCACTACCGCTCATGCGCACTCGGGGTCACTACTGCTCATGCGCACTCGGACTCACTACTGCTCATGCGCACTCGGGGTCACTACTGCTCATGCGCACTCGGGGTCACTACTGCTCATGCGCACTCGGACTCACTACTGCTCATGCGCACTCGGGGTCACTACTGCTCACGCGCACTCGGACTCACTACTGCTCATGCGCACTCGGGCTCACTACTGTGCATGCGCACTCGGGGTCACTACTGCACATGCGCAATCGGGCTCACTACTGTGCATGCGCACTCGGGGTCACTACTGCTCATGCGCACTCGGGGTCACTACTGCTCATGCGCACTCGGACTCACTACTGCTCATGCGCACTCGGGGTCACTACTGCTCACGCGCACTCGGACTCACTACTGCTCATGCGCACTCGGGCTCACTACTGTGCACGAGCACTCGGGGTCACTACTGCACATGCGCACACGGACTCACTGCTGCGGATGCGCAATCGGGCTCACTACTGCGGATGCGCGCTCGGGCTCACCAGTGCGCATGCGCACCCGGGCTCACTACTGCGCATGCGCGCACGGGCCCACTACTGCGCATGCGCACTCCGGCTCAGACCTGCACATGCGCACACGGACTCACTACTGCGGATGCGCAATCGGGCTCACTACTGCGGATGCGCGCTCGGGCTCACTACTGCTCATGCGCACTCGGGGTCACTACTGCTCATGCGCACTCGGACTCACTACTGCTCATGCGCACTCGGGGTCACTACTGATCATGCGCACTCCGGCTCAGACATGCACATGCGCAATCGGACTCACTACTGCGGATGCGCACTCGGACTCACTACTGCTCATGCGCACTTGGGGTCACTACTGCTCATGCGCACTCGGACTCACTACTGCTCATGCGCATTCGGGGTCACTACTGCGCATGCGCACTCGGACTCACTACTGCGGATGCGCGCTCGGGCTCACTACTGCGGATGCGCGCTCGGGCTCACTACTGCGCATGCGCACCCGGGCTCACTACTGCGCATGCGCGCACGGGCCCACTACTGCGCATGCGCACTCCGGCTCAGACCTGCACATGCGCACACGGACTCACTACTGCGGTTGCGCACTCGGACACACTACTGCTCATGCGCACTCGGGCTCACTACTGTGCATGCGCACTCGGGGTCACTACTGCTCACGCGCACTCGGGGTCACTACTGCTCATGCGCACTCGGACTCACTACTGTGCATGCGCATTCCGGCTCAGACCTGCACATGCGCACACGGACTCACTACTGCTCATGCGCACTCGGACTCACTACTGTGCATGCGCATTCCGGCTCAGACCTGCACATGCGCACACGGACTCACTACTGCTCATGCGCACTCGGGCTCACTACTGTGCACGCGCACTCGGGGTCACTACTGCACATGCGCAATCGGGCTCACTACTGTGCATGCGCACTCGGGGTCACTACTGCTCATGCGCACTCGGGGTCACTACTGCTCATGCGCACTCGGACTCACTACTGCTCATGCGCACTCGGGGTCACTACTGCTCACGCGCACTCGGACTCACTACTGCTCATGCGCACTCGGGCTCACTACTGTGCACGAGCACTCGGGGTCACTACTGCACATGCGCACACGGACTCACTACTGCGGATGCGCAATCGGGCTCACTACTGCGGATGCGCGCTCGGGCTCACCAGTGCGCATTCGCACCCGGGCTCACTACTGCGCATGCGCGCACGGGCCCACTACTGCGCATGCGCACTCCGGCTCAGACCTGCACATGCGCACACGGACTCACTACTGCGGATGCGCAATCGGGCTCACTACTGCGGATGCGCGCTCGGGCTCACTACTGCTCATGCGCACTCGGGGTCACTACTGCTCATGCGCACTCGGACTCACTACTGCTCATGCGCACTCGGGGTCACTACTGATCATGCGCACTCCGGCTCAGACCTGCACATGCGCAATCGGACTCACTACTGCGCATGCGCGCTCGGGCTCACTACTGCGGATGCGCGCTCGGGCTCACTACTGCGGATGCGCGCTCGGGCTCACTACTGCGCATGCGCACCCGGGCTCACTACTGTGCATGCGCGCACGGGCCCACTACTGCGCATGCGCACTCCGGCTCAGACCTGCACATGCGCACACGGACTCACTACTGCGGATGCGCACTCGGGCTCACTACTGCTCATGCGCACTTGGGGTCACTACTGCTCATGCGCACTCGGGGTCACTACTGCTCATGCGCACTCGGACTCACTACTGCTCATGCGCACTCGGGGTCACTACTGCTCATGTGCACTCGGATTCACTACTGCTCATGCGCATTCGGGGTCACTACTGCGCATGCGCACTCGGACTCACTACTGCGGATGCACAATCGGGCTCACTACTGCGCATTGGCACTCCGGCTCAGACCTGCACATGCGCACACGGACTCACTACTGCGGATGCGCAATCGGGCTCACTACTGTGCATGCGCACTCGGGGTCACTACTGCTCATGCGCACTCGGGGTCACTACTGCTCATGCGCACTCGGACTCACTACTGCTCATGCGCACTCGGGGTCACTACTGCTCATGTGCACTCGGATTCACTACTGCTCATGCGCATTCGGGGTCACTACTGCGCATGCGCACTCGGACTCACTACTGCGGATGCGCGCTCGGGCTCACTACTGCGCATGCGCACACGGGCTCACCACTGCGCATGCGCGCACGGGCCCACTACTGCGCATGCGCACTCCGGCTCAGACCTGCACATGCGCACACGGACTCACTACTGCGGATGCGCAATCGGGCTCACTACTGCGGATGCGCGCTCGGGCGCACTACTGCGCATGCGCACCCGGGCTCACTACTGCGCATGCGCGCACGGGCCCACTACTGCGCACGCGCACTCCGGCTCAGACCAGCACATGCGCACACGGACTCACTACTGCAGATGCGCAATCGGGCTCACTACTGCGCATGCGCACTCGGGGTCACTACCGCTCATGCGCACTCGGGGTCACTACTGCTCATGCGCACTCGGACTCACTACTGCTCATGCGCACTCGGGGTCACTACTGCTCATGCGCACTCGGACTCACTACTGCTCATGCGCACTCGGGGTCACTACTGATCATGCGCACTCCGGCTCAGACCTGCACATGCGCAATCGGACTCACTACTGCGCATGCGCGCTCGGGCTCACTACTGCGGATGCGCGCTCGGGCTCACTACTGCGGATGCGCGCTCGGGCTCACTACTGCGCATGCGCACCCGGGCTCACTACTGCGCATGCGCGCACGGGCCCACTACTGCGCATGCGCACTCCGGCTCAGACCTGCACATGCGCACACGGACTCACTACTGCGGATGCGCACTCGGACTCACTACTGCTCATGCGCACTTGGGGTCACTACTGCTCATGCGCACTCGGACTCACTACTGCGGATGCACAATCGGGCTCACTACTGCGCATTGGCACTCCGGCTCAGACCTGCACATGCGCACACGGACTCACTACTGCGGATGCGCAATCGGGCTCACCAGTGCGCATGCGCACCCGGGCTCACTACTGCGCATGCGCGCACGGGCCCACTACTGCGCATGCGCACTCCGGCTCAGACCTGCACATGCGCACACGGACTCACTACTGCGGATGCGCGCTCGGGCTCACTACTGCTCATGCGCACTTGGGGTCACTACTGCTCATGCGCACTCGGATTCACTACTGCTCATGCGCATTCGGGGTCACTACTGCGCATGCGCACTCGGACTCACTACTGCGGATGCGCGCTCGGGCTCACTACTGCGGATGCGCGCTCGGGCTCACTACTGCTCATGCGCACTCGGGGTCACTACTGCTCACGCGCACTCGGACTCACTACTGCTCATGCGCACTCGGGCTCACTACTGTGCACGAGCACTCGGGGTCACTACTGCACATGCGCACACGGACTCACTACTGCGGATGTGCAATCGGGCTCACTACTGCGGATGCGCGCTCGGGCTCACCAGTGCGCATGCGCACCCGGGCTCACTACTGCGCATGCGCGCACGGGCCCACTACTGCGCATGCGCACTCCGGCTCAGACCTGCACATGCGCACACGGACTCACTACTGCGGATGCGCAATCGGGCTCACTACTACGGATGCGCGCTCGGGCTCACTACTGCTCATGCGCACTCGGGGTGACTACTGCTCACGCGCACTCGGACTCACTACTGCTCATGCGCACTCGGGCTCACTACTGTGCACGAGCACTCGGGGTCACTACTGCACATGCGCACACGGACTCACTACTGCGGATGCGCAATCGGGCTCACTACTGCGGATGCGCGCTCGGGCTCACCAGTGCGCATGCGCACCCGGGCTCACTACTGCGCATGCGCGCACGGGCCCACTACTGCGCATGCGCACTCCAGCTCAGACCTGCACATGCGCACACGGACTCACTACTGCGGATGCGCAATCGGGCTCACTACTGCGGATGCGCGCTCGGGCTCACTACTGCTCATGCGCACTCGGGGTCACTACTGCTCATGCGCACTCGGACTCACTACTGCTCATGCGCACTCGGGGTCACTACTGATCATGCGCACTCCGGCTCAGACCTGCACATGCGCACTCGGGCTCACTACTGTGCACGAGCACTCGGGGTCACTACTGCACATGCGCACACGGACTCACTACTGCGGATGCGCAATCGGGCTCACTACTGCGGATGCGCGCTCGGGCTCACCAGTGCGCATTCGCACCCGGGCTCACTACTGCGCATGCGCGCACGGGCCCACTACTGCGCATGCGCACTCCGGCTCAGACCTGCACATGCGCACACGGACTCACTACTGCGGATGCGCAATCGGGCTCACTACTGCGGATGCGCGCTCGGGCTCACTACTGCTCATGCGCACTCGGGGTCACTACTGCTCATGCGCACTCGGACTCACTACTGCTCATGCGCACTCGGGGTCACTACTGATCATGCGCACTCCGGCTCAGACCTGCACATGCGCAATCGGACTCACTACTGCGCATGCGCGCTCGGGCTCACTACTGCGGATGCGCGCTCGGGCTCACTACTGCGGATGCGCGCTCGGGCTCACTACTGCGCATGCGCACCCGGGCTCACTACTGTGCATGCGCGCACGGGCCCACTACTGCGCATGCGCACTCCGGCTCAGACCTGCACATGCGCACACGGACTCACTACTGCGGATGCGCACTCGGGCTCACTACTGCTCATGCGCACTTGGGGTCACTACTGCTCATGCGCACTCGGGGTCACTACTGCTCATGCGCACTCGGACTCACTACTGCTCATGCGCACTCGGGGTCACTACTGCTCATGTGCACTCGGATTCACTACTGCTCATGCGCATTCGGGGTCACTACTGCGCATGCGCACTCGGACTCACTACTGCGGATGCACAATCGGGCTCACTACTGCGCATTGGCACTCCGGCTCAGACCTGCACATGCGCACACGGACTCACTACTGCGGATGCGCAATCGGGCTCACTACTGTGCATGCGCACTCGGGGTCACTACTGCTCATGCGCACTCGGGGTCACTACTGCTCATGCGCACTCGGACTCACTACTGCTCATGCGCACTCGGGGTCACTACTGCTCATGTGCACTCGGATTCACTACTGCTCATGCGCATTCGGGGTCACTACTGCGCATGCGCACTCGGACTCACTACTGCGGATGCGCGCTCGGGCTCACTACTGCGCATGCGCACACGGGCTCACCACTGCGCATGCGCGCACGGGCCCACTACTGCGCATGCGCACTCCGGCTCAGACCTGCACATGCGCACACGGACTCACTACTGCGGATGCGCAATCGGGCTCACTACTGCGGATGCGCGCTCGGGCGCACTACTGCGCATGCGCACCCGGGCTCACTACTGCGCATGCGCGCACGGGCCCACTACTGCGCACGCGCACTCCGGCTCAGACCAGCACATGCGCACACGGACTCACTACTGCAGATGCGCAATTGGGCTCACTACTGCGCATGCGCACTCGGGGTCACTACCGCTCATGCGCACTCGGGGTCACTACTGCTCATGCGCACTCGGACTCACTACTGCTCATGCGCACTCGGGGTCACTACTGCTCATGCGCACTCGGACTCACTACTGCTCATGCGCACTCGGGGTCACTACTGATCATGCGCACTCCGGCTCAGACCTGCACATGCGCAATCGGACTCACTACTACGCATGCGCGCTCGGGCTCACTACTGCGGATGCGCGCTCGGGCTCACTACTGCGGATGCGCGCTCGGGCTCACTACTGCGCATGCGCACCCGGGCTCACTACTGCGCATGCGCGCACGGGCCCACTACTGCGCATGCGCACTCCGGCTCAGACCTGCACATGCGCACACGGACTCACTACTGCGGATGCGCACTCGGACTCACTACTGCTCATGCGCACTTGGGGTCACTACTGCTCATGCGCACTCGGACTCACTACTGCGGATGCACAATCGGGCTCACTACTGCGCATTGGCACTCCGGCTCAGACCTGCACATGCGCACACGGACTCACTACTGCGGATGCGCAATCGGGCTCACCAGTGCGCATGCGCACCCGGGCTCACTACTGCGCATGCGCGCACGGGCCCACTACTGCGCATGCGCACTCCGGCTCAGACCTGCACATGCGCACACGGACTCACTACTGCGGATGCGCGCTCGGGCTCACTACTGCTCATGCGCACTTGGGGTCACTACTGCTCATGCGCACTCGGATTCACTACTGCTCATGCGCATTCGGGGTCACTACTGCGCATGCGCACTCGGACTCACTACTGCGGATGCGCGCTCGGGCTCACTACTGCGGATGCGCGCTCGGGCTCACTACTGCTCATGCGCACTCGGGGTCACTACTGCTCACGCGCACTCGGACTCACTACTGCTCATGCGCACTCGGGCTCACTACTGTGCACGAGCACTCGGGGTCACTACTGCACATGCGCACACGGACTCACTACTGCGGATGTGCAATCGGGCTCACTACTGCGGATGCGCGCTCGGGCTCACCAGTGCGCATGCGCACCCGGGCTCACTACTGCGCATGCGCGCACGGGCCCACTACTGCGCATGCGCACTCCGGCTCAGACCTGCACATGCGCACACGGACTCACTACTGCGGATGCGCAATCGGGCTCACTACTACGGATGCGCGCTCGGGCTCACTACTGCTCATGCGCACTCGGGGTGACTACTGCTCACGCGCACTCGGACTCACTACTGCTCATGCGCACTCGGGCTCACTACTGTGCACGAGCACTCGGGGTCACTACTGCACATGCGCACACGGACTCACTACTGCGGATGCGCAATCGGGCTCACTACTGCGGATGCGCGCTCGGGCTCACCAGTGCGCATGCGCACCCGGGCTCACTACTGCGCATGCGCGCACGGGCCCACTACTGCGCATGCGCACTCCAGCTCAGACCTGCACATGCGCACACGGACTCACTACTGCGGATGCGCAATCGGGCTCACTACTGCGGATGCGCGCTCGGGCTCACTACTGCTCATGCGCACTCGGGGTCACTACTGCTCATGCGCACTCGGACTCACTACTGCTCATGCGCACTCGGGGTCACTACTGATCATGCGCACTCCGGCTCAGACCTGCACATGCGCAATCGGACTCACTACTGCGCATGCGCGCTCGGGCTCACTACTGCGGATGCGCGCTCGGGCTCACTACTGCGGATGCGCGCTCGGGCTCACTACTGCGCATGCGCACCCGGGCTCACTACTGCGCATGCGCGCACGGGCCCACTACTGCGCATGCGCACTCCGGCTCAGACCTGCACATGCGCACACGGATTCACTACTGCGGATGCGCACTCGGACTCACTACTGCTCATGCGCACTTGGGGTCACTACTGCTCATGCGCACTCGGACTCACTACTGCGGATGCACAATCGGGCTCACTACTGCGCATTGGCCCTCCGGCTCAGACCTGCACATGCGCACACGGACTCACTACTGTGCATGCGCACTCGGGGTCACTACTGCTCATGCGCACTCGGGGTCACTACTGCTCATGCGCACTCGGACTCACTACTGCTCATGCGCACTCGGGGTCACTACTGCTCATGTGCACTCGGATTCACTACTGCTCATGCGCATTCGGGGTCACTACTGCGCATGCGCACTCGGACTCACTACTGCGGATGCGCGCTCGGGCTCACTACTGCGCATGCGCACACGGGCTCACTACTGCGCATGCGCGCACGGGCCCACTACTGCGCATGCGCACTCCGGCTCAGACCTGCACATGCGCACACGGACTCACTACTGCGGATGCGCAATCGGGCTCACTACTGCGGATGCGCGCTCGGGCGCACTACTGCGCATGCGCACCCGGGCTCACTACTGCGCATGCGCGCACGGGCCCACTACTGCGCACGCGCACTACGGCTCAGACCAGCACATGCGCACACGGACTCACTACTGCAGATGCGCAATCGGGCTCACTACTGCGCATGCGCACTCGGGGTCACTACCGCTCATGCGCACTCGGGGTCACTACTGCTCATGCGCACTCGGACTCACTACTGCTCATGCGCACTCGGGGTCACTACTGCTCATGCGCACTCGGACTCACTACTGCTCATGCGCACTCGGGGTCACTACTGCTCACGCGCACTCGGACTCACTACTGCTCATGCGCACTCGGGCTCACTACTGTGCACGCGCACTCGGGGTCACTACTGCACATGCGCAATCGGGCTCACTACTGTGCATGCGCACTCGGGGTCACTACTGCTCATGCGCACTCGGGGTCACTACTGCTCATGCGCACTCGGACTCACTACTGCTCATGCGCACTCGGGGTCACTACTGCTCACGCGCACTCGGACTCACTACTGCTCATGCGCAATCGGGCTCACTACTGTGCACGAGCACTCGGGGTCACTACTGCACATGCGCACACGGACTCTCTACTGCGGATGCGCAATCGGGCTCACTACTGCGGATGCGCGCTCGGGCTCACCAGTGCGCATGCGCACCCGGGCTCACTACTGCGCATGCGCGCACGGGCCCACTACTGCGCATGCGCACTCCGGCTCAGACCTGCACATGCGCACACGGACTCACTACTGCGGATGCGCAATCGGGCTCACTACTGCGGATGCGCGCTCGGGCTCACTACTGCTCATGCGCACTCGGGGTCACTACTGCTCATGCGCACTCGGACTCACTACTGCTCATGCGCACTCGGGGTCACTACTGATCATGCGCACTCCGGCTCAGACCTGCACATGCGCAATCGGACTCACTACTGCGCATGCGCGCTCGGGCTCACTACTGCGGATGCGCGCTCGGGCTCACTACTGCGGATGCGCGCTCGGACTCACTACTGCGCATGCGCACCCGGGCTCACTACTGCGCATGCGCGCACGGGCCCACTACTGCGCATGCGCACTCCAGCTCAGACCTGCACATGCGCACACGGACTCACTACTGCGGATGCGCACTCGGACTCACTACTGCTCATGCGCACTTGGGGTCACTACTGCTCATGCGCACTCGGACTCACTACTGCGGATGCACAATCGGGCTCACTACTGCGCATTGGCACTCCGGCTCAGACCTGCACATGCGCGCACGGACTCACTACTGCGGATGCGCAATCGGGCTCACTACTGTGTATGCGCACTCGGGGTCACTACTGCTCATGCGCACTCGAACTCACTACTGCTCATGCGCACTCGGGGTCACTACTGCTCATGTGCACTCGGATTCACTACTGCTCATGCGCATTCGGGGTCACTACTGCGCATGCGCACTCGGACTCACTACTGCGGATGCGCGCTCGGGCTCACTACTGCGCATGCGCACTCGGACTCACTACTGCGGATGCGCGCTCGGGCTCACTACTGCGGATGCGCGCTCGGGCTCACTACTGCTCATGCGCACTCGGGGTCACTACTGCTCACGCGCACTCGGACTCACTACTGCTCATGCGCACTCGGGCTCACTACTGTGCACGAGCACTCGGGGTCACTACTGCACATGCGCACACGGACTCACTACTGCGGATGCGCAATCGGGCTCACTACTGCGGATGCGCGCTCGGGCTCACCAGTGCGCATGCGCACCCGGGCTCACTACTGCGCATGCGCGCACGGGCCCACTACTGCGCATGCGCACTCCGGCTCAGACCTGCACATGCGCACACGGACTCACTACTGCGGATGCGCAATCGGGCTCACTACTGCGGATGCGCGCTCGGGCTCACTACTGCTCATGCGCACTCGGGGTGACTACTGCTCACGCGCACTCGGACTCACTACTGCTCATGCGCACTCGGGCTCACTACTGTGCACGAGCACTCGGGGTCACTACTGCACATGCGCACACGGACTCACTACTGCGGATGCGCAATCGGGCTCACTACTGCGGATGCGCGCTCGGGCTCACCAGTGCGCATGCGCACCCGGGCTCACTACTGCGCATGCGCGCACGGGCCCACTACTGCGCATGCGCACTCCAGCTCAGACCTGCACATGCGCACACGGACTCACTACTGCGGATGCGCAATCGGGCTCACTACTGCGGATGCGCGCTCGGGCTCACTACTGCTCATGCGCACTCGGGGTCACTACTGCTCATGCGCACTCGGACTCACTACTGCTCATGCGCACTCGGGGTCACTACTGATCATGCGCACTCCGGCTCAGACCTGCACATGCGCAATCGGACTCACTACTGCGCATGCGCGCTCGGGCTCACTACTGCGGATGCGCGCTCGGGCTCACTACTGCGGATGCGCGCTCGGGCTCACTACTGCGCATGCGCACCCGGGCTCACTACTGCGCATGCGCGCACGGGCCCACTACTGCGCATGCGCACTCCGGCTCAGACCTGCACATGCGCACACGGATTCACTACTGCGGATGCGCACTCGGACTCACTACTGCTCATGCGCACTCGGGGTCACTACTGCTCATGTGCACTCGGATTCACTACTGCTCATGCGCATTCGGGGTCACTACTGCGCATGCGCACTCGTACTCACTACTGCGGATGCGCGCTCGGGCTCACTACTGCGCATGCGCACACGGGCTCACTACTGCGCATGCGCGCACGGGCCCACTACTGCGCATGCGCACTCCGGCTCAGACCTGCACATGCGCACACGGACTCACTACTGCGGATGCGCAATCGGGCTCACTACTGCGGATGCGCGCTCGGGCGCACTACTGCGCATGCGCACCCGGGCTCACTACTGCGCATGCGCGCACGGGCCCACTACTGCGCACGCGCACTCCGGCTCAGACCAGCACATGCGCACACGGACTCACTACTGCAGATGCGCAATCGGGCTCACTACTGCGCATGCGCACTCGGGGTCACTACCGCTCATGCGCACTCGGGGTCACTACTGCTCATGCGCACTCGGACTCACTACTGCTCATGCGCACTCGGGGTCACTACTGCTCATGCGCACTCGGACTCACTACTGCTCATGCGCACTCGGGGTCACTACTGCTCACGCGCACTCGGACTCACTACTGCTCATGCGCACTCGGGCTCACTACTGTGCACGCGCACTCGGGGTCACTACTGCACATGCGCAATCGGGCTCACTACTGTGCATGCGCACTCGGGGTCACTACTGCTCATGCGCACTCGGGGTCACTACTGCTCATGCGCACTCGGACTCACTACTGCTCATGCGCACTCGGGGTCACTACTGCTCACGCGCACTCGGACTCACTACTGCTCATGCGCAATCGGGCTCACTACTGTGCACGAGCACTCGGTGTCACTACTGCACATGCGCACACGGACTCTCTACTGCGGATGCGCAATCGGGCTCACTACTGCGGATGCGCGCTCGGGCTCACCAGTGCGCATGCGCACCCGGGCTCACTACTGCGCATGCGCGCACGGGCCCACTACTGCGCATGCGCACTCCGGCTCAGACCTGCACATGCGCACACGGACTCACTACTGCGGATGCGCAATCGGGCTCACTACTGCGGATGCGCGCTCGGGCTCACTACTGCTCATGCGCACTCGGGGTCACTACTGCTCATGCGCACTCGGACTCACTACTGCTCATGCGCACTCGGGGTCACTACTGATCATGCGCACTCCGGCTCAGACCTGCACATGCGCAATCGGACTCACTACTGCGCATGCGCGCTCGGGCTCACTACTGCGGATGCGCGCTCGGGCTCACTACTGCGGATGCGCGCTCGGACTCACTACTGCGCATGCGCACCCGGGCTCACTACTGCGCATGCGCGCACGGGCCCACTACTGCGCATGCGCACTCCAGCTCAGACCTGCACATGCGCACACGGACTCACTACTGCGGATGCGCACTCGGACTCACTACTGCTCATGCGCACTTGGGGTCACTACTGGTCATGCGCACTCGGACTCACTACTGCGGATGCACAATCGGGCTCACTACTGCGCATTGGCACTCCGGCTCAGACCTGCACATGCGCACACGGACTCACTACTGCGGATGCGCAATCGGGCTCACTACTGTGTATGCGCACTCGGGGTCACTACTGCTCATGCGCACTCGAACTCACTACTGCTCATGCGCACTCGGGGTCACTACTGCTCATGTGCACTCGGATTCACTACTGCTCATGCGCACTCGGACTCACTACTGCTCATGCGCACTCGGGGTCACTACTGCTCACGCGCACTCGGACTCACTACTGCTCATGCGCACTCGGGCTCACTACTGTGCACGCGCACTCGGGGTCACTACTGCACATGCGCAATCGGGCTCACTACTGTGCATGCGCACTCGGGGTCACTACTGCTCACGCGCACTCGGACTCACTACTGCTCATGCGCACTCGGGCTCACTACTGTGCACGAGCACTCGGGGTCACTACTGCACATGCGCACACGGACTCACTACTGCGGATGCGCAATCGGGCTCACTACTGCGCATTGGCACTCCGGCTCAGACCTGCACATGCGCACACGGACTCACTACTGCGCATGCGCGCACGGGCCCACTACTGCGCATGCGCACTCCGGCTCAGACCTGCACATGCGCACACGGACTCACTACTGCGGATGCGCACTCGGACTCACTACTGCTCATGCGCACTTGGGGTCACTACTGCTCATGCGCACTCGGACTCACTACTGCGGATGCACAATCGGGCTCACTACTGCGCATTGGCACTCCGGCTCAGACCTGCACATGCGCACACGGACTCACTACTGCGGATGCGCAATCGGGCTCACCAGTGCGCATGCGCACCCGGGCTCACTACTGCGCATGCGCGCACGGGCCCACTACTGCGCATGCGCACTCCGGCTCAGACCTGCACATGCGCACACGGACTCACTACTGCGGATGCGCGCTCGGGCTCACTACTGCTCATGCGCACTTGGGGTCACTACTGCTCATGCGCACTCGGATTCACTACTGCTCATGCGCATTCGGGGTCACTACTGCGCATGCGCACTCGGACTCACTACTGCGGATGCGCGCTCGGGCTCACTACTGCGGATGCGCGCTCGGGCTCACTACTGCTCATGCGCACTCGGGGTCACTACTGCTCACGCGCACTCGGACTCACTACTGCTCATGCGCACTCGGGCTCACTACTGTGCACGAGCACTCGGGGTCACTACTGCACATGCGCACACGGACTCACTACTGCGGATGCGCAATCGGGCTCACTACTGCGGATGCGCGCTCGGGCTCACCAGTGCGCATGCGCACCCGGGCTCACTACTGCGCATGCGCGCACGGGCCCACTACTGCGCATGCGCACTCCGGCTCAGACCTGCACATGCGCACACGGACTCACTACTGCGGATGCGCAATCGGGCTCACTACTGCGGATGCGCGCTCGGGCTCACTACTGCTCATGCGCACTCGGGGTGACTACTGCTCACGCGCACTCGGACTCACTACTGCTCATGCGCACTCGGGCTCACTACTGTGCACGAGCACTCGGGGTCACTACTGCACATGCGCACACGGACTCACTACTGCGGATGCGCAATCGGGCTCACTACTGCGGATGCGCGCTCGGGCTCACCAGTGCGCATGCGCACCCGGGCTCACTACTGCGCATGCGCGCACGGGCCCACTACTGCGCATGCGCACTCCAGCTCAGACCTGCACATGCGCACACGGACTCACTACTGCGGATGCGCAATCGGGCTCACTACTGCGGATGCGCGCTCGGGCTCGCTACTGCTCATGCGCACTCGGGGTCACTACTGCTCATGCGCACTCGGACTCACTACTGCTCATGCGCACTCGGGGTCACTACTGATCATGCGCACTCCGGCTCAGACCTGCACATGCGCAATCGGACTCACTACTGCGCATGCGCGCTCGGGCTCACTACTGCGGATGCGCGCTCGGGCTCACTACTGCGGATGCGCGCTCGGACTCACTACTGCGCATGCGCACCCGGGCTCACTACTGCGCATGCGCGCACGGGCCCACTACTGCGCATGCGCACTCCAGCTCAGACCTGCACATGCGCACACGGACTCACTACTGCGGATGCGCACTCGGACTCACTACTGCTCATGCGCACTTGGGGTCACTACTGCTCATGCGCACTCGGACTCACTACTGCGGATGCACAATCGGGCTCACTACTGCGCATTGGCACTCCGGCTCAGACCTGCACATGCGCACACGGACTCACTACTGCGGATGCGCAATCGGGCTCACTACTGTGTATGCGCACTCGGGGTCACTACTGCTCATGCGCACTCGAACTCACTACTGCTCATGCGCACTCGGGGTCACTACTGCTCATGTGCACTCGGATTCACTACTGCTCATGCGCATTCGGGGTCACTACTGCGCATGCGCACTCGGACTCACTACTGCGGATGCGCGCTCGGGCTCACTACTGCGCATGCGCACACGGGCTCACTACTGCGCATGCACGCACGGGCCCACTACTGCGCATGCGCACTCCGGCTCAGACCTGCACATGCGCGCACGGACTCACTACTGCGGATGCGCAATCGGGCTCACTACTGCGGATGCGCGCTCGGGCGCACTACTGCGCATGCGCACCCGGGCTCACTACTGCGCATGCGCGCACGGGCCCACTACTGCGCACGCGCACTCCGGCTCAGACCAGCACATGCGCACACGGACTCACTACTGCAGATGCGCAATCGGGCTCACTACTGCGCATGCGCACTCGGGGTCACTACCGCTCATGCGCACTCGGGGTCACTACTGCTCATGCGCACTCGGACTCACTACTGCTCATGCGCACTCGGGCTCACTACTGTGCACGCGCACTCGGGGTCACTACTGCACATGCGCAATCGGGCTCACTACTGTGCATGCGCACTCGGGGTCACTACTGCTCATGCGCACTCGGGGTCACTACTGCTCATGCGCACTCGGACTCACTACTGCTCATGCGCACTCGGGGTCACTACTGCTCACGCGCACTCGGACTCACTACTGCTCATGCGCACTCGGGCTCACTACTGTGCACGAGCACTCGGGGTCACTACTGCACATGCGCACACGGACTCACTACTGCGGATGCGCAATCGGGCTCACTACTGCGGATGCGCGCTCGGGCTCACCAGTGCGCATGCGCACCCGGGCTCACTACTGCGCATGCGCGCACGGGCCCACTACTGCGCATGCGCACTCCGGCTCAGACCTGCACATGCGCACACGGACTCACTACTGCAGATGCGCAATCGGGCTCACTACTGCGGATGCGCGCTCGGGCTCACTACTGCTCATGCGCACTCGGGGTCACTACTGCTCATGCGCACTCGGACTCACTACTGCTCATGCGCACTCGGGGTCACTACTGATCATGCGCACTCCGGCTCAGACCTGCACATGCGCAATCGGACTCACTACTGCGCATGCGCGCTCGGGCTCACTACTGCGGATGCGCGCTCGGGCCCACTACTGCGCATGCGCACTCCGGCTCAGACCTGCACATGCGCACACGGACTCACTACTGCAGATGCGCAATCGGGCTCACTACTGCGGATGCGCGCTCGGGCTCACTACTGCTCATGCGCACTCGGGGTCACTACTGCTCATGCGCACTCGGACTCACTACTGCTCATGCGCACTCGGGGTCACTACTGATCATGCGCACTCCGGCTCAGACCTGCACATGCGCAATCGGACTCACTACTGCGCATGCGCGCTCGGGCTCACTACTGCGGATGCGCGCTCGGGCTCACTACTGCGCATGCGCACCCGGGCTCACTACTGCGCATGCGCGCACGGGCACACTACTGCGCATGCGCACTCCGGCTCAGACCTGCACATGCGCACACGGACTCACTACTGCGGATGCGCACTCGGACTCACTACTGCTCATGCGCACTTGGGGTCACTACTGCTCATGCGCACTCGGATTCACTACTGCTCATGCGCATTCGGGGTCACTACTGCGCATGCGCACTCGGGGTCACTACTGCTCATGCGCACTCGGACTCACTACTGCTCATGCGCACTCGGGGTCACTACTGCCCATGCGCACTCGGACTCACTACTGCTCATGCGCACTTGGGGTCACTACTGCTCACGCGCACTCGGGGTCACTACTGCTCATGCGCACTCGGACTCACTACTGCTCATGCGCATTCGGGGTCACTACTGCGCACGCGCACTCGGGGTCACTACTGCACATGCGCAATCGGGCTCACTACTGCTCACGCGCACTCGGACTCACTACTGCTCATGCGCGCTCGGGCTCACCAGTGCGCATGCGCACCCGGGCTCACTACTGCGCATTCGCGCACGGGCCCACTACTGCGCATGCGCACTCCGGCTCAGACCTGCACATGCGCACACGGACTCACTACTGCGGATGCGCAATCGGGCTCACTACTGCGGATGCGCGCTCGGGCTCACTACTGCGGATGCGCGCTCGGGCTCACTACTGCGCATGCGCACCCGGGCTCACTACTGCGCATGCGCGCACGGGCCCACTACTGCGCATGCGCACTCCGGCTCAGACCTGCACATGCGCACACGGACTCACTACTGCGGTTGCGCACTCGGACACACTACTGCTCATGCGCACTCGGGCTCACTACTGTGCATGCGCACTCGGGGTCACTACTGCTCACGCGCACTCGGGGTCACTACTGCTCATGCGCACTCGGACTCACTACTGCTCATGCGCACTTGGGGTCACTACTGCTCACGCGCACTCGGACTCACTACTGCTCATGCGCATTCGGGGTCACTACTGCTCATGCGCACTCGGACTCACTACTGCTCATGCGCACTCGGGGTCACTACTGCTCATGCGCACTCGCACTCACTACTGCTCATGCGCATTCGGGGTCACTACTGCGCATGCGCACTCGGACTCACTACTGCGGATGCGCGCTCGGGCTCACTACTGCGCATGCGCACACGGGCTCACTACTGCGCATGCGCGCACGGGCCCACTACTGCGCATGCGCACTCCGGCTCAGACCTGCACATGCGCACACGGACTCACTACTGCGGATGCGCAATCGGGCTCACTACTGCGGATGCGCGCTCGGGCGCACTACTGCGCATGCGCACCCGGGCTCACTACTGCGCATGCGCGCACGGGCCCACTACTGCGCACGCGCACTCCGGCTCAGACCAGCACATGCGCACACGGACTCACTACTGCGGATGCGCAATCGGGCTCACTACTGTGCATGCGCACTCGGGGTCACTACTGCTCATGCGCACTCGGGGTCACTACTGTTTATGCGCACTCGGGCTCACTACTGCTCATGCGCACTCGGGGTCACTACTGCTCATGCGCACTCGGACTCACTACTGCTCATGCGCATTCGGGGTCACTACTGCGCATGCGCACACGGGCTCACTACTGCGCATGCGCGCACGGGCCCACTACTGCGCATGCGCACTCCGGCTCAGACCTGCACATGCGCAATCGGGGTCACTACTGCGCATGCGCACACCGGCTCACTACTGCGCATGCGCGCACGGGCCCACTGCTGCGCATGCGCACTCCGGCTCAGACCTGCACATGCGCACACGGACTCACTACTGCGGATGCGCAATCGGGCTCACTACTGTGCATGAGCACTCGGGGTCACTACTGCTCATGCGCACTCGGACTCACTACTGCTCATGCGCACTTGGGGTCACTACTGCTCACGCGCACTCGGACTCACTACTGCTCATGCGCACAGGGGCGCACTACTGTGCACGCGCACTCGGGGTCACTACTGCTCATGCGCACTCGGGCTCACTACTGTGCATGCGCACTCAGGGTCACTACTGCTCACGCGCACTCGGACTCACTACTGCTCATGCGCACTCGGGGTCACTGCTGCTCATGCGCACTCGGACTCACTACTGTGCATGCGCACTCGGGGTCACTACTGCTCACGCGCACTCGGACTCACTACTGCTCATGCGCACTCGGGCTCACTACTGTGCACGCGCACTCGGGGTCACTACTGCTCATGCGCACTCCGGCTCAGACCTGCACATGCGCACACGGCCTCACTACTGCGGATGCGCAATCGGGCTCACTACTGTGCATGCGCACTCGGGGTCACTACTGCTCATGCGCACTCGGACTCACTACTGCTCATGCGCACTCGGGGTCACTACTGCTCATGTGCACTCGGATTCACTACTGCTCATGCGCATTCGGGGTCACTACTGCGCATGCGCACTCGGACTCACTACTGCTCATGCGCACTCGGGGTCACTACTGCTCATGTGCACTCGGATTCACTACTGCTCATGCGCATTCGGGGTCACTACTGCGCATGCGCACTCGGACTCACTACTGCGGATGCGCGCTCGGGCCCACTACTGCGCATGCGCACACGGGCTCACTACTGCGCATGCGCGCACGGGCCCACTACTGCGCATGCGCACTCCGGCTCAGACCTGCACATGCGCACACGGCCTCACTACTGCGGATGCGCAATCGGGCTCACTACTGTGCATGCGCACTCGGGGTCACTACTGCTCATGCGCACTCGGGGTCACTACTGCTCATGCGCACTCGGACTCACTACTGCTCATGCGCACTCGGGGTCACTACTGCTCACGCGCACTCGGACTCACTACTGCTCATGCGCGCTCGGGCTCACCAGTGCGCATGCGCACCCGGGCTCACTACTGCGCATTCGCGCACGGGCCCACTACTGCGCATGCGCACTCCGGCTCAGACCTGCACATGCGCACACGGACTCACTACTGCGGATGCGCAATCGGGCTCACTACTGCGGATGCGCGCTCGGGCTCACTACTGCGGATGCGCGCTCGGGCTCACTACTGCGCATGCGCACCCGGGCTCACTACTGCGCATGCGCGCACGGGCCCACTACTGCGCATGCGCACTCCGGCTCAGACCTGCACATGCGCACACGGACTCACTACTGCGGATGCGCAATCGGGCTCACTACTGTGCATGCGCACTCGGGGTCACTACTGCTCATGCGCACTCGGGGTCACTACTGCTCATGCGCACTCGGACTCACTACTGCTCATGCGCACTTGGGGTCACTACTGCTCACGCGCACTCGGGGTCACTACTGCTCACGCGCACTCGGACTCACTACTGCTCATGCGCGCTCGGGCTCACCAGTGCGCATGCGCACCCGGGCTCACTACTGCGCATTCGCGCACGGGCCCACTACTGCGCATGCGCACTCCGGCTCAGACCTGCACATGCGCACACGGACTCACTACTGCGGATGCGCAATCGGGCTCACTACTGCGGATGCGCGCTCGGGCTCACTACTGCGGATGCGCGCTCGGGCTCACTACTGCGCATGCGCACCCGGGCTCACTACTGCGCATGCGCGCACGGGCCCACTACTGCGCATGCGCACTCCGGCTCAGACCTGCACATGCGCACACGGACTCACTACTGCGGATGCGCAATCGGGCTCACTACTGTGCATGCGCACTCGGGGTCACTACTGCTCATGCGCACTCGGGGTCACTACTGCTCATGCGCACTCGGACTCACTACTGCTCATGCGCACTTGGGGTCACTACTGCTCACGCGCACTCGGACTCACTACTGCTCATGCGCACAGGGGCGCACTACTGTGCACGCGCACTCGGGGTCACTACTGCTCATGCGCACTCGGGCTCACTACTGTGCATGCGCACTCAGGGTCACTACTGCTCACGCGCACTCGGACTCACTACTGCTCATGCGCACTCGGGGTCACTGCTGCTCATGCGCACTCGGACTCACTACTGTGCATGCGCACTCGGGGTCACTACTGCTCACGCGCACTCGGACTCACTACTGCTCATGCGCACTCGGGCTCACTACTGTGCACGCGCACTCGGGGTCACTACTGCTCATGCGCACTCCGGCTCAGACCTGCACATGCGCACACGGCCTCACTACTGCGGATGCGCAATCGGGCTCACTACTGTGCATGCGGACTCGGGGTCACTACTGCTCATGCGCACTCGGACTCACTACTGCTCATGCGCACTCGGGGTCACTACTGCTCATGTGCACTCGGATTCACTACTGCTCATGCGCATTCGGGGTCACTACTGCGCATGCGCACTCGGACTCACTACTGCTCATGCGCACTCGGGGTCACTACTGCTCATGTGCACTCGGATTCACTACTGCTCATGCGCATTCGGGGTCACTACTGCGCATGCGCACTCGGACTCACTACTGCGGATGCGCGCTCGGGCCCACTACTGCGCATGCGCACACGGGCTCACTACTGCGCATGCGCGCACGGGCCCACTACTGCGCATGCGCACTCCGGCTCAGACCTGCACATGCGCACACGGCCTCACTACTGCGGATGCGCAATCGGGCTCACTACTGTGCATGCGCACTCGGGGTCACTACTGCTCATGCGCACTCGGGGTCACTACTGCTCATGCGCACTCGGACTCACTACTGCTCATGCGCACTCGGGGTCGCTACTGCTCACGCGCACTCGGACTCACTACTGCTCATGCGCGCTCGGGCTCACCAGTGCGCATGCGCACCCGGGCTCACTACTGCGCATGCGCGCACGGGCCCACTACTGCGCATGCGCACTCCGGCTCAGACCTGCACATGCGCACACGGACTCACTACTGCGGATGCGCAATCGGGCTCACTACTGCGGATGCGCGCTCGGGCTCACTACTGCTCATGCGCACTCGGGGTCACTACTGCTCATGCGCACTCGGACTCACTACTGCTCATGCGCACTCGGGGTCACTACTGATCATGCGCACTCCGGCTCAGACCTGCACATGCGCAATCGGACTCACTACTGCGCATGCGCGCTCGGGCTCACTACTGCGGATGCGCGCTCGGGCTCACTACTGCGGATGCGCGCTCGGACTCACTACTGCGCATGCGCACCCGGGCTCACTACTGCGCATGCGCGCACGGGCCCACTACTGCGCATGCGCACTCCAGCTCAGACCTGCACATGCGCACACGGACTCACTACTGCGGATGCGCACTCGGACTCACTACTGCTCATGCGCACTTGGGGTCACTACTGCTCATGCGCACTCGGACTCACTACTGCGGATGCACAATCGGGCTCACTACTGCGCATTGGCACTCCGGCTCAGACCTGCACATGCGCACACGGACTCACTACTGCGGATGCGCAATCGGGCTCACTACTGTGTATGCGCACTCGGGGTCACTACTGCTCATGCGCACTCGAACTCACTACTGCTCATGCGCACTCGGGGTCACTACTGCTCATGTGCACTCGGATTCACTACTGCTCATGCGCATTCGGGGTCACTACTGCGCATGCGCACTCGGACTCACTACTGCGGATGCGCGCTCGGGCTCACTACTGCGCATGCGCACTCGGACTCACTACTGCGGATGCGCGCTCGGGCTCACTACTGCGGATGCGCGCTCGGGCTCACTACTGCTCATGCGCACTCGGGGTCACTACTGCTCACGCGCACTCGGACTCACTACTGCTCATGCGCACTCGGGCTCACTACTGTGCACGAGCACTCGGGGTCACTACTGCACATGCGCACACGGACTCACTACTGCGGATGCGCAATCGGGCTCACTACTGCGGATGCGCGCTCGGGCTCACCAGTGCGCATGCGCACCCGGGCTCACTACTGCGCATGCGCGCACGGGCCCACTACTGCGCATGCGCACTCCGGCTCAGACCTGCACATGCGCACACGGACTCACTACTGCGGATGCGCAATCGGGCTCACTACTGCGGATGCGCGCTCGGGCTCACTACTGCTCATGCGCACTCGGGGTGACTACTGCTCACGCGCACTCGGACTCACTACTGCTCATGCGCACTCGGGGTCACTACTGATCATGCGCACTCCGGCTCAGACCTGCACATGCGCAATCGGACTCACTACTGCGCATGCGCGCTCGGGCTCACTACTGCGGATGCGCGCTCGGGCTCGCTACTGCGGATGCGCGCTCGGACTCACTACTGCGCATGCGCACCCGGGCTCACTACTGCGCATGCGCGCACGGGCCCACTACTGCGCATGCGCACTCCAGCTCAGACCTGCACATGCGCACACGGACTCACTACTGCGGATGCGCACTCGGACTCACTACTGCTCATGCGCACTTGGGGTCACTACTGCTCATGCGCACTCGGACTCACTACTGCGGATGCACAATCGGGCTCACTACTGCGCATTGGCACTCCGGCTCAGACCTGCACATGCGCACACGGACTCACTACTGCGGATGCGCAATCGGGCTCACTACTGCGGATGCGCGCTCGGGCGCACTACTGCGCATGCGCACCCGGGCTCACTACTGCGCATGCGCGCACGGGCCCACTACTGCGCACGCGCACTCCGGCTCAGACCAGCACATGCGCACACGGACTCACTACTGCAGATGCGCAATCGGGCTCACTACTGCGCATGCGCACTCGGGGTCACTACCGCTCATGCGCACTCGGGGTCACTACTGCTCATGCGCACTCGGACTCACTACTGCTCATGCGCACTCGGGGTCACTACTGCTCATGCGCACTCGGACTCACTACTGCTCATGCGCACTCGGGGTCACTACTGCTCACGCGCACTCGGACTCACTACTGCTCATGCGCACTCGGGCTCACTACTGTGCACGCGCACTCGGGGTCACTACTGCACATGCGCAATCGGGCTCACTACTGTGCATGCGCACTCGGGGTCACTACTGCTCATGCGCACTCGGGGTCACTACTGCTCATGCGCACTCGGACTCACTACTGCTCATGCGCACTCGGGGTCACTACTGCTCACGCGCACTCGGACTCACTACTGCTCATGCGCACTCGGGCTCACTACTGTGCACGAGCACTCGGGGTCACTACTGCACATGCGCACACGGACTCACTACTGCGGATGCGCAATCGGGCTCACTACTGCGGATGCGCGCTCGGGCTCACCAGTGCGCATGCGCACCCGGGCTCACTACTGCGCATGCGCGCACGGGCCCACTACTGCGCATGCGCACTCCGGCTCAGACCTGCACATGCGCACACGGACTCACTACTGCGGATGCGCAATCGGGCTCACTACTGCGGATGCGCGCTCGGGCTCACTACTGCTCATGCGCACTCGGGGTCACTACTGCTCATGCGCACTCGGACTCACTACTGCTCATGCGCACTCGGGGTCACTACTGATCATGCGCACTCCGGCTCAGACCTGCACATGCGCAATCGGACTCACTACTGCGCATGCGCGCTCGGGCTCACTACTGCGGATGCGCGCTCGGGCTCACTACTGCGGATGCGCGCTCGGACTCACTACTGCGCATGCGCACCCGGGCTCACTACTGCGCATGCGCGCACGGGCCCACTACTGCGCATGCGCACTCCAGCTCAGACCTGCACATGCGCACACGGACTCACTACTGCGGATGCGCACTCGGACTCACTACTGCTCATGCGCACTTGGGGTCACTACTGCTCATGCGCACTCGGACTCACTACTGCGGATGCACAATCGGGCTCACTACTGCGCATTGGCACTCCGGCTCAGACCTGCACATGCGCACACGGACTCACTACTGCGGATGCGCAATCGGGCTCACTACTGTGTATGCGCACTCGGGGTCACTACTGCTCATGCGCACTCGAACTCACTACTGCTCATGCGCACTCGGGGTCACTACTGCTCATGTGCACTCGGATTCACTACTGCTCATGCGCATTCGGGGTCACTACTGCGCATGCGCACTCGGACTCACTACTGCGGATGCGCGCTCGGGCTCACTACTGCGCATGCGCACACGGGCTCACTACTGCGCATGCACGCACGGGCCCACTACTGCGCATGCGCACTCCGGCTCAGACCTGCACATGCGCACACGGACTCACTACTGCGGATGCGCAATCGGGCTCACTACTGCGGATGCGCGCTCGGGCGCACTACTGCGCATGCGCACCCGGGCTCACTACTGCGCATGCGCGCACGGGCCCACTACTGCGCACGCGCACTCCGGCTCAGACCAGCACATGCGCACACGGACTCACTACTGCAGATGCGCAATCGGGCTCACTACTGCGCATGCGCACTCGGGGTCACTACCGCTCATGCGCACTCGGGGTCACTACTGCTCATGCGCACTCGGACTCACTACTGCTCATGCGCACTCGGGCTCACTACTGTGCACGCGCACTCGGGGTCACTACTGCACATGCGCAATCGGGCTCACTACTGTGCATGCGCACTCGGGGTCACTACTGCTCATGCGCACTCGGGGTCACTACTGCTCATGCGCACTCGGACTCACTACTGCTCATGCGCACTCGGGGTCACTACTGCTCACGCGCACTCGGACTCACTACTGCTCATGCGCACTCGGGCTCACTACTGTGCACGAGCACTCGGGGTCACTACTGCACATGCGCACACGGACTCACTACTGCGGATGCGCAATCGGGCTCACTACTGCGGATGCGCGCTCGGGCTCACCAGTGCGCATGCGCACCCGGGCTCACTACTGCGCATGCGCGCACGGGCCCACTACTGCGCATGCGCACTCCGGCTCAGACCTGCACATGCGCACACGGACTCACTACTGCAGATGCGCAATCGGGCTCACTACTGCGGATGCGCGCTCGGGCTCACTACTGCTCATGCGCACTCGGGGTCACTACTGCTCATGCGCACTCGGACTCACTACTGCTCATGCGCACTCGGGGTCACTACTGATCATGCGCACTCCGGCTCAGACCTGCACATGCGCAATCGGACTCACTACTGCGCATGCGCGCTCGGGCTCACTACTGCGGATGCGCGCTCGGGCTCACTACTGCGCATGCGCACCCGGGCTCACTACTGCGCATGCGCGCACGGGCCCACTACTGCGCATGCGCACTCCGGCTCAGACCTGCACATGCGCACACGGACTCACTACTGCGGATGCGCACTCGGACTCACTACTGCTCATGCGCACTTGGGGTCACTACTGCTCATGCGCACTCGGATTCACTACTGCTCATGCGCATTCGGAGTCACTACTGCGCATGCGCACTCGGGGTCACTACTGCCCATGCGCACTCGGACTCACTACTGCTCATGCGCACTTGGGGTCACTACTGCTCACGCGCACTCGGGGTCACTACTGCTCATGCGCACTCGGACTCACTACTGCTCATGCGCATTCGGGGTCACTACTGCGCACGCGCACTCGGGGTCACTACTGCACATGCGCAATCGGTACCACTACTGCTCACGCGCACTCGGACTCACTACTGCTCATGCGCGCTCGGGCTCACCAGTGCGCATGCGCACCCGGGCTCACTACTGCGCATTCGCGCACGGGCCCACTACTGCGCATGCGCACTCCGGCTCAGACCTGCACATGCGCACACGGACTCACTACTGCGGATGCGCAATCGGGCTCACTACTGCGGATGCGCGCTCGGGCTCACTACTGCGGATGCGCGCTCGGGCTCACTACTGCGCATGCGCACCCGGGCTCACTACTGCGCATGCGCGCACGGGCCCACTACTGCGCATGCGCACTCCGGCTCAGACCTGCACATGCGCACACGGACTCACTACTGCGGTTGCGCACTCGGACACACTACTGCTCATGCGCACTCGGGCTCACTACTGTGCATGCGCACTCGGGGTCACTACTGCTCACGCGCACTCGGGGTCACTACTGCTCATGCGCACTCGGACTCACTACTGCTCATGCGCACTTGGGGTCACTACTGCTCACGCGCACTCGGACTCACTACTGCTCATGCGCACTCGGGGTCACTACTGCTCATGCGCACTCGGACTCACTACTGCTCATGCGCACTCGGGGTCACTACTGCTCACGCGCACTCGGACTCACTACTGCTCATGCGCAATCGGGCTCACTACTGTGCACGAGCACTCGGGGTCACTACTGCACATGCGCACACGGACTCTCTACTGCGGATGCGCAATCGGGCTCACTACTGCGGATGCGCGCTCGGGCTCACCAGTGCGCATGCGCACCCGGGCTCACTACTGCGCATGCGCGCACGGGCCCACTACTGCGCATGCGCACTCCGGCTCAGACCTGCACATGCGCACACGGACTCACTACTGCGGATGCGCAATCGGGCTCACTACTGCGGATGCGCGCTCGGGCTCACTACTGCTCATGCGCACTCGGGGTCACTACTGCTCATGCGCACTCGGACTCACTACTGCTCATGCGCACTCGGGGTCACTACTGATCATGCGCACTCCGGCTCAGACCTGCACATGCGCAATCGGACTCACTACTGCGCATGCGCGCTCGGGCTCACTACTGCGGATGCGCGCTCGGGCTCACTACTGCGGATGCGCGCTCGGACTCACTACTGCGCATGCGCACCCGGGCTCACTACTGCGCATGCGCGCACGGGCCCACTACTGCGCATGCGCACTCCAGCTCAGACCTGCACATGCGCACACGGACTCACTACTGCGGATGCGCACTCGGACTCACTACTGCTCATGCGCACTTGGGGTCACTACTGCTCATGCGCACTCGGACTCACTACTGCGGATGCACAATCGGGCTCACTACTGCGCATTGGCACTCCGGCTCAGACCTGCACATGCGCACACGGACTCACTACTGCGGATGCGCAATCGGGCTCACTACTGTGTATGCGCACTCGGGGTCACTACTGCTCATGCGCACTCGAACTCACTACTGCTCATGCGCACTCGGGGTCACTACTGCTCATGTGCACTCGGATTCACTACTGCTCATGCGCATTCGGGGTCACTACTGCGCATGCGCACTCGGACTCACTACTGCGGATGCGCGCTCGGGCTCACTACTGCGCATGCGCACACGGGCTCACTACTGCGCATGCACGCACGGGCCCACTACTGCGCATGCGCACTCCGGCTCAGACCTGCACATGCGCACACGGACTCACTACTGCGGATGCGCAATCGGGCTCACTACTGCGGATGCGCGCTCGGGCGCACTACTGCGCATGCGCACCCGGGCTCACTACTGCGCATGCGCGCACGGGCCCACTACTGCGCACGCGCACTCCGGCTCAGACCAGCACATGCGCACACGGACTCACTACTGCAGATGCGCAATCGGGCTCACTACTGCGCATGCGCACTCGGGGTCACTACCGCTCATGCGCACTCGGGGTCACTACTGCTCATGCGCACTCGGACTCACTACTGCTCATGCGCACTCGGGCTCACTACTGTGCACGCGCACTCGGGGTCACTACTGCACATGCGCAATCGGGCTCACTACTGTGCATGCGCACTCGGGGTCACTACTGCTCATGCGCACTCGGGGTCACTACTGCTCATGCGCACTCGGACTCACTACTGCTCATGCGCACTCGGGGTCACTACTGCTCACGCGCACTCGGACTCACTACTGCTCATGCGCACTCGGGCTCACTACTGTGCACGCGCACTCGGGGTCACTACTGCACATGCGCAATCGGGCTCACTACTGTGCATGCGCGCTCGGGCTCACTACTGCTCATGCGCACTCGGGGTCACTACTGCTCATGCGCACTCGGACTCACTACTGCTCATGCGCACTCGGGGTCACTACTGATCATGCGCACTCCGGCTCAGACCTGCACATGCGCAATCGGACTCACTACTGCGCATGCGCGCTCGGGCTCACTACTGCGGATGCGCGCTCGGGCTCACTACTGCGCATGCGCACCCGGGCTCACTACTGCGCATGCGCGCACGGGCCCACTACTGCGCATGCGCACTCCGGCTCAGACCTGCACATGCGCACACGGACTCACTACTGCGGATGCGCAATCGGGCTCACTACTGCGGATGCGCGCTCGGGCTCACTACTGCGGATGCGCGCTCGGGCTCACTACTGCGCATGCGCACCCGGGCTCACTACTGCGCATGCGCGCACGGGCCCACTACTGCGCATGCGCACTCCGGCTCAGACCTGCACATGCGCACACGGACTCACTACTGCGGTTGCGCACTCGGACACACTACTGCTCATGCGCACTCGGGCTCACTACTGTGCATGCGCACTCGGGGTCACTACTGCTCACGCGCACTCGGGGTCACTACTGCTCATGCGCACTCGGACTCACTACTGCTCATGCGCACTTGGGGTCACTACTGCTCACGCGCACTCGGACTCACTACTGCTCATGCGCATTCGGGGTCACTACTGCTCATGCGCACTCGGACTCACTACTGCTCATGCGCACTCGGGGTCACTACTGCTCATGCGCACTCGCACTCACTACTGCTTATGCGCATTCGGGGTCACTACTGCGCATGCGCACTCGGACTCACTACTGCGGATGCGCGCTCGGGCTCACTACTGCGCATGCGCACACGGGCTCACTACTGCGCATGCGCGCACGGGCCCACTACTGCGCATGCGCACTCCGGCTCAGACCTGCACATGCGCACACGGACTCACTACTGCGGATGCGCAATCGGGCTCACTACTGCGGATGCGCGCTCGGGCGCACTACTGCGCATGCGCACCCGGGCTCACTACTGCGCATGCGCGCACGGGCCCACTACTGCGCACGCGCACTCCGGCTCAGACCAGCACATGCGCACACGGACTCACTACTGCGGATGCGCAATCGGGCTCACTACTGTGCATGCGCACTCGGGGTCACTACTGCTCATGTGCACTCGGATTCACTACTGCTCACGCGCACTCGGACTCACTACTGCTCATGCGCACTCGGGCTCACTACTGTGCACGCGCACTCGGGGTCACTACTGCACATGCGCACACGGACTCACTACTGCGGATGCGCAATCGGGCTCACTACTGCGCATGCGCGCACGGGCCCACTACTGCGCATGCGCACTCCGGCTCAGACCTGCACATGCGAACACGGACTTACTACTGCGGATGCGCATTCGGGCTCACTACTGTGCATGCGCACTCGGGGTCACTACTGCTCATGCGCACTCGGGGTCACTACTGTTTATGCGCACTCGGGCTCACTACTGCTCATGCGCACTCGGGGTCACTACTGCTCATGCGCACTCGGACTCACTACTGCTCATGCGCATTCGGGGTCACTACTGCGCATGCGCACACGGGCTCACTACTGCGCATGCGCGCACGGGCCCACTACTGCGCATGCGCACTCCGGCTCAGACCTGCACATGCGCAATCGGGGTCACTACTGCGCATGCGCACACGGGCTCACTACTGCGCATGCGCGCACGGGCCCACTGCTGCGCATGCGCACTCCGGCTCAGACCTGCACATGCGCACACGGACTCACTACTGCGGATGCGCAATCGGGCTCACTACTGTGCATGAGCACTCGGGGTCACTACTGCTCATGCGCACTCGGACTCACTACTGCTCATGCACACTCGGGCTCACTACTGCTCATGCGCATTCGGGGTCACTACTGCGCATGCGCACACGGGCTCACTACGGCGCATGCGCGCACGGGCTCACTACTGCGCATGCGCATTCCGGCTCAGACCTGCACATGCGCATTCGAGCTCACTTCTGCGCATGCTCACACGGGCACACTACTGTGCATGCGCACTCGGGGTCACTACTGCTCATGCGCATTCGGGGTCACTACTGCGCATGCGCACTCGGACTCACTACTGCGGATGCGCGCTCGGGCTCACTACTGCTCATGCGCATTCGGGGTCACTACTGCGCATGCGCACTCGGACTCACTACTGCGGATGCGCATTCGGGGTCACTACTGCGCATGCGCACTCGGACTCACTACTGCGGATGCGCGCTCGGGATCACTACTGCGGATGCGCGCTCGTGCTCACTACTGCGCATGCGCACCCGGGCTCACTACTGCGCATGCGCGCACGGGCCCACTACTGCGCATGCGCACTCCGGCTCAGACCTGCACATGCGCACACGGACTCACTACTGCGGATGCGCAATCGGGCTCACTACTGTGCATGCGCACTCGGGGTCACTACTGCTCATGCGCACTCGGGGTCACTACTGCTCATGCGCACTCGGACTCACTACTGCTCATGCGCACTTGGGGTCACTACTGCTCACGCGCACTCGGACTCACTACTGCTCATGCGCACAGGGGCGCACTACTGTGCACGCGCACTCGGGGTCACTACTGCTCATGCGCACTCGGGCTCACTACTGTGCATGCGCACTCAGGGTCACTACTGCTCACGCGCACTCGGACTCACTACTGCTCATGCGCACTCGGGGTCACTGCTGCTCATGCGCACTCGGACTCACTACTGTGCATGCGCACTCGGGGTCACTACTGCTCACGCGCACTCGGACTCACTACTGCTCATGCGCACTCGGGCTCACTACTGTGCACGCGCACTCGGGGTCACTACTGCTCATGCGCACTCCGGCTCAGACCTGCACATGCGCACACGGCCTCACTACTGCGGATGCGCAATCGGGCTCACTACTGTGCATGCGCACTCGGGGTCACTACTGCTCATGCGCACTCGGACTCACTACTGCTCATGCGCACTCGGGGTCACTACTGCTCATGTGCACTCGGATTCACTACTGCTCATGCGCATTCGGGGTCACTACTGCGCATGCGCACTCGGACTCACTACTGCTCATGCGCACTCGGGGTCACTACTGCTCATGTGCACTCGGATTCACTACTGCTCATGCGCATTCGGGGTCACTACTGCGCATGCGCACTCGGACTCACTACTGCGGATGCGCGCTCGGGCCCACTACTGCGCATGCGCACACGGGCTCACTACTGCGCATGCGCGCACGGGCCCACTACTGCGCATGCGCACTCCGGCTCAGACCTGCACATGCGCACACGGCCTCACTACTGCGGATGCGCAATCGGGCTCACTACTGTGCATGCGCACTCGGGGTCACTACTGCTCATGCGCACTCGGGGTCACTACTGCTCATGCGCACTCGGACTCACTACTGCTCATGCGCACTCGGGGTCACTACTGCTCACGCGCACTCGGACTCACTACTGCTCATGCGCGCTCGGGCTCACCAGTGCGCATGCGCACCCGGGCTCACTACTGCGCATTCGCGCACGGGCCCACTACTGCGCATGCGCACTCCGGCTCAGACCTGCACATGCGCACACGGACTCACTACTGCGGATGCGCAATCGGGCTCACTACTGCGGATGCGCGCTCGGGCTCACTACTGCGGATGCGCGCTCGGGCTCACTACTGCGCATGCGCACCCGGGCTCACTACTGCGCATGCGCGCACGGGCCCACTACTGCGCATGCGCACTCCGGCTCAGACCTGCACATGCGCACACGGACTCACTACTGCGGTTGCGCACTCGGACACACTACTGCTCATGCGCACTCGGGCTCACTACTGTGCATGCGCACTCGGGGTCACTACTGCTCACGCGCACTCGGGGTCACTACTGCTCATGCGCACTCGGACTCACTACTGCTCATGCGCACTTGGGGTCACTACTGCTCACGCGCACTCGGACTCACTACTGCTCATGCGCATTCGGGGTCACTACTGCTCATGCGCACTCGGACTCACTACTGCTCATGCGCACTCGGGGTCACTACTGCTCATGCGCACTCGCACTCACTACTGCTCATGCGCATTCGGGGTCACTACTGCGCATGCGCACTCGGACTCACTACTGCGGATGCGCGCTCGGGCTCACTACTGCGCATGCGCACACGGGCTCACTACTGCGCATGCGCGCACGGGCCCACTACTGCGCATGCGCACTCCGGCTCAGACCTGCACATGCGCACACGGACTCACTACTGCGGATGCGCAATCGGGCTCACTACTGCGGATGCGCGCTCGGGCGCACTACTGCGCATGCGCACCCGGGCTCACTACTGCGCATGCGCGCACGGGCCCACTACTGCGCACGCGCACTCCGGCTCAGACCAGCACATGCGCACACGGACTCACTACTGCGGATGCGCAATCGGGCTCACTACTGTGCATGCGCACTCGGGGTCACTACTGCTCATGTGCACTCGGATTCACTACTGCTCACGCGCACTCGGACTCACTACTGCTCATGCGCACTCGGGCTCACTACTGTGCACGCGCACTCGGGGTCACTACTGCACATGCGCACACGGACTCACTACTGCGGATGCGCAATCGGGCTCACTACTGCGCATGCGCGCACGGGCCCACTACTGCGCATGCGCACTCCGGCTCAGACCTGCACATGCGAACACGGACTTACTACTGCGGATGCGCATTCGGGCTCACTACTGTGCATGCGCACTCGGGGTCACTACTGCTCATGCGCACTCGGGGTCACTACTGTTTATGCGCACTCGGGCTCACTACTGCTCATGCGCACTCGGGGTCACTACTGCTCATGCGCACTCGGACTCACTACTGCTCATGCGCATTCGGGGTCACTACAGCGCATGCGCACACGGGCTCACTACTGCGCATGCGCGCACGGGCCCACTACTGCGCATGCGCACTCCGGCTCAGACCTGCACATGCGCAATCGGGGTCACTACTGCGCATGCGCACACGGGCTCACTACTGCGCATGCGCGCACGGGCCCACTGCTGCGCATGCGCACTCCGGCTCAGACCTGCACATGCGCACACGGACTCACTACTGCGGATGCGCAATCGGGCTCACTACTGTGCATGAGCACTCGGGGTCACTACTGCTCATGCGCACTCGGACTCACTACTGCTCATGCACACTCGGGCTCACTACTGCTCATGCGCATTCGGGGTCACTACTGCGCATGCGCACACGGGCTCACTACGGCGCATGCGCGCACGGGCTCACTACTGCGCATGCGCATTCCGGCTCAGACCTGCACATGCGCATTCGAGCTCACTTCTGCGCATGCTCACACGGGCACACTACTGTGCATGCGCACTCGGGGTCACTACTGCTCATGCGCATTCGGGGTCACTACTGCGCATGCGCACTCGGACTCACTACTGCGGATGCGCGCTCGGGCTCACTACTGCTCATGCGCATTCGGGGTCACTACTGCGCATGCGCACTCGGACTCACTACTGCGGATGCGCATTCGGGGTCACTACTGCGCATGCGCACTCGGACTCACTACTGCGGATGCGCGCTCGGGATCACTACTGCGGATGCGCGCTCGTGCTCACTACTGCGCATGCGCACCCGGGCTCACTACTGCGCATGCGCGCACGGGCCCACTACTGCGCATGCGCACTCCGGCTCAGACCTGCACATGCGCACACGGACTCACTACTGCGGATGCGCAATCGGGCTCACTACTGTGCATGCGCACTCGGGGTCACTACTTCTCATGCGCACTCGGGGTCACTACTGCTCATGCGCACTCGGACTCACTACTGCTCATGCGCACTTGGGGTCACTACTGCTCACGCGCACTCGGACTCACTACTGCTCATGCGCACAGGGGCGCACTACTGCGCATGCGCACTCGGGGTCACTACCGCTCATGCGCACTCGGGGTCACTACTGCTCATGCGCACTCGGACTCACTACTGCTCATGCGCACTCGGGGTCACTACTGCTCATGCGCACTCGGACTCACTACTGCTCATGCGCACTCGGGGTCACTACTGCTCACGCGCACTCGGACTCACTACTGCTCATGCGCACTCGGGCTCACTACTGTGCACGCGCACTCGGGGTCACTACTGCACAAGCGCAATCGGGCTCACTACTGTGCATGCGCACTCGGGGTCACTACTGCTCATGCGCACTCGGGGTCACTACTGCTCATGCGCACTCGGACTCACTACTGCTCATGCGCACTCGGGGTCACTACTGCTCACGCGCACTCGGACTCACTACTGCTCATGCGCAATCGGGCTCACTACTGTGCACGAGCACTCGGGGTCACTACTGCACATGCGCACACGGACTCTCTACTGCGGATGCGCAATCGGGCTCACTACTGCGGATGCGCGCTCGGGCTCACCAGTGCGCATGCGCACCCGGGCTCACTACTGCGCATGCGCGCACGGGCCCACTACTGCGCATGCGCACTCCGGCTCAGACCTGCACATGCGCACACGGACTCACTACTGCGGATGCGCAATCGGGCTCACTACTGCGGATGCGCGCTCGGGCTCACTACTGCTCATGCGCACTCGGGGTCACTACTGCTCATGCGCACTCGGACTCACTACTGCTCATGCGCACTCGGGGTCACTACTGATCATGCGCACTCCGGCTCAGACCTGCACATGCGCAATCGGACTCACTACTGCGCATGCGCGCTCGGGCTCACTACTGCGGATGCGCGCTCGGGCTCACTACTGCGGATGCGCGCTCGGACTCACTACTGCGCATGCGCACCCGGGCTCACTACTGCGCATGCGCGCACGGGCCCACTACTGCGCATGCGCACTCCAGCTCAGACCTGCACATGCGCACACGGACTCACTACTGCGGATGCGCACTCGGACTCACTACTGCTCATGCGCACTTGGGGTCACTACTGCTCATGCGCACTCGGACTCACTACTGCGGATGCACAATCGGGCTCACTACTGCGCATTGGCACTCCGGCTCAGACCTGCACATGCGCACACGGACTCACTACTGCGGATGCGCAATCGGGCTCACTACTGCGGATGCGCGCTCGGGCGCACTACTGCGCATGCGCACCCGGGCTCACTACTGCGCATGCGCGCACGGGCCCACTACTGCTCATGCGCACTCGGGGTCACTACTGCTCATGCGCACTCGGACTCACTACTGCTCATGCGCACTCGGGGTCACTACTGCTCACGCGCACTCGGACTCACTACTGCTCATGCGCACTCGGGCTCACTACTGTGCACGCGCACTCGGGGTCACTACTGCACATGCGCAATCGGGCTCACTACTGTGCATGCGCACTCGGGGTCACTACTGCTCATGCGCACTCGGGGTCACTACTGCTCATGCGCACTCGGACTCACTACTGCTCATGCGCACTCGGGGTCACTACTGCTCACGCGCACTCGGACTCACTACTGCTCATGCGCACTCGGGCTCACTACTGTGCACGAGCACTCGGGGTCACTACTGCACATGCGCACACGGACTCACTACTGCGGATGCGCAATCGGGCTCACTACTGCGGATGCGCGCTCGGGCTCACCAGTGCGCATGCGCACCCGGGCTCACTACTGCGCATGCGCGCACGGGCCCACTACTGCGCATGCGCACTCCGGCTCAGACCTGCACATGCGCACACGGACTCACTACTGCAGATGCGCAATCGGGCTCACTACTGCGGATGCGCGCTCGGGCTCACTACTGCTCATGCGCACTCGGGGTCACTACTGCTCATGCGCACTCGGACTCACTACTGCTCATGCGCACTCGGGGTCACTACTGATCATGCGCACTCCGGCTCAGACCTGCACATGCGCAATCGGACTCACTACTGCGCATGCGCGCTCGGGCTCACTACTGCGGATGCGCGCTCGGGCTCACTACTGCGCATGCGCACCCGGGCTCACTACTGCGCATGCGCGCACGGGCCCACTACTGCGCATGCGCACTCCGGCTCAGACCTGCACATGCGCACACGGACTCACTACTGCGGATGCGCACTCGGACTCACTACTGCTCATGCGCACTTGGGGTCACTACTGCTCATGCGCACTCGGATTCACTACTGCTCATGCGCATTCGGGGTCACTACTGCGCATGCGCACTCGGGGTCACTACTGCTCATGCGCACTCGGACTCACTACTGCTCATGCGCACTCGGGGTCACTACTGCCCATGCGCACTCGGACTCACTACTGCTCATGCGCACTTGGGGTCACTACTGCTCACGCGCACTCGGGGTCACTACTGCTCATGCGCACTCGGACTCACTACTGCTCATGCGCATTCGGGGTCACTACTGCGCACGCGCACTCGGGGTCACTACTGCACATGCGCAATCGGGATCACTACTGCTCACGCGCACTCGGACTCACTACTGCTCATGCGCGCTCGGGCTCACCAGTGCGCATGCGCACCCGGGCTCACTACTGCGCATTCGCGCACGGGCCCACTACTGCGCATGCGCACTCCGGCTCAGACCTGCACATGCGCACACGGACTCACTACTGCGGATGCGCAATCGGGCTCACTACTGCGGATGCGCGCTCGGGCTCACTACTGCGGATGCGCGCTCGGGCTCACTACTGCGCATGCGCACCCGGGCTCACTACTGCGCATGCGCGCACGGGCCCACTACTGCGCATGCGCACTCCGGCTCAGACCTGCACATGCGCACACGGACTCACTACTGCGGTTGCGCACTCGGACACACTACTGCTCATGCGCACTCGGGCTCACTACTGTGCATGCGCACTCGGGGTCACTACTGCTCACGCGCACTCGGGGTCACTACTGCTCATGCGCACTCGGACTCACTACTGCTCATGCGCACTTGGGGTCGCTACTGCTCACGCGCACTCGGACTCACTACTGCTCATGCGCACTCGGGGTCACTACTGCTCATGCGCACTCGGACTCACTACTGCTCATGCGCACTCGGGGTCACTACTGCTCACGCGCACTCGGACTCACTACTGCTCATGCGCAATCGGGCTCACTACTGTGCACGAGCACTCGGGGTCACTACTGCACATGCGCACACGGACTCTCTACTGCGGATGCGCGATCGGGCTCACTACTGCGGATGCGCGCTCGGGCTCACTACTGCGGATGCGCGCTCGGGCTCACTACTGCGCATGCGCACCCGGGCTCACTACTGCGCATGCGCGCACGGGCCCACTACTGCGCATGCGCACTCCGGCTCAGACCTGCACATGCGCACACGGACTCACTACTGCGGTTGCGCACTCGGACACACTACTGCTCATGCGCACTCGGGCTCACTACTGTGCATGCGCACTCGGGGTCACTACTGCTCACGCGCACTCGGGGTCACTACTGCTCATGCGCACTCGGACTCACTACTGCTCATGCGCACTTGGGGTCGCTACTGCTCACGCGCACTCGGACTCACTACTGCTCATGCGCACTCGGGGTCACTACTGCTCATGCGCACTCGGACTCACTACTGCTCATGCGCACTCGGGGTCACTACTGCTCACGCGCACTCGGACTCACTACTGCTCATGCGCAATCGGGCTCACTACTGTGCACGAGCACTCGGGGTCACTACTGCACATGCGCACACGGACTCTCTACTGCGGATGCGCAATCGGGCTCACTACTGCGGATGCGCGCTCGGGCTCACCAGTGCGCATGCGCACCCGGGCTCACTACTGCGCATGCGCGCACGGGCCCACTACTGCGCATGCGCACTCCGGCTCAGACCTGCACATGCGCACACGGACTCACTACTGCGGATGCGCAATCGGGCTCACTACTGCGGATGCGCGCTCGGGCTCACTACTGCTCATGCGCACTCGGGGTCACTACTGCTCATGCGCACTCGGACTCACTACTGCTCATGCGCACTCGGGGTCACTACTGATCATGCGCACTCCGGCTCAGACCTGCACATGCGCAATCGGACTCACTACTGCGCATGCGCGCTCGGGCTCACTACTGCGGATGCGCGCTCGGGCTCACTACTGCGGATGCGCGCTCGGACTCACTACTGCGCATGCGCACCCGGGCTCACTACTGCGCATGCGCGCACGGGCCCACTACTGCGCATGCGCACTCCAGCTCAGACCTGCACATGCGCACACGGACTCACTACTGCGGATGCGCACTCGGACTCACTACTGCTCATGCGCACTTGGGGTCACTACTGCTCATGCGCACTCGGACTCACTACTGCGGATGCACAATCGGGCTCACTACTGCGCATTGGCACTCCGGCTCAGACCTGCACATGCGCACACGGACTCACTACTGCGGATGCGCAATCGGGCTCACTACTGTGTATGCGCACTCGGGGTCACTACTGCTCATGCGCACTCGAACTCACTACTGCTCATGCGCACTCGGGGTCACTACTGCTCATGTGCACTCGGATTCACTACTGCTCATGCGCATTCGGGGTCACTACTGCGCATGCGCACTCGGACTCACTACTGCGGATGCGCGCTCGGGCTCACTACTGCGCATGCGCACACGGGCTCACTACTGCGCATGCACGCACGGGCCCACTACTGCGCATGCGCACTCCGGCTCAGACCTGCACATGCGCACACGGACTCACTACTGCGGATGCGCAATCGGGCTCACTACTGCGGATGCGCGCTCGGGCGCACTACTGCGCATGCGCACCCGGGCTCACTACTGCGCATGCGCGCACGGGCCCACTACTGCGCACGCGCACTCCGGCTCAGACCAGCACATGCGCACACGGACTCACTACTGCAGATGCGCAATCGGGCTCACTACTGCGCATGCGCACTCGGGGTCACTACCGCTCATGCGCACTCGGGGTCACTACTGCTCATGCGCACTCGGACTCACTACTGCTCATGCGCACTCGGGCTCACTACTGTGCACGCGCACTCGGGGTCACTACTGCACATGCGCAATCGGGCTCACTACTGTGCATGCGCACTCGGGGTCACTACTGCTCATGCGCACTCGGGGTCACTACTGCTCATGCGCACTCGGACTCACTACTGCTCATGCGCACTCGGGGTCACTACTGCTCACGCGCACTCGGACTCACTACTGCTCATGCGCACTCGGGCTCACTACTGTGCACGCGCACTCGGGGTCACTACTGCACATGCGCAATCGGGCTCACTACTGTGCATGCGCGCTCGGGCTCACTACTGCTCATGCGCACTCGGGGTCACTACTGCTCATGCGCACTCGGACTCACTACTGCTCATGCGCACTCGGGGTCACTACTGATCATGCGCACTCCGGCTCAGACCTGCACATGCGCAATCGGACTCACTACTGCGCATGCGCGCTCGGGCTCACTACTGCGGATGCGCGCTCGGGCTCACTACTGCGCATGCGCACCCGGGCTCACTACTGCGCATGCGCGCACGGGCCCACTACTGCGCATGCGCACTCCGGCTCAGACCTGCACATGCGCACACGGACTCACTACTGCGGATGCGCACTCGGACTCACTACTGCTCATGCGCACTTGGGGTCACTACTGCTCATGCGCACTCGGATTCACTACTGCTCATGCGCATTCGGGGTCACTACTGCGCATGCGCACTCGGGGTCACTACTGCTCATGCGCACTCGGACTCACTACTGCTCATGCGCACTCGGGGTCACTACTGCCCATGCGCACTCGGACTCACTACTGCTCATGCGCACTTGGGGTCACTACTGCTCACGCGCACTCGGGGTCACTACTGCTCATGCGCACTCGGACTCACTACTGCTCATGCGCATTCGGGGTCACTACTGCGCACGCGCACTCGGGGTCACTACTGCACATGCGCAATCGGGCTCACTACTGCTCACGCGCACTCGGACTCACTACTGCTCATGCGCGCTCGGGCTCACCAGTGCGCATGCGCACCCGGGCTCACTACTGCGCATTCGCGCACGGGCCCACTACTGCGCATGCGCACTCCGGCTCAGACCTGCACATGCGCACACGGACTCACTACTGCGGATGCGCAATCGGGCTCACTACTGCGGATGCGCGCTCGGGCTCACTACTGCGGATGCGCGCTCGGGCTCACTACTGCGCATGCGCACCCGGGCTCACTACTGCGCATGCGCGCACGGGCCCACTACTGCGCATGCGCACTCCGGCTCAGACCTGCACATGCGCACACGGACTCACTACTGCGGTTGCGCACTCGGACACACTACTGCTCATGCGCACTCGGGCTCACTACTGTGCATGCGCACTCGGGGTCACTACTGCTCACGCGCACTCGGGGTCACTACTGCTCATGCGCACTCGGACTCACTACTGCTCATGCGCACTTGGGGTCACTACTGCTCACGCGCACTCGGACTCACTACTGCTCATGCGCATTCGGGGTCACTACTGCTCATGCGCACTCGGACTCACTACTGCTCATGCGCACTCGGGGTCACTACTGCTCATGCGCACTCGCACTCACTACTGCTCATGCGCATTCGGGGTCACTACTGCGCATGCGCACTCGGACTCACTACTGCGGATGCGCGCTCGGGCTCACTACTGCGCATGCGCACACGGGCTCACTACTGCGCATGCGCGCACGGGCCCACTACTGCGCATGCGCACTCCGGCTCAGACCTGCACATGCGCACACGGACTCACTACTGCGGATGCGCAATCGGGCTCACTACTGCGGATGCGCGCTCGGGCGCACTACTGCGCATGCGCACCCGGGCTCACTACTGCGCATGCGCGCACGGGCCCACTACTGCGCACGCGCACTCCGGCTCAGACCAGCACATGCGCACACGGACTCACTACTGCGGATGCGCAATCGGGCTCACTACTGTGCATGCGCACTCGGGGTCACTACTGCTCATGTGCACTCGGATTCACTACTGCTCACGCGCACTCGGACTCACTACTGCTCATGCGCACTCGGGCTCACTACTGTGCACGCGCACTCGGGGTCACTACTGCACATGCGCACACGGACTCACTACTGCGGATGCGCAATCGGGCTCACTACTGCGCATGCGCGCACGGGCCCACTACTGCGCATGCGCACTCCGGCTCAGACCTGCACATGCGAACACGGACTTACTACTGCGGATGCGCATTCGGGCTCACTACTGTGCATGCGCACTCGGGGTCACTACTGCTCATGCGCACTCGGGGTCACTACTGTTTATGCGCACTCGGGCTCACTACTGCTCATGCGCACTCGGGGTCACTACTGCTCATGCGCACTCGGACTCACTACTGCTCATGCGCATTCGGGGTCACTACTGCGCATGCGCACACGGGCTCACTACTGCGCATGCGCGCACGGGCCCACTACTGCGCATGCGCACTCCGGCTCAGACCTGCACATGCGCAATCGGGGTCACTACTGCGCATGCGCACACGGGCTCACTACTGCGCATGCGCGCACGGGCCCACTGCTGCGCATGCGCACTCCGGCTCAGACCTGCACATGCGCACACGGACTCACTACTGCGGATGCGCAATCGGGCTCACTACTGTGCATGAGCACTCGGGGTCACTACTGCTCATGCGCACTCGGACTCACTACTGCTCATGCACACTCGGGCTCACTACTGCTCATGCGCATTCGGGGTCACTACTGCGCATGCGCACACGGGCTCACTACGGCGCATGCGCGCACGGGCTCACTACTGCGCATGCGCATTCCGGCTCAGACCTGCACATGCGCATTCGAGCTCACTTCTGCGCATGCTCACACGGGCACACTACTGTGCATGCGCACTCGGGGTCACTACTGCTCATGCGCATTCGGGGTCACTACTGCGCATGCGCACTCGGACTCACTACTGCGGATGCGCGCTCGGGCTCACTACTGCTCATGCGCATTCGGGGTCACTACTGCGCATGCGCACTCGGACTCACTACTGCGGATGCGCATTCGGGGTCACTACTGCGCATGCGCACTCGGACTCACTACTGCGGATGCGCGCTCGGGATCACTACTGCGGATGCGCGCTCGTGCTCACTACTGCGCATGCGCACCCGGGCTCACTACTGCGCATGCGCGCACGGGCCCACTACTGCGCATGCGCACTCCGGCTCAGACCTGCACATGCGCACACGGACTCACTACTGCGGATGCGCAATCGGGCTCACTACTGTGCATGCGCACTCGGGGTCACTACTGCTCATGCGCACTCGGGGTCACTACTGCTCATGCGCACTCGGACTCACTACTGCTCATGCGCACTTGGGGTCACTACTGCTCACGCGCACTCGGACTCACTACTGCTCATGCGCACAGGGGCGCACTACTGTGCACGCGCACTCGGGGTCACTACTGCTCATGCGCACTCGGGCTCACTACTGTGCATGCGCACTCAGGGTCACTACTGCTCACGCGCACTCGGACTCACTACTGCTCATGCGCACTCGGGGTCACTGCTGCTCATGCGCACTCGGACTCACTACTGTGCATGCGCACTCGGGGTCACTACTGCTCACGCGCACTCGGACTCACTACTGCTCATGCGCACTCGGGCTCACTACTGTGCACGCGCACTCGGGGTCACTACTGCTCATGCGCACTCCGGCTCAGACCTGCACATGCGCACACGGCCTCACTACTGCGGATGCGCAATCGGGCTCACTACTGTGCATGCGCACTCGGGGTCACTACTGCTCATGCGCACTCGGACTCACTACTGCTCATGCGCACTCGGGGTCACTACTGCTCATGTGCACTCGGATTCACTACTGCTCATGCGCATTCGGGGTCACTACTGCGCATGCGCACTCGGACTCACTACTGCTCATGCGCACTCGGGGTCACTACTGCTCATGTGCACTCGGATTCACTACTGCTCATGCGCATTCGGGGTCACTACTGCGCATGCGCACTCGGACTCACTACTGCGGATGCGCGCTCGGGCCCACTACTGCGCATGCGCACACGGGCTCACTACTGCGCATGCGCGCACGGGCCCACTACTGCGCATGCGCACTCCGGCTCAGACCTGCACATGCGCACACGGCCTCACTACTGCGGATGCGCAATCGGGCTCACTACTGTGCATGCGCACTCGGGGTCACTACTGCTCATGCGCACTCGGGGTCACTACTGCTCATGCGCACTCGGACTCACTACTGCTCATGCGCACTCGGGGTCACTACTTCTCATGCGCACTCGGATTCACTAATGCTCATGCGCATTCGGGGTCACTACTGCGCATGCGCACTCGGACTCACAACTGCGGATGCGCGCTCGGGCTCACTACTGCGCATGCGCACACGGGCTCACTACTGCTCATGCGCATTCCGGCTCAGACCTGCACATGCGCATTCGAGCTCGCTTCTGCGCATGCTCACACGGGCACACTACTGTGCATGCGCACTCGGGGTCACTACCGCTCATGCGCATTCGGGGTCACTACTGCGCATGCGCACTCGGACTCACTACTGCGGATGCGCGCTCGGGCTCACTACTGCGCATGCGCACACGGGCTCACTACTGCGCATGCGCGCACGGGCCCACTACTGCGCATGCGCACTCCGGCTCAGACCTGCACATGCGCATTCGAGCTCACGTCTGCGCATGCTCACACGGGCACACTACTGTGCATGCGCACTCGGGGTCACTACTGCTCACGCGCACTCGGACTCACTACTGCTCATGCGCACTCGGGGTCACTACTGCTCATGCGCACTCGGACTCACTACTGTGCATGCGCACTCGGGGTCACTACTGCTCATGCGCACTCGGGGTCACTACTGCTCACGCGCACTCGGACTCACTACTGCTCATGCGCACTCGGGGTCACTACTGCTCATGCGCACTCGAACTCACTGCTACTCATGCGCATTCGGGGTCACTACTGCGCATGCGCACTCGGACTCACTACTGCGGATGCGCGCTCGGGCTCACTACTGCGCATGCGCACCCGGGCTCACTACTGCGCATGCGCGCACGGGCCCACTACTGCGCATGCGCACTCCGGCTCAGACCTGCACATGCGCACACGGACTCACTACTGCGGATGCGCAATCGGGCTCACTACTGTGCATGCGCACTCGGGGTCACTACTGCTCATGCGCACTCGGGGTCACTACTACTCATGCGCACTCGGACTCACTACTGCTCATGCGCACCCGGGCTCACTACTGCGCATGCGCGCACGGGCCCACTACTGCGCATGCGCACTCCGGCTCAGACCTGCACATGCGCACACGGACTCACTACTGCGGATGCGCAATCGGGCTCACTACTGTGCATGCGCTCTCGGGGTCACTACTGCTCATGCGCACTCGGGGTCACTACTACTCATGCGCACTCGGACTCACTACTGCTCATGCGCACTTGGGGTCACTACTGCTCACGCGCACTCGGACTCACTACTGCTCATGCGCACAGGGGCGCACTACAGTGCACGCGCACTCGGGGTCACTACTGCTCATGCGCACTCGGACTCACTACTGCTCATGCGCACTCGGACTCACTACTGCTCATGCGCACTTGGGGTCACTACTGCTCATGCGCACTCGGATTAACTACTGCTCATGCGCATTCGGGGTCACTACTGCTCATGCGCACTCGGACTCACTACTGCTCATGCGCACTCGGGGTCACTACTGCTCATGTGCACTCGGATTCACTACTGCTCATGCGCATTCGGGGTCACTACTGCGCATGCGCACTCGGACTCACTACTGCGGATGCGCGCTCGGGCTCACTACTGCGCATGCGCACACGGGCTCACTACTGCGCATGCGCGCACGGGCCCACTACTGCGCATGCGCACTCCGGCTCAGACCTGCACATGCGCACACGGACTCACTACTGCGGATGCGCAATCGGGCTCACTACTGCGGATGCGCGCTCGGGCGCACTACTGCGCATGCGCACCCGGGCTCACTACTGCGCATGCGCGCACGGGCCCACTACTGCGCACGCGCACCCCAGCTCAGAACAGCACATGCGCACACGGACTCACTACTGCAGATGCGCAATCGGGCTCACTACTGTGCATGCGCACTCGGGGTCACTACCGCTCATGCGCACTCGGGGTCACTACTGCTCATGCGCACTCGGACTCACTACTGCCCATGCGCACTCGGGCTCACTACTGTGCACGCGCACTCGGGGTCACTACTGCACATGCGCAATCGGGCTCACTACTGTGCATGCGCACTCGGGGTCACTACTGCTCATGCGCACTCGGGGTCACTACTGCTCATGCGCACTCGGACTCACTACTGCTCATGCGCACTCGGGGTCACTACTGCTCACGCGCACTCGGACTCACTACTGCTCATGCGCACAGGGGCGCACTACTGTGCACGCGCACTCGGGGTCACTACTGCTCATGCGCACTCGGGCTCACTACTGTGCATGCGCACTCGGGGTCACTACTTCTCATGCGCACTCGGATTCACTAATGCTCATGCGCACTCGGGCTCACTACTGTATACGAGCACTCGGGGTCACTACTGCACATGCGCACACGGACTCACTACTGCGGATGCGCAATCGGGCTCACTACTGCGGATGCGCGCTCGGGCTCACCAGTGCGCATGCGCACACGGGCTCACTACTGCGCATGCGCGCACGGGCCCACTACTGCGGATGCGCAATCGGGCTCACTACTGTGCATGCGCACTCGGGGTCACTACTGCTCATGCGCACTCGGGGTCACTACTACTCATGCGCACTCGGACTCACTACTGCTCATGCGCACTTGGGGTCACTACTGCTCACGCGCACTCGGACTCACTACTGCTCATGCGCACAGGGGCGCACTACAGTGCACGCGCACTCGGGGTCACTACTGCTCATGCGCACTCGGACTCACTACTGCTCATGCGCACTCGGACTCACTACTGCTCATGCGCACTTGGGGTCACTACTGCTCATGCGCACTCGGATTAACTACTGCTCATGCGCATTCGGGGTCACTACTGCTCATGCGCACTCGGACTCACTACTGCTCATGCGCACTCGGGTTCACTACTGCTCATGTGCACTCGGATTCACTACTGCTCATGCGCATTCGGGGTCACTACTGCGCATGCGCACTCGGACTCACTACTGCGGATGCGCGATCGGGCTCACTACTGCGCATGCGCACACGGGCTCACTACTGCGCATGCGCGCACGGGCCCACTACTGCGCATGCGCACTCCGGCTCAGACCTGCACATGCGCACACGGCCTCACTACTGCGGATGCGCAATCGGGCTCACTACTGTGCATGCGCACTCGGGGTCACTACTGCTCATGCGCACTCGGACTCACTACTGCTCATGCGCACTCGGGGTCACTACTGCTCATGCGCACTCGGGGTCACTACTGCTCATGCGCACTCGGACTCACTACTGCGGATGCGCGCTCGGGCCCACTACTGCGCATGCGCACACGGGCTCACTACTGCGCATGCGCGCACGGGCCCACTACTGCGCATGCGCACTCCGGCTCAGACCTGCACATGCGCACACGGCCTCACTACTGCGGATGCGCAATCGGGCTCACTACTGTGCATGCGCACTCGGGGTCACTACTGCTCATGCGCACTCGGGGTCACTACTGCTCATGCGCACTCGGACTCACTACTGCTCATGCGCACTCGGGGTCACTACTTCTCATGCGCACTCGGATTCACTAATGCTCATGCGCATTCGGGGTCACTACTGCGCATGCGCACTCGGACTCACAACTGCGGATGCGCGCTCGGGCTCACTACTGCGCATGCGCACACGGGCTCACTACTGCTCATGCGCATTCCGGCTCAGACCTGCACATGCGCATTCGAGCTCACTTCTGCGCATGCTCACACGGGCACACTACTGTGCATGCGCACTCGGGGTCACTACTGCTCACGCGCACTCGGACTCACTACTGCTCATGCGCACTCGGGGTCACTACTGCTCATGCGCACTCGGACTCACTACTGTGCATGCGCACTCGGGGTCACTACTGCTCATGCGCACTCGGGGTCACTACTGCTCACGCGCACTCGGACTCACTACTGCTCATGCGCACTCGGGGTCACTACTGCTCATGCGCACTCGAACTCACTGCTACTCATGCGCATTCGGGGTCACTACTGCGCATGCGCACTCGGACTCACTACTGCGGATGCGCGCTCGGGCTCACTACTGCGCATGCGCACCCGGGCTCACTACTGCGCATGCGCGCACGGGCCCACTACTGCGCATGCGCACTCCGGCTCAGACCTGCACATGCGCACACGGACTCACTACTGCGGATGCGCAATCGTGCTCACTACTGTGCATGCGCACTCGGGGTCACTACCGCTCATGCGCACTCGGGGTCACTACTACTCATGCGCACTCAGACTCACTACTGCTCATGCGCACTTGGGGTCACTACTGCTCACGCGCACTCGGACTCACTACTGCTCATGCGCACAGGGGCGCACTACAGTGCACGCGCACTCGGGGTCACTACTGCTCATGCGCACTCGGACTCACTACTGCTCATGCGCACTCGGACTCACTACTGCTCATGCGCACTTGGGGTCACTACTGCTCATGCGCACTCGGATTAACTACTGCTCATGCGCATTCGGGGTCACTACTGCTCATGCGCACTCGGACTCACTACTGCTCATGCGCACTCGGGGTCACTACTGCTCATGTGCACTCGGATTCACTACTGCTCATGCGCATTCGGGGTCACTACTGCGCATGCGCACTCGGACTCAGTACTGCGGATGCGCGCTCGGGCTCACTATTGCGCATGCGCACACGGGCTCACTACTGCGCATGCGCGCACGGGCCCACTACTGCGCATGCGCACTCCGGCTCAGACCTGCACATGCGCACACGGACTCACTACTGCGGATGCGCAATCGGGCTCACTACTGCGGATGCGCGCTCGGGCGCACTACTGCGCATGCGCACCCGGGCTCACTACTGCGCATGCGCGCACGGGCCCACTACTGCGCACGCGCACCCCAGCTCAGACCAGCACATGCGCACACGGACTCACTACTGCAGATGCGCAATCGGGCTCACTACTGTGCATGCGCACTCGGGGTCACTACCGCTCATGCGCACTCGGGGTCATTACTGCTCATGCGCACTCGGACTCACTACTGCTCATGCGCACTCGGGCTCACTACTGTGCACGCGCACTCGGGGTCACTACTGCACATGCGCAATCGGGCTCACTACTGTGCATGCGCACTCGGGGTCACTACTGCTCATGCGCACTCGGGGTCACTACTGCTCATGCGCACTCGGACTCACTACTGCTCATGCGCACTCGGGGTCACTACTGCTCACGCGCACTCGGACTCACTACTGCTCATGCGCACAGGGGCGCACTACTGTGCACGCGCACTCGGGGTCACTACTGCTCATGCGCACTCGGGCTCACTACTGTGCACGAGCACTCGGGGTCACTACTGCACATGCGCACACGGACTCACTACTGCGGATGCGCAATCGGGCTCACTACTGCGGATGCGCGCTCGGGCTCACCAGTGCGCATGCGCACACGGGCTCACTACTGCGCATGCGCGCACGGGCCCACTACTGCGCATGCGCACTCCGGCTCAGACCTGCACATGCGCACACGGACTCACTACTGCGGATGCGCAATCGGGCTCACTACTGCGGATGCGCGCTCGGGCTCACTACTGCTCATGCGCACTCGGGGTCACTACTGCTCATGCGCACTCGGACTCACTACTGCTCATGCGCACTCGGGGTCACTACTGATCATGCGCACTCCGGCTCAGACCTGCACATGCGCAATCGGACTCACTACTGCGCATGCGCGCTCGGGCTCACTACTGCGGATGCGCGCTCGGGCTCACTACTGCGGATGCGCGCTCGGGCTCACTACTGCGCATGCGCACCCGGGCTCACAACTGCGCATGCGCGCACGGGCCCACTACTGCGCATGCGCACTCCGGCTCAGACCTGCACATGCGCACACGGACTCACTACTGCGGATGCGCACTCGGACTCACTACTGCTCATGCGCACTTGGGGTCACTACTGCTCATGCGCACTCGGATTCACTACTGCTCATGCGCATTCGGGGTCACTACTGCGCATGCGCACTCGGACTCACTACTGCGGATGCGCGCTCGGGCTCACTACTGCGGATGCGCGCTCGGGCTCACTACTGCGCATGCGCACCCGGGCTCACTACTGCGCATGCGCGCACGGGCCCACTACTGCGCATGCGCACTCCGCCTCAGACCTGCACATGCGCACACGGACTCACTACTGCGGATGCGCACTCGGACACACTACTGCTCATGCGCACTCGGGCTCACTACTGTGCATGCGCACTCGGGGTCACTACTGCTCACGCGCACTCGGGGTCACTACTGCTCATGCGCACTCGGACTCACTACTGTGCATGCGCATTCCGGCTCAGACCTGCACATGCGCACACGGACTCACTACTGCGGATGCGCAATCGGGCTCACTACTGTGCATGCGCACTCGGGGTCACTACTGCTCATGCGCACTCGGGGTCACTACTGCTCATGCGCACTCGGACTCACTACTGCTCATGCGCACTTGGGGTCACTACTGCTCACGCGCACTCGGACTCACTACTGCTCATGCGCACTCGGGGTCACTACTTCTCATGCGCACTCGGATTCACTAATGCTCATGTGCATTCGGGGTCACTACTGCTCATGCGCACTCGGACTCACTACTGCGGATGCACAATCGGGCTCACTACTGCGCATGCGCACTCCGGCTCAGACCTGCACATGCGCACACGGACTCATTACTGCGGATGCGCAATCGGGCTCACTACTGTGCATGCGCACTCGGGGTCACTACTGCTCATGCGCACTCGGGGTCACTACTGCTCATGCGCACTCGGACTCACTACTGCGGATGCGCAATCGGGCTCACTACGGTGCATGCGCACTCGGGGTCACTACTGCTCATGCGCATTCGGGGTCACTACTGCTCATGCGCACTCGGACTCACTACTGCTCATGCGCACTCCGACTCACTACTGCTCATGCGCACTCGGGGTCACTACTGCTCATGCGCACTCGGACTCACTACTGCTCATGCGCACTCCGACTCACTACTGCTCATGCGCACTCGGGGTCACTACTGCTCATGCGCACTCGGGGTCACTACTGCTCATGCGCACTCGGACTCACTACTGCGGATGCGCAATCGGGCTCACTACGGTGCATGCGCACTCGGGGTCACTACTGCTCATGCGCATTCGGGGTCACTACTGCTCATGCGCACTCGGACTCACTACTGCTCATGCGCACTCCGACTCACTACTGCTCATGCGCACTCGGGGTCACTACTGCTCATGCGCACTCGGACTCACTACTGCTCATGCGCATTCGGGGTCACTACTGCTCATGCGCACTCGGACTCACTACTGCGGATGCACAATCGGGCTCACTACTGCGCATGCGCACTCCGGCTCAGACCTGCACATGCGCACACGGCCTCACTACTGCGGATGCGCAATCGGGCTCACTACGGTGCATGCGCACTCGCGGTCACTTCTGCTCATGCGCATTCGGGGTCACTACTGCTCATGCGCACTCGGACTCACTACTGCTCATGCGCACTCGGGGTCACTACTGCTCATGCGCATTCGGAGTCACTACTGCGCATGCGCACTCGGACTCACTACTGCGGATGCGCGCTCGGGCCCACTACTGCGCATGCGCACACGGGCTCACTACTGTGCATGCGCACTCGGGGTCACTACTGCTCATGCGCACTCGGGGTCACTACTGCTCATGCGCATTCGGAGTCACTACTGCGCATGCGCACTCGGACTCACTACTGCGCATGCGCGCACGGGCCCACTACTGCGCATGCGCACTCCGGCTCAGACCTGCACATGCGCACACGGCCTCACTACTGCGGATGCGCAATCGGGCTCACTACTGTGCATGCGCACTCGGGGTCACTACTGCTCATGCGCACTCGGGGTCACTACTGCTCATGCGCACTCGGACTCACTACTGCTCATGCGCACTCGGGGTCACTACTTCTCATGCGCACTCGGATTCACTACTGCTCATGCGCATTCGGGGTCACTACTGCGCATGCGCACTCGGACTCACTACTGCGGATGCGCGCTCGGGCTCACTACTGCGCATGCGCACCCGGGCTCACTACTGCGCATGCGCGCACGGGCCCACTACTGCGCATGCGCACTCCGCCTCAGACCTGCACATGCGCACACGGACTCACTACTGCGGATGCGCACTCGGACACACTACTGCTCATGCGCACTCGGGCTCACTACTGTGCATGCGCACTCGGGGTCACTACTGCTCACGCGCACTCGGGGTCACTACTGCTCATGCGCACTCGGGGTCACTACTGCTCATGCGCATTCGGGGTCACTACTGCGCATGCGCACTCGGACTCACTACTGCGGATGCGCGCTCGGGCTCACTACTGCGCATGCGCACCCGGGCTCACTACTGCGCATGCGCGCACGGGCCCACTACTGCGCATGCGCACTCCGCCTCAGACCTGCACATGCGCACACGGACTCACTACTGCGGATGCGCACTCGGACACACTACTGCTCATGCGCACTCGGGCTCACTACTGTGCATGCGCACTCGGGGTCACTACTGCTCACGCGCACTCGGGGTCACTACTGCTCATGCGCACTCGGGGTCACTACTGCCCATGCGCACTCGGGGTCACTACTGCTCATGCGCACTCGGACTCACTACTGCTCATGCGCATTCGGGGTCACTACTGCGCATGCGCACTCGGACTCACTACTGCGGATGCGCGCTCGGGCTCACTACTGCGCATGCGCACACGGGCTCACTACTGCGCATGCGCGCACGGGCCCACTACTGCGCATGCGCACTCCGGCTCAGACCTGCACATGCGCACACGGACTCACTACTGCGGATGCGCAATCGGGCTCACTACTGCGGATGCGCGCTCGGGCTCACTACTGCGCATGCGCACACGGGCTCACTACTGTGCATGCGCGCACGGGCCCACTACTGCGCATGCGCACTCCGGCTCAGACCTGCACATGCGCACACGGACTCACTACTGCGGATGCGCAATCGGGCTCACTACTGCGGATGCGCGCTCGGTTGCACTACTGCGCATGCGCACCCGGGCTCACTACTGTGCATGCGCACTCGGGGTCACTACTGCTCATGCGCACTCGGGGTCACTACTGCGGATGCGCAATCGGGCTCACTACGGTGCATGCGCACTCGGGGTCACTACTGCTCATGCGCATTCGGGGTCACTACTGCTCATGCGCACTCGGACTCACTACTGCTCATGCGCACTCCGACTCACTACTGCTCATGCGCACTCGGGGTCACTACTGCTCATGCGCACTCGGACTCACTACTGCTCATGCGCACTCCGACTCACTACTGCTCATGCGCACTCGGGGTCACTACTGCTCATGCGCACTCGGGGTCACTACTGCTCATGCGCACTCGGACTCACTACTGCGGATGCGCAATCGGGCTCACTACGGTGCATGCGCACTCGGGGTCACTACTGCTCATGCGCATTCGGGGTCACTACTGCTCATGCGCACTCGGACTCACTACTGCTCATGCGCACTCCGACTCACTACTGCTCATGCGCACTCGGGGTCACTACTGCTCATGCGCACTCGGACTCACTACTGCTCATGCGCATTCGGGGTCACTACTGCTCATGCGCACTCGGACTCACTACTGCGGATGCACAATCGGGCTCACTACTGCGCATGCGCACTCCGGCTCAGACCTGCACATGCGCACACGGCCTCACTACTGCGGATGCGCAATCGGGCTCACTACGGTGCATGCGCACTCGCGGTCACTTCTGCTCATGCGCATTCGGGGTCACTACTGCTCATGCGCACTCGGACTCACTACTGCTCATGCGCACTCGGGGTCACTACTGCTCATGTGCACTCGCATTCACTAGTGCTCATGCGCATTCGGAGTCACTACTGCGCATGCGCACTCGGACTCACTACTGCGGATGCGCGCTCGGGCCCACTACTGCGCATGCGCACACGGGCTCACTACTGCGCATGCGCGCACGGGCCCACTACTGCGCATGCGCACTCCGGCTCAGACCTGCACATGCGCACACGGCCTCACTACTGCGGATGCGCAATCGGGCTCACTACTGTGCATGCGCACTCGGGGTCACTACTGCTTATGCGCACTCGGGGTCACTACTGCTCATGCGCACTCGGACTCACTACTGCTCATGCGCACTCGGGGTCACTACTTCTCATGCGCACTCGGATTCACTACTGCTCATGCGCATTCGGGGTCACTACTGCGCATGCGCACTCGGACTCACTACTGCGGATGCGCGCTCGGGCTCACTACTGCGCATGCGCACCCGGGCAAACTACTGCGCATGCGCGCACGGGCCCACTACTGCGCATGCGCACTCCGCCTCAGACCTGCACATGCGCACACGGACTCACTACTGCGGATGCGCACTCGGACACACTACTGCTCATGCGCACTCGGGCTCACTACTGTGCATGCGCACTCGGGGTCACTACCGCTCACGCGCACTCGGGGTCACTACTGCTCATGCGCACTCGGGGTCACTACTGCCCATGCGCACTCGGGGTCACTACTGCTCATGCGCACTCGGACTCACTACTGCTCATGCGCATTCGGGGTCACTACTGCGCATGCGCACTCGGACTCACTACTGCGGATGCGCGCTCGGGCTCACTACTGCGCATGCGCACACGGGCTCACTACTGCGCATGCGCGCACGGGCCCACTACTGCGCATGCGCACTCCGGCTCAGACCTGCACATGCGCACACGGACTCACTACTGCGGATGCGCAATCGGGCTCACTACTGCGGATGCGCGCTCGGGCTCACTACTGCGCATGCGCACACGGGCTCACTACTGTGCATGCGCGCACGGGCCCACTACTGCGCATGCGCACTCCGGCTCAGACCTGCACATGCGCACACGGACTCACTACTGCGGATGCGCAATCGGGCTCACTACTGCGGATGCGCGCTCGGTTGCACTACTGCGCATGCGCACCCGGGCTCACTACTGCGCCTGCGCGCACGGGCCCACTACTGCGCACGCGCACTCCGGGTCAGACCAGCACATGCGCACACGGACTCACTACTGCGGATGCGCAATCGGGCTCACTACTGTGCATGCGCACTCGGGGTCACTACTGCTCATGCGCACTCGGGGTCACTACTGCTCATGCGCACTCGGACTCACTACTGCTCATGCGCACTCGGGGTCACTACTGCTCACGCGCACTCGGACTCACTACTGCTCATGCGCACTCGGGCTCACTACTGTGCACGCGCACTCGGGGTCACTACTGCACATGCGCACACGGACTCACTACTGCGGATGCGCAATCGGGCCCACTACTGCGGATGCGCGCTCGGGTTCACCAGTGCGCATGCGCACCCGGGCTCACTACTGCGCATGCGCGCACGGGCCCACTACTGCGCATGCGCACTCCGGCTCAGACCTGCACATGCGAACACGGACTTACTACTGCGGATGCGCATTCGGGCTCACTACTGTGCATGCGCACTCGGGATCACTACTGCTCATGCGCACTCGGGGTCACTACTGTTCATGCGCACTCGGGCTCACTACTGCTCATGCGCACTCGGGGTCACTACTGCTCATGCGCACTCGGACTCACTACTGCTCATGCGCATTCGGGGTCACCACTGCGCATGCGCACACGGGCTCACTACTGCGCATGCGCGCACGGGCCCACTACTGCGCATGCGCACTCCGGCTCAGACCTGCACATGCGCAATCGGGGTCACTACTGCGCATGCGCACACGGGCTCACTACTGCGCATGCGCGCACGGGCCCACTACTGCGCATGCGCACTCCGGCTCAGACCTGCACATGCGCACACGGCCTCACTACTGCGGATGCGCAATCGGGCTCACTACTGTGCATGCGCACTCGGGGTCACTACTGCTCATGCGCACTCGGGGTCACTACTGCTCATGCGCACTCGGACTCACTACTGCTCATGCGCACTCGGGGTCACTACTTCTCATGCGCACTCGGATTCACTACTGCTCATGCGCATTCGGGGTCACTACTGCGCATGCGCACTCGGACTCACTACTGCGGATGCGCGCTCGGGCTCACTACTGCGCATGCGCACACGGGCTCACTACTGCTCATGCGCATTCGGGGTCACTACTGCTCATGCGCACTCGGACTCACTACTGCGGATGCACAATCGGGCTCACTACTGCGCATGCGCACTCCGGCTCAGACCTGCACATGCGCACACGGACTCACTACTGCGGATGCGCAATCGGGCTCACTACTGTGCATGCGCACTCGGGGTCACTACTGCTCATGCGCACTCGGGGTCACTACTGCTCATGCGCACTCGGACTCACTACTGCTCATGCGCATTCGGGGTCACTACTGCGCATGCGCACTCGGACACACTACTGCGGATGCGCGCTCGGGCTCACTACTGCGCATGCGCACACGGGCTCACTACTGTGCATGCGCGCACGGGCCCACTACTGCGCATGCGCACTCCGGCTCAGACCTGCACATGCGCACACGGACTCACTACTGCGGATGCGCAATCGGGCTCACTACTGCGGATGCGCGCTCGGTTGCACTACTGCGCATGCGCACCCGGGCTCACTACTGCGCCTGCGCGCACGGGCCCACTACTGCGCACGCGCACTCCGGCTCAGACCAGCACATGCGCACACGGACTCACTACTGCGGATGCGCAATCGGGCTCACTACTGTGCATGCGCACTCGGGGTCACTACTGCTCATGCGCACTCGGGGTCACTACTGCTCATGCGCACTCAGACTCACTACTGCTCATGCGCACTCGGGGTCACTACTGCTCACGCGCACTCGGACTCACTACTGCTCATGCGCACTCGGGCTCACTACTGTGCACGCGCACTCGGGGTCACTACTGCACATGCGCACACGGACTCACTACTGCGGATGCGCAATCGGGCTCACTACTGCGGATGCGCGCTCGTGTTCACCAGTGCGCATGCGCACCCGGGCTCACTACTGCGCATGCGCGCACGGGCCCACTACTGCGCATGCGCACTCCGCCTCAGACCTGCACATGCGCACACGGACTCACTACTGCGGATGCGCACTCGGACACACTACTGCTCATGCGCACTCGGGCTCACTACTGTGCATGCGCACTCGGGGTCACTACTGCTCACGCGCACTCGGGGTCACTACTGCTCATGCGCACTCGGACTCACTACTGTGCATGCGCATTCCGGCTCAGACCTGCACATGCGCACACGGACTCACTACTGCGGATGCGCAATCGGGCTCACTACTGTGCATGCGCACTCGGGGTCACTACTGCTCATGCGCACTCGGGGTCACTACTGCTCATGCGCACTCGGACTCACTACTGCTCATGCGCACTCGGACTCACTACTGCGGATGCACAATCGGGCTCACTACTGCGCATGCGCACTCCGGCTCAGACCTGCACATGCGCACACGGCCTCACTACTGCGGATGCGCAATCGGGCTCACTACGGTGCATGCGCACTCGCGGTCACTTCTGCTCATGCGCATTCGGGGTCACTACTGCTCATGCGCACTCGGACTCACTACTGCTCATGCGCACTCGGGGTCACTACTGCTCATGTGCACTCGGATTCACTACTGCTCATGCGCATTCGGAGTCACTACTGCGCATGCGCGCTCGGGCCCACTACTGCGGATGCGCGCTCGGGCCCACTACTGCGCATGCGCACACGGGCTCACTACTGCGCATGCGCGCACGGGCCCACTACTGCGCATGCGCACTCCGGCTCAGACCTGCACATGCGCACACGGCCTCACTACTGCGGATGCGCAATCGGGCTCACTACTGTGCATGCGCACTCGGGGTCACTACTGCTCATGCGCACTCGGGGTCACTACTGCTCATGCGCACTCGGACTCACTACTGCTCATGCGCACTCGGGGTCACTACTTCTCATGCGCACTCGGATTCACTACTGCTCATGCGCATTCGGGGTCACTACTGCGCATGCGCACTCGGACTCACTACTGCGGATGCGCGCTCGGGCTCACTACTGCGCATGCGCACACGGGCTCACTACTGCTCATGCGCATTCGGGGTCACTACTGCTCATGCGCACTCGGACTCACTACTGCGGATGCACAATCGGGCTCACTACTGCGCATGCGCACTCCGGCTCAGACCTGCACATGCGCACACGGACTCACTACTGCGGATGCGCAATCGGGCTCACTACTGTGCATGCGCACTCGGGGTCACTACTGCTCATGCGCACTCGGGGTCACTACTGCTCATGCGCACTCGGACTCACTACTGCTCATGCGCATTCGGGGTCACTACTGCGCATGCGCACTCGGACTCACTACTGCGGATGCGCGCTCGGGCTCACTACTGCGCATGCGCGCACGGGCCCACTACTGCGCATGCGCACTCCGGCTCAGACCTGCACATGCGAACACGGACTTACTACTGCGGATGCGCATTCGGGCTCACTACTGTGCATGCGCACTCGGGATCACTACTGCTCATGCGCACTCGGGGTCACTACTGTTCATGCGCACTCGGGCTCACTACTGCTCATGCGCACTCGGGGTCACTACTGCTCATGCGCACTCGGACTCACTACTGCTCATGCGCATTCGGGGTCACCACTGCGCATGCGCACACGGGCTCACTACTGCGCATGCGCGCACGGGCCCACTACTGCGCATGCGCACTCCGGCTCAGACCTGCACATGCGCAATCGGGGTCACTACTGCGCATGCGCACACGGGCTCACTACTGCGCATGCGCGCACGGGCCCACTACTGCGCATGCGCACTCCGGCTCAGACCTGCACATGCGCACACGGCCTCACTACTGCGGATGCGCAATCGGGCTCACTACTGTGCATGCGCACTCGGGGTCACTACTGCTCATGCGCACTCGGGGTCACTACTGCTCATGCGCACTCGGACTCACTACTGCTCATGCGCACTCGGGGTCACTACTTCTCATGCGCACTCGGATTCACTACTGCTCATGCGCATTCGGGGTCACTACTGCGCATGCGCACTCGGACTCACTACTGCGGATGCGCGCTCGGGCTCACTACTGCGCATGCGCACACGGGCTCACTACTGCTCATGCGCATTCGGGGTCACTACTGCTCATGCGCACTCGGACTCACTACTGCGGATGCACAATCGGGCTCACTACTGCGCATGCGCACTCCGGCTCAGACCTGCACATGCGCGCACGGACTCACTACTGCGGATGCGCAATCGGGCTCACTACTGTGCATGCGCACTCGGGGTCACTACTGCTCATGCGCACTCGGGGTCACTACTGCTCATGCGCACTCGGACTCACTACTGCTCATGCGCATTCGGGGTCACTACTGCGCATGCGCACTCGGACACACTACTGCGGATGCGCGCTCGGGCTCACTACTGCGCATGCGCACACGGGCTCACTACTGTGCATGCGCGCACGGGCCCACTACTGCGCATGCGCACTCCGGCTCAGACCTGCACATGCGCACACGGTCTCACTACTGTGGATGCGCAATCGGGCTCACTACTGCGGATGCGCGCTCGGTTGCACTACTGCGCATGCGCACCCGGGCTCACTACTGCGCCTGCGCGCACGGGCCCACTACTGCGCACGCGCACTCCGGCTCAGACCAGCACATGCGCACACGGACTCACTACTGCGGATGCGCAATCGGGCTCACTACTGTGCATGCGCCCTCGGGGTCACTACTGCTCATGCGCACTCGGGGTCACTACTGCTCATGCGCACTCGGACTCACTACTGCTCATGCGCACTCGGGGTCACTACTGCTCACGCGCACTCGGACTCACTACTGCTCATGCGCACTCGGGCTCACTACTGTGCACGCGCACTCGGGGTCACTACTGCACATGCGTACACGGACTCACTACTGCGGATGCGCAATCGGGCTCACTACTGCGGATGCGCGCTCGGGTTCACCAGTGCGCATGCGCACCCGGGCTCACTACTGCGCATGCGCGCACGGGCCCACTACTGCGCATGCGCACTCCGGCTCAGACCTGCACATGCGAACACGGACTTACTACTGCGGATGCGCATTCGGGCTCACTACTGTGCATGCGCACTCGGGATCACTACTGCTCATGCGCACTCGGGGTCACTACTGTTCATGCGCACTCGGGCTCACTACTGCTCATGCGCACTCGGGGTCACTACTGCTCATGCGCACTCGGACTCACTACTGCTCATGCGCATTCGGGGTCACCACTGCGCATGCGCACACGGGCTCACTACTGCGCATGCGCGCACGGGCCCACTACTGCGCATGCGCACTCCGGCTCAGACCTGCACATGCGCAATCGGGGTCACTACTGCGCATGCGCACACGGGCTCACTACTGCGCATGCGCGCACGGGCCCACTACTGCGCATGCGCACTCCGGCTCAGACCTGCACATGCGCACACGGACTCACTACTGCGGATGCGCAATCGGGCTCACAACTGTGCATGAGCACTCGGGGTCACTACTGCTCATGCTCACACGGGCTCACTACTGCTCATGCGCACTCGGACTCACTACTGCTCATGCGCACTTGGAGTCACTACTGCTCACGCGCACTCGGACTCACTACTGCTCATGCGCACAGGGGCGCACTACAGTGCACGCGCACTCGGACTCACTACTGCTCATGCGCACTCGGACTCACTACTGCTCATGCGCACTTGGGGTCACTACTGCACATGCGCACACGGACTCACTACTGCGGATGCGCAATCGGGCTCACTACTGCGGATGCGCGCTCGGGTTCAGCAGTGCGCATGCGCACCCGGGCTCACTACTGCGCATGCGCGCACGGGCCCACTACTGCGCATGCGCACCCGGGCTCACTACTGCGCATACGCGCACGGGCCCACTACTGCGCATGCGCACTCCGGCTCAGACCTGCACATGCGCACACGGACTCACTACTGCGGATGCACAATCGGGCTCACTACTGTGCATGCGCACTCGGGGTCACTACTGCTCATGCGCACTCGGACTCACTACTGCTCATGCGCACTTGGGGTCACTACTGCTCACGCGCACTCGCACTCACTACTGCTCATGCGCACAGGGGCGCACTACTGTGCACGCGCACTCGGGGTCACTACTGCTCATGCGCACTCGGGCTCACTACTGTGCATGCGCACTCGGGGTCACTACTGCTCACGCGCACTCGGACTCACTACTGCTCATGCGCACTCGGGGACACTGCTGCTCATGCGCACTCGGACTCACTACTGTGCATGCGCACTCTGGGTCACTACTGCTCACGCGCACTCGGACTCACTACTGCTCATGCGCACTCGGGCTCACTACTGTGCACGCGCACTCGGGGTCACTACTGCTCATGCGCACTCGGACTCACTACTGCGGATGCACAATCGGGCTCACTACTGCGCATGCGCACTCCGGCTCAGACCTGCACATGCGCACACGGCCTCACTACTGCGGATGCGCAATCGGGCTCACAACTGTGCATGCGCACTCCGGGTCACTACTGCTCATGCGCACTCGGGGTCACTACTGCTCATGCGCACTCGGACTCACTACTGCTCATGCGCACTCGGGGTCACTACTGCTCATGTGCACTCGGATTCACTACTGCTCATGCGCATTCGGGGTCACTACTGCGCATGCGCACTCGGACTCACTACTGCGGATGCGCGCTCGGGCCCACTACTGCGCATGCGCACACGGGCTCACTACTGCGCATGCGCGCACGGGCCCACTACTGCGCATGCGCTCTCCGGCTCAGACCTGCAGATGCGCACACGGCCTCACTACTGCGGATGCGCAATCGGGCTCACTACTGTGCATGCGCACTCGGGGTCACTACTGCTCATGCGCACTCGGGGTCACTACTGCTCATGCGCACTCGGACTCACTACTGCTCATGCGCACTCGGGGTCACTACTTCTCATGCGCACTCGGATTCACTGATGCTCATGCGCATTCGGGGTCACTACTGCGCATGCGCACTCGGACTCACAACTGCGGATGCGCGCTCGGGCTCACTACTGCGCATGCGCACACGGGCTCACTACTGCTCATGCGCATTCGGGGTCACTACTGCTCATGCGCACTCGGACTCACTACTGCGGATGCACAATCGGGCTCACTACTGCGCATGCGCACTCCGGCTCAGACCTGCACATGCGCACACGGACTCACTACTGCGGATGCGCAATCGGGCTCACTACTGTGCATGCGCACTCGGGGTCACTACTGCTCATGCGCACTCGGGGTCACTACTGCTCATGCGCACTCGGACTCACTACTGCTCATGCGCACTCGGGGTCACTACTGCTCATGTGCACTCGGATTCACTACTGCTCATGCGCATTCGGGGTCACTACTGCGCATGCGCACTCGGACTCACTACTGCGGATGCGCGCTCGGGCGCACTACTGCGCATGCGCACCTGGGCTCACTACTGCGCATGCGCGCACGGGCCCACTACTGCGCACGCGCACTCCGGCTCAGACCAGCACATGCGCACACGGACTCACTACTGCAGATGCGCAATCGGGCTCACTACTGTGCATGCGCACTCGGGGTCACTACCGCTCATGCGCACTCGGGGTCACTACTGCTCATGCGCACTCGGGGTCACTACTGTTCATGCGCACTCGGGCTCACTACTGCTCATGCGCACTCGGGGTCACTACTGTTCATGCGCACTCGGACTCACTACTGCTCATGCGCATTCGGGGTCACTACTGCGCATGCGCACACGGGCTCACTACTGCGCATGCGCGCACGGGCCCACTACTGCACATGCGCAATCGGGCTCACTACTGTGCATGCGCACTCGGGGTCACTACTGCTCATGCGCACTCGGGGTCACTACTGCTCATGCGCACTCGGACTCACTACTGCTCATGCGCACTCGGGCTCACTACTGTGCACGCGCACTCGGGGTCACTACTGCACATGCGCACACGGACTCACTACTGCGGATGCGCAATCGGGCTCACTACTGCGGATGCGCGCTCGGGCCCACCAGTGCGCATGCGCACCCGGGCTCACTACTGCGCATGCGCGCACGGGCCCACTACTGCGCATGCGCACTCCGGCTCAGACCTGCACATGCGCACACGGACTCACTACTGCGGATGCGCAATCGGTCTCACTACTGTGCATGCGCACTCGGGGTCACTACCGCTCATGCGCACTCGGGGTCACTACTGCTCATGCGCACTCGGACTCACTACTGCTCATGCGCACTCGGGGTCACTACTGCTCATGCGCACTCGGACTCACTACTGCTCATGCGCACTCGGGCTCACTACTGTGCACGCGCACTCGGGGTCACTACTGCACATGCGCAATCGGGCTCACTACTGTGCATGCGCACTCGGGGTCACTACTGCTCATGCGCACTCGGGGTCACTGCTGCTCATGCGCACTCGGACTCACTACTGCTCATGCGCACTCGGGGTCACTACTGCTCACGCGCACTCGGACTCACTACTGCTCATGCGCACTCGGGCTCACTACTGTGCACGCGCACTCGGGGTCACTACTGCACATGCGCACACGGACTCACTACTGCGGATGCGCAATCGGGCTCACTACTGCGGATGCGCGCTCGGGCTCACCAGTGCGCATGCGCACCCGGGCTCACTACTGCGCATGCGCGCACGGGCCCACTACTGCGCATGCGCACTCCGGCTCAGACCTGCACATGCGCACACGGACTCACTACTGCGGATGCGCAATCGGGCTCACTACTGCGGATGCGCGCTCGGGCTCACTACTGCTCATGCGCACTCGGGGTCACTACTGCTCATGCGCACTCGGACTCACTACTGCTCATGCGCACTCGGGGTCACTACTGGTCATGCGCACTCCGGCTCAGACCTGCACATGCGCAATCGGACTCACTACTGCGCATGCGCGCTCGGGCTCACTACTGCGGATGCGCGCTCGGGCTCACTACTGCGGATGCGCGCTCGGGCTCACTACTGCGCATGCGCACCCGGGCTCACTACTGCGCATGCGCGCACGGGCCCACTACTGCGCATGCGCACTCCGGCGCAGACCTGCACATGCGCACACGGACTCACTACTGCGGATGCGCACTCGGACTCACAACTGCTCATGCGCACTTGGGGTCACTACTGCTCATGCGCACTCGGACTCACTACTGCTCATGCGCACTTGGGGTCACTACTGCTCACGCGCACTCGGACTCACTACTGCTCATATGCACAGGGGCGCACTACTGTGCATGCGCACTCGGGGTCACTACTGCTCATGCGCACTCCGACTCACTACTGCTCATGCGCACACGGGCTCACTACTGCGGATGCGCAATCGGGCTCACTACTGTGCATGCGCACTCGGGGTCACTACTGCTCATGCGCACTCGGGGTCAATACTGCTCATGCGCACTCGGACTCACTACTGCTCATGCGCACTCGGGGTCACTACTGCTCAAGTGCACTCGGATTCACTACTGCTCATGCGCATTCCGGGTCACTACTGCGCATGCGCATTCGGACTCACTACTGCGGATGCGCGCTCGATCTCACTACTGCGCATGCGCACACGGGCTCACTACTGCGCATGCGCGCACGGGCCCACTACTGCGCATGCGCACTCCGGCTCAGACCTGCACATGCGCAATCGGACTCACTACTGCGCATGCGCGCTCGGGCTCACTACTGCGGATGCGCGCTCGGGCTCACTACTGCGCATGCGCATTCGGGGTCACTACTGCGCATGCGCACTCGGACTCACCACTGCGGATGCGCGCTCGGGCTCACTACTGCTTATGCGCACTCGGACTCACTACTGTGCACGCGCACTCGGGGTCACTACTGCTCACGCGCACTCGGACTCACTACTGCTCATGCGCACTCGGGGTCACTGCTGCTCATGCGCACTCGGACTCACTACTGTGCATGCGCACTCGGGGTCGCTACTGCTCATGCGCACTCGGGATCACTACTGCTCATGCGCACTCGGACTCACTACTGCTCATGCGCACTCGGGGTCACTACTGCTCATGCGCACTCGAACTCACTACTACTCATGCGCATTCGGGGTCACTACTGCTCACGCGCACTCGGACTCACTACTGCTCATGCGCATTCGGGGTCACTACTGCGCATGCGCACTCGGACTCACTACTGCGGATGCGCGCTCGAGCTTACTACTGCGCATGCGCACACGGGCTCACTACTGCGCATACGCACACGGGCTCACTACTGCGCATGCGCGCACGGGCACACTACTGCGCATGCGCACTCCGGCTCAGACCTGCACATGCGCAATCGGACTCACTACTGCGCATGCGCGCTCGGGCTCACTACTGCGGATGCGCGCTCGGACTCACTACTGCGGATGCGCGCTCGGGCTTACTGCTGCACATGCGCACACGGGCTCACTACTGCTCATGCGCACTCGGGGTCACTACTGCTCATGCGCACTCGGACTCACTACTGCTCATGCGCACTCGGGGTCACTACTTCTCATGCGCACTCGGATTCACTGATGCTCATGCGCATTCGGGGTCACTACTGCGCATGCGCACTCGGACTCACAACTGCGGATGCGCGCTCGGGCTCACTACTGCGCATGCGCACACGGGCTCACTACTGCTCATGCGCATTCGGGGTCACTACTGCTCATGCGCACTCGGACTCACTACTGCGGATGCACAATCGGGCTCACTACTGCGCATGCGCACTCCGGCTCAGACCTGCACATGCGCACACGGACTCACTACTGCGGATGCGCAATCGGGCTCACTACTGTGCATGCGCACTCGGGGTCACTACTGCTCATGCGCACTCGGGGTCACTACTGCTCATGCGCACTCGGACTCACTACTGCTCATGCGCACTCGGGGTCACTACTGCTCATGTGCACTCGGATTCACTACTGCTCATGCGCATTCGGGGTCACTACTGCGCATGCGCACTCGGACTCACTACTGCGGATGCGCGCTCGGGCGCACTACTGCGCATGCGCACCTGGGCTCACTACTGCGCATGCGCGCACGGGCCCACTACTGCGCACGCGCACTCCGGCTCAGACCAGCACATGCGCACACGGACTCACTACTGCAGATGCGCAATCGGGCTCACTACTGTGCATGCGCACTCGGGGTCACTACCGCTCATGCGCACTCGGGGTCACTACTGCTCATGCGCACTCGGGGTCACTACTGTTCATGCGCACTCGGGCTCACTACTGCTCATGCGCACTCGGGGTCACTACTGTTCATGCGCACTCGGACTCACTACTGCTCATGCGCATTCGGGGTCACTACTGCGCATGCGCACACGGGCTCACTACTGCGCATGCGCGCACGGGCCCACTACTGCACATGCGCAATCGGGCTCACTACTGTGCATGCGCACTCGGGGTCACTACTGCTCATGCGCACTCGGGGTCACTACTGCTCATGCGCACTCGGACTCACTACTGCTCATGCGCACTCGGGCTCACTACTGTGCACGCGCACTCGGGGTCACTACTGCACATGCGCACACGGACTCACTACTGCGGATGCGCAATCGGGCTCACTACTGCGGATGCGCGCTCGGGCCCACCAGTGCGCATGCGCACCCGGGCTCACTACTGCGCATGCGCGCACGGGCCCACTACTGCGCATGCGCACTCCGGCTCAGACCTGCACATGCGCACACGGACTCACTACTGCGGATGCGCAATCGGTCTCACTACTGTGCATGCGCACTCGGGGTCACTACCGCTCATGCGCACTCGGGGTCACTACTGCTCATGCGCACTCGGACTCACTACTGCTCATGCGCACTCGGGGTCACTACTGCTCATGCGCACTCGGACTCACTACTGCTCATGCGCACTCGGGCTCACTACTGTGCACGCGCACTCGGGGTCACTACTGCACATGCGCAATCGGGCTCACTACTGTGCATGCGCACTCGGGGTCACTACTGCTCATGCGCACTCGGGGTCACTGCTGCTCATGCGCACTCGGACTCACTACTGCTCATGCGCACTCGGGGTCACTACTGCTCACGCGCACTCGGACTCACTACTGCTCATGCGCACTCGGGCTCACTACTGTGCACGCGCACTCGGGGTCACTACTGCACATGCGCACACGGACTCACTACTGCGGATGCGCAATCGGGCTCACTACTGCGGATGCGCGCTCGGGCTCACCAGTGCGCATGCGCACCCGGGCTCACTACTGCGCATGCGCGCACGGGCCCACTACTGCGCATGCGCACTCCGGCTCAGACCTGCACATGCGCACACGGACTCACTACTGCGGATGCGCAATCGGGCTCACTACTGCGGATGCGCGCTCGGGCTCACTACTGCTCATGCGCACTCGGGGTCACTACTGCTCATGCGCACTCGGACTCACTACTGCTCATGCGCACTCGGGGTCACTACTGATCATGCGCACTCCGGCTCAGACCTGCACATGCGCAATCGGACTCACTACTGCGCATGCGCGCTCGGGCTCACTACTGCGGATGCGCGCTCGGGCTCACTACTGCGGATGCGCGCTCGGGCTCACTACTGCGCATGCGCACCCGGGCTCACTACTGCGCATGCGCGCACGGGCCCACTACTGCGCATGCGCACTCCGGCGCAGACCTGCACATGCGCACACGGACTCACTACTGCGGATGCGCACTCGGACTCACAACTGCTCATGCGCACTTGGGGTCACTACTGCTCATGCGCACTCGGACTCACTACTGCTCATGCGCACTTGGGGTCACTACTGCTCACGCGCACTCGGACTCACTACTGCTCATATGCACAGGGGCGCACTACTGTGCATGCGCACTCGGGGTCACTACTGCTCATGCGCACTCCGACTCACTACTGCTCATGCGCACACGGGCTCACTACTGCGGATGCGCAATCGGGCTCACTACTGTGCATGCGCACTCGGGGTCACTACTGCTCATGCGCACTCGGGGTCAATACTGCTCATGCGCACTCGGACTCACTACTGCTCATGCGCACTCGGGGTCACTACTGCTCATGTGCACTCGGATTCACTACTGCTCATGCGCATTCCGGGTCACTACTGCGCATGCGCATTCGGACTCACTACTGCGGATGCGCGCTCGATCTCACTACTGCGCATGCGCACACGGGCTCACTACTGCGCATGCGCGCACGGGCCCACTACTGCGCATGCGCACTCCGGCTCAGACCTGCACATGCGCAATCGGACTCACTACTGCGCATGCGCGCTCGGGCTCACTACTGCGGATGCGCGCTCGGGCTCACTACTGCGCATGCGCATTCGGGGTCACTACTGCGCATGCGCACTCGGACTCACCACTGCGGATGCGCGCTCGGGCTCACTACTGCTTATGCGCACTCGGACTCACTACTGTGCACGCGCACTCGGGGTCACTACTGCTCACGCGCACTCGGACTCACTACTGCTCATGCGCACTCGGGGTCACTGCTGCTCATGCGCACTCGGACTCACTACTGTGCATGCGCACTCGGGGTCGCTACTGCTCATGCGCACTCGGGATCACTACTGCTCATGCGCACTCGGACTCACTACTGCTCATGCGCACTCGGGGTCACTACTGCTCATGCGCACTCGAACTCACTACTACTCATGCGCATTCGGGGTCACTACTGCTCACGCGCACTCGGACTCACTACTGCTCATGCGCATTCGGGGTCACTACTGCGCATGCGCACTCGGACTCACTACTGCGGATGCGCGCTCGAGCTTACTACTGCGCATGCGCACACGGGCTCACTACTGCGCATACGCACACGGGCTCACTACTGCGCATGCGCGCACGGGCACACTACTGCGCATGCGCACTCCGGCTCAGACCTGCACATGCGCAATCGGACTCACTACTGCGCATGCGCGCTCGGGCTCACTACTGCGGATGCGCGCTCGGACTCACTACTGCGGATGCGCGCTCGGGCTTACTGCTGCACATGCGCACACGGGCTCACTACTGCTCATGCGCACTCGGGGTCACTACTGCTCATGCGCACACGGGCCCACTACTGCGCATGCGCGCACGGGCCCACTACTGCGCATGCGCACACGGGCCCACAACTGCGCATGCGCGCACGGGCCCACTACTGCGCATGCGCACTCCGGCTCAGACCTGCACATGCGCAATCGGACTCACTACTGCGCATGCGCACTCGGACTCACTACTGCGGATGCGCGCTCGGGCTCACTACTGCGCATGCGCACACGGGCTCACTACTGCGCATGCGCGCACGGGCCCACTACTGCGCATGCGCACTCCGGCTCAGACCTGCACATGCGCACACGGACTCACTACTGCGGATGCGCAATCGGGCTCACTACTGCGGATGCGCGCTCGGGCGCACTACTGCGCATGCGCACCCGGGCTCACTACTGCGCATGCGCGCACGGGCCCACTACTGCGCACGCGCACTCCGGCTCAGACCAGCACATGCGCACACGGACTCACTACTGCAGATGCGCAATCGGGCTCACTACTGTGCATGCGCACTCGGGGTCACTACCGCTCATGCGCACTCGGGGTCACTACTGCTCATGCGCACTCGGGGTCACTACTGTTCATGCGCACTCGGGCTCACTACTGCTCATGCGCACTCGGGGTCACTACTCTTCATGCGCACTCGGACTCACTACTGCTCATGCGCATTCGGGGTCACTACTGCGCATGCGCACACGGGCTCACTACTGCGCATGCGCGCACGGGCCCACTACTGCACATGCGCAATCGGGCTCACTACTGTGCATGCGCACTCGGGGTCACTACTGCTCATGCGCACTCGGGGTCACTACTGCTCATGCGCACTCGGACTCACTACTGCTCATGCGCACTCGGGGTCACTACTGCTCACGCGCACTCGGACTCACTACTGCTCATGCGCACTCGGGCTCACTACTGTGCACGCGCACTCGGGGTCACTACTGCACATGCGCACACGGACTCACTACTGCGGATGCGCAATCGGGCTCACTACTGCGGATGCGCGCTCGGGCTCACCAGTGCGCATGCGCACCCGGGCTCACTACTGCGCATGCGCGCACGGGCCCTCTACTGCGCATGCGCACTCCGGCTAAGAAATGCACATGCGCACACGGACTCACTACTGCGGATGCGCAATCGGGCTCACTACTGTGCATGCGCACTCGGGGTCACTACCGCTCATGCGCACTCGGGGTCACTACTGCTCATGCGCACTCGGACTCACTACTGCTCATGCGCACTCGGGGTCACTACTGCTCATGCGCACTCGGACTCACTACTGCTCATGCGCACTCGGGCTCACTACTGTGCACGCGCACTCGGGGTCACTACTGCACATGCGCAATCGGGCTCACTACTGTGCATGCGCACTCGGGGTCACTACTGCTCATGCGCACTCGGGGTCACTGCTGCTCATGCGCACTCGGACTCACTACTGCTCATGCGCACTCGGGGTCACTACTGCTCACGCGCACTCGGACTCACTACTGCTCATGCGCACTCGGGCTCACTACTGTGCACGCGCGCTCGGGGTCACTACTGCACATGCGCACACGGACTCACTACTGCGGATGCGCAATCGGGCTCACTACTGCGGATGCGCGCTCGGGCTCACCAGTGCGCATGCGCACCCGGGCTCACTACTGCGCATGCGCGCACGGTCCCACTACTGCGCATGCGCACTCCGGCTCAGACCTGCACATGCGCACACGGACTCACTACTGCGGATGCGCAATCGGGCTCACTACTGCGGATGCGCGCTCGGGCTCACTACTGCTCATGCGCACTCGGGGTCACTACTGCTCATGCGCACTCGGACTCACTACTGCTCATGCGCACTCGGGGTCACTACTGATCATGCGCACTCCGGCTCAGACCTGCACATGCGCAATCGGACTCACTACTGCGCATGCGCGCTCGGGCTCACTACTGCGGATGCGCGCTCGGGCTCACTACAGCGGATGCGCGCTCGGGCTCACTACTGCGCATGCGCACCCGGGCTCACTACTGCGGATGCGCACTCGGACACACTACTGCTCATGCGCACTCGGGCTCACTACTGTGCATGCGCACTCGGGGTCACTACTGCTCACGCGCACTCGGGGTCACTACTGCTCATGCGCACTCGGACTCACTACTGTTCATGCGCATTCCGGCTCAGACCTGCACATGCGCACACGGACTCACTACTGCGGATGCGCAATCGGGCTCACTACTGTGCATGCGCACTCGGGGTCACTACTGCTCATGCGCACTCGGGGTCACTACTGCTCATGCGCACTCGGACTCACTACTGCTCATGCGCACTTGGGGTCACTACTGCTCATGCGCACTCGGACTCACAACTGCTCATATGCACAGGGGCGCACTACTGTGCATGCGCACTCGGGGTCACTACTGCTCATGCGCACTCCGACTCACTACTGCTCATGCGCACACGGGCTCACTACTGCGGATGCGCAATCGGGCTCACTACTGTGCATGCGCACTCGGGGTCACTACTGCTCATGCGCACTCGGGGTCAATACTGCTCATGCGCACTCGGACTCACTACTGCTCATGCGCACTCGGGATCACTACTGCTCATGTGCACTCGGATTCACTACTGCTCATGCGCATTCCGGGTCACTACTGCGCATGCGCATTCGGACTCACTACTGCGGATGCGCGCTCGATCTCACTACTGCGCATGCGCACACGGGCTCACTACTGCGCATGCGCGCACGGGCCCACTACTGCGCATGCGCACTCCGGCTCAGACCTGCACATGCGCAATCGGACTCACTACTGCGCATGCGCGCTCGGGCTCACTACTGCGGATGCGCGCTCGGGCTCACTACTGCGCATGCGCACCCGGGCTCACTACTGCGCATGCGCGCACGGGCCCACTACTGCGCATGCGCACTCCGGCTCAGACCTGCACATGCGCACACGGGCTCACTACTGCGGATGCGCAATCGGGCCCACTACTGCGCACGCGCACTCCGGCTCAGACCAGCACATGCGCACACGGACTCACTACTGCGGATGCGCAATCGGGCTCACTACTGTGCATGCGCACTCGGGGTCACTACTGCTCATGCGCACTCGGGGTCACTACTGCTCATGCGCACTCGGACTCACTACTGCTCATGCGCACTCGGGGTCACTACTGCTCATGCGCACTCGAACTCACTACTACTCATGCGCATTCGGGGTCACTACTGCGCATGCGCACTCGGACTCACTACTGCGGATGCGCGCTCGGGCTCACTACTGCTTATGCGCACTCGGGCTCACTACTGTGCACGCGCACTCGGGGTCACTACTGCTCACGCGCACTCGGACTCACTACTGCTCATGCGCACTCGGGGTCACTGCTGCTCATGCGCACTCGGACTCACTACTGTGCATGCGCACTCGGGGTCGCTACTGCTCATGCGCACTCGGGATCACTACTGCTCATGCGCACTCGGACTCACTACTGCTCATGCGCACTCGGGGTCACTACTGCTCATGCGCACTCGAACTCACTACTACTCATGCGCATTCGGGGTCACTACTGCTCACGCGCACTCGGACTCACTACTGCTCATGCGCATTCGGGGTCACTACTGCGCATGCGCACTTGGACTCACTACTGCGGATGCGCGCTCGGGCTTACTACTGCGCATGCGCACACGGGCTCACTACTGCGCATACGCACACGGGCTCACTACTGCGCATGCGCGCACGGGCCCACTACTGCGCATGCGCACTCCGGCTCAGACCTGCACATGCGCAATCGGACTCACTACTGCGCATGCGCGCTCGGGCTCACTACTGCGGATGCGCGCTCGGACTCACTACTGCGGATGCGCGCTCGGGCTTACTGCTGCGCATGCGCACACGGGCTCACTACTGCTCATGCGCACTCGGGGTCACTACTGCTCATGCGCACACGGGCCCACTACTGCGCATGCGCGCACGGGCCCACTACTGCGCATGCGCACACGGGCCCACTACTGCGCATGCGCGCACGGGCCCACTACTGCGCATGCGCACTCCGGCTCAGACCTGCACATGCGCAATCGGACTCACTACTGCGCATGCGCGCTCGGGCTCACTACTGCGGATGCGCGCTCGGGCTCACTACTGCGCATGCGCACCCGGGCTCACTACTGCGCATGCGCGCACGGGCCCACTACTGCGCATGCGCACTCCGGCACAGACCTGCACATGCGCACACGGGCTCACTACTGCGGATGCGCAATCGGGCTCACTACTGTGCATGCGCACTTGGGGTCACTACTGCTCATGCGCACTCGGGGTCAATACTGCTCATGCGCACTCGGACTCACTACTGCTCATGCGCACTCGGGGTCACTACTGCTCATGTGCACTCGGATTCACTACTGCTCATGCGCATTCCGGGTCACTACTGCGCATGCGCATTCGGACTCACTACTGCGGATGCGCGCTCGATCTCACTACTGCGCATGCGCACACGGGCTCACTACTGCGCATGCGCGCACGGGCCCACTACTGCGCATGCGCACTCCGGCTCAGACCTGCACATGCGCAATCGGACTCACTACTGCGCATGCGCGCTCGGGCTCACTACTGCGGATGCGCGCTCGGGCTCACTACTGCGCATGCGCACCCGGGCTCACTACTGCGCATGCGCGCACGGGCCCACTACTGCGCATGCGCACTCCGGCTCAGACCTGTACATGCGCACACGGACTCACTACTGCGGATGCGCAATCGGGCTCACTACTGTGCATGCGCACTCGGGGTCACTACTGCTCATGCGCACTCGGGGTCAATACTGCTCATGCGCACTCGGACTCACTACTGCTCATGCGTACTCGGGGTCACTACTGCGCATGCGCGCACGGGCCCACTACTGCGCATGCGCACTCCGGCTCAGACCTGCACATGCGCACACGGACTCACTACTGCGGATGCGCAATCGGGCTCACTACTGCGGATGCGCGCTCGGGCTCACTACTGCGCATGCGCACCCGGGCTCACTACTGCGCATGCGCGCACGGGCCCACTACTGCGCATGCGCACTCCGGCTCAGACCTGCACATGCGCACACGGACTCACTACTGCGGATGCGCAATCGGGCTCACTACTGCGGATGCGCGCTCGGGCTCACTACTGCGCATGCGCACCCGGGCTCACTACTGCGCATGCGCGCACGGGCCCACTACTGCGCATGCGCACACGGACTCACTACTGCGGATGCGCAATCGGGCTCACTACTGTGCATGCGCACTCGGGGTCACTACTGCTCATGCGCACTCGGGGTCACTACTGCTCATGCGCACTCGGACTCACTACTGCTCATGCGCACTCGGAGTCACTACTGCGTATGCGCAATCCGGCTCACTACTGCTCATGCGCATTCGGGGTCACTACTGCGCATGCGCGCTCGGGCTCACTACTGCGGATGCGCGCTCGGGCTCACTACTGTGCATGCGCACTCGAACTCACTACTACTCATGCGCATTCGGGGTCACTACTGCGCATGCGCACTCGGACTCACTACTGCGGATGCGCGCTCGGGCTCACTACTGCTCATGCGCACTCGAACTCACTACTACTCATGCGCATTCGGGGTCACTACTGCGCATGCGCACTCGGACTCACTACTGCGGATGCGCGCTCGGGCTCACTACTGCTTATGCGCACTCGGGCTCACTACTGTGCACGCGCACTCGGGGTCACTACTGCTCACGCGCACTCGGACTCACTACTGCTCATGCGCACTCGGGGTCACTGCTGCTCATGCGCACTCGGACTCACTACTGTGCATGCGCACTCGGGGTCGCTACTGCTCATGCGCACTCGGGATCACTACTGCTCATGCGCACTCGGACTCACTACTGCTCATGCGCACTCGGGGTCACTACTGCTCATGCGCACTCGAACTCACTACTACTCATGCGCATTCGGGGTCACTACTGCTCACGCGCACTCGGACTCACTACTGCTCATGCGCATTCGGGGTCACTACTGCGCATGCGCACTTGGACTCACTACTGCGGATGCGCGCTCGGGCTTACTACTGCGCATGCGCACACGGGCTCACTACTGCGCATACGCACACGGGCTCACTACTGCGCATGCGCGCACGGGCCCACTACTGCGCATGCGCACTCCGGCTCAGACCTGCACATGCGCAATCGGACTCACTACTGCGCATGCGCGCTCGGGCTCACTACTGCGGATGCGCGCTCGGACTCACTACTGCGGATGCGCGCTCGGGCTTACTGCTGCGCATGCGCACACGGGCTCACTACTGCTCATGCGCACTCGGGGTCACTACTGCTCATGCGCACACGGGCCCACTACTGCGCATGCGCGCACGGGCCCACTACTGCGCATGCGCACACGGGCCCACTACTGCGCATGCGCGCACGGGCCCACTACTGCGCATGCGCACTCCGGCACAGACCTGCACATGCGCAATCGGACTCACTACTGCGCATGCGCGCTCGGGCTCACTACTGCGGATGCGCGCTCGGGCTCACTACTGCGCATGCGCACCCGGGCTCACTACTGCGCATGCGCGCACGGGCCCACTACTGCGCATGCGCACTCCGGCTCAGACCTGCACATGCGCACACGGGCTCACTACTGCGGATGCGCAATCGGGCTCACTACTGTGCATGCGCACTTGGGGTCACTACTGCTCATGCGCACTCGGGGTCAATACTGCTCATGCGCACTCGGACTCACTACTGCTCATGCGCACTCGGGGTCACTACTGCTCATGTGCACTCGGATTCACTACTGCTCATGCGCATTCCGGGTCACTACTGCGCATGCGCATTCGGACTCACTACTGCGGATGCGCGCTCGATCTCACTACTGCGCATGCGCACACGGGCTCACTACTGCGCATGCGCGCACGGGCCCACTACTGCGCATGCGCACTCCGGCTCAGACCTGCACATGCGCAATCGGACTCACTACTGCGCATGCGCGCTCGGGCTCACTACTGCGGATACGCGCTCGGACTCACTACTGCGCATGCGCACCCGGGCTCACTACTGCGCATGCGCGCACGGGCCCACTACTGCGCATGCGCACTCCGGCTCAGACCTGTACATGCGCACACGGACTCACTACTGCGGATGCGCAATCGGGCTCACTACTGTGCATGCGCACTCGGGGTCACTACTGCTCATGCGCACTCGGGGTCACTACTGCTCATGCGCACTCGGACTCACTACTGCTCATGCGCACTCGGAGTCACTACTGCGTATGCGCAATCCGGCTCACTACTGCTCATGCGCGCTCGGGCTCACTACTGTGCATGCGCACTCGGGATCACTACTGCTCATGCGCACTCGGGCTCACTACTGTGCACGCGCACTCGGGGTCACTACTGCACATGCGCACACGGACTCACTGCTGCGGATGCGCAATCGGGCTCACTACTGCGGATGCGCGCTCGGGTTCACCAGTGCGCATGCGCACCCGGGCTCACTACTGCGCATGCGCGCACGGGCCCACTACTGCGCATGCGCACTCCGGCTCAGACCTGCACATGCGAACACGGACTTACTACTGCGGATGCGCATTCGGGCTCACTACTGTGCATGCGCACTCGGGATCACTACTGCTCATGCGCACTCGGGGTCACTACTGTTCATGCGCACTCGGGCTCACTACTGCTCATGCGCACTCGGGGTCACTACTGCTCATGCGCACTCGGACTCACTACTGCTCATGCGCATTCGGGGTCACCACTGCGCATGCGCACACGGGCTCACTACTGCGCATGCGCGCACGGGCCCACTACTGCGCATGCGCACTCCGGCTCAGACCTGCACATGCGCGCTCGGGCTCACTACTGCGCATGCGCACACGGGCTCACTACTGCTCATGCGCATTCGGGGTCACTACTGCTCATGCGCACTCGGACTCACTACTGCGGATGCACAATCGGGCTCACTACTGCGCATGCGCACTCCGGCTCAGACCTGCACATGCGCACACGGACTCACTACTGCGGATGCGCAATCGGGCTCACTACTGTGCATGCGCACTCGGGGTCACTACTGCTCATGCGCACTCGGGGTCACTACTGCTCATGCGCACTCGGACTCACTACTGCTCATGCGCACTCGGGGTCACTACTGCTCATGTGCACTCGGATTCACTACTGCTCATGCGCATTCGGGGTCACTACTGCGCATGCGCACTCGGACTCACTACTGCCGATGCGCGCTCGGGCTCACTACTGCGCATGCGCACACGGGCTCACTACTGCGCATGCGCGCACGGGCCCACTACTGCGCATGCGCACTCAGGCTCAGACCTGCACATGCGCACACGGACTCACTACTGCGGATGCGCAATCGGGCTCACTACTGCGGATGCGCGCTCGGGCGCACTACTGCGCACGCGCACCTGGGCTCACTACTGCGCATGCGCGCACGGGCCCACTACTGCGCACGCGCACTCCGGCTCAGACCAGCACATGCGCACACGGACTCACTACTGCAGATGCGCAATCGGGCTCACTACTGTGCATGCGCACTCGGGGTCACTACCGCTCATGCGCACTCGGGGTCACTACTGCTCATGCGCACTCGGGGTCACTACTGTTCATGCGCACTCGGGCTCACTACTGCTCATGCGCACTCGGGGTCACTACTGTTCATGCGCACTCGGACTCACTACTGCTCATGCGCATTCGGGGTCACTACTGCGCATGCGCACACGGGCTCACTACTGCGCATGCGCGCACGGGCCCACTACTGCACATGCGCAATCGGGCTCACTACTGTGCATGCGCACTCGGGGTCACTACTGCTCATGCGCACTCGGGGTCACTACTGCTCATGCGCACTCGGACTCACTACTGCTCATGCGCACTCGGGGTCACTACTGCTCATGTGCACTCGGATTCACTACTGCTCATGCGCATTCGGGGTCACTACTGCGCATGCGCACTCGGACCCACTACTGCGGATGCGCGCTCGGGCCCACTACTGCGCATGCGCACACGGGCTCACTACTGCGCATGCGCGCACGGGCCCACTACTGCGCATGCGCTCTCCGGCTCAGACCTGCAGATGCGCACACGGCCTCACTACTGCGGATGCGCAATCGGGCTCACTACTTTGCATGCGCACTCGGGGTCACTACTGCTCATGCGCACTCGGGGTCACTACTGCTCATGCGCACTCGGACTCACTACTGCTCATGCGCACTCGGGGTCACTACTTCTCATGCGCACTCGGATTCACTAATGCTCATGCGCATTCGGGGTCACTACTGCGCATGCGCACTCGGACTCACAACTGCGGATGCGCGCTCGGGCTCACTACTGCGCATGCGCACACGGGCTCACTACTGCTCATGCGCATTCGGGGTCACTACTGCTCATGCGCACTCGGACTCACTACTGCGGATGCACAATCGGGCTCACTACTGCGCATGCGCACTCCGGCTCAGACCTGCACATGCGCACACGGACTCACTACTGCGGATGCGCAATCGGGGTCACTACTGCGCATGCGCACTCGGACTCACTACTGCGGATGCGCGCTCGGGCTCACTACTGCGCATGCGCACACGGGCTCACTACTGCGCATGCGCGCACGGGCCCACTACTGCGCATGCGCACTCCGGCTCAGACCTGCACATGCGCACACGGACTCACTACTGCGGATGCGCAATCGGGCTCACTACTGCGGATGCGCGCTCGGGCGCACTACTGCGCATGCGCACCTGGGCTCACTACTGCGCATGCGCGCACGGGCCCACTACTGCGCACGCGCACTCCGGCTCAGACCAGCACATGCGCACACGGACTCACTACTGCAGATGCGCAATCGGGGTCACTACTGCGCATGCGCACTCGGACTCACTACTGCGGATGCGCAATCGGGGTCACTACTGCGCATGCGCACTCGGACTCACTACTGCGGATGCGCGCTCGGGCTCACTACTGCGCATGCGCACACGGGCTCACTACTGTGCATGCGCACTCGGGGTCACTACCGCTCATGCGCACTCGGGGTCACTACTGCTCATGCGCACTCGGGGTCACTACTGTTCATGCGCACTCGGGCTCACTACTGCTCATGCGCACTCGGGGTCACTACTGTTCATGCGCACTCGGACTCACTACTGCTCATGCGCATTCGGGGTCACTACTGCGCATGGGCACTCGGGGTCACTACTGCACATGCGCACACGGACTCACTACTGCGGATGCGCAATCGGGCTCACTACTGCGGATGCGCGCTCGGGTTCACCAGTGCGCATGCGCACCCGGGCTCACTACTGTTCATGCGCACTCGGACTCACTACTGCTCATGCGCATTCGGGGTCACTACTGCGCATGGGCACTCGGGGTCACTACTGTTCATGCGCACTCGGACTCACTACTGCTCATGCGCATTCGGGGTCACTACTGCGCATGGGCACTCGGGGTCACTACTGCACATGCGCACACGGACTCACTACTGCGGATGCGCAATCGGGCTCACTACTGCGCATGCGCGCACGGGCCCACTACTGCGCATGCGCACTCCGGCTCAGACCTGCACATGCGCAATCGGACTCACTACTGCGCATGCGCGCTCGGGCTCACTACTGCGGATGCGCGCTCGGGCTCACTACTGCGCATGCGCACACGGGCTCACTACTGCTCATGCGCATTCGGGGTCACTACTGCTCATGCGCACTCGGACTCACTACTGCGGATGCACAATCGGGCTCACTACTGCGCATGCGCACTCCGGCTCAGACCTGCACATGCGCACACGGACTCACTACTGCGGATGCGCAATCGGGGTCACTACTGCGCATGCGCACTCGGACTCACTACTGCGGATGCGCGCTCGGGCTCACTACTGCGCATGCGCACACGGGCTCACTACTGCGCATGCGCGCACGGGCCCACTACTGCGCATGCGCACTCCGGCTCAGACCTGCACATGCGCACACGGACTCACTACTGCGGATGCGCAATCGGGCTCACTACTGCGGATGCGCGCTCGGGCGCACTACTGCGCATGCGCACCTGGGCTCACTACTGCGCATGCGCGCACGGGCCCACTACTGCGCACGCGCACTCCGGCTCAGACCAGCACATGCGCACACGGACTCACTACTGCAGATGCGCAATCGGGGTCACTACTGCGCATGCGCACTCGGACTCACTACTGCGGATGCGCAATCGGGGTCACTACTGCGCATGCGCACTCGGACTCACTACTGCGGATGCGCGCTCGGGCTCACTACTGCGCATGCGCACACGGGCTCACTACTGTGCATGCGCACTCGGGGTCACTACCGCTCATGCGCACTCGGGGTCACTACTGCTCATGCGCACTCGGGGTCACTACTGTTCATGCGCACTCGGGCTCACTACTGCTCATGCGCACTCGGGGTCACTACTGTTCATGCGCACTCGGACTCACTACTGCTCATGCGCATTCGGGGTCACTACTGCGCATGGGCACTCGGGGTCACTACTGCACATGCGCACACGGACTCACTACTGCGGATGCGCAATCGGGCTCACTACTGCGGATGCGCGCTCGGGTTCACCAGTGCGCATGCGCACCCGGGCTCACTACTGTTCATGCGCACTCGGACTCACTACTGCTCATGCGCATTCGGGGTCACTACTGCGCATGGGCACTCGGGGTCACTACTGTTCATGCGCACTCGGACTCACTACTGCTCATGCGCATTCGGGGTCACTACTGCGCATGGGCACTCGGGGTCACTACTGCACATGCGCACACGGACTCACTACTGCGGATGCGCAATCGGGCTCACTACTGCGCATGCGCGCACGGGCCCACTACTGCGCATGCGCACTCCGGCTCAGACCTGCACATGCGCAATCGGACTCACTACTGCGCATGCGCGCTCGGGCTCACTACTGCGGATGCGCGCTCGGACTCACTACTGCGCATGCGCACCCGGGCTCACTACTGCGCATGCGCGCACGGGCCCACTACTGCGCATGCGCACTCCGGCTCAGACCTGTACATGCGCACACGGACTCACTACTGCGGATGCGCAATCGGGCTCACTACTGTGCATGCGCACTCGGGGTCACTACTGCTCATGCGCACTCGGGGTCACTACTGCTCATGCGCACTCGGACTCACTACTGCACATGCGCACACGGACTCACTACTGCGGATGCGCAATCGGGCTCACTACTGCGGATGCGCGCTCGGGTTCACCAGTGCGCATGCGCACCCGGGCTCACTACTGCGCATGCGCGCACGGGCCCACTACTGCGCATGCGCACTCCGGCTCAGACCTGCACATGCGAACACGGACTTACTACTGCGGATGCGCATTCGGGCTCACTACTGTGCATGCGCACTCGGGATCACTACTGCTCATGCGCACTCGGGGTCACTACTGTTCATGCGCACTCGGGCTCACTACTGCTCATGCGCACTCGGGGTCACTACTGCTCATGCGCACTCGGACTCACTACTGCTCATGCGCATTCGGGGTCACCACTGCGCATGCGCACACGGGCTCACTACTGCGCATGCGCGCACGGGCCCACTACTGCGCATGCGCACTCCGGCTCAGACCTGCACATGCGCGCTCGGGCTCACTACTGCGCATGCGCACACGGGCTCACTACTGCTCATGCGCATTCGGGGTCACTACTGCTCATGCGCACTCGGACTCACTACTGCGGATGCACAATCGGGCTCACTACTGCGCATGCGCACTCAGGCTCAGACCTGCACATGCGCACACGGACTCACTACTGCGGATGCGCAATCGGGCTCACTACTGCGGATGCGCGCTCGGGCGCACTACTGCGCACGCGCACCTGGGCTCACTACTGCGCATGCGCGCACGGGCCCACTACTGCGCACGCGCACTCCGGCTCAGACCAGCACATGCGCACACGGACTCACTACTGCAGATGCGCAATCGGGCTCACTACTGTGCATGCGCACTCGGGGTCACTACCGCTCATGCGCACTCGGGGTCACTACTGCTCATGCGCACTCGGGGTCACTACTGTTCATGCGCACTCGGGCTCACTACTGCTCATGCGCACTCGGGGTCACTACTGTTCATGCGCACTCGGACTCACTACTGCTCATGCGCATTCGGGGTCACTACTGCGCATGCGCACACGGGCTCACTACTGCGCATGCGCGCACGGGCCCACTACTGCACATGCGCAATCGGGCTCACTACTGTGCATGCGCACTCGGGGTCACTACTGCTCATGCGCACTCGGGGTCACTACTGCTCATGCGCACTCGGACTCACTACTGCTCATGCGCACTCGGGGTCACTACTGCTCATGTGCACTCGGATTCACTACTGCTCATGCGCATTCGGGGTCACTACTGCGCATGCGCACTCGGACCCACTACTGCGGATGCGCGCTCGGGCCCACTACTGCGCATGCGCACACGGGCTCACTACTGCGCATGCGCGCACGGGCCCACTACTGCGCATGCGCTCTCCGGCTCAGACCTGCAGATGCGCACACGGCCTCACTACTGCGGATGCGCAATCGGGCTCACTACTTTGCATGCGCACTCGGGGTCACTACTGCTCATGCGCACTCGGGGTCACTACTGCTCATGCGCACTCGGACTCACTACTGCTCATGCGCACTCGGGGTCACTACTTCTCATGCGCACTCGGATTCACTAATGCTCATGCGCATTCGGGGTCACTACTGCGCATGCGCACTCGGACTCACAACTGCGGATGCGCGCTCGGGCTCACTACTGCGCATGCGCACACGGGCTCACTACTGCTCATGCGCATTCGGGGTCACTACTGCTCATGCGCACTCGGACTCACTACTGCGGATGCACAATCGGGCTCACTACTGCGCATGCGCACTCCGGCTCAGACCTGCACATGCGCACACGGACTCACTACTGCGGATGCGCAATCGGGGTCACTACTGCGCATGCGCACTCGGACTCACTACTGCGGATGCGCGCTCGGGCTCACTACTGCGCATGCGCACACGGGCTCACTACTGCGCATGCGCGCACGGGCCCACTACTGCGCATGCGCACTCCGGCTCAGACCTGCACATGCGCACACGGACTCACTACTGCGGATGCGCAATCGGGCTCACTACTGCGGATGCGCGCTCGGGCGCACTACTGCGCATGCGCACCTGGGCTCACTACTGCGCATGCGCGCACGGGCCCACTACTGCGCACGCGCACTCCGGCTCAGACCAGCACATGCGCACACGGACTCACTACTGCAGATGCGCAATCGGGGTCACTACTGCGCATGCGCACTCGGACTCACTACTGCGGATGCGCAATCGGGGTCACTACTGCGCATGCGCACTCGGACTCACTACTGCGGATGCGCGCTCGGGCTCACTACTGCGCATGCGCACACGGGCTCACTACTGTGCATGCGCACTCGGGGTCACTACCGCTCATGCGCACTCGGGGTCACTACTGCTCATGCGCACTCGGGGTCACTACTGTTCATGCGCACTCGGGCTCACTACTGCTCATGCGCACTCGGGGTCACTACTGTTCATGCGCACTCGGACTCACTACTGCTCATGCGCATTCGGGGTCACTACTGCGCATGGGCACTCGGGGTCACTACTGCACATGCGCACACGGACTCACTACTGCGGATGCGCAATCGGGCTCACTACTGCGGATGCGCGCTCGGGTTCACCAGTGCGCATGCGCACCCGGGCTCACTACTGTTCATGCGCACTCGGACTCACTACTGCTCATGCGCATTCGGGGTCACTACTGCGCATGGGCACTCGGGGTCACTACTGTTCATGCGCACTCGGACTCACTACTGCTCATGCGCATTCGGGGTCACTACTGCGCATGGGCACTCGGGGTCACTACTGCACATGCGCACACGGACTCACTACTGCGGATGCGCAATCGGGCTCACTACTGCGCATGCGCGCACGGGCCCACTACTGCGCATGCGCACTCCGGCTCAGACCTGCACATGCGCAATCGGACTCACTACTGCGCATGCGCGCTCGGGCTCACTACTGCGGATGCGCGCTCGGGCTCACTACTGCGCATGCGCACACGGGCTCACTACTGCTCATGCGCATTCGGGGTCACTACTGCTCATGCGCACTCGGACTCACTACTGCGGATGCACAATCGGGCTCACTACTGCGCATGCGCACTCCGGCTCAGACCTGCACATGCGCACACGGACTCACTACTGCGGATGCGCAATCGGGGTCACTACTGCGCATGCGCACTCGGACTCACTACTGCGGATGCGCGCTCGGGCTCACTACTGCGCATGCGCACACGGGCTCACTACTGCGCATGCGCGCACGGGCCCACTACTGCGCATGCGCACTCCGGCTCAGACCTGCACATGCGCACACGGACTCACTACTGCGGATGCGCAATCGGGCTCACTACTGCGGATGCGCGCTCGGGCGCACTACTGCGCATGCGCACCTGGGCTCACTACTGCGCATGCGCGCACGGGCCCACTACTGCGCACGCGCACTCCGGCTCAGACCAGCACATGCGCACACGGACTCACTACTGCAGATGCGCAATCGGGGTCACTACTGCGCATGCGCACTCGGACTCACTACTGCGGATGCGCAATCGGGGTCACTACTGCGCATGCGCACTCGGACTCACTACTGCGGATGCGCGCTCGGGCTCACTACTGCGCATGCGCACACGGGCTCACTACTGTGCATGCGCACTCGGGGTCACTACCGCTCATGCGCACTCGGGGTCACTACTGCTCATGCGCACTCGGGGTCACTACTGTTCATGCGCACTCGGGCTCACTACTGCTCATGCGCACTCGGGGTCACTACTGTTCATGCGCACTCGGACTCACTACTGCTCATGCGCATTCGGGGTCACTACTGCGCATGGGCACTCGGGGTCACTACTGCACATGCGCACACGGACTCACTACTGCGGATGCGCAATCGGGCTCACTACTGCGGATGCGCGCTCGGGTTCACCAGTGCGCATGCGCACCCGGGCTCACTACTGTTCATGCGCACTCGGACTCACTACTGCTCATGCGCATTCGGGGTCACTACTGCGCATGGGCACTCGGGGTCACTACTGTTCATGCGCACTCGGACTCACTACTGCTCATGCGCATTCGGGGTCACTACTGCGCATGGGCACTCGGGGTCACTACTGCACATGCGCACACGGACTCACTACTGCGGATGCGCAATCGGGCTCACTACTGCGCATGCGCGCACGGGCCCACTACTGCGCATGCGCACTCCGGCTCAGACCTGCACATGCGCAATCGGACTCACTACTGCGCATGCGCGCTCGGGCTCACTACTGCGGATGCGCGCTCGGACTCACTACTGCGCATGCGCACCCGGGCTCACTACTGCGCATGCGCGCACGGGCCCACTACTGCGCATGCGCACTCCGGCTCAGACCTGTACATGCGCACACGGACTCACTACTGCGGATGCGCAATCGGGCTCACTACTGTGCATGCGCACTCGGGGTCACTACTGCTCATGCGCACTCGGGGTCACTACTGCTCATGCGCACTCGGACTCACTACTGCACATGCGCACACGGACTCACTACTGCGGATGCGCAATCGGGCTCACTACTGCGGATGCGCGCTCGGGTTCACCAGTGCGCATGCGCACCCGGGCTCACTACTGCGCATGCGCGCACGGGCCCACTACTGCGCATGCGCACTCCGGCTCAGACCTGCACATGCGAACACGGACTTACTACTGCGGATGCGCATTCGGGCTCACTACTGTGCATGCGCACTCGGGATCACTACTGCTCATGCGCACTCGGGGTCACTACTGTTCATGCGCACTCGGGCTCACTACTGCTCATGCGCACTCGGGGTCACTACTGCTCATGCGCACTCGGACTCACTACTGCTCATGCGCATTCGGGGTCACCACTGCGCATGCGCACACGGGCTCACTACTGCGCATGCGCGCACGGGCCCACTACTGCGCATGCGCACTCCGGCTCAGACCTGCACATGCGCGCTCGGGCTCACTACTGCGCATGCGCACACGGGCTCACTACTGCTCATGCGCATTCGGGGTCACTACTGCTCATGCGCACTCGGACTCACTACTGCGGATGCACAATCGGGCTCACTACTGCGCATGCGCACTCCGGCTCAGACCTGCACATGCGCACACGGACTCACTACTGCGGATGCGCAATCGGGCTCACTACTGTGCATGCGCACTCGGGGTCACTACTGCTCATGCGCACTCGGGGTCACTACTGCTCATGCGCACTCGGACTCACTACTGCTCATGCGCACTCGGGGTCACTACTGCTCATGTGCACTCGGATTCACTACTGCTCATGCGCATTCGGGGTCACTACTGCGCATGCGCACTCGGACTCACTACTGCCGATGCGCGCTCGGGCTCACTACTGCGCATGCGCACACGGGCTCACTACTGCGCATGCGCGCACGGGCCCACTACTGCGCATGCGCACTCCGGCTCAGACCTGCACATGCGCACACGGACTCACTACTGCGGATGCGCAATCGGGCTCACTACTGCGGATGCGCGCTCGGGCGCACTACTGCGCACGCGCACCTGGGCTCACTACTGCGCATGCGCGCACGGGCCCACTACTGCGCACGCGCACTCCGGCTCAGACCAGCACATGCGCACACGGACTCACTACTGCAGATGCGCAATCGGGCTCACTACTGTGCATGCGCACTCGGGGTCACTACCGCTCATGCGCACTCGGGGTCACTACTGCTCATGCGCACTCGGGGTCACTACTGTTCATGCGCACTCGGGCTCACTACTGCTCATGCGCACTCGGGGTCACTACTGTTCATGCGCACTCGGACTCACTACTGCTCATGCGCATTCGGGGTCACTACTGCGCATGCGCACACGGGCTCACTACTGCGCATGCGCGCACGGGCCCACTACTGCACATGCGCAATCGGGCTCACTACTGTGCATGCGCACTCGGGGTCACTACTGCTCATGCGCACTCGGGGTCACTACTGCTCATGCGCACTCGGACTCACTACTGCTCATGCGCACTCGGGGTCACTACTGCTCATGTGCACTCGGATTCACTACTGCTCATGCGCATTCGGGGTCACTACTGCGCATGCGCACTCGGACCCACTACTGCGGATGCGCGCTCGGGCCCACTACTGCGCATGCGCACACGGGCTCACTACTGCGCATGCGCGCACGGGCCCACTACTGCGCATGCGCTCTCCGGCTCAGACCTGCAGATGCGCACACGGCCTCACTACTGCGGATGCGCAATCGGGCTCACTACTTTGCATGCGCACTCGGGGTCACTACTGCTCATGCGCACTCGGGGTCACTACTGCTCATGCGCACTCGGACTCACTACTGCTCATGCGCACTCGGGGTCACTACTTCTCATGCGCACTCGGATTCACTACTGCTCATGCGCATTCGGGGTCACTACTGCGCATGCGCACTCGGACCCACTACTGCGGATGCGCGCTCGGGCCCACTACTGCGCATGCGCACACGGGCTCACTACTGCGCATGCGCGCACGGGCCCACTACTGCGCATGCGCTCTCCGGCTCAGACCTGCAGATGCGCACACGGCCTCACTACTGCGGATGCGCAATCGGGCTCACTACTTTGCATGCGCACTCGGGGTCACTACTGCTCATGCGCACTCGGGGTCACTACTGCTCATGTGCACTCGGATTCACTACTGCTCATGCGCATTCGGGGTCACTACTGCGCATGCGCACTCGGACTCACAACTGCGGATGCGCGCTCGGGCTCACTACTGCGCATGCGCACACGGGCTCACTACTGCTCATGCGCATTCGGGGTCACTACTGCTCTTGCGCACTCGGACTCACTACTGCGGATGCACAATCGGGCTCACTACTGCGCATGCGCACTCCGGCTCAGACCTGCACATGCGCACACGGACTCACTACTGCGGATGCGCAATCGGGGTCACTACTGCGCATGCGCACTCGGACTCACTACTGCGGATGCGCGCTCGGGCTCACTACTGCGCATGCGCACACGGGCTCACTACTGCGCATGCGCGCACGGGCCCACTACTGCGCATGCGCACTCCGGCTCAGACCTGCACATGCGCACACGGACTCACTACTGCGGATGCGCAATCGGGCTCACTACTGCGGATGCGCGCTCGGGCGCACTACTGCGCATGCGCACCTGGGCTCACTACTTCGCATGCGCGCACGGGCCCACTACTGCGCACGCGCACTCCGGCTCAGACCAGCACATGCGCACACGGACTCACTACTGCAGATGCGCAATCGGGGTCACTACTGCGCATGCGCACTCGGACTCACTACTGCGGATGCGCAATCGGGGTCACTACTGCGCATGCGCACTCGGACTCACTACTGCGGATGCGCGCTCGGGCTCACTACTGCGCATGCGCACACGGGCTCACTACTGTGCATGCGCACTCGGGGTCACTACCGCTCATGCGCACTCGGGGTCACTACTGCTCATGCGCACTCGGGGTCACTACTGTTCATGCGCACTCGGGCTCACTACTGCTCATGCGCACTCGGGGTCACTACTGTTCATGCGCACTCGGACTCACTACTGCTCATGCGCATTCGGGGTCACTACTGCGCATGGGCACACGGGCTCACTACTGCGCATGCGCGCACGGGCCCACTACTGCACATGCGCAGTCGGGCTCACTACTGTGCATGCGCACTCGGGGTCACTACTGCTCATGCGCACTCGGGGTCACTACTGCTCATGCGCACTCGGACTCACTACTGCTCATGCGCACTCGGGCTCACTACTGTGCACGCGCACTCGGGGTCACTACTGCACATGCGCACACGGACTCACTACTGCGGATGCGCAATCGGGCTCACTACTGCGGATGCGCGCTCGGGCTCACCAGTGCGCATGCGCACCCGGGCTCACTACTGCGCATGCGCGCACGGGCCCACTACTGCGCATGCGCACTCCGGCTCAGACCTGCACATGCGCATACGGACTCACTACTGCGGATGCGCAATCGGTCTCACTACTGTGCATGCGCACTCGGGGTCACTACCGCTCATGCGCACTCGGGGTCACTTCTGCTCATGCGCACTCGGACTCACTACTGCTCATGCGCACTCGGGGTCACTACTGCTCATGCGCACTCGGACTCACTACTGCTCATGCGCACTCGGGCTCACTACTGTGCACGCGCACTCGGGGTCACTACTGCACATGCGCACACGGACTCACTACTGCGGATGCGCAATCGGGCTCACTACTGCGGATGCGCGCTCGGGCTCACCAGTGCGCATGCGCACCCGGGCTCACTACTGCGCATGCGCGCACGGGCCCACTACTGCGCATGCGCACTCCGGCTCAGACCTGCACATGCGCACACGGACTCACTACTGCGGATGCGCAATCGGGCTCACTACTGCGGATGCGCGCTCGGGCTCACTACTGCTCATGCGCACTCGGGGTCACTACTGCTCATGCGCACTCGGACTCACTACTGCTCATGCGCACTCGGGGTCACTACTGATCATGCGCACTCCGGCTCAGACCTGCACATGCGCAATCGGACTCACTACTGCGCATGCGCGCTCGGGCTCACTACTGCGGATGCGCGCTCGGGCTCACTACTGCGGATGCGCGCTCGGGCTCACTACTGCGCATGCGCACCCGGGCTCACTACTGCGCATGCGCGCACGGGCCCACTACTGCGCATGCGCACTCCGGCGCAGACCTGCACATGCGCACACGGACTCACTACTGCGGATGCGCACTCGGACTCACTACTGCTCATGCGCACTTGGGGTCACTACTGCTCATGCGCACTCGGACTCACTACTGCTCATGCGCACTTGGGGTCACTACTGCTCACGCGCACTCGGACTCACTACTGCTCATATGCACAGGGGCGCACTACTGTGCATGCGCACTCGGGGTCACTACTGCTCATGCGCACTCCGACTCACTACTGCTCATGCGCACACGGGCTCACTACTGCGGATGCGCAATCGGGCTCACTACTGTGCATGCGCACTCGGGGTCACTACTGCTCATGCGCACTCGGGGTCAATACTGCTCATGCGCACTCGGACTCACTACTGCTCATGCGCACTCGGGGTCACTACTGCTCATGTGCACTCGGATTCACTACTGCTCATGCGCATTCCGGGTCACTACTGCGCATGCGCATTCGGGGTCACTACTGCGCATGCGCACTCGGACTCACTACTGCGGATGCGCGCTCCGGCTCACTACTGCTTATGCGCACTCGGACTCACTACTGTGCACGCGCACTCGGGGTCACTACTGCTCACGCGCACTCGGACTCACTACTGCTCATGCGCACTCGGGGTCACTGCTGCTCATGCGCACTCGGACTCACTACTGTGCATGCGCACTCGGGGTCGCTACTGCTCATGCGCACTCGGGATCACTACTGCTCATGCGCACTCGGACTCACTACTGCTCATGCGCACTCGGGGTCACTACTGCTCATGCGCACTCGAACTCACTACTACTCATGCGCATTCGGGGTCACTACTGCTCACGCGCACTCGGACTCACTACTGCTCATGCGCATTCGGGGTCACTACTGCGCATGCGCACTCGGACTCACTACTGCGGATGCGCGCTCGGGCTTACTACTGCGCATGCGCACACGGGCTCACTACTGCGCATACGCACACGGGCTCACTACTGCGCATGCGCGCACGGGCCCACTACTGCGCATGCGCGCACGGGCCCACTACTGCGCATGCGCACTCCGGCTCAGACCTGCACATGCGCAATCGGACTCACTACTGCGCATGCGCGCTCGGGCTCACTACTGCGGATGCGCGCTCGGACTCACTACTGCGGATGCGCGCTCGGACTCACTACTGCGGATGCGCGCTCGGACTTACTGCTGCGCATGCGCACACGGGCTCACTACTGCTCATGCGCACTCGGGGTCACTACTGCTCATGCGCACACGGGCCCACTACTGCGCATGCGCGCACGGGCCCACTACTGCGCATGCGCACACGGGCCCACAACTGCGCATGCGCGCACGGGCCCACTACTGCGCATGCGCACTCCGGCTCAGACCTGCACATGCGCAATCGGACTCACTACTGCGCATGCGCACTCGGACTCACTACTGCGGATGCGCGCTCGGGCTCACTACTGCGCATGCGCACTCGGACTCACTACTGCGGATGCGCGCTCGGGCTCACTACTGCGCATGCGCACACGGGCTCACTACTGCGCATGCGCGCACGGGCCCACTACTGCGCATGCGCACTCCGGCTCAGACCTGCACATGCGCACACGGACTCACTACTGCGGATGCGCAATCGGGCTCACTACTGCGGATGCGCGCTCGGGCGCACTACTGCGCATGCGCACCCGGGCTCACTACTGCGCATGCGCGCACGGGCCCACTACTGCGCACGCGCACTCCGGCTCAGACCAGCACATGCGCACACGGACTCACTACTGCAGATGCGCAATCGGGCTCACTACTGTGCATGCGCACTCGGGGTCACTACCGCTCATGCGCACTCGGGGTCACTACTGCTCATGCGCACTCGGGGTCACTACTGTTCATGCGCACTCGGGCTCACTACTGCTCATGCGCACTCGGGGTCACTACTGTTCATGCGCACTCGGACTCACTACTGCTCATGCGCATTCGGGGTCACTACTGCGCATGCGCACACGGGCTCACTACTGCTCACGCGCACTCGGACTCACTACTGCTCATGCGCACTCGGGCTCACTACTGTGCACGCGCACTCGGGGTCACTACTGCACATGCGCACACGGACTCACTACTGCGGATGCGCAATCGGGCTCACTACTGCGGATGCGCGCTCGGGCTCACCAGTGCGCATGCGCACCCGGGCTCACTACTGCGCATGCGCGCACGGGCCCTCTACTGCGCATGCGCACTCCGGCTCAGACCTGCACATGCGCACACGGACTCACTACTGCGGATGCGCAATCGGGCTCACTACTGTGCATGCGCACTCGGGGTCACTACCGCTCATGCGCACTCGGGGTCACTACTGCTCATGCGCACTCGGACTCACTACTGCTCATGCGCACTCGGGGTCACTACTGCTCATGCGCATTCCGGCTCAGACCTGCACATGCGCACACGGACTCACTACTGCGGATGCGCAATCGGGCTCACTACTGTGCATGCGCACTCGGGGTCACTACTGCTCACGCGCACTCGGGGTCACTACTGCTCATGCGCACTCGGACTCACTACTGTTCATGCGCATTCCGGCTCAGACCTGCACATGCGCACACGGACTCACTACTGCGGATGCGCACTCGGACTCACTACTGCTCATGCGCACTCGGGGTCACTACTGCTCACGCGCACTCGGACTCACTACTGCTCATGCGCACTCGGGCTCACTACTGTGCACGCGCACTCGGGGTCACTACTGCACATGCGCACACGGACTCACTACTGCGGATGCGCAATCGGGCTCACTACTGCGGATGCGCGCTCGGGCTCACCAGTGCGCATGCGCACCCGGGCTCACTACTGCGCATGCGCGCACGGGCCCTCTACTGCGCATGCGCACTCCGGCTCAGACCTGCACATGCGCACACGGACTCACTACTGCGGATGCGCAATCGGGCTCACTACTGTGCATGCGCACTCGGGGTCACTACCGCTCATGCGCACTCGGGGTCACTACTGCTCATGCGCACTCGGACTCACTACTGCTCATGCGCACTCGGGGTCACTACTGCTCATGCGCATTCCGGCTCAGACCTGCACATGCGCACACGGACTCACTACTGCGGATGCGCAATCGGGCTCACTACTGTGCATGCGCACTCGGGGTCACTACTGCTCATGCGCACTCGGGGTCAATACTGCTCATGCGCACTCGGACTCACTACTGCTCATGCGCACTCGGGGTCACTACTGCTCATGTGCACTCGGATTCACTACTGCTCATGCGCACTCGGGGTCACTACTGCTCATGCGCACTCGAACTCACTACTACTCATGCGCATTCGGGGTCACTACTGCTCACGCGCACTCGGACTCACTACTGCTCATGCGCAATCGGGCTCACTACTGTGCATGCGCACTCGGGGTCACTACTGCTCATGCGCACTCGGGGTCACTACTGCTCATGCGCACTCGGACTCACTACTGCGCATGCGCGCTCGGGCTCACTACTGCGGATGCGCGCTCGGACTCACTACTGCGGATGCGCGCTCGGGCTTACTGCTGCGCATGCGCACACGGGCTCACTACTGCTCATGCGCACTCGGGGTCACTACTGCTCATGCGCACTCGGGGTCACTACTGCTCATGCGCACTCGGACTCACTACTGCTCATGCGCACTCGGGCTCACTACTGTGCACGCGCACTCGGGGTCACTACTGCACATGCGCACACGGACTCACTACTGCGGATGCGCAATCGGGCTCACTACTGCGGATGCGCGCTCGGGCTCACCAGTGCGCATGCGCACCCGGGCTCACTACTGCGCATGCGCGCACGGGCCCACTACTGCGCATGCGCACTCCGGCTCAGACCTGCACATGCGCACACGGACTCACTACTGCGGATGCGCAATCGGTCTCACTACTGTGCATGCGCACTCGGGGTCACTACCGCTCATGCGCACTCGGGGTCACTACTGCTCATGCGCACTCGGACTCACTACTGCTCATGCGCACTCGGGGTCACTACTGCCCATGCGCACTCGGACTCACTACTGCTCATGCGCACTCGGGCTCACTACTGTGCACGCGCACTCGGGGTCACTACTGCACATGCGCAATCGGGCTCACTACTGTGCATGCGCACTCGGGGTCACTACTGCTCATGCGCACTCGGGGTCACTGCTGCTCATGCGCACTCGGACTCACTACTGCTCATGCGCACTCGGGGTCACTACTGCTCACGCGCACTCGGACTCACTACTGCTCATGCGCACTCGGGCTCACTACTGTGCACGCGCACTCGGGGTCACTACTGCACATGCGCACACGGACTCACTACTGCGGATGCGCAATCGGGCTCACTACTGCGCATGCGCACCCGGGCTCACTACTGCGCATGCGCGCACGGGCCCACTACTGCGCATGCGCACTCCGGCGCAGACCTGCACATGCGCACACGGACTCACTACAGCGGATGCGCACTCGGACTCACTACTGCTCATGCGCACTTGGGGTCACTACTGCTCATGCGCACTCGGACTCACTACAGCTCATGCGCACTTGGGGTCACTACTGCTCACGCGCACTCGGACTCACTACTGCTCATATGCACAGGGGCGCACTACTGTGCATGCGCACTCGGGGTCACTACTGCTCATGCGCACTCCGACACACTACTGCTCATGCGCACACGGGCTCACTACTGCGGATGCGCAATCGGGCTCACTACTGTGCATGCGCACTCGGGGTCACTACTGCTCATGCGCACTCGGGGTCAATACTGCTCATGCGCACTCGGACTCACTACTGCTCATGCGCACTCGGGGTCACTACTGCTCATGTGCACTCGGATTCACTACTGCTCATGCGCATTCCGGGTCACTACTGCGCATGCGCATTCGGACTCACTACTGCGGATGCGCGCTCGATCTCACTACTGCGCATGCGCACACGGGCTCACTACTGCGCATGCGCGCACGGGCCCACTACTGCGCATGCGCACTCCGGCTCAGACCTGCATATGCGCAATCGGACTCACTACTGCGCATGCGCGCTCGGGCTCACTACTGCGGATGCGCGCTCGGGCTCACTACTGCGCATGCGCATTCGGGGTCACTACTGCGCATGCGCACTCGGACTCACTACTGCGGATGCGCGCTCGGGCTCACTACTGCTTATGCGCACTCGGACGCACTACTGTGCACGCGCACTCGGGGTCACTACTGCTCACGCGCACTCGGACTCACTACTGCTCATGCGCACTCCGGGTCACTGCTGCTCATGCGCACTCGGACTCACTACTGTGCATGCGCACTCGGGGTCGCTACTGCTCATGCGCACTCGGGATCACTACTGCTCATGCGCACTCGGACTCACTACTGCTCATGCGCACTCGGGGTCACTACTGCTCATGCGCACTCGAACTCACTACTACTCATGCGCATTCGGGGTCACTACTGCTCACGCGCACTCGGACTCACTACTGCTCATGCGCATTCGGGGTCACTACTGCGCATGCGCACTCGGACTCACTACTGCGGATGCGCGCTCGGGCTTACTACTGCGCATGCGCACACGGGCTCACTACTGCGCATACGCACACGGGCTCACTACTGCGCATGCGCGCACGGGCCCACTACTGCGCATGCGCACTCCGGCTCAGACCTGCACATGCGCAATCGGACTCACTACTGCGCATGCGCACTCGGACTCACTACTGCGGATGCGCGCTCGGGCTCACTACTGCGCATGCGCACACGGGCTCACTACTGCGCATGCGAGCACGGGCCCACTACTGCGCATGCGCACTCCGGCTCAGACCTGCACATGCGCACACGGACTCACTACTGCGGATGCGCAATCGGGCTCACTACTGCGGATGCGCGCTCGGGCGCACTACTGCGCATGCGCACCCGGGCTCACTACTGCGCATGCGCGCACGGGCCCACTACTGCGCACGCGCACTCCGGCTCAGACCAGCACATGCGCACACGGACTCACTACTGCGGATGCGCAATCGGGCTCACTACTGCGGATGCGCGCTCGGGCGCACTACTGCGCATGCGCACCCGGGCTCACTACTGCGCATGCGCGCACGGGCCCACTACTGCGCACGCGCACTCCGGCTCAGACCAGCACATGCGCACACGGACTCACTACTGCAGATGCGCAATCGGGCTCACTACTGTGCATGCGCACTCGGGGTCACTACCGCTAATGCGCACTCGGGGTCACTACTGCTCATGCGCACTCGGGGTCACTACTGTTCATGCGCACTCGGGCTCACTACTGCTCATGCGCACTCGGGGTCACTACTGTTCATGCGCACTCGGACTCACTACTGCTCATGCGCATTCGGGGTCACTACTGCGCATGCGCACACGGGCTCACTACTGCGCATGCGCGCACGGGCCCACTACTGCACATGCGCAATCGGGCTCACTACTGTGCATGCGCACTCGGGGTCACTACTGCTCATGCGCACTCGGGGTCACTACTGCTCATGCGCACTCGGACTCACTACTGCTCATGCGCACTCGGGGTCACTACTGCTCACGCGCACTCGGACTCACTACTGCTCATGCGCACTCGGGCTCACTACTGTGCACGCGCACTCGGGGTCACTACTGCACATGCGCACACGGACTCACTACTGCGGATGCGCAATCGGGCTCACTACTGCGGATGCGCGCTCGGGCTCACCAGTGCGCATGCGCACCCGGGCTCACTACTGCGCATGCGCGCACGGGCCCTCTACTGCGCATGCGCACTCCGGCTCAGACCTGCACATGCGCACACGGACTCACTACTGCGGATGCGCAATCGGGCTCACTACTGTGCATGCGCACTCGGGGTCACTACCGCTCATGCGCACTCGGGGTCACTACTGCTCATGCGCACTCGGACTCACTACTGCTCATGCGCACTCGGGGTCACTACTGCTCATGCGCACTCGGACTCACTACTGCTCATGCGCACTCGGGCTCACTACTGTGCACGCGCACTCGGGGTCACTACTGCACATGCGCAATCGGGCTCACTACTGTGCATGCGCACTCGGGGTCACTACTGCTCATGCGCACTCGGGGTCACTGCTGCTCATGCGCACTCGGACTCACTACTGCTCATGCGCACTCGGGGTCACTACTGCTCACGCGCACTCGGACTCACTACTGCTCATGCGCACTCGGGCTCACTACTGTGCACGCGCACTCGGGGTCACTACTGCACATGCGCACACGGACTCACTACTGCGGATGCGCAATCGGGCTCACTACTGCGGATGCGCGCTCGGGCTCACCAGTGCGCATGCGCACCCGGGCTCACTACTGCACATGCGCGCACGGGCCCACTACTGCGCATGCGCACTCCGGCTCAGACCTGCACATGCGCAATCGGACTCACTACTGCGCATGCGCGCTCGGGCTCACTACTGCGGATGCGCGCTCGGGCTCACTACTGCGGATGCGCGCTCGGGCTCACTACTGCGCATGCGCACCCGGGCTCACTACTGCGGATGCGCACTCGGACACACTACTGCTCATGCGCACTCGGGCTCACTACTGTGCATGCGCACTCGGGGTCACTACTGCTCACGCGCACTCGGGGTCACTACTGCTCATGCGCACTCGGACTCACTACTGTTCATGCGCATTCCGGCTCAGACCTGCACATGCGCACACGGACTCACTACTGCGGATGCGCAATCGGGCTCACTACTGTGCATGCGCACTCGGGGTCACTACTGCTCATGCGCACTCGGGGTCACTACTGCTCATGCGCACTCGGACTCACTACTGCTCATGCGCACTTGGGGTCACTACTGCTCACGCGCACTCGGACTCACTACTGCTCATATGCACAGGGGCGCACTACTGTGCATGCGCACTCGGGGTCACTACTGCTCATGCGCACTCCGACTCACTACTGCTCATGCGCACACGGGCTCACTACTGCGGATGCGCAATCGGGCTCACTACTGTGCACGCGCACTCGGGGTCACTACTGCTCATGCGCACTCGGGGTCAATACTGCTCATGCGCACTCGGACTCACTACTGCTCATGCGCACTCGGGGTCACTACTGCTCATGTGCACTCGGATTCACTACTGCTCATGCGCATTCCGGGTCACTACTGCGCATGCGCATTCGGACTCACTACTGCGGATGCGCGCTCGATCTCACTACTGCGCATGCGCACACGGGCTCACTACTGCGCATGCGCGCACGGGCCCACTACTGCGCATGCGCACTCCGGCTCAGACCTGCACATGCGCAATCGGACTCACTACTGCGCATGCGCGCTCGGGCTCACTACTGCGGATGCGCGCTCGGGCTCACTACTGCGCATGCGCACCCGGGCTCACTACTGCGCATGCGCGCACGGGCCCACTACTGCGCATGCGCACTCCGGCTCAGACCTGCACATGCGCACACGGGCTCACTACTGCGGATGCGCAATCGGGCCCACTACTGCGCACGCGCACTCCGGCTCAGACCAGCACATGCGCACACGGACTCACTACTGCGGATGCGCAATCGGGCTCACTACTGTGCATGCGCACTCGGGGTCACTACTGCTCATGCGCACTCGGGGTCACTACTGCTCATGCGCACTCGGACTCACTACTGCTCATGCGCACTCGGGGTCACTACTGCTCATGCGCACTCGAACTCACTACTACTCATGCGCATTCGGGGTCACTACTGCGCATGCGCACTCGGACTCACTACTGCGGATGCGCGCTCGGGCTCACTACTGCTTATGCGCACTCGGGCTCACTACTGTGCACGCGCACTCGGGGTCACTACTGCTCACGCGCACTCGGACTCACTACTGCTCATGCGCACTCGGGGTCACTGCTGCTCATGCGCACTCGGACTCACTACTGTGCATGCGCACTCGGGGTCGCTACTGCTCATGCGCACTCGGGATCACTACTGCTCATGCGCACTCGGACTCACTACTGCTCATGCGCACTCGGGGTCACTACTGCTCATGCGCACTCGAACTCACTACTACTCATGCGCATTCGGGGTCACTACTGCTCACGCGCACTCGGACTCACTACTGCTCATGCGCATTCGGGGTCACTACTGCGCATGCGCACTTGGACTCACTACTGCGGATGCGCGCTCGGGCTTACTACTGCGCATGCGCACACGGGCTCACTACTGCGCATACGCACACGGGCTCACTACTGCGCATGCGCGCACGGGCCCACTACTGCGCATGCGCACTCCGGCTCAGACCTGCACATGCGCAATCGGACTCACTACTGCGCATGCGCGCTCGGGCTCACTACTGCGGATGCGCGCTCGGACTCACTACTGCGGATGCGCGCTCGGGCTTACTGCTGCGCATGCGCACACGGGCTCACTACTGCTCATGCGCACTCGGGGTCACTACTGCTCATGCGCATACGGGCCCACTACTGCGCATGCGCGCACGGGCCCACTACTGCGCATGCGCACACGGGCCCACTACTGCGCATGCGCGCACGGGCCCACTACTGCGCATGCGCACTCCGGCTCAGACCTGCACATGCGCAATCGGACTCACTACTGCGCATGCGCGCTCGGGCTCACTACTGTGCATGCGCACTTGGGGTCACTACTGCTCATGCGCACTCGGGGTCAATACTGCTCATGCGCACTCGGACTCACTACTGCTCATGCGCACTCGGGGTCACTACTGCTCATGTGCACTCGGATTCACTACTGCTCATGCGCATTCCGGGTCACTACTGCGCATGCGCATTCGGACTCACTACTGCGGATGCGCGCTCGATCTCACTACTGCGCATGCGCACACGGGCTCACTACTGCGCATGCGCGCACGGGCCCACTACTGCGCATGCGCACTCCGGCTCAGACCTGCACATGCGCAATCGGACTCACTACTGCGCATGCGCGCTCGGGCTCACTACTGCGGATGCGCGCTCGGGCTCACTACTGCGCATGCGCACCCGGGCTCACTACTGCGCATGCGCGCACGGGCCCACTACTGCGCATGCGCACTACGGCTCAGACCTGTACATGCGCACACGGACTCACTACTGCGGATGCGCAATCGGGCTCACTACTGTGCATGCGCACTCGGGGTCACTACTGCTCATGCGCACTCGGGGTCAATACTGCTCATGCGCACTCGGACTCACTACTGCTCATGCGCACTCGGGGTCACTACTGCGCATGCGCGCACGGGCCCACTACTGCGCATGCGCACTCCGGCTCAGACATGCACATGCGCACACGGACTCACTACTGCGGATGCGCAATCGGGCTCACTACTGCGGATGCGCGCTCGGGCTCACTACTGCGCATGCGCACCCGGGCTCACTACTGCGCATGCGCGCACGGGCCCACTACTGCGCATGCGCACTCCGGCTCAGACCTGCACATGCGCACACGGACTCACTACTGCGGATGCGCAATCGGGCTCACTACTGCGGATGCGCGCTCGGGCTCACTACTGCGCATGCGCACCCGGGCTCACTACTGCGCATGCGCGCACGGGCCCACTACTGCGCATGCGCACTCCGGCTCAGACCTGCACATGCGCACACGGACTCACTACTGCGGATGCGCAATCGGGCTCACTACTGTGCATGCGCACTCGGGGTCACTACTGCTCATGCGCACTCGGGGTCACTACTGCTCATGCGCACTCGGACTCACTACTGCTCATGCGCACTCGGAGTCACTACTGCGTATGCGCAATCCGGCTCACTACTGCTCATGCGCATTCGGGGTCACTACTGCGCATGCGCGCTCGGGCTCACTACTGCGGATGCGCGCTCGGGCTCACTACTGCGCATGCGCACCCGGGCTCACTACTGCGCATGCGCGCACGGGCCCACTAATGCGCATGCGCACTCCGGCTCAGACCTGCACATGCGCACACGGACTCACTACTGCGGATGCGCAATCGGGCTCACTACTGCGCATGCGCAGTCCGGCTCAGACCTGCACATGCGCATTCGAGCTCACTTCTGCGCATGCGCACTCGGGGTCACTACTGCTCATGCGCACTCGGGGTCACTACTGCTCATGCGCACTCGGGGTCACTACTGCTCACGCGCACTCGGGCTCACTACTGTGCACGCGCACTCGGGGTCACTACTGCTCACGCGCACTCAGACTCACTACTGCTCATGCGCACTCGGGGTCAATACTGCTCACGCGCACTCGGACTCACTACTGCGGATGCGCGCTCGGGCTCACTACTGCGCATGCGCACCCGGGCTCACTACTGCGCATGCGCGCACGGGCCCACTACTGCGCATGCGCACTCCGGCTCAGACCTGCACATGCGCACACGGGCTCACTACTGCGCATGCGCATTCGGGGTCACTACTGCGCATGCGCACTCGGACTCACTACTGCGGATGCGCGCTCGGGCTCACTACTGCTTATGCGCACTCGGACTCACTACTGTGCACGCGCACTCGGGGTCACTACTGCTCACGCGCACTCGGACTCACTACTGTGCACGCGCACTCGGGGTCACTACTGCACATGCGCAATCGGGCTCACTACTGTGCATGCGCACTCGGGGTCACTACTGCTCATGCGCACACGAACTCACTACTACTCATGCGCATTCGGGGTCACTACTGCTCACGCGCACTCGGACTCACTACTGCTCATGCGCATTCGGGGTCACTACTGCGCATGCGCACTCGGACTCACTACTGCGGATGCGCGCTCGGGCTTACTACTGCGCATGCGCACACGGGCTCACTACTGCGCATACGCACACAGGCTCACTACTGCGCATGCGCGCACGGGCCCACTACTGCGCATGCGCACTCCGGCTCAGACCTGCACATGCGCAATCGGACTCACTACTGCGCATGCGCGCTCGGGCTCACTACTGCGGATGCGCGCTCGGACTCACTACTGCGGATGCGCGCTCGGGCTTACTGCTGCGCATGCGCACACGGGCTCACTACTGCTCATGCGCACTCGGGGTCACTACTGCTCATGCGCACACGGGCCCACTACTGCGCATGCGCGCACGGGCAGACTACTGCGCATGCGCACACGGGCCCACAACTGCGCATGCGCGCACGGGCCCACTACTGCGCATGCGCACTCCGGCTCAGACCTGCACATGCGCAATCGGACTCACTACTGCGCATGCGCACTCGGACTCACTACTGCGGATGCGCGCTCGGGCTCACTACTGCGCATGCGCACACGGGCTCACTACTGCGCATGCGAGCACGGGCCCACTACTGCGCATGCGCACTCCGGCTCAGACCTGCACATGCGCACACGGACTCACTACTGCGGATGCGCAATCGGGCTCACTACTGCGGATGCGCGCTCGGGCGCACTACTGCGCATGCGCACCCGGGCTCACTACTGCGCATGCGCGCACGGGCCCACTACTGCGCACGCGCACTCCGGCTCAGACCAGCACATGCGCACACGGACTCACTACTGCAGATGCGCAATCGGGCTCACTACTGTGCATGCGCACTCGGGGTCACTACCGCTAATGCGCACTCGGGGTCACTACTGCTCATGCGCACTCGGGGTCACTACTGTTCATGCGCACTCGGGCTCACTACTGCTCATGCGCACTCGGGGTCACTACTGTTCATGCGCACTCGGACTCACTACTGCTCATGCGCATTCGGGGTCACTACTGCGCATGCGCACACGGGCTCACTACTGCGCATGCGCGCACGGGCCCACTACTGCACATGCGCAATCGGGCTCACTACTGTGCATGCGCACTCGGGGTCACTACTGCTCATGCGCACTCGGGGTCACTACTGCTCATGCGCACTCGGACTCACTACTGCTCATGCGCACTCGGGGTCACTACTGCTCACGCGCACTCGGACTCACTACTGCTCATGCGCACTCGGGCTCACTACTGTGCACGCGCACTCGGGGTCACTACTGCACATGCGCACACGGACTCACTACTGCGGATGCGCAATCGGGCTCACTACTGCGGATGCGCGCTCGGGCTCACCAGTGCGCATGCGCACCCGGGCTCACTACTGCGCATGCGCGCACGGGCCCTCTACTGCGCATGCGCACTCCGGCTCAGACCTGCACATGCGCACACGGACTCACTACTGCGGATGCGCAATCGGGCTCACTACTGTGCATGCGCACTCGGGGTCACTACCGCTCATGCGCACTCGGGGTCACTACTGCTCATGCGCACTCGGACTCACTACTGCTCATGCGCACTCGGGGTCACTACTGCTCATGCGCACTCGGACTCACTACTGCTCATGCGCACTCGGGCTCACTACTGTGCACGCGCACTCGGGGTCACTACTGCACATGCGCAATCGGGCTCACTACTGTGCATGCGCACTCGGGGTCACTACTGCTCATGCGCACTCGGGGTCACTGCTGCTCATGCGCACTCGGACTCACTACTGCTCATGCGCACTCGGGGTCACTACTGCTCACGCGCACTCGGACTCACTACTGCTCATGCGCACTCGGGCTCACTACTGTGCACGCGCACTCGGGGTCACTACTGCTCATGCGCACTCGGACTCACTACTGCTCATGCGCACTCGGGGTCACTACTGATCATGCGCACTCCGGCTCAGACCTGCACATGCGCAATCGGACTCACTACTGCGCATGCGCGCTCGGGCTCACTACTGCGGATGCGCGCTCGGGCTCACTACTGCGGATGCGCGCTCGGGCTCACTACTGCGCATGCGCACCCGGGCTCACTACTGCGGATGCGCACTCGGACACACTACTGCTCATGCGCACTCGGGCTCACTACTGTGCATGCGCACTCGGGGTCACTACTGCTCACGCGCACTCGGGGTCACTACTGCTCATGCGCACTCGGACTCACTACTGTTCATGCGCATTCCGGCTCAGACCTGCACATGCGCACACGGACTCACTACTGCGGATGCGCAATCGGGCTCACTACTGTGCATGCGCACTCGGGGTCACTACTGCTCATGCGCACTCGGGGTCACTACTGCTCATGCGCACTCGGACTCACTACTGCTCATGCGCACTTGGGGTCACTACTGCTCACGCGCACTCGGACTCACTACTGCTCATATGCACAGGGGCGCACTACTGTGCATGCGCACTCGGGGTCACTACTGCTCATGCGCACTCCGACTCACTACTGCTCATGCGCACACGGGCTCACTACTGCGGATGCGCAATCGGGCTCACTACTGTGCATGCGCACTCGGGGTCACTACTGCTCATGCGCACTCGGGGTCAATACTGCTCATGCGCACTTGGACTCACTACTGCTCATGCGCACTCGGGGTCACTACTGCTCATGTGCACTCGGATTCACTACTGCTCATGCGCATTCCGGGTCACTACTGCGCATGCGCATTCGGACTCACTACTGCGGATGCGCGCTCGATCTCACTACTGCGCATGCGCACACGGGCCCACTACTGCGCATGCGCGCACGGGCCCACTACTGCGCATGCGCACTCCGGCTCAGACCTGCACATGCGCAATCGGACTCACTACTGCGCATGCGCGCTCGGGCTCACTACTGCGGATGCGCGCTCGGGCTCACTACTGCGCATGCGCACCCGGGCTCACTACTGCGCATGCGCGCACGGGCCCACTACTGCGCATGCGCACTCCGGCTCAGACCTGCACATGCGCACACGGGCTCACTACTGCGGATGCGCAATCGGGCTCACTACTGTGCATGCGCACTTGGGGTCACTACTGCTCATGCGCACTCGGGGTCAATACTGCTCATGCGCACTCGGACTCACTACTGCTCATGCGCACTCGGGGTCACTACTGCTCATGTGCACTCGGATTCACTACTGCTCATGCGCATTCCGGGTCACTACTGCGCATGCGCATTCGGACTCACTACTGCGGATGCGCGCTCGATCTCACTACTGCGCATGCGCACACGGGCTCACTACTGCGCATGCGCGCACGGGCCCACTACTGCGCATGCGCACTCCGGCTCAGACCTGCACATGCGCAATCGGACTCACTACTGCGCACGCGCGCTCGGGCTCACTACTGCGGATGCGCGCTCGGGCTCACTACTGCGCATGCGCACCCGGGCTCACTACTGCGCATGCGCGCACGGGCCCACTACTGCGCATGCGCACTCCGGCTCAGACCTGTACATGCGCACACGGACTCACTACTGCGGATGCGCAATCGGGCTCACTACTGTGCATGCGCACTCGGGGTCACTACTGCTCATGCGCACTCGGGGTCAATACTGCTCATGCGCACTCGGACTCACTACTGCTCATGCGCACTCGGGGTCACTACTGCGCATGCGCGCACGGGCCCACTACTGCGCATGCGCACTCCGGCTCAGACCTGCACATGCGCACACGGACTCACTACTGCGGATGCGCAATCGGGCTCACTACTGCGGATGCGCGCTCGGGCTCACTACTGCGCATGCGCACCCGGGCTCACTACTGCGCATGCGCGCACGGGCCCACTACTGCGCATGCGCACCCGGGCTCACTACTGCGCATGCGCGCACGGGCCCACTACTGCGCATGCGCACTCCGGCTCAGACCTGCACATGCGCACACGGGCTCACTACTGCGGATGCGCAATCGGGCTCACTACTGTGCATGCGCACTTGGGGTCACTACTGCTCATGCGCACTCGGGGTCAATACTGCTCATGCGCACTCGGACTCACTACTGCTCATGCGCACTCGGGGTCACTACTGCTCATGTGCACTCGGATTCACTACTGCTCATGCGCATTCCGGGTCACTACTGCGCATGCGCATTCGGACTCACTACTGCGGATGCGCGCTCGATCTCACTACTGCGCATGCGCACACGGGCTCACTACTGCGCATGCGCGCACGGGCCCACTACTGCGCATGCGCACTCCGGCTCAGACCTGCACATGCGCAATCGGACTCACTACTGCGCACGCGCGCTCGGGCTCACTACTGCGGATGCGCGCTCGGGCTCACTACTGCGCATGCGCACCCGGGCTCACTACTGCGCATGCGCGCACGGGCCCACTACTGCGCATGCGCACTCCGGCTCAGACCTGTACATGCGCACACGGACTCACTACTGCGGATGCGCAATCGGGCTCACTACTGTGCATGCGCACTCGGGGTCACTACTGCTCATGCGCACTCGGGGTCAATACTGCTCATGCGCACTCGGACTCACTACTGCTCATGCGCACTCCGGCTCAGACCTGCACATGCGCACACGGACTCACTACTGCGGATGCGCAATCGGGCTCACTACTGTGCATGCGCACTCGGGGTCACTACTGCTCATGCGCACTCGGGGTCACTACTGCTCATGCGCACTCGGACTCACTACTGCTCATGCGCACTCGGAGTCACTACTGCGTATGCGCAATCCGGCTCACTACTGCTCATGCGCATTCGGGGTCACTACTGCGCATGCGCGCTCGGGCTCACTACTGCGGATGCGCGCTCGGGCTCACTACTGCGCATGCGCACCCGGGCTCACTACTGCGCATGCGCGCACGGGCCCACTACTGCGCATGCGCACTCCGGCTCAGACCTGCACATGCGCACACGGACTCACTACTGCGGATGCGCAATCGGGCTCACTACTGCGCATGCGCAGTCCGGCTCAGACCTGCACATGCGCATTCGAGCTCACTTCTGCGCATGCGCACTCGGGGTCACTACTGCTCATGCGCACTCGGGGTCACTACTGCTCATGCGCACTCGGACTCACTACTGCTCATGCGCACTTGTGGTCACTACTGCTCACGCGCACTCGGACTCACTACTGCTCATGCGCACTCGGGGTCACTACTTTGCACGCGCAATCGGACTCACTACTGCTTATGCGCACTCGGGCTCACTACTGTGCACGCGCACTCGGGGTCACTACTGCTCACGCGCACTCGGGCTCACTACTGTGCACGCGCACTCGGGGTCACTACTGCTCACGCGCACTCAGACTCACTACTGCTCATGCGCACTCGGGGTCAATACTGCTCACGCGCACTCGGACTCACTACTGCGGATGCGCGCTCGGGCTCACTACTGCGCATGCGCACCCGGGCTCACTACTGCGCATGCGCGCACGGGCCCACTACTGCGCATGCGCACTCCGGCTCAGACCTGCACATGCGCACACGGGCTCACTACTGCGGATGCGCAATCGGGCTCACTACTGTGCATGCGCACTCGGGGTCACTACTGCTCATGCGCACTCGGGGTCAATACTGCTCATGCGCACTCGGACTCACTACTGCTCATGCGCACTCGGGGTCACTACTGCTCATGTGGACTCGGATTCACTACTGCCCATGCGCATTCGGGGTCACTACTGCGCATGCGCGCACGGGCCCACTACTGCGCATGCGCACTCCGGCTCAGACCTGCGCATGCGCACACGGGCTCACTACTGCGGATGCGCAATCGGGCTCACTACTGTGCATGCGCACTCGGGGTCACTACTGCTCATGCGCACTCGGGGTCAATACTGCTCATGCGCACTCGGACTCACTACTGCTCATGCGCACTCGGGGTCACTACTGCTCATGTGCATTCGGATTCACTACTGCTCATGCGCATTCGGGGTCACTACTGCGCATGCGCACTCGGACTCACTACTGCGGATGCGCGCTCGATCTCACTACTGCGCATGCGCACACGGGCTCACTACTGCGCATGCGCGCACGGGCCCACTACTGCGAATGCGCACTCCGGCTCAGACCTGCACATGCGCACACGGACTCACTACTGCGGATGCGCAATCGGGCTCACTACTGCGGATGCGCGCTCGGGCTCACTACTGCGCATGCGCACCCGGGCTCACTACTGCGCATGCGCACCCGGGCTCACTACTGCGCATGCGCGCACGGGCCCACTACTGCGCATGCGCACTCAGGCTCAGACCTGCACATGCGCACACGGACTCACTACTGCGGATGCGCAATCGGGCTCACTACTGTGCATGCGCACTCGGGGTCACTACTGCTCATGCGCACTCGGGGTCAATACTGCTCATGCGCACTCGGACTCACTACTGCTCATGCGCACTCGGGGTCAATACTGCTCATGCGCACTCGGACTCACTACTGCTCATGCGCACTCGGGGTCACTACTGCTCATGTGCACTCGGATTCACTACTGCTCATGCGCATTCCGGGTCACTACTGCGCATGCGCATTCGGACTCACTACTGCGGATGCGCGCTCGATCTCACTACTGCGCATGCGCACACGGGCTCACTACTGCGCATGCGCGCACGGGCCCACTACTGCGCATGCGCACTCCGGCTCAGACCTGCACATGCGCAATCGGACTCACTACTGCGCATGCGCGCTCGGGCTCACTACTGCGGATGCGCGCTCGGGCTCACTACTGCGCATGCGCATTCGGGGTCACTACTGCGCATGCGCACTCGGACTCACTACTGCGGATGCGCGCTCGGGCTCACTACTGCTTATGCGCACTCGGACTCACTACTGTGCACGCGCACTCGGGGTCACTACTGCTCACGCGCACTCGGACTCACTACTGCTCATGCGCACTCCGGGTCACTGCTGCTCATGCGCACTCGGACTCACTACTGTGCATGCGCACTCGGGGTCGCTACTGCTCATGCGCACTCGGGATCACTACTGCTCATGCGCACTCGGACTCACTACTGCTCATGCGCACTCGGGGTCACTACTGCTCATGCGCACTCGAACTCACTACTACTCATGCGCATTCGGGGTCACTACTGCTCACGCGCACTCGGACTCACTACTGCTCATGCGCATTCGGGGTCACTACTGCGCATGCGCACTCGGACTCACTACTGCGGATGCGCGCTCGGGCTTACTACTGCGCATGCGCACACGGGCTCACTACTGCGCATACGCACACGGGCTCACTACTGCGCATGCGCGCACGGGCCCACTACTGCGCATGCGCACTCCGGCTCAGACCTGCACATGCGCAATCGGACTCACTACTGCGCATGCGCACTCGGACTCACTACTGCGGATGCGCGCTCGGGCTCACTACTGCGCATGCGCACACGGGCTCACTACTGCGCATGCGCGCACGGGCCCACTACTGCGCATGCGCACTCCGGCTCAGACCTGCACATGCGCACACGGACTCACTACTGCGGATGCGCAATCGGGCTCACTACTGCGGATGCGCGCTCGGGCGCACTACTGCGCATGCGCACCCGGGCTCACTACTGCGCATGCGCGCACGGGCCCACTACTGCGCACGCGCACTCCGGCTCAGACCAGCACATGCGCACACGGACTCACTACTGCAGATGCGCAATCGGGCTCACTACTGTGCATGCGCACTCGGGGTCACTACCGCTCATGCGCACTCGGGGTCACTACTGCTCATGCGCACTCGGGGTCACTACTGTTCATGCGCACTCGGGCTCACTACTGCTCATGCGCACTCGGGGTCACTACTGTTCATGCGCACTCGGACTCACTACTGCTCATGCGCATTCGGGGTCACTACTGCGCATGCGCACACGGGCTCACTACTGCGCATGCGCGCACGGGCCCACTACTGCACATGCGCAATCGGGCTCACTACTGTGCATGCGCACTCGGGGTCACTACTGCTCATGCGCACTCGGGGTCACTACTGCTCATGCGCACTCGGACTCACTACTGCTCATGCGCACTCGGGGTCACTACTGCTCACGCGCACTCGGACTCACTACTGCTCATGCGCACTCGGGCTCACTACTGTGCACGCGCACTCGGGGTCACTACTGCATATGCGCACACGGACTCACTACTGCGGATGCGCAATCGGGCTCACTACTGCGGATGCGCGCTCGGGCTCACCAGTGCGCATGCGAACCCGGGCTCACTACTGCGCATGCGCGCACGGGCCCTCTACTGCGCATGCGCACTCCGGCTCAGACCTGCACATGCGCACACGGACTCACTACTGCGGATGCGCAATCGGGCTCACTACTGTGCATGCGCACTCGGGGTCACTACCGCTCATGCGCACTCGGGGTCACTACTGCTCATGCGCACTCGGACTCACTACTGCTCATGCGCACTCGGGGTCACTACTGCTCATGCGCACTCGGACTCACTACTGCTCATGCGCACTCGGGCTCACTACTGTGCACGCGCACTCGGGGTCACTACTGCACATGCGCAATCGGGCTCACTACTGTGCATGCGCACTCGGGGTCACTACTGCTCATGCGCACTCGGGGTCACTGCTGCTCATGCGCACTCGGACTCACTACTGCTCATGCGCACTCGGGGTCACTACTGCTCACGCGCACTCGGACTCACTACTGCTCATGCGCACTCGGGCTCAGACCTGCACATGCGCACACGGACTCACTACTGCGGATGCGCAATCGGGCTCACTACTGCGGATGCGCGCTCGGGCTCACTACTGCTCATGCGCACTCGGGGTCACTACTGCTCATGCGCACTCGGACTCACTACTGCTCATGCGCACTCGGGGTCACTACTGATCATGCGCACTCCGGCTCAGACCTGCACATGCGCAATCGGACTCACTACTGCGCATGCGCGCTCGGGCTCACTACTGCGGATGCGCGCTCGGGCTCACTACTGCGGATGCGCGCTCGGGCTCACTACTGCGCATGCGCACCCGGGCTCACTACTGCGGATGCGCACTCGGACACACTACTGCTCATGCGCACTCGGGCTCACTACTGTGCATGCGCACTCGGGGTCACTACTGCTCACGCGCACTCGGGGTCACTACTGCTCATGCGCACTCGGACTCACTACTGTTCATGCGCATTCCGGCTCAGACCTGCACATGCGTACACGGACTCACTACTGCGGATGCGCAATCGGGCTCACTACTGTGCATGCGCACTCGGGGTCACTACTGCTCATGCGCACTCGGGGTCACTACTGCTCATGCGCACTCGGACTCACTACTGCTCATGCGCACTTGGGGTCACTACTGCTCACGCGCACTCGGACTCACTACTGCTCATATGCACAGGGGCGCACTACTGTGCATGCGCACTCGGGGTCACTACTGCTCATGCGCACTCCGACTCACTACTGCTCATGCGCACACGGGCTCACTACTGCGGATGCGCAATCGGGCTCACTACTGTGCATGCGCACTCGGGGTCACTACTGCTCATGCGCACTCGGGGTCAATACTGCTCATGCGCACTCGGACTCACTACTGCTCATGCGCACTCGGGGTCACTACTGCTCATGTGCACTCGGATTCACTACTGCTCATGCGCATTCCGGGTCACTACTGCGCATGCGCATTCGGACTCACTACTGCGGATGCGCGCTCGATCTCACTACTGCGCATGCGCACACGGGCTCACTACTGCGCATGCGCGCACGGGCCCACTACTGCGCATGCGCACTCCGGCTCAGACCTGCACATGCGCAATCGGACTCACTACTGCGCATGCGCGCTCGGGCTCACTACTGCGGATGCGCGCTCGGGCTCACTACTGCGCATGCGCACCCGGGCTCACTACTGCGCATGCGCGCACGGGCCCACTACTGCGCATGCGCACTCCGGCTCAGACCTGCACATGCGCACACGGGCTCACTACTGCGGATGCGCAATCGGGCCCACTACTGCGCACGCGCACTCCGGCTCAGACCAGCACATGCGCACACGGACTCACTACTGCGGATGCGCAATCGGGCTCACTACTGTGCATGCGCACTCGGGGTCACTACTGCTCATGCGCACTCGGGGTCACTACTGCTCATGCGCACTCGGACTCACTACTGCTCATGCGCACTCGGGGTCACTACTGCTCATGCGCACTCGAACTCACTACTACTCATGCGCATTCGGGGTCACTACTGCGCATGCGCACTCGGACTCACTACTGCGGATGCGCGCTCGGGCTCACTACTGCTTATGCGCACTCGGGCTCACTACTGTGCACGCGCACTCGGGGTCACTACTGCTCACGCGCACTCGGACTCACTACTGCTCATGCGCACTCGGGGTCACTGCTGCTCATGCGCACTCGGACTCACTACTGTGCATGCGCACTCGGGGTCGCTACTGCTCATGCGCACTCGGGATCACTACTGCTCATGCGCACTCGGACTCACTACTGCTCATGCGCACTCGGGGTCACTACTGCTCATGCGCACTCGAACTCACTACTACTCATGCGCATTCGGGGTCACTACTGCTCACGCGCACTCGGACTCACTACTGCTCATGCGCATTCGGGGTCACTACTGCGCATGCGCACTTGGACTCACTACTGCGGATGCGCGCTCGGGCTTACTACTGCGCATGCGCACACGGGCTCACTACTGCGCATACGCACACGGGCTCACTACTGCGCATGCGCGCACGGGCCCACTACTGCGCATGCGCACTCCGGCTCAGACCTGCACATGCGCAATCGGACTCACTACTGCGCATGCGCGCTCGGGCTCACTACTGCGGATGCGCGCTCGGACTCACTACTGCGGATGCGCGCTCGGGCTTACTGCTGCGCATGCGCACACGGGCTCACTACTGCTCATGCGCACTCGGGGTCACTACTGCTCATGCGCACACGGGCCCACTACTGCGCATGCGCGCACGGGCCCACTACTGCGCATGCGCACACGGGCCCACTACTGCGCATGCGCGCACGGGCCCACTACTGCGCATGCGCACTCCGGCTCAGACCTGCACATGCGCAATCGGACTCACTACTGCGCATGCGCGCTCGGGCTCACTACTGCGGATGCGCGCTCGGGCTCACTACTGCGCATGCGCACCCGGGCTCACTACTGCGCATGCGCGCACGGGCCCACTACTGCGCATGCGCACTCCGGCTCAGACCTGCACATGCGCACACGGGCTCACTACTGCGGATGCGCAATCGGGCTCACTACTGTGCATGCGCACTTGGGGTCACTACTGCTCATGCGCACTCGGGGTCAATACTGCTCATGCGCACTCGGACTCACTACTGCTCATGCGCACTCGGGGTCACTACTGCTCATGTGCACTCGGATTCACTACTGCTCATGCGCATTCCGGGTCACTACTGCGCATGCGCATTCGGACTCACTACTGCGGATGCGCGCTCGATCTCACTACTGCGCATGCGCACACGGGCTCACTACTGCGCATGCGCGCACGGGCCCACTACTGCGCATGCGCACTCCGGCTCAGACCTGCACATGCGCAATCGGACTCACTACTGCGCATGCGCGCTCGGGCTCACTACTGCGGATGCGCGCTCGGGCTCACTACTGCGCATGCGCACCCGGGCTCACTACTGCGCATGCGCGCACGGGCCCACTACTGCGCATGCGCACTCCGGCTCAGACCTGTACATGCGCACACGGACTCACTACTGCGGATGCGCAATCGGGCTCACTACTGTGCATGCGCACTCGGGGTCACTACTGCTCATGCGCACTCGGGGTCAATACTGCTCATGCGCACTCGGACTCACTACTGCTCATGCGCACTCGGGGTCACTACTGCGCATGCGCGCACGGGCCCACTACTGCGCATGCGCACTCCGGCTCAGACCTGCACATGCGCACACGGACTCACTACTGCGGATGCGCAATCGGGCTCACTACTGTGCATGCGCACTCGGGGTCTCTACTGCTCATGCGCACTCGGGGTCAATACTGCTCATGCGCACTCGGACTCACTACTGCTCATGCGCACTCGGGGTCACTACTGCGCATGCGCGCACGGGCCCACTACTGCGCATGCGCACTCCGGCTCAGACCTGCACATGCGCACACGGACTCACTACTGCGGATGCGCAATCGGGCTCACTACTGCGGATGCGCGCTCGGGCTCACTACTGCGCATGCGCACCCGGGCTCACTACTGCGCATGCGCGCACGGGCCCACTACTGCGCATGCGCACTCCGGCTCAGACCTGCACATGCGCTCACGGAGTCACTACTGCGGATGCGCAATCGGGCTCACTACTGTGCATGCGCACTCGGGGTCACTGCTGCTCATGCGCACTCGGGGTCACTACTGCTCATGCGCACTCGGACTCACTACTGCTCATGCGCACTCGGAGTCACTACTGCGTATGCGCAATCCGGCTCACTACTGCTCATGCGCAATCGGACTCACTACTGCGCATGCGCGCTCGGGCTCACTACTGCGGATGCGCGCTCGGGCTCACTACTGCGCATGCGCACCCGCGCTCACTACTGCGCATGCGCGCACGGGCCCACTACTGCGCATGCGCACTCCGGCTCAGACCTGCACATGCGCACACGGACTCACTACTGCGGATGCACAATCGGGCTCAATACTGCGGATGCGCGCTCGGGCTCACTACTGCGCATGCGCACTCGGGGTCACTACTGCTCATGTGCACTCGGATTCACTACTGCTCATGCGCATTCGGGGTCACTACTGCGCATGCGCACTCGGACTCACTACTGCGGATGCGCGCTCGATCTCACTACTGCGCATGCGCACACGGGCTCACTACTGCGCATGCGCGCACGGGCCCACTACTGCGCATGCGTACTCCGGCTCAGACCTGCACATGCGCACACGGGCTCACTACTGCGGATGCGCAATCGGGCTCACTACTGTGCATGCGCACTCGGGGTCACTACTGCTCATGCGCACACGGGGTCAATACTGCTCATGCGCACTCGGACTCACTACTGCTCATGCGCACTCGGGGTCACTACTGCGCATGCGCGCACGGGCCCACTACTGCGCATGCGCACCCGGGCTCACTACTGCGCATGCGCGCACGGGCCCACTACTGCGCATGCGCACTCCGGCTCAGACCTGCACATGCGCACACGGACTCACTACTGCGGATGCGCAATCGGGCTCACTACTGTGCATGCGCACTCGGGGTCACTACTGCTCATGCGCACTCGGACTCACTACTGCTCATGCGCACTCGGGGTCACTACTGCGCATGCGCGCACGGGCCCACTACTGCGCATGCGCACTCCGGCTCAGACCTGCACATGCGCACACGGACTCACTACTGCGGATGCGCAATCGGGCTCACTACTGTGCATGCGCACTCGGGGTCACTACTGCTCATGCGCACTCGGGGTCAATACTGCTCATGCGCACTCGGACTCACTACTGCTCATGCGCACTCGGGGTCACTACTGCGCATGCGCGCACGGGCCCACTACTGCGCATGCGCACTCCGGCTCAGACCTGCACATGCGCACACGGACTCACTACTGCGGATGCGCAATCGGGCTCACTACTGCGGATGCGCGCTCGGGCTCACTACTGCGCATGCGCACCCGGGCTCACTACTGCGCATGCGCGCACGGGCCCACTACTGCGCATGCGCACTCCGGCTCAGACCTGCACATGCGCACACGGACTCACTACTGCGGATGCGCAATCGGGCTCACTACTGTGCATGCGCACTCGGGGTCACTGCTGCTCATGCGCACTCGGGGTCACTACTGCTCATGCGCACTCGGACTCACTACTGCTCATGCGCACTCGGAGTCACTACTGCGTATGCGCAATCCGGCTCACTACTGCTCATGCGCAATCGGACTCACTACTGCGCATGCGCGCTCGGGCTCACTACTGCGGATGCGCGCTCGGGCTCACTACTGCGCATGCGCACCCGCGCTCACTACTGCGCATGCGCGCACGGGCCCACTACTGCGCATGCGCACTCCGGCTCAGACCTGCACATGCGCACACGGACTCACTACTGCGGATGCGCAATCGGGCTCACTACTGCGCATGCGCAGTCCGGCTCAGACCTGCACATGCGCATTCGAGCTCACTTCTGCGCATGCGCACTCGGGGTCACTACTGCTCATGCGCACTCGGGGTCACTACTGCTCATGCGCACTCGGACTCACTACTGCTCATGCGCACTTGGGGTCACTACTGCTCATGCGCACTCGGGGTCACTACTGCTCATGCGCACTCGGACTCACTACTGCTCATGCGCACTCGGGCTCACTACTGTGCATGCGCACTCGGGGTCACTACTGCTCATGCGCAGTCGGACTCACTACTGCGCATGCGCACACGGGCTCACTACTGCGCATGCGCGCACGGGCCCACTACTGCGCATGCGTACTCCGGCTCAGACCTGCACATGCGCACACGGGCTCACTACTGCGGATGCGCAATCGGGCTCACTACTGTGCATGCGCACTCGGGGTCACTACTGCTCATGCGCACACGGGGTCAATACTGCTCATGCGCACTCGGACTCACTACTGCTCATGCGCACTCGGGGTCACTACTGCGCATGCGCGCACGGGCCCACTACTGCGCATGCGCACTCCGGCTCAGACCTGCACATGCGCACACGGACTCACTACTGCGGATGCGCAATCGGGCTCACTACTGCGGATGCGCGCTCGGGCTCACTACTGCGCATGCGCACCCGGGCTCACTACTGCGCATGCGCGCACGGGCCCACTACTGCGCATGCGCACTCCGGCTCAGACCTGCACATGCGCACACGGACTCACTACTGCGGATGCGCAATCGGGCTCACTACTGTGCATGCGCACTCGGGGTCACTACTGCTCATGCGCACTCGGGGTCACTACTGCTCATGCGCACTCGGACTCACTACTGCTCATGCGCACTCGGAGTCACTACTGCGTATGCGCAATCAGGCTCACTACTGCTCATGCGCATTCGGGGTCACTACTGCGCATGCGCGCTCGGGCTCACTACTGCGGATGCGCGCTCGGGCTCACTACTGCGCATGCGCACCCGGGCTCACTACTGCGCATGCGCGCACGGGCCCACTACTGCGCATGCGCACTCCGGCTCAGACCTGCACATGCGCACACGGACTCACTACTGCGGATGAGCAATCGGGCTCACTACTGTGCATGCGCACTCGGGGTCACTACTGCTCATGCGCACTCGGGGTCAATACTGCTCATGCGCACTCGGACTCACTACTGCTCATGCGCACTCGGGGTCACTACTGCGCATGCGCGCACGGGCCCACTACTGCTCATGCGCACTCGGAGTCACTACTGCGTATGCGCAATCCGGCTCACTACTGCTCATGCGCATTCGGGGTCACTACTGCGCAAGCGCGCTCGGGCTCACTACTGCGGATGCGCGCTCGGGCTCACTACTGCGCATGCGCACCCGGGCTCACTACTGCGCATGCGCGCACGGGCCCACTACTGCGCATGCGCACTCCGGCTCAGACCTGCACATGCGCACACGGACTCACTACTGCGGATGCGCAATCGGGCTCACTACTGTGCATGCGCACTCGGGGTCACTACTGCTCATGCGCACTCGGGGTCAATACTGCTCATGCGCACTCGGACTCACTACTGCTCATGCGCACTCGGGGTCACTACTGCGCATGCGCGCACGGGCCCACTACTGCGCATCCGCACTCCGGCTCAGACCTGCACATGCGCACACGGACTCACTACTGCGGATGCGCAATCGGGCTCACTACTGCGGATGCGCGCTCGGGCTCACTACTGCGCATGCGCACCCGGGCTCACTACTGCGCATGCGTGCACGGGCCCACTACTGCGCATGCGCACTCCGGCTCAGACCTGCACATGCGCACACGGACTCACTACTGCGGATGCGCAATCGGGCTCACTACTGCGGATGCGCGCTCGGGCTCACTACTGCGCATGCGCACCCGGGCTCACTACTGCGCATGCGCGCACGGGACCACTACTGCGCATGCGCACTCCGGCTCAGACCTGCACATGCGCACACGGACTCACTACTGCGGATGCGCAATCGGACTCACTACTGTGCATGCGCACTCGGGGTCACTACTGCTCATGCGCACTCGGGGTCACTACTGCTCATGCGCACTCGGACTCACTACTGCTCATGCGCACTCGGAGTCACTACTGCGTATGCGCAATCCGGCTCACTACTGCTCATGCGCATTCGGGGTCACTACTGCGCATGCGCGCTCGGGCTCGCTACTGCGGATGCGCGCTCGGGCTCACTACTGCGCATGCGCACCCGGGCTCACTACTGCGCATGCGCGCACGGGCCCACTACTGCGCATGCGCACTCCGGCACAGACCTGCACATGCGCACACGGACTCACTACTGCGGATGCGCAATCGGGCTCACTACTGCGCATGCGCAGTCCGGCTCAGACCTGCACATGCGCATTCGAGCTCACTTCTGCGCATGCGCACTCGGGGTCACTACTGCTCATGCGCACTCGGGGTCACTACTGCTCATGCGCGCTCGGGCTCACTACTGCGCATGCGCACCCGGGCTCACTACTGCGCATGCGCGCACGGGCCCACTACTGCGCATGCGCACTCCGGCTCAGACCTGCACATGCGCACACGGACTCACTACTGCGGATGAGCAATCGGGCTCACTACTGTGCATGCGCACTCGGGGTCACTACTGCTCATGCGCACTCGGGGTCACTACTGCTCATGCGCACTCGGACTCACTACTGCTCATGCGCACTCGGAGTCACTACTGCGTATGCGCAATCCGGCTCACTACTGCTCATGCGCATTCGGGGTCACTACTGCGCATGCGCGCTCGGGCTCACTACTGCGGATGCGCGCTCGGGCTCACTACTGCGCATGCGCACCCGGGCTCACTACTGCGCATGCGCGCACGGGCCCACTACTGCGCATGCGCACTCCGGCTCAGACCTGCACATGCGCACACGGGCTCACTACTGCGGATGCGCAATCGGGCTCACTACTGTGCATGCGCACTCGGGGTCACTACTGCTCATGCGCACTCGGGGTCAATACTGCTCATGCGCACTCGGACTCACTACTGCTCATGCGCACTCGGGGTCACTACTGCTCATGTGCATTCGGATTCACTACTGCTCATGCGCATTCGGGGTCACTACTGCGCATGCGCACTCGGACTCACTACTGCGGATGCGCGCTCGATCTCACTACTGCGCATGCGCACACGGGCTCACTACTGCGCATGCGCGCACGGGCCCACTACTGCGCATGCGCACTCCGGCTCAGACCTGCACATGCGCACACGGACTCACTACTGCGGATGCGCAATCGGGCTCACTACTGCGGATGCGCGCTCGGGCTCACTACTGCGCATGCGCACCCGGGCTCACTACTGCGCATGCGCGCACGGGCCCACTACTGCGCATGCGCACTCCGGCTCAGACCTGCACATGCGCACACGGACTCACTACTGCGGATGCGCAATCGGGCTCACTACTGTGCATGCGCACTCGGGGTCACTACTGCTCATGCGCACTCGGGGTCACTACTGCTCATGCGCACTCGGACTCATTACTGCTCATGCGCACTCGGAGTCACTACTGCGTATGCGCAATCAGGCTCACTACTGCTCATGCGCAATCGGACTCACTACTGCGCATGCGCGCTCGGGCTCACTACTGCGGATGCGCGCTCGGGCTCACTACTGCGCATGCGCACCCGGGCTCACTACTGCGCATGCGCGCACGGGCCCACTACTGCGCATGCGCACTCCGGCTCAGACCTGCACATGCGCACACGGACTCACTACTGCGGATGAGCAATCGGGCTCACTACTGTGCATGCGCACTCGGGGTCACTACTGCTCATGCGCACTCGGGGTCAATACTGCTCATGCGCACTCGGACTCACTACTGCTCATGCGCACTCGGGGTCACTACTGCGCATGCGCGCACGGGCCCACTACTGCTCATGCGCACTCGGAGTCACTACTGCGTATGCGCAATCCGGCTCACTACTGCTCATGCGCATTCGGGGTCACTACTGCGCAAGCGCGCTCGGGCTCACTACTGCGGATGCGCGCTCGGGCTCACTACTGCGCATGCGCACCCGGGCTCACTACTGCGCATGCGCGCACGGGCCCACTACTGCGCATGCGCACTCCGGCTCAGACCTGCACATGCGCACGCGGACTCACTACTGCGGATGCGCAATCGGGCTCACTACTGTGCATGCGCACTCGGGGTCACTACTGCTCATGCGCACTCGGGGTCAATACTGCTCATGCGCACTCGGACTCACTACTGCTCATGCGCACTCGGGGTCACTACTGCGCATGCGCGCACGGGCCCACTACTGCGCATCCGCACTCCGGCTCAGACCTGCACATGCGCACACGGACTCACTACTGCGGATGCGCAATCGGGCTCACTACTGCGGATGCGCGCTCGGGCTCACTACTGCGCATGCGCACCCGGGCTCACTACTGCGCATGCGCGCACGGGCCCACTACTGCGCATGCGCACTCCGGCTCAGACCTGCACATGCGCACACGGACCCACTACTGCGGATGCGCAATCGGGCTCACTACTGCGGATGCGCGCTCGGGCTCACTACTGCGCATGCGCACCCGGGCTCACTACTGCGCATGCGCGCACGGGCCCACTACTGCGCATGCGCACTCCGGCTCAGACCTGCACATGCGCACACGGACTCACTACTGCGGATGCGCAATCGGGCTCACTACTGTGCATGCGCACTCGGGGTCACTACTGCTCATGCGCACTCGGGGTCACTACTGCTCATGCGCACTCGGACTCACTACTGCCCATGCGCACTCGGAGTCACTACTGCGTATGCGCAATCCGGCTCACTACTGCTCATGCGCATTCGGGGTCACTACTGCGCATGCGCGCTCGGGCTCGCTACTGCGGATGCGCGCTCGGGCTCACTACTGCGCATGCGCGCACGGGCCCACTACTGCGCATGCGCACTCCGGCACAGACCTGCACATGCGCACACGGACTCACTACTGCGGATGCGCAATCGGGCTCACTACTGCGCATGCGCAGTCCGGCTCAGACCTGCACATGCGCATTCGAGCTCACTTCTGCGCATGCGCACTCGGGGTCACTACTGCTCATGCGCGCTCGGGCTCACTACTGCGCATGCGCACCCGGGCTCACTACTGCGCATGCGCGCACGGGCCCACTACTGCGCATGCGCACTCCGGCTCAGACCTGCACATGCGCACACGGACTCACTACTGCGGATGCGCAATCGGGCTCACTACTGTGCATGCGCACTCGGGGTCACTACTGCTCATGCGCACTCGGGGTCACTACTGCTCATGCGCACTCGGACTCACTACTGCTCATGCGCACTCGGAGTCACTACTGCGTATGCGCAATCCGGCTCACTACTGCTCATGCGCATTCGGGGTCACTACTGCGCATGCGCGCTCGGGCTCACTACTGCGGATGCGCGCTCGGGCTCACTACTGCGCATGCGCACCCGGGCTCACTACTGCGCATGCGCGCACGGGCCCACTACTGCGCATGCGCACTCCGGCTCAGACCTGCACATGCGCACACGGGCTCACTACTGCGGATGCGCAATCGGGCTCACTACTGTGCATGCGCACTCGGGGTCACTACTGCTCATGCGCACTCGGGGTCAATACTGCTCATGCGCACTCGGACTCACTACTGCTCATGCGCACTCGGGGTCACTACTGCTCATGTGCATTCGGATTCACTACTGCTCATGCGCATTCGGGGTCACTACTGCGCATGCGCACTCGGACTCACTACTGCGGATGCGCGCTCGATCTCACTACTGCGCATGCGCACACGGGCTCACTACTGCGCATGCGCGCACGGGCCCACCACTGCGCATGCGCACTCCGGCTCAGACCTGCACATGCGCACACGGACTCACTACTGCGGATGCGCAATCGGGCTCACTACTGCGGATGCGCGCTCGGGCTCACTACTGCGCATGCGCACCCGGGCTCACTACTGCGCATGCGCGCACGGGCCCACTACTGCGCATGCGCACTCCGGCTCAGACCTGCACATGCGCACACGGACTCACTACTGCGGATGCGCAATCGGGCTCACTACTGTGCATGCGCACTCGGGGTCACTACTGCTCATGCGCACTCGGGGTCACTACTGCTCATGCGCACTCGGACTCATTACTGCTCATGCGCACTCGGGGTCAATACTGCTCATGCGCACTCGGATTCACTACTGCTCATGCGCACTCGGGGTCACTACTGCTCATGTGCATTCGGATTCACTACTGCTCATGCGCATTCGGGGTCACTACTGCGCATGCGCACTCGGACTCACTACTGCGGATGCGCGCTCGATCTCACTACTGCGCATGCGCACACGGGCTCACTACTGCGCATGCGCGCACGGGCCCACTACTGCGCATGCGCACTCCGGCTCAGACCTGCACATGCGCACACGGACTCACTACTGCGGATGCGCAATCGGGCTCACTACTGCGGATGCGCGCTCGGGCTCACTACTGCGCATGCGCACCCGGGCTCACTACTGCGCATGCGCGCACGGGCCCACTACTGCGCATGCGCACTCCGGCTCAGATGTGCACATGCGCACACGGACTCACTACTGCGGATGCGCAATCGGGCTCACTACTGTGCATGCGCACTCGGGGTCACTACTGCTCATGCGCACTCGGGGTCACTACTGCTCATGCGCACTCGGACTCATTACTGCTCATGCGCACTCGGAGTCACTACTGCGTATGCGCAATTCGGCTCACTACTGCTCATGCGCAATCGGACTCACTACTGCGCATGCGCGCTCGGGCTCACTACTGCGGATGCGCGCTCGGGCTCACTACTGCGCATGCGCACCCGGGCTCACTACTGCGCATGCGCGCACGGGCCCACTACTGCGCATGCGCACTCCGGCTCAGACCTGCACATGCGCACACGGACTCACTACTGCGGATGCGCAATCGGGCTCACTACTGCGCATGCGCAGTCCGGCTCAGACCTGCACATGCGCATTCGAGCTCACTTCTGCGCATGCGCACTCGGGGTCACTACTGCTCATGCGCACTCGGGGTCACTACTGCTCATGCGCACTCGGACTCACTACTGCTCATGCGCACTCGGGATCACTACTGCTCATGTGCATTCGGATTCACTACTGCGGATGCGCAATCGGGCTCACTACTGTGCATGCGCACTCGGGGTCACTACTGCTCATGCGCACTCGGGGTCACTACTGCTCATGCGCACTCGGACTCATTACTGCTCATGCGCACTCGGAGTCACTACTGCGTATGCGCAATTCGGCTCACTACTGCTCATGCGCAATCGGACTCACTACTGCGCATGCGCGCTCGGGCTCACTACTGTGGATGCGCGCTCGGGCTCACTACTGCGCATGCGCACCCGGGCTCACTACTGCGCATGCGTGCACGGGCCCACTACTGCGCATGCGCACTCCGGCTCAGACCTGCACATGCGCACACGGACTCACTACTGCGGATGCGCAATCGGGCTCACTACAGCGCATGCGCAGTCCGGCTCAGACCTGCACATGCGCATTCGAGCTCACTTCTGCGCATGCGCACTCGGGGTCACTACTGCTCATGCGCACTCGGGGTCACTACTGCTCATGCGCACTCGGACTCACTACTGCTCATGCGCACTTGGGGTCACTACTGCTCATGCGCTCTCGGGGTCACTACTGCTCATGCGCACTCGGACTCACTACTGCTCATGCGCACTCGGGCTCACTACTGTGCATGCGCACTCGGGGTCACTACTGCTCATGCGCACTCGGACTCACTACTGCTCATGCGCACTCGGGCTCACTACTGTGCATGCGCACTCGGGGTCACTACTGCTCATGCGCACACGGGGTCACTACTGCTCATGCGCACTCGGACTCACTACTGCTCATGCGCACTTGGGGTCACTACTGCGCATGCGCACTCGGACTCACTACTGCGGATGCGCGCTCGATCTCACTACTGCGCATGCGCACACGGGCTCACTACTGCGCATGCGCGCACGGGCCCACTACTGCGCATGCGCACTCCGGCTCAGACCTGCACATGCGCACACGGACTCACTACTGCGGATGCGCAATCGGGCTCACTACTGCGGATGCGCGGTCGGGCTCACTACTGCGCATGCGCACCCGGGCTCACTACTGCGCATGCGCGCACGGGCCCACTACTGCGCATGCGCACTCCGGCTCAGACCTGCACATGCGCACACGGACTCACTACTGCGGATGCGCAATCGGGCTCACTACTGTGCATGCGCACTCGGGGTCACTACTGCGGATGCGCGCTCGGGCTCACTACTGCGCATGCGCACCCGGGCTCACTACTGCGCATGCGCGCACGGGCCCACTACTGCGCATGCGCACTCCGGTTCAGACCTGCACATGCGCACACGGACTCACTACTGCGGATGCGCAATCGGGCTCACTACTGTGCATGCGCACTCGGGGTCACTACTGCGGATGCGCAATCGGGCTCACTACTGCGGATGCGCGGTCGGGCTCACTACTGCACATGCGCATTCGAGCTCACTTCTGCGCATGCGCACTCGGGGTCACTACTGCTCATGCGCACTCGGGGTCACTACTGCTCATGCGCACTCGGACTCACTACTGCTCATGCGCACTTGGGGTCACTACTGCTCATGCGCACTCGGGGTCACTACTGCTCATGCGCACTCGGACTCACTACTGCTCATGCGCACTCGGGCTCACTACTGTGCATGCGCACTCGGGGTCACTACTGCTCATGCGCACTCGGACTCACTACTGCTCATGCGCACTCGGGCTCACTACTGTGCATGCGCACTCGGGGTCACTACTGCTCATGCGCACTCGGACTCACTACTGCTCATGCGCACTTGGGGTCACTACTGCGCATGCGCACTCGGACTCACTACTGCGGATGCGCGCTCGATCTCACTACTGCGCATGCGCACACGGGCTCACTACTGCGCATGCGCGCACGGGCCCACTACTGCGCATGCGCACTCCGGCTCAGACCTGCACATGCGCACACGGACTCACTACTGCGGATGCGCAATCGGGCTCACTACTGCGGATGCGCGCTCGGGCTCACTACTGCGCATGCGCACCCGGGCTCACTACTGCGCATGCGCGCACGGGCCCACTACTGCGCGTGCGCACTCCGGCTCAGACCTGCACATGCGCACACGGACTCACTACTGCGGATGCGCAATCGGGCTCACTACTGTGCATGCGCACTCGGGGTCACTACTGCGGATGCGCAATCGGGCTCACTACTGCGGATGCGCGGTCGGGCTCACTACTGCACATGCGCATTCGAGCTCACTTCTGCGCATGCGCACTCGGGGTCACTACTGCTCATGCGCACTCGGGGTCACTACTGCTCATGCGCACTCGGACTCACTACTGCTCATGCGCACTTGGGGTCACTACTGCTCATGCGCACTCGGGGTCACTACTGCTCATGCGCACTCGGACTCACTACTGCTCATGCGCACTCGGGCTCACTACTGTGCATGCGCACTCGGGGTCACTACTGCTCATGCGCACTCGGACTCACTACTGCTCATGCGCACTCGGGCTCACTACTGTGCATGCGCACTCGGGGTCACTACTGCTCATGCGCACTCGGACTCACTACTGCTCATGCGCACTTGGGGTCACTACTGCGCATGCGCACTCGGACTCACTACTGCGGATGCGCGCTCGATCTCACTACTGCGCATGCGCACACGGGCTCACTACTGCGCATGCGCGCACGGGCCCACTACTGCGCATGCGCACTCCGGCTCAGACCTGCACATGCGCACACGGACTCACTACTGCGGATGCGCAATCGGGCTCACTACTGCGGATGCGCGCTCGGGCTCACTACTGCGCATGCGCACCCGGGCTCACTACTGCGCATGCGCGCACGGGCCCACTACTGCGCGTGCGCACTCCGGCTCAGACCTGCACATGCGCACACGGACTCACTACTGCGGATGCGCAATCGGGCTCACTACTGTGCATGCGCACTCGGGGTCACTACTGCTCATGCGCACTCGGGGTCACTACTGCTCATGCGCACTCGGACTCACTACTGCTCATGCGCACTCGGAGTCACTACTGCGTATGCGCAATCCGGCTCACTACTGCTCATGCGCATTCGGGGTCACTACTGCGCATGCGCGCTCGGGCTCGCTACTGCGGATGCGCGCTCGGGCTCACTACTGCGCATGCGCACCCGGGCTCACTACTGCGCATGCGCGCACGGGCCCACTACTGCGCATGCGCACTCCGGCACAGACCTGCACATGCGCACACGGACCCACTACTGCGGATGCGCAATCGGGCTCACTACTGCGCATGCGCAGTCCGGCTCAGACCTGCACATGCGCATTCGAGCTCACTTCTGCGCATGCGCACTCGGGGTCACTACTGCTCATGCGCGCTCGGGCTCACTACTGCGCATGCGCACCCGGGCTCACTACTGCGCATGCGCGCACGGGCCCACTACTGCGCATGCGCACTCCGGCTCAGACCTGCACATGCGCACACGGACTCACTACTGCGGATGCGCAATCAGGCTCACTACTGTGCATGCGCACTCGGGGTCACTACTGCTCATGCGCACTCGGGGTCACTACTGCTCATGCGCACTCGGACTCACTACTGCTCATGCGCACTCGGAGTCACTACTGCGTATGCGCAATCCGGCTCACTACTGCTCATGCGCATTCGGGGTCACTACTGCGCATGCGCGCTCGGGCTCACTACTGCGGATGCGCGCTCGGGCTCACTACTGCGCATGCGCACCCGGGCTCACTACTGCGCATGCGCGCACGGGCCCACTACTGCGCATGCGCACTCCGGCTCAGACCTGCACATGCGCACACGGGCTCACTACTGCGGATGCGCAATCGGGCTCACTACTGCGCATGCGCACTCGGGGTCACTACTGCTCATGCGCACTCGGGGTCAATACTGCTCATGCGCACTCGGACTCACTACTGCTCATGCGCACTCGGGGTCACTACTGCTCATGTGCATTCGGATTCACTACTGCTCATGCGCATTCGGGGTCACTACTGCGCATGCGCACTCGGACTCACTACTGCGGATGCGCGCTCGATCTCACTACTGCGCATGCGCACACGGGCTCACTACTGCGCATGCGCGCACGGGCCCACCACTGCGCATGCGCACTCCGGCTCAGACCTGCACATGCGCACACGGACTCACTACTGCGGATGCGCAATCGGGCTCACTACTGCGGATGCGCGCTCGGGCTCACTACTGCGCATGCGCACCCGGGCTCACTACTGCGCATGCGCGCACGGGCCCACTACTGCGCATGCGCGCACGGGCCCACCACTGCGCATGCGCACTCCGGCTCAGACCTGCACATGCGCACACGGACTCACTACTGCGGATGCGCAATCGGGCTCACTACTGCGGATGCGCGCTCGGGCTCACTACTGCGCATGCGCACCCGGGCTCACTACTGCGCATGCGCGCACGGGCCCACTACTGCGCATGCGCACTCCGGCTCAGACCTGCACATGCGCACACGGACTCACTACTGCGGATGCGCAATCGGGCTCACTACTGTGCATGCGCACTCGGGGTCACTACTGCTCATGCGCACTCGGGGTCACTACTGCTCATGCGCACTCGGACTCATTACTGCTCATGCGCACTCGGGGTCAATACTGCTCATGCGCACTCGGATTCACTACTGCTCATGCGCACTCGGGGTCACTACTGCTCATGTGCATTCGGATTCACTACTGCTCATGCGCATTCGGGGTCACTACTGCGCATGCGCACTCGGACTCACTACTGCGGATGCGCGCTCGATCTCACTACTGCGCATGCGCACACGGGCTCACTACTGCGCATGCGCGCACGGGCCCACTACTGCGCATGCGCACTCCGGCTCAGACCTGCACATGCGCACACGGACTCACTACTGCGGATGCGCAATCGGGCTCACTACTGCGGATGCGCGCTCGGGCTCACTACTGCGCATGCGCACCCGGGCTCACTACTGCGCATGCGCGCACGGGCCCACTACTGCGCATGCGCACTCCGGCTCAGACCTGCACATGCGCACACGGACTCACTACTGCGGATGCGCAATCGGGCTCACTACTGTGCATGCGCACTCGGGGTCACTACTGCTCATGCGCACTCGGGGTCACTACTGCTCATGCGCACTCGGACTCATTACTGCTCATGCGCACTCGGAGTCACTACTGCGTATGCGCAATTCGGCTCACTACTGCTCATGCGCAATCGGACTCACTACTGCGCATGCGCGCTCGGGCTCACTACTGCGGATGCGCGCTCGGGCTCACTACTGCGCATGCGCACCCGGGCTCACTACTGCGCATGCGCGCACGGGCCCACTACTGCGCATGCGCACTCCGGCTCAGACCTGCACATGCGCACACGGACTCACTACTGCGGATGCGCAATCGGGCTCACTACTGTGCATGCGCACTCGGGGTCACTACTGCGGATGCGCGCTCGGGCTCACTACTGCGCATGCGCACCCGGGCTCACTACTGCGCATGCGCACACGGGCCCACTACTGCGCATGCGCACTCCGGCTCAGACCTGCACATGCGCACACGGACTCACTACTGCGGATGCGCAATCGGGCTCACTACTGTGCATGCGCACTCGGGGTCACTACTGCGGATGCGCAATCGGGCCCACTACTGCGCATGCGCACTCCGGCTCAGACCTGCACATGCGCACACGGACTCACTACTGCGGATGCGCAATCGGGCTCACTACTGCGGATGCGCGGTCGGGCTCACTACTGCGCATGCGCACCCGGGCTCACTACTGCGCATGCGCGCACGGGCCCACTACTGCGCATGCGCACTCCGGCTCAGACCTGCACATGCGCACACGGACTCACTACTGCGGATGCGCAATCGGGCTCACTACTGTGCATGCGCACTCGGGGTCACTACTGCGGATGCGCGCTCGGGCTCACTACTGCGCATGCGCACTCGGACTCACTACTGCGGATGCGCGCTCGATCTCACTACTGCGCATGCGCACACGGGCTCACTACTGCGCATGCGCGCACGGGCCCACTACTGCGCATGCGCACTCCGGCTCAGACCTGCACATGCGCACACGGACTCACTACTGCGGATGCGCAATCGGGCTCACTACTGCGGATGCGCGGTCGGGCTCACTACTGCGCATGCGCACGCGGGCTCACTACTGCGCATGCGCGCACGGGCCCACTACTGCGCATGCGCACTCCGGCTCAGACCTGCACATGCGCACACGGACTCACTACTGCGGATGCGCAATCGGGCTCACTACTGTGCATGCGCACTCGGGGTCACTACTGCGGATGCGCGCTCGGGCTCACTACTGCGCATGCGCACCCGGGCTCACTACTGCGCATGCGCGCACGGGCCCACAACTGCGCATGCGCACTCCGGCTCAGACCTGCACATGCGCACACGGACTCACTACTGCGGATGCGCAATCGGGCTCACTACTGCGCATGCGCAGTCCGGCTCAGACCTGCACATGCGCATTCGAGCTCACTTCTGCGCATGCGCACTCGGGGTCACTACTGCTCATGCGCACTCGGACTCACTACTGCTCATGCGCACTCGGAGTCACTACTGCGTATGCGCAATCCGGCTCACTACTGCTCATGCGCATTCGGGGTCACTACTGCGCATGCGCGCTCGGGCTCGCTACTGCGGATGCGCGCTCGGGCTCACTACTGCGCATGCGCACCCGGGCTCACTACTGCGCATGCGCGCACGGGCCCACTACTGCGCATGCGCACTCCGGCACAGACCTGCACATGCGCACACGGACCCACTACTGCGGATGCGCAATCGGGCTCACTACTGCGCATGCGCAGTCCGGCTCAGACCTGCACATGCGCATTCGAGCTCACTTCTGCGCATGCGCACTCGGGGTCACTACTGCTCATGCGCGCTCGGGCTCACTACTGCGCATGCGCACCCGGGCTCACTACTGCGCATGCGCGCACGGGCCCACTACTGCGCATGCGCACTCCGGCTCAGACCTGCACATGCGCACACGGACTCACTACTGCGGATGCGCAATCGGGCTCACTACTGTGCATGCGCACTCAGGGTCACTACTGCTCATGCGCACTCGGGGTCACTACTGCTCATGCGCACTCGGACTCACTACTGCTCATGCGCACTCGGAGTCACTACTGCGTATGCGCAATCCGGCTCACTACTGCTCATGCGCATTCGGGGTCACTACTGCGCATGCGCGCTCGGGCTCACTACTGCGGATGCGCGCTCGGGCTCACTACTGCGCATGCGCACCCGGGCTCACTACTGCGCATGCGCGCACGGGCCCACTACTGCGCATGCGCACTCCGGCTCAGACCTGCACATGCGCACACGGGCTCACTACTGCGGATGCGCAATCGGGCTCACTACTGCGCATGAACACTCGGGGTCACTACTGCTCATGCGCACTCGGGGTCAATACTGCTCATGCGCACTCGGACTCACTACTGCTCATGCGCACTCGGGGTCACTACTGCTCATGTGCATTCGGATTCACTACTGCTCATGCGCATTCGGGGTCACTACTGCGCATGCGCACTCGGACTCACTACTGCGGATGCGCGCTCGATCTCACTACTGCGCATGCGCACACGGGCTCACTACTGCGCATGCGCGCACGGGCCCACCACTGCGCATGCGCACTCCGGCTCAGACCTGCACATGCGCACACGGACTCACTACTGCGGATGCGCAATCGGGCTCACTACTGCGGATGCGCGCTCGGGCTCACTACTGCGCATGCGCACCCGGGCTCACTACTGCGCATGCGCGCACGGGCCCACTACTGCGCATGCGCACTCCGGCTCAGACCTGCACATGCGCACACGGACTCACTACTGCGGATGCGCAATCGGGCTCACTACTGTGCATGCGCACTCGGGGTCACTACTGCTCATGCGCACTCGGGGTCACTACTGCTCATGCGCACTCGGACTCATTACTGCTCATGCGCACTCGGGGTCAATACTGCTCATGCGCACTCGGATTCACTACTGCTCATGCGCACTCGGGGTCACTACTGCTCATGTGCATTCGGATTCACTACTGCTCATGCGCATTCGGGCTCACTACTGCGGATGCGCGCTCGGGCTCACTACTGCGCATGCGCACCCGGGCTCACTACTGCGCATGCGCACACGGGCTCACTACTGCGCATGCGCGCACGGGCCCACTACTGCGCATGCGCACTCCGGCTCAGACCTGCACATGCGCACACGGACTCACTACTGCGGATGCGCAATCGGGCTCACTACTGCGGATGCGCGCTCGGGCTCACTACTGCGCATGCGCACCCGGGCTCACTACTGCGCATGCGCGCTCGATCTCACTACTGCGCATGCGCACACGGGCTCACTACTGCGCATGCGCGCACGGGCCCACTACTGCGCATGCGCACTCCGGCTCAGACCTGCACATGCGCACACGGACTCACTACTGCGGATGCGCAATCGGGCTCACTACTGTGCATGCGCACTCGGGGTCACTACTGCTCATGCGCACTCGGGGTCACTACTGCTCATGCGCACTCGGACTCATTACTGCTCATGCGCACTCGGAGTCACTACTGCGTATGCGCAATTCGGCTCACTACTGCTCATGCGCAATCGGACTCACTACTGCGCATGCGCGCTCGGGCTCACTACTGCGGATGCGCGCACGGGCCCACTACTGCGCATGCGCACTCCGGCTCAGACCTGCACATGCGCACACGGACTCACTACTGCGGATGCGCAATCGGGCTCACTACTGTGCATGCGCACTCGGGGTCACTACTGCGGATGCGCGCTCGGGCTCACTACTGCGCATGCGCACCCGGGCTCACTACTGCGCATGCGCACACGGGCCCACTACTGCGCATGCGCACTCCGGCTGAGACCTGCACATGCGCACACGGACTCACTACTGCGGATGCGCAATCGGGCTCACTACTGTGCATGCGCACTCGGGGTCACTACTGCGGATGCGCAATCGGGCCCACTACTGCGCATGCGCACTCCGGCTCAGACCTGCACATGCGCACACGGACTCACTACTGCGGATGCGCAATCGGGCTCACTACTGCGGATGCGCGGTCGGGCTCACTACTGCGCATGCGCACCCGGGCTCACTACTGCGCATGCGCGCACGGGCCCACTACTGCGCATGCGCACTCCGGCTCAGACCTGCACATGCGCACACGGACTCACTACTGCGGATGCGCAATCGGGCTCACTACTGTGCATGCGCACTCGGGGTCACTACTGCGGATGCGCGCTCGGGCTCACTACTGCGCATGCGCACTCGGACTCACTACTGCGGATGCGCGCTCGATCTCACTACTGCGCATGCGCACACGGGCTCACTACTGCGCATGCGCGCACGGGCCCACTACTGCGCATGCGCACTCCGGCTCAGACCTGCACATGCGCACACGGACTCACTACTGCGGATGCGCAATCGGGCTCACTACTGCGGATGCGCGGTCGGGCTCACTACTGCGCATGCGCACGCGGGCTCACTACTGCGCATGCGCGCACGGGCCCACTACTGCGCATGCGCACTCCGGCTCAGACCTGCACATGCGCACACGGACTCACTACTGCGGATGCGCAATCGGGCTCACTACTGTGCATGCGCACTCGGGGTCACTACTGCGGATGCGCGCTCGGGCTCACTACTGCGCATGCGCACCCGGGCTCACTACTGCGCATGCGCGCACGGGCCCACAACTGCGCATGCGCACTCCGGCTCAGACCTGCACATGCGCACACGGACTCACTACTGCGGATGCGCAATCGGGCTCACTACTGCGCATGCGCAGTCCGGCTCAGACCTGCACATGCGCATTCGAGCTCACTTCTGCGCATGCGCACTCGGGGTCACTACTGCTCATGCGCACTCGGGGTCACTACTGCTCATGCGCACTCGGACTCACTACTGCTCATGCGCACTTGGGGTCACTACTGCTCATGCGCACTCGGGGTCACTACTGCTCATGCGCACTCGGACTCACTACTGCTCATGCGCACTCGGGCTCACTACTGTGCATGCGCACTCGGGGTCACTACTGCTCATGCGCACTCGGACTCACTACTGCTCATGCGCACTCGGGCTCACTACTGTGCATGCGCACTCGGGGTCACTACTGCTCATGCGCACACGGGGTCACTACTGCTCATGCGCACTCGGACTCACTACTGCTCATGCGCACTTGGGGTCACTACTGCGCATGCGCACTCGGACTCACTACTGCGGATGCGCGCTCGATCTCACTACTGCGCATGCGCACACGGGCTCACTACTGCGCATGCGCACCCGGGCTCACTACTGCGCATGCGAGCACGGGCCCACTACTGCGCATGCGCACTCCGGCTCAGACCTGCACATGCGCACACGGACTCACTACTGCGGATGCGCAATCGGGCTCACTACTGTGCATGCGCACTCGGGCCCACTACTGCGCATGCGCACTCCGGCTCAGACCTGCACATGCGCACACGGGCTCACTACTGCGGATGCGCAATCGGGCTCACTACTGTGCATGCGCACTCGGGGTCACTACTGCTCATGCGCACTCGGGGTCAATACTGCTCATGCGTACTCGGACTCACTACTGCTCATGCGCACTCGGGGTCACTACTGCTCATGTGCATTCGGATTCACTACTGCTCATGCGCATTCGGGGTCACTACTGCGCATGCGCACTCGGACTCACTACTGCGGAAGCGCGCTCGATCTCACTACTGCGCATGCGCACACGGGCTCACTACTGCGCATGCGCGCACGGGCCCACTACTGCGCATGCGCACTCCGGCTCAGACCTGCACATGCGCACACGGACTCACTACTGCGGATGCGCAATCGGGCTCACTACTGTGCATGCGCACTCGGGGTCACTACTGCGGATGCGCGCTCCGGCTCAGACCTGCACATGCGCACACGGACTCACTACTGCGGATGCGCAATCGGGCTCACTACTGCGGATGCGCGGTCGGGCTCACTACTGCGCATGCGCACGCGGGCTCACTACTGCGCATGCGCGCACGGGCCCACTACTGCGCATGCGCACTCCGGCTCAGACCTGCACATGCGCACACGGACTCACTACTGCGGATGCGCAATCGGGCTCACTACTGTGCATGCGCACTCGGGGTCACTACTGCGGATGCGCGCTCGGGCTCACTACTGCGCATGCGCACCCGGGCTCACTACTGCGCATGCGCGCACGGGCCCACAACTGCGCATGCGCACTCCGGCTCAGACCTGCACATGCGCACACGGACTCACTACTGCGGATGCGCAATCGGGCTCACTACTGCGCATGCGCAGTCCGGCTCAGACCTGCACATGCGCATTCGAGCTCACTTCTGCGCATGCGCACTCGGGGTCACTACTGCTCATGCGCACTCGGGGTCACTACTGCTCATGCGCACTCGGACTCACTACTGCTCATGCGCACTTGGGGTCACTACTGCTCATGCGCACTCGGGGTCACTACTGCTCATGCGCACTCGGACTCACTACTGCTCATGCGCACTCGGGCTCACTACTGTGCATGCGCACTCGGGGTCACTACTGCTCATGCGCACTCGGACTCACTACTGCTCATGCGCACTCGGGCTCACTACTGTGCATGCGCACTCGGGGTCACTACTGCTCATGCGCACACGGGGTCACTACTGCTCATGCGCACTCGGACTCACTACTGCTCATGCGCACTTGGGGTCACTACTGCGCATGCGCACTCGGACTCACTACTGCGGATGCGCGCTCGATCTCACTACTGCGCATGCGCACACGGGCTCACTACTGCGCATGCGCGCATGGGCCCACTACTGCGCATGCGCAATCCGGCTCAGACCTGCACATGCGCACACGGGCTCACTACTGCGGATGCGCGCTCGGGCTCACTACTGCGCATGCGCACCCGGGCTCACTACTGCGCATGCGAGCACGGGCCCACTACTGCGCATGCGCACTCCGGCTCAGACCTGCACATGCGCACACGGACTCACTACTGCGGATGCGCAATCGGGCTCACTACTGTGCATGCGCACTCGGGCCCACTACTGCGCATGCGCACTCCGGCTCAGACCTGCACATGCGCACACGGGCTCACTACTGCGGATGCGCAATCGGGCTCACTACTGTGCATGCGCACTCGGGGTCACTACTGCTCATGCGCACTCGGGGTCAATACTGCTCATGCGTACTCGGACTCACTACTGCTCATGCGCACTCGGGGTCACTACTGCTCATGTGCATTCGGATTCACTACTGCTCATGCGCATTCGGGGTCACTACTGCGCATGCGCACTCGGACTCACTACTGCGGAAGCGCGCTCGATCTCACTACTGCGCATGCGCACACGGGCTCACTACTGCGCATGCGCGCACGGGCCCACTACTGCGCATGCGCACTCCGGCTCAGACCTGCACATGCGCACACGGACTCACTACTGCGGATGCGCAATCGGGCTCACTACTGTGCATGCGCACTCGGGGTCACTACTGCGGATGCGCGCTCGGGCTCACTACTGCGCATGCGCACCCGGGCTCACTACTGCGCATGCGCGCACGGGCCCACAACTGCGCATGCGCACTCCGGCTCAGACCTGCACATGCGCACACGGACTCACTACTGCGGATGCGCAATCGGGCTCACTACTGCGCATGCGCAGTCCGGCTCAGACCTGCACATGCGCATTCGAGCTCACTTCTGCGCATGCGCACTCGGGGTCACTACTGCTCATGCGCACTCGGGGTCACTACTGCTCATGCGCACTCGGACTCACTACTGCTCATGCGCACTTGGGGTCACTACTGCTCATGCGCACTCGGGGTCACTACTGCTCATGCGCACTCGGACTCACTACTGCTCATGCGCACTCGGGCTCACTACTGTGCATGCGCACTCGGGGTCACTACTGCTCATGCGCACTCGGACTCACTACTGCTCATGCGCACTCGGGCTCACTACTGTGCATGCGCACTCGGGGTCACTACTGCTCATGCGCACTCGGACTCACTACTGCTCATGCGCACTCGGGCTCACTACTGTGCATGCGCACTCGGGGTCACTACTGCTCATGCGCACACGGGGTCACTACTGCTCATGCGCACTCGGACTCACTACTGCTCATGCGCACTTGGGGTCACTACTGCGCATGCGCACTCGGACTCACCACTGCGGATGCGCGCTCGATCTCACTACTGCGCATGCGCACACGGGCTCACTACTGCGCATGCGCGCATGGGCCCACTACTGCGCATGCGCAATCCGGCTCAGACCTGCACATGCGCACACGGACTCACTACTGCGGATGCGCAATCGGGCTCACTACTGCGGATGCGCGCTCGGGCTCACTACTGCGCATGCGCACCCGGGCTCACTACTGCGCATGCGAGCACGGGCCCACTACTGCGCATGCGCACTCCGGCTCAGACCTGCACATGCGCACACGGACTCACTACTGCGGATGCGCAATCGGGCTCACTACTGTGCATGCGCACTCGGGCCCACTACTGCGCATGCGCACTCCGGCTCAGACCTGCACATGCGCACACGGGCTCACTACTGCGGATGCGCAATCGGGCTCACTACTGTGCATGCGCACTCGGGGTCACTACTGCTCATGCGCACTCGGGGTCAATACTGCTCATGCGTACTCGGACTCACTACTGCTCATGCGCACTCGGGGTCACTACTGCTCATGTGCACTCGGATTCACTACTGCTCATGCGCATTCGGGGTCACTACTCCGCATGCGCACTCGGACTCACTACTGCGGATGCGCGCTCGATCTCACTACTGCGCATGCGCACACGGGCTCACTACTGCGCATGCGCGCACGGGCCCACTACTGCGCATGCGCACTCCGGCTCAGACCTGCACATGCGCACACGGACTCACTACTGCGGATGCACAATCGGGCTCAATACTGCGGATGCGGGCTCGGGCTCACTACTGCGCATGCGCACTCGGGGTCACTACTGCTCATGTGCACTCGGATTCACTACTGCTCATGCGCATTCGGGGTCACTACTGCGCATGCGCACTCGGACTCACTACTGCGGATGCGCGCTCGATCTCACTACTGCGCATGCGCACACGGGCTCACTAGTGCGCATGCGCGCACGGGCCCACTACTGCGCATGCGCACTCCGGCTCAGACCTGCACATGCGCACACGGACTCACTACTGCGGATGCGCAATCGGGCTCACTACTGTGCATGCGCACTCGGGCCCACTACTGCGCATGCGCACTCCGGCTCAGACCTGCACATGCGCACACGGGCTCACTACTGCGGATGCGCAATCGGGCTCACTACTGTGCATGCGCACTCGGGGTCACTACTGCGCATGCGCACTCGGACTCACTACTGCGAATGCGCGCACGGGCTCACTACTGCGCATGCGCACTCCGGCTCAGACCTGCACATGCGCATTCGAGCTCACTTCTGCGCATGCGCACACGGGCTCTCTACTGTGCATGCGCACTCGGGGTCACTACTGCTCATGCGCACTCGGGGTCACTACTGCTCATGCGCACTCGGACTCACTACTGCTCATGCGCACTTGGGGTCACTACTGCTCACGCGCACTCGGACTCACTACTGCTCATGCGCACAGGGGCGCACTACTGTGCACGCGCACTCGGGGTCACTACTGCTCATGCGCACTCGGACTCACTACTGCTCATGCGCACTCGGGCTCACTACTGTGCATGCGCACATGGGCTCACTACTGCGCATGCGCGCACGGGCCCACTACTGCGCATGCGCACTCCGGCTCAGACCTGCACATGCGCACACGGACTCAATACTGCGCATGCGCAGTCCGGCTCAGACCTGCACATGCGCATTCGAGCTCACTTCTGCGCATGCGCACACGGGCTCTCTACTGTGCATGCGCACTCGGGGTCACTACTACTCATGCACACTCGGGGTCACTACTGCTAATGCGCACTCGGACTCACTACTGCTCATGCGCACTCGGGGTCACAACTGCTCATGCGCACTCGGACTCACTACTGCTCATGCGCATTCGGGGTCACTACTGCGCATGCGCACACGGGCTCACTACTGCGCATGCGCGCACGGGCCCACTACTGCGCATGCGCACTCCGGCTCAGACCTGCACATGCGCAATCGGGCTCACTACTGCGCATGCGCACACGGGCTCACTTCGGCGCATGCGCGCACGGGCCCACTACTGCGCATGCGCACTCCGGCTCAGACCTGCACATGCGCAATCGGACTCACTACTGCGCATGCGCGCTCGGGCTCACTACTGCGGCTGCGCGCTCGGGCTCACTACTGCGCATGCGCACCTGGGCTCACTACTGCGCATGCGCGCACGGGCCCACTACTGCGCATGCGCACTCCGGCTCAGACCTGCACATGCTCATTCCAGCTCACTTCTGCGCATGCTCACACGGGCACACTACTGTGCATGCGCACTCGGGGTCACTACTGCTCATGCGCATTCGGGGTCACTACTGCGCATGCGCACTCGGACTCAGTACTGCGGATGCGCGCTCGGGCTCACTACTGCGCATGCGCACACGGGCTCACTACTGCGCATGCGCGCACGGGCTCACTACTGCGCATGCGCGCACGGGCCCACTACTGCGCATGCGCACTCCGGCTCAGACCTGCACATGCGCACACGGACTCACTACTGCGGATGCGCACTCGGACACACTACTGCTCATGCGCACTCGGGCTCACTACTGTGCATGCGCACTCGCGGTCACTACTGCTCACGCGCACTCGGACACACTACTGCTCATGCGCACTCGGGGTCACTACTGCTCATGCGCACTCGGACTCACTACTGTGCATGCGCACTCAGGGTCACTACTGCTCATGCGCACTCGGGGTCACTACTGCTCATGCGCACTCGGACTCACTACTGCTCATGCGCACTCGGGGTCACTACTGCTCATGCGCACTCGAACTCACTGCTACTCATGCGTATTCGGGGTCACTACTGCGCATGCGCACTCGGACTCACTACTGCGGATGCGCGCTCGGGCTCACTACTGCGCATGCGCACACGGGCTCACTACTGCGCATGCGCGCACGGGCTCACTACTGCGCAAGCGCACTCCGGCTCAGACCTGCACATGCGCACACGGACTCACTACTGCGGATGCGCAATCGGGCTCACTACTGCGGATGCGCGCTCGGGCTCAATACTGCTCATGCGCACTCGGGGTCACTACTGCTCCTGCGCACTCGGACTCACTACTGCGGATGCGCAATCGGGCTCACTACTGTATATGCGCACTCGGGGTCACTACTGCTCATGCGCACTCGGGGTCACTACTGCTCATGCGCACTCCGGCTCAGACCTGCACATGCGCAATCGGACTCACTACTGCGCATGCGCGCTCGGGCTCACTACTGCGGATGCGCGCTCGGGCTCACTACTGCGCATGCGCACTCGGACTCACTACTGCTCATGCGCACTTGGGGTCACTACTGCTCATGCGCACTCGAATTCACTACTGCTCATGCGCATTCGGGGTCACTACTGCGCATGCGCACTCGGACTCACTACTGCGGATGCGCGCTCGGGCTCACTACTGCGGATGCGCGCTCGGGCTCACTACTGCGCATGCGCACCCGGGCTCACTACTGCGCATGCGCGCACGGGCCCACTACTGCGCATGCGCACTCCGGCTCAGACCTGCACATGCGCATTCGAGCTCACTTCTGCGCATGCGCACTCGGACTCACTACTGCTCATGCGCACTCGAGGTCACTACTGCTCATGCGCACTCGGACTCACTACTGCTCATGCGCATTCGGGGTCACTACTGCGCATGCGCACTCGGACTCACTACTGCGAATGCGCGCACGGGCTCACTACTGCGCATGCGCACTCCGGCTCAGACCTGCACATGCGCATTCGAGCTCACTTCTGCGCATGCGCACACGGGCTCACTACTGTGCATGCGCACTCGGGGTCACAACTGCTCATGCGCACTCGGGGTCACTACTGCTCATGCGCACTTGGGGTCACTACTGCTCACGCGCACTCGGACTCACTACTGCTCATGCGCACAGGGGCGCACTACTGTGCACGCGCACTCGGGGTCACTACTGCTCACGCGCACTCAGACTCACTACTGCGAATGCGCGCACGGGCTCACTACTGCGCATGCGCACTCCGGCTCAGACCAGCACATGCGCATTCGAGCTCACTTCTGCGCATGCGCACACGGGCTCTCTACTGTGCATGCGCACTCGGGGTCACTACTGCTCATGCGCACCCGGGCTCACTACTGCGCATGCGCGCACGGGCCCACTACTGCGCACGCGCACTCCGGATCAGACCAGCACATGCGCACACGGACTCACTACTGCAGATGCGCAATCGGGCTCACTACTGTGCATGCGCACTCGGGGTCACTACCGCTCATGCGCACTCGGGGTCACTACTGCTCATGCGCACTCGGACTCACTACTGCTCATGCGCACTCGGGGTCACTACTGCTCATGCGCACTCGGACTCACTACTGCTCATGCGCACTCGGGGTCACTACTGCTCACGCGCACTCGGACTCACTACTGCTCATGCGCACTCGGGCTCACTACTGTGCACGCGCACTCGGGGTCACTACTGCACATGCGCAATCGGGCTCACTACTGTGCATGCGCACTCGGGGTCACTACTGCTCATGCGCACTCGGGGTCACTACTGCTCATGCGCACTCGGACTCACTACTGCTCATGCGCACTCGGGGTCACTACTGCTCACGCGCACTCGGACTCACTACTGCTCATGCGCACTCGGGCTCACTACTGTGCACGCGCACGCGGGGTCACTACTGCACATGCGCACACGGACTCACTACTGCGGATGCGCAATCGGGCTCACTACTGCGGATGCGCGCTCGGGCTCACCAGTGCGCATGCGCACCCGGGCTCACTACTGCGCATGCGCGCAGGGGCCCACTACTGCGCGTGCGCACTCCGGCTCAGACCTGCACATGCGCACACGGACTCACTACTGCGGATGCGCAATCGGGCTCACTACTGCGGATGCGCGCTCGGGCTCACTACTGCTCATGCGCACTCGGGGTCACTACTGCTCATGCGCACTCGGACTCACTACTGCTCATGCGCACTCGGGGTCACTACTGATCATGCGCACTCCGGCTCAGACCTGCACATGCGCAATCGGACTCACTACTGCGCATGCGCGCTCGGGCTCACTACTGCGCATGCGCGCTCGGGCTCACTACTGCGCATGCGCACTCGGACTCACTACTGCTCATGCGCACTTGGGGTCACTACTGCTCATGCGCACTCGGATTCACTACTGCTCATGCGCGTTCGGGGTCACTACTGCGCATGCGCACTCGGACTCACTACTGCGGATGCGCGCTCGGGCTCACTACTGCGGATGCGCGCTCGGGCTCACTACTGCGCATGCGCACCCGGGCTCACTACTGCGCATGCGCGCACGGGCCCACTACTGCGCATGCGCACTCCGGCTCAGACCTGCACATGCGCACACGGACTCACTACTGCGGATGCGCAATCGGGCTCACTACTGTGCATGCGCACTCGGGGTCACTACTGCTCATGCGCACTCGGACTCACTACTGCTCATGCGCACTTGGGGTCACTACTGCTCACGCGCACTCGGACTCACTACTGCTCATGCGCACAGGGGCGCACTACTGTGCACGCGCACTCGGGGTCACTACTGCTCATGCGCACTCGGACTCACTACTGCTCATGCGCACTCGGGCTCACTACTGTGCATGCGCACATGGGCTCACTACTGCGCATGCGCGCACGGGGTCACTACTACTCATGCACACTCGGGGTCACTACTGCTAATGCGCACTCGGACTCACTACTGCTCATGCGCACTCGGGGTCACAACTGCTCATGCGCACTCGGACTCACTACTGCTCATGCGCATTCGGGGTCACTACTGCGCATGCGCACACGGGCTCACTACTGCGCATGCGCGCACGGGCCCACTACTGCGCATGCGCACTCCGGCTCAGACCTGCACATGCGCAATCGGGCTCACTACTGCGCATGCGCACACGGGCTCACTTCGGCGCATGCGCGCACGGGCCCACTACTGCGCATGCGCACTCCGGCTCAGACCTGCACATGCGCAATCGGACTCACTACTGCGCATGCGCGCTCGGGCTCACTACAGCGGCTGCGCGCTCGGGCTCACTACTGCGCATGCGCACCTGGGCTCACTACTGCGCATGCGCGCACGGGCCCACTACTGCGCATGCGCACTCCGGCTCAGACCTGCACATGCTCATTCCAGCTCACTTCTGCGCATGCTCACACGGGCACACTACTGTGCATGCGCACTCGGGGTCACTACTGCTCATGCGCATTCGGGGTCACTACTGCGCATGCGCACTCGGACTCAGTACTGCGGATGCGCGCTCGGGCTCACTACTGCGCATGCGCACACGGGCTCACTACTGCGCATGCGCGCACGGGCTCACTACTGCGCATGCGCGCACGGGCCCACTACTGCGCATGCGCACTCCGGCTCAGACCTGCACATGCGCACACGGACTCACTACTGCGGATGCGCACTCGGACACACTACTGCTCATGCGCACTCGGGCTCACTACTGTGCATGCGCACTCGCGGTCACTACTGCTCACGCGCACTCGGACACACTACTGCTCATGCGCACTCGGGGTCACTACTGCTCATGCGCACTCGGACTCACTACTGTGCATGCGCACTCAGGGTCACTACTGCTCATGCGCACTCGGGGTCACTACTGCTCATGCGCACTCGGACTCACTACTGCTCATGCGCACTCGGGGTCACTACTGCTCATGCGCACTCGAACTCACTGCTACTCATGCGTATTCGGGGTCACTACTGCGCATGCGCACTCGGACTCACTACTGCGGATGCGCGCTCGGGCTCACTACTGCGCATGCGCACACGGGCTCACTACTGCGCATGCGCGCACGGGCCCACTACTGCGCAAGCGCACTCCGGCTCAGACCTGCACATGCGCACACGGACTCACTACTGCGGATGCACAATCGGGCTCACTACTGCGGATGCGCCCTCGGGCTCAATACTGCTCATGCGCACTCGGGGTCACTACTGCTCATGCGCACTCGGACTCACTACTGCGGATGCGCAATCGGGCTCACTACTGTATATGCGCACTCGGGGTCACTACTGCTCATGCGCACTCGGGGTCACTACTGCTCATGCGCACTCCGGCTCAGACCTGCACATGCGCAATCGGACTCACTACTGCGCATGCGCGCTCGGGCTCACTACTGCGGATGCGCGCTCGGGCTCACTACTGCGCATGCGCACTCGGACTCACTACTGCTCATGCGCACTTGGGGTCACTACTGCTCATGCGCACTCGAATTCACTACTGCTCATGCGCATTCGGGGTCACTACTGCGCATGCGCACTCGGACTCACTACTGCGGATGCGCGCTCGGGCTCACTACTGCGGATGCGCGCTCGGGCTCACTACTGCGCATGCGCACCCGGGCTCACTACTGCGCATGCGCGCACGGGCCCACTACTGCGCATGCGCACTCCGGCTCAGACCTGCACATGCGCACACGGACTCACTACTGCGGATGCGCACTCGGACACACTACTGCTCATGCGCACTCGGGCTCACTACTGTGCATGCGCACTCGGGGTCACAACTGCTCACGCGCACTCGGGGTCACTACTGCTCATGCGCACTCGGACTCACTACTGTGCATGCGCACTCCGGCTCAGACCTGCACATGCGCACACGGACTCACTACTGCGGATGCGCAATCGGGCTCACTACTGTATATGCGCACTCGGGGTCACTACTGCTCATGCGCACTCGGGGTCACTACTGCTCATGCGCACTCGGACTCACTACTGCTCATGCGCACTTGGGGTCACTACTGCTCACGCGCACTCGGACTCACTACTGCTCATGCGCACAGGGGCGCACTACTGTGCACGCGCACTCGGGGTCACTACTGCTCATGCGCACTCGGACTCACTACTGCTCATGCGCACTCGGGCTCACTACTGTGCATGCGCACATGGGCTCACTACTGCGCATGCGCGCACGGGCCCACTACTGCGCATGCGCACTCCGGCTCAGACCTGCACATGCGCACACGGACTCACTACTGCGCATGCGCAGTCCGGCTCAGACCTGCGCATGCGCATTCGAGCTCACTTCTGCGCATGCGCACACGGGCTCTCTACTGTGCATGCGCACTCGGGGTCACTACTACTCATGCACACTCGGGGTCACTACTGCTAATGCGCACTCGGACTCACTACTGCTCATGCGCATTCGGGGTCACTACTGCGCATGCGCACTCGGGGTCACTACTGCTCACGCGCACTCGGGGTCACTACTGCTCATGCGCACTCGGACTCACTACTGTGCATGCGCACTCCGGCTCAGACCTGCACATGCGCACATGGACTCACTACTGTGGATGCGCACTTGGGGTCACTACAGCGCATGCGCACTCGGACTCACTACTGCGGATGCGCGCTCGATGTCCCTACTGCGCATGCGCACGCGGGCTCACTACTGCGCATGCGCGCATGGGCCCACTACTGCGCATGCGCACTCCGGCTCAGACCTGCACATGCGCACACGGACTCACTACTGCGGATGCGCAATCGGGCTCACTACTGCGGATGCGCGCTCGGGCTCACTACTGCACATGCGCACCCGGGCTCACTACTGCGCATGCGAGCACGGGCCCACTACTGCGCATGCGCACACCGGCTCAGACCTGCACATGCGCACACGGACTCACTACTGCGGATGCGCACTCGGACACACTACTGCTCATGCGCACTCGGGCTCACTACTGTGCATGCGCACTCGGGGTCACTACTGCTCACGCACACTCGGGGTCACTACTGCTCATGCGCACTCGGACTCACTACTGTGCATGCGCACTCCGGCTCAGACCTGCACATGCGCACACGGACTCACTACTGCGGATGCGCAATCGGGCTCACTACTGTGCATGCGCACTCGGGGTCACTACTGCTCATGCGCACTCGGGGTCACTACTGCTCATGCGCACTCGGACTCACTACTGCTCATGCGCACTTAGGGTCACTACTGCTCACGCGCACTCGGACTCACTACTGCTCATGCGCACAGGGGCGCACTACTGTGCATGCGCACTCGGGGTCACTACTGCTCATGCGCACTCCGACTCACTACTGCTCATGCGCACTCGGGGTCACTACTGCTCATGCGCACTCGGACTCACTACTGCTCATGCGCATTCGGGGTCACTACTGCTCATGCGCACTCGGACTCACTACTGCGGATGCACAATCGGGCTCACTACTGCGCATGCGCACTCCGGCTCAGACCTGCACATGCGCACACGGCCTCACTACTGCGGATGCGCAATCGGGCTCACTACTGTGCATGCGCACTCGGGGTCACTACTGCTCATGCGCACTCGGGGTCACTACTGCTCATGCGCACTCGGACTCACTACTGCTCATGCGCACTCGGGGTCACTACTGCTCATGCGCACTCGGGGTCACTACTGCTCATGCGCACTCGGACTCACTACTGCTCATGCGCACTCGGGGTCACTACTGCTCATGCGCACTCGAACTCACTACTACTCATGCGCATTCGGGGTCACTACTGCGCATGCGCACTCGGACTCACTACTGCGGATGCGCGCTCGGGCTCACTACTGCGCATGCGCACCAGGGGTCACTACTGCTCATGCGCACTCGGGGTCACTACTGCTCATGCGCACTCGGACTCACTACTGCTCATGCGCACTTGGGGTCACTACTGCTCACGCGCACTCGGACTCACTACTGCTCATGCGCACTCGGGGTCACTACTTTGCACGCTCACTCGGACTCACTACTGCTTATGCGCACTCGGCCTCACTACTGTGCACGCGCACTCGGGGACACTACTGCTCACGCGCACTCGGACTCACTACTGCTCATGCGCACTCGGACTCACTACTGTGCATGCGCACTCGGGGTCGCTACTGCTCATGCGCACTCGGGATCACTACTGCGCATGCGCACCCGGGCTCACTACTGCTCATGCGCATTCGGGGTCCCTACTGCGCATGCGCACTCGGACTCACTACTGCGGATGCGCGCTCGGGCTTACTACTGCGCATGCGCGCACGGGCCCACTACTGCGCATGCGCACTCCGGCTCAGACCTGCACATGCGCAATCGGACTCACTACTGCGCATGCGCGCTCGGGCTCACTACTGCGGATGCGCGCTCGGGGTCACTACTGCTCATGCGCACTCGGACTCACTACTGCTCATGCGCATTCGGGGTCACTACTGCGCATGCGCACTCGGACTCACTATTGCGGATGCGCGCTCGGGCTTACTACTGCGCATGCGCACACGGGCTCACTACTGCGCATGCGCGCACGGGCCCACTACTGCGCATGCGCACTCCGGCTCAGACCTGCACATGCGCAATCGGACTCACTACTGCGCATGCGCACCCGGGCTCACTACTGCGCATGCGCGCACGGGCCCACTACTGCGCATACGCACTCCGGCTCAGACCTGCACATGCGCACACGGGCTCACTACTGCGGATGCGCAATCGGGCTCACTACTATGCATGCGCACTCGGGGTCACTACTGCTCATGCGCACTCGTGGTTAATACTGCTCATGCGCACTCGGACTCACTACTGCTCATGCGCACTCGGGGTCACTACTGCTCATGTGCACTCGGATTCACTACTGCTCATGCGCATTCGGGGTCACTACTGCGCATGCGCACTCGGACCCACTACTGCGGATGCGCGCTCGATCTCACTACTGCGCATGCGCACACGGGCTCACTACTGCGCATGCGCGCACGGGCCCAGTACTGCGCATGCGCACTCCGGCTCAGACCTGCACATGCGCACACGGACTCACTACTGCGGATGCGCAATCGGGCTCACTACTGCGGATGCGCGCTCGGGCTCACTACTGCGCATGCGCACCCGGGCTCACTACTGCGCATGCGCGCACGGGCCCACTACTGCGCATGCGCACTCCGGCTCAGCCCTGCACATGCGCACACGGACTCACTACTGCGGATGCGCAATCGGGCTCACTACTGTGCATGCGCACTCGGGGTCACTACTGCTCATGCGCACTCGGACTCACTACTGCTCATGCGCACTCGGAGTCACTACTGCGTATGCGCAATCCGGCTCACTACTGCTCATGCGCAATCGGACTCACTACTGCGCATGCGCGCTCGGGCTCACTACTGCGGATGCGCGCTCGGGCTCACTACTGCGCATGCGCACCCGGGCTCACTACTGCGCATGCGCGCACGGGCCCACTACTGCGCATGCGCACTCCGGCTCAGACCTGCACATGCGCACACGGACTCACTACTGCGGATGCGCAATCGGGCTCACTACTGCGCATGCGCAGTCCGGCTCAGACCTGCACATGCGCATTCGAGCTCACTTCTGCGCATGCGCACTCGGGGTCACTACTGCTCATGCGCACTCGGGGTCACTACTGCTCATGCGCACTCGGACTCACTACTGCTCATGCGCACTTGGGGTCACTACTGCTCATGCGCACTCGGGGTCACTACTGCTCATGCGCACTCGGACTCACTACTGCTCATGCGCACTCGGGCTCACTACTGTGCATGCGCACTCGGGGTCACTACTGCTCACGCGCACTCGGACTCACTACTGCGGATGCGCGCTCGGGCTCACTACTGCGCATGCGCACCCGGGCTCACTACTGCGCATGCGCGCACGGGCCTACTACTGCGCATGCGCACTCCGGCTCAGACCTGCACATGCGCACACGGGCTCACTACTGCGGATGCGCAATCGGGCTCACTACTGCGCATGCGCACACGGGCTCACTACTGCGCACGCGCGCACGGGCCCACTACTGCGCATGCGCACTCCGGCTAAGACCTGCACATGCGCACACGGACTCACTACTGCGGATGCGCACACGGACTCACTACTGCGGATGCGCGCTCGGGCTCACTACTGTGGATGCGCACCCGGGCTCACTACTGCGCATGCGAGCACGGGCCCACTACTGCGCATGCGCACTCCGGCTCAGACCTGCACATGCGCACACGGACTCACTACTGCGGATGCGCACACGGGCTCACTACTGTGCATGCGCACTCGGGGTCACTACTGCTCATGCGCACACGGGGTCACTACTGCTCATGCGCACTCGGACTCACTACTGCTCATGCGCACTTGGGGTCACTACAGCGCATGCGAACTCGGACTCACTACTGCGGATGCGCGCTCGATCTCACTACTGCGCATGCGCACACGGGCTCACTACTGCGCATGCGCGCATGGGCCCACTACTGCGCATGCGCACTCCGGCTCAGACCTGCACATGCGCACACGGACTCACTACCGCGGATGCGCAATCGGGCTCACTACTGCGGATGCGCGCTCGGGCTCACTACTGCGCATGCGCACCCGGGCTCACTACTGCGCATGCGAGCACGGGCCCACTACTGCGCATGCGCACTCCGGCTCAGACCTGCACAGGCGCACACGGACTCACTACTGCGGATGCGCAATCGGGCTCACTACTGTGCATGCGCACTCGGGGTCACTACTGCTCATGCGCACTCGGGGTCACTACTGCTCATGCGCACTCGGACTCACTACTGCTCATGCGCAATCGGACTCACTACTGCGCATGCGCGCTCGGGCTCACTACTGCGGATGCGCGCTCGGGCTCACTACTGCGCATGCGCACCCGGGCTCACTACTGCGCATGCGCGAACGGGCCCACTACTGCGCATGCGCACTCCGGCTCAGACCTGCACATGCGCACACGGACTCACTACTGCGGATGCGCGCTCGGGCTCACTACTGCGCATGCGCACCCGGACTCACTACTGCGGATGCGCACTCGGACTCACTACTGCGGATGCGCGCTCGATCTCACTACTGCGCATGCGCACACGGGCTCACTACTGCGCATGCGCGCATGGGCCCACTACTGCGCATGCGCAGTCCGGCTCAGACCTGCACATGCGCATTCGAGCTCACTTCTGCGCATGCGCACTCGGACTCACTACTGCTCATGCGCACTCGAGGTCACTACTGCTCATGCGCACTCGGACTCACTTCTGCTCATGCGCACTCGGGGTCACTACTGCTCATGTGCACTCGGATTCACTACTGCTCATGCGCATTCGGGGTCACTACTGCGCACGCGCACTCGGACTCACTACTGCGGATGCGCGCTCGATCTCACTACTGCGCATGCGCACACGGGCTCACTACTGCGCATACGCGCACGGGCCCACTACTGCGCATGCGCACTCCGGCTCAGACATGCACATGCGCACACGGACTCACTACTGCGGATGCGCAATCGGGCTCACTACTGCGGATGCGCGCTCCGACTCACTACTGCGCATGCGCACCCGGGCTCACTACTGCGCATGCGCGCACGGGCCCACTACTGCGCATGCGCACTCGGTGTCACTACTGCTCATGCGCACTCGGACTCACTACTGCTCATGCGCACTCGGAGTCACTACTGCGTATGCGCAATCCGGCTCACTACTGCTCATGCGCAATCGGACTCACTACTGCGCATGCGCGCTCGGGCTCACTACTGCGGATGCGCGCTCGGGCTCACTACTGCGCATGCGCACCCGGGCTCAGCCCTGCACATGCGCACACGGACTCACTACTGCGGATGCGCAATCGGGCTCACTACTGCGGATGCGCGCTCGGGCTCACTACTGCGCATGCGCACCCGGGCTCACTACTGCGCATGCGCGCACGGGCCCACTACTGCGCATGCGCACTCCGGCTCAGCCCTGCACATGCGCACACGGACTCACTACTGCGGATGCGCAATCGGGCTCACTACTGTGCATGCGCACTCGGGGTCACTACTGCTCATGCGCACTCGGACACACTACTGCTCATGCGCACTCGGAGTCACTACTGCGTATGCGCAATCCGGCTCACTACTGCTCATGCGCAATCGGACTCACTACTGCGCATGCGCGCTCGGGCTCACTACTGCGGATGCGCGCTCGGGCTCACTACTGCGCATGCGCACCCGGGCTCACTACTGCGCATGCGCGCACGGGCCCACTACTGCGCATGCGCACTCCGGCTCAGACCTGCACATGCGCAATCGGACTCACTACTGCGCATGCGCGCTCGGGCTCACTACTGCGGATGCGCGCTCGGGCTCACTACTGCGCATGCGCACCCGGGCTCACTACTGCGCATGCGCGCACGGGCCCACTACTGCGCATACGCACTCCGGCTCAGACCTGCACATGCGCACACGGGCTCACTACTGCGGATGCGCAATCGGGCTCACTACTATGCATGCGCACTCGGGGTCACTACTGCTCATGCGCACTCGTGGTTAATACTGCTCATGCGCACTCGGACTCACTACTGCTCATGCGCACTCGGGGTCACTACTGCTCATGTGCACTCGGATTCACTACTGCTCATGCGCATTCGGGGTCACTACTGCGCATGCGCACTCGGACCCACTACTGCGGATGCGCGCTCGATCTCACTACTGCGCATGCGCACACGGGCTCACTACTGCGCATGCGCGCACGGGCCCAGTACTGCGCATGCGCACTCCGGCTCAGACCTGCACATGCGCACACGGACTCACTACTGCGGATGCGCAATCGGGCTCACTACTGCGGATGCGCGCTCGGGCTCACTACTGCGCATGCGCACCCGGGCTCACTACTGCGCATGCGCGCACGGGCCCACTACTGCGCATGCGCACTCCGGCTCAGCCCTGCACATGCGCACACGGACTCACTACTGCGGATGCGCAATCGGGCCCACTACTGTGCATGCGCACTCGGGGTCACTACTGCTCATGCGCACTCGGACTCACTACTGCTCATGCGCACTCGGAGTCACTACTGCGTATGCGCAATCCGGCTCACTACTGCTCATGCGCAATCGGACTCACTACTGCGCATGCGCGCTCGGGCTCACTACTGCGGATGCGCGCTCGGGCTCACTACTGCGCATGCGCACCCGGGCTCACTACTGCGCATGCGCGCACGGGCCCACTACTGCGCATGCGCACTCCGGCTCAGACCTGCACATGCGCACACGGACTCACTACTGCGGATGCGCAATCGGGCTCACTACTGCGCATGCGCAGTCCGGCTCAGACCTGCACATGCGCATTCGAGCTCACTTCTGCGCATGCGCACTCGGGGTCACTACTGCTCATGCGCACTCGGGGTCACTACTGCTCATGCGCACTCGGACTCACTACTGCTCATGCGCACTTGGGGTCACTACTGCTCATGCGCACTCGGGGTCACTACTGCTCATGCGCACTCGGACTCACTACTGCTCATGCGCACTCGGGCTCACTACTGTGCATGCGCACTCGGGGTCACTACTGCTCACGCGCACTCGGACTCACTACTGCGGATGCGCGCTCGGGCTCACTACTGCGCATGCGCACCCGGGCTCACTACTGCGCATGCGCGCACGGGCCCACTACTGCGCATGCGCACTCCGGCTCAGACCTGCACATGCGCACACGGGCTCACTACTGCGGATGCGCAATCGGGCTCACTACTGCGCATGCGCACACGGGCTCACTACTGCGCACGCGCGCACGGGCCCACTACTGCGCATGCGCACTCCGGCTAAGACCTGCACATGCGCACCCGGACTCACTACTGCGGATGCGCAATCGGGCTCACTACTGCGGATGCGCGCTCGGGCTCACTACTGTGGATGCGCACCCGGGCTCACTACTGCGCATGCGAGCACGGGCCCACTACTGCGCATGCGCACTCCGGCTCAGACCTGCACATGCGCACACGGACTCACTACTGCGGATGCGCACACGGGCTCACTACTGTGCATGCGCACTCGGGGTTACTACTGCTCATGCGCACACGGGGTCACTACTGCTCATGCGCACTCGGACTCACTACTGCTCATGCGCACTTGGGGTCACTACAGCGCATGCGAACTCGGACTCACTACTGCGGATGCGCGCTCGATCTCACTACTGCGCATGCGCACACGGGCTCACTACTGCGCATGCGCGCATGGGCCCACTACTGCGCATGCGCACTCCGGCTCAGACCTGCACATGCGCACACGGACTCACTACCGCGGATGCGCAATCGGGCTCACTACTGCGGATGCGCGCTCGGGCTCACTACTGCGCATGCGCACCCGGGCTCACTACTGCGCATGCGAGCACGGGCCCACTACTGCGCATGCGCACTCCGGCTCAGACCTGCACAGGCGCACACGGACTCACTACTGCGGATGCGCAATCGGGCTCACTACTGTGCATGCGCACTCGGGGTCACTACTGCTCATGCGCACTCGGGGTCACTACTGCTCATGCGCACTCGGACTCACTACTGCTCATGCGCAATCGGACTCACTACTGAGCATGCGCGCTCGGGCTCACTACTGCGGATGCGCGCTCGCGCTCACTACTGCGCATGCGCACCCGGGCTCACTACTGCGCATGCGCGAACGGGCCCACTACTGCGCATGCGCACTCCGGCTCAGACCTGCACATGCGCACACGGACTCACTACTGCGGATGCGCGCTCGGGCTCACTACTGCGCATGCGCACCCGGACTCACTACTGCGGATGCGCACTCGGACTCACTACTGCGGATGCGCGCTCGATCTCACTACTGCGCATGCGCACACGGGCTCACTACTGCGCATGCGCGCATGGGCCCACTACTGCGCATGCGCAGTCCGGCTCAGACCTGCACATGCGCATTCGAGCTCACTTCTGCGCATGCGCACTCGGACTCACTACTGCTCATGCGCACTCGAGGTCACTACTGCTCATGCGCACTCGGACTCACTTCTGCTCATGCGCACTCGGGGTCACTACTGCTCATGTGCACTCGGATTCACTACTGCTCATGCGCATTCGGGGTCACTACTGCGCACGCGCACTCGGACTCACTACTGCGGATGCGCGCTCGATCTCACTACTGCGCATGCGCACACGGGCTCACTACTGCGCATACGCGCACGGGCCCACTACTGCGCATGCGCACTCCGGCTCAGACCTGCACATGCGCACACGGACTCACTACTGCGGATGCGCAATCGGGCTCACTACTGCGGATGCGCGCTCGGACTCACTACTGCGCATGCGCACCCGGGCTCACTACTGCGCATGCGCGCACGGGCCCACTACTGCGCATGCGCACTCGGTGTCACTACTGCTCATGCGCACTCGGACTCACTACTGCTCATGCGCACTCGGAGTCACTACTGCGTATGCGCAATCCGGCTCACTACTGCTCATGCGCAATCGGACTCACTACTGCGCATGCGCGCTCGGGCTCACTACTGCGGATGCGCGCTCGGGCTCACTACTGCGCATGCGCACCCGGGCTCAGCCCTGCACATGCGCACACGGACTCACTACTGCGGATGCGCAATCGGGCTCACTACTGCGGATGCGCGCTCGGGCTCACTACTGCGCATGCGCACCCGGGCTCACTACTGCGCATGCGCGCACGGGCCCACTACTGCGCATGCGCACTCCGGCTCAGCCCTGCACATGCGCACACGGACTCACTACTGCGGATGCGCAATCGGGCTCACTACTGTGCATGCGCACTCGGGGTCACTACTGCTCATGCGCACTCGGACACACTACTGCTCATGCGCACTCGGAGTCACTACTGCGTATGCGCAATCCGGCTCACTACTGCTCATGCGCAATCGGACTCACTACTGCGCATGCGCGCTCGGGCTCACTACTGCGGATGCGCGCTCGGGCTCACTACTGCGCATGCGCACCCGGGCTCACTACTGCGCATGCGCGCACGGGCCCACTACTGCGCATGCGCACTCCGGCTCAGACCTGCACATGCGCACACGGACTCACTACTGCGGATGCGCAATCGGGCTCACTACTGCGCATGCGCAGTCCGGCTCAGACCTGCACATGCGCATTCGAGCTCACTTCTGCGCATGCGCACTCGGGGTCACTACTGCTCATGCGCACTCGGGGTCACTACTGCTCATGCGCACTCGGACTCACTACTGCTCATGCGCACTTGGGGTCACTACTGCTCATGCGCACTCGGGGTCACTACTGCTCATGCGCACTCGGACTCACTACTGCTCATGCGCACTCGGGCTCACTACTGTGCATGCGCACTCGGGGTCACTACTGCTCACGCGCACTCGGACTCACTACTGCGGATGCGCGCTCGGGCTCACTACTGCGCATGCGCACCCGGGCTCACTACTGCGCATGCGCGCACGGGCCCACTACTGCGCATGCGCACTCCGGCTCAGACCTGCACATGCGCACACGGACTCACTACTGCGGATGCGCAATCGGGCTCACTACTGCGGATGCGCGCTCGGACTCACTACTGCGCATGCGCGCACGGGCCCACTACTGCGCATGCGCACTCCGGCTCAGACCTGCACATGCGCACACAGACTCACTACTGCGGGTGCGCAATCGGGCTCACTACTGTGCATGCGCACTCGGGGTCACTACTGCTCATGCGCACTCGGTGTCACTACTGTTCATGCGCACTCGGACTCACTACTGCTCATGCGCACTCGGAGTCACTACTGCGTATGCGCAATCCGGCTCACTACTGCTCATGCGCAATCGGACTCACTACTGCGCATGCGCGCTCGGGCTCACTACTGCGGATGCGCGCTCGGGCTAACTACTGCGCATGCGCACCCGGGCTCACTACTGCGCATGCGCGCACGGGCCCACTACTGCGCATGCGCAGTCCGGCTCAGACCTGCACATGCGCATTCGAGCTCACTTCTGCGCATGCGCACTCGGGGTCACTACTGCTCATGCGCACTCGGGGTCACTACTGCTCATGCGCACTCGGACTCACTACTGCTCATGCGCACTTGGGGTCACTACTGCTCATGCGCACTCGGGGTCACTACTGCTCATGCGCACTCGGACTCACTACTGCTCATGCGCACTCGGGCTCACTACTGTGCATGCGCACTCGGACTCACTACTGCTCATGCGCACTCGGGCTCACTACTGTGCATGCGCACTCGGGGTCACTACTGCTCACGCGCACTCAGACTCACTACTGCTCATGCGCACTCGGGGTCACTACTGCTCACGCGCACACGGGCTCACTACTGCGGATACGCAATCGGGCTCACTACTGCGCATGCGCACACGGGCTCACTACTGCGCATGCGCGCACGGGCCCACTACTGCGCATGCGCACTCCGGCTCAAACCTGCACATGCGCACACGGACTCACTACTGCGGATGCGCAATCGGGCTCACTACTGCGGATGCGCGCTCGGGCTCACTACTGTGGATGCGCACCCGGGCTCACTACTGCGCATGCGAGCACGGGCCCACTACTGCGCATGCGCACTCCGGCTCAGACCTGCACATGCGCACTCGGACTCACTACTGCTCATGCGCACTTGGGGTCACTACAGCGCATGCGCACTCGGACTCACTACTGCGGATGCGCGCTCGATCTCACTACTGCGCATGCGCACACGGGCTCACTACTGCGCATGCGCGCATGGGCCCACTACTGCGCATGCGCAGTCCGGCGCAGACCTGCACATGCGCATTCGAGCTCACTTCTGCGCATGCGCACTCGGACTCACTACTGCTCATGCGCACTCGAGGTCACTACTGCTCATGCGCACTCGTACTCACTTCTGCTCATGCGCACTCGGGGTCACTACTGCTCATGTGCACTCGGATTCACTACTGCTCATGCGCATTCGGGGTCACTACTGCGCATGCGCACTCGGACTCACTACTGCGGATGCGCGCTCGATCTCACTACTGCGCATGCGCACACGGACTCACTACTGCGGATGCGCAATCGGGCTCACTACTGCGGATGCGCGCTCGGGCTCACTACTGCGCATGCGCACCCGGGCTCACTACTGCGCATGCGAGCACGGGCCCACTACTGCGCATGCGCACTCCGGCTCAGACCTGCACATGCGCACACGGACTCACTACTGCGGATGCGCACACGGGCTCACTACTGTGCATGCGCACTCGGGGTCACTACTGCTCATGCGCACACGGGGTCACTACTGCTCATGCGCACTCGGACTCACTACTGCTCATGCGCACTTGGGGTCACTACAGCGCATGCGCACTCGGACTCACTACTGCGGATGCGCGCTCGATCTCACTACTGCGCATGCGCACACGGGCTCACTACTGCGCATGCGCGCATGGGCCCACTACTGCGCATGCGCACTCCGGCTCAGGCCTGCACATGCGCACACGGACTCACTACTGCGGATGCGCAATCGGGCTCACTACTGCGGATGCGCGCTCGGGCTCACTACTGCGCATGCGCACCCGGGCTCACTACTGCGCATGCGAGCACGGGCCCACTACTGCGCATGCGCACTCCGGCTCAGACCTGCACATGCGCACACGGACTCACTACTGCGGATGCGCAATCGGGCTCACTACTGTGCATGCGCACTCGGGGTCACTACTGCTCATGCGCACTCGGAGTCACTACTGCTCATGCGCACTCGGACTCACTACTGCTCATGCGCACTCGGAGTCACTACTGCGTATGCGCAATCCGGCTCACTACTGCTCATGCGCAATTGGACTCACTACTGCGCATGCGCGCTCGGGCTCACTACTGCGGATGCGCGCTCGGGCTCACTACTGCGCATGCGCACCCGGGCTCACTACTGCGCATGCGCGCACGGGCTCACTACTGCGCATGCGCAGTCCGGCTCAGACCTGCACATGCGCATTCGAGCTCACTTCTGCGCATGCGCACTCGGACTCACTACTGCTCATGCGCACTCGAGGTCACTACTGCTCATGCGCACTCGGACTCACTTCTGCTCATGCGCACTCGGGGTCACTACTGCTCATGTGCACTCGGATTCACTACTGCTCATGCGCATTCGAGGTCACTACTGCGCATGCGCACTCGGACTCACTACTGCGGATGCGCGCTCGATCTCACTACTGCGCATGCGCACACGGGCTCACTACTGCGCATGCGCGCACGGGCCCACTACTGCGCATGCGCACTCCGGCTCAGACCTGCACATGCGCACACGGACTCACTACTGCGGGTGTGCAATCGGGCTCACGTCTGCGGATGCGCGCTCGGACTCACTACTGCGCATGCGCGCACGGGCCCACTACTGCGCATGCGCACTCCGGCTCAGACCTGCACATGCGCACACGGACTCACTACTGCGGATGCGCACTCGGACTCACTACTGAGGATGCGCGCTCGATCTCACTACTGCGCATGCGCACACGGGCTCACTACTGCGCATGCGCGCATGGGCCCACTACTGCGCATGCGCACTCCGGCTCAGGCCTGCACATGCGCACACGGACTCACTACTGCGGATGCGCAATCGGGCTCACTACTGCGGATGCGCGCTCGGGCTCACTACTGCGCATGCGCACCCGGGCTCACTACTGCGCATGCGAGCACGGGCCCACTACTGCGCATGCGCACTCCGGCTCAGACCTGCACATGCGCACACGGACTCACTACTGCGGATGCGCAATCGGGCTCACTACTGTGCATGCGCACTCGGGGTCACTACTGCTCATGCGCACTCGGGGTCACTACTGCTCATGCGCACTCGGACTCACTACTGCTCATGCGCACTCGGAGTCACTACTGCGTATGCGCAATCCGGCTCACTACTGCTCATGCAGCAATTGGACTCACTACTGCGCATGCGCGCTCGGGCTCACTACTGCGGATGCGCGCTCGGGCTCACTACTGCGCATGCGCACCCGGGCTCACTACTGCGCATGCGCGCACGGGCTCACTACTGCGCATGCGCAGTCCGGCTCAGACCTGCACATGCGCATTCGAGCTCACTTCTGCGCATGCGCACTCGGACTCACTACTGCTCATGCGCACTCGAGGTCACTACTGCTCATGCGCACTCGGACTCACTTCTGCTCATGCGCACTCGGGGTCACTACTGCTCATGTGCACTCGGATTCACTACTGCTCATGCGCATTCGAAGCCACTACTGCGCATGCGCACTCGGACTCACTACTGCGGATGCGCGCTCGATCTCACTACTGCGCATGCGCGCACGGGCCCACTACTGCGCATGCGCACTCCGGCTCAGACCTGCACATGCGCACACGGACTCACTACTGCGGATGCGCAATCGGGCTCACTACTGCGGATGCGCGCTCGGACTCACTACTGCGCATGCGCGCACGGGCCCACTACTGCGCATGCGCACTCCGGCTCAGACCTGCACATGCGCACACAGACTCACTACTGCGGGTGCGCAATCGGGCTCACTACTGTGCATGCGCACTCGGGGTCACTACTGCTCATGCGCACTCGGTGTCACTACTGCTCATGCGCACTCGGACTCACTACTGCTCATGCGCACTCGGAGTCACTACTGCGTATGCGCAATCCGGCTCACTACTGCTCATGCGCAATCGGACTCACTACTGCGCATGCGCGCTCGGGCTCACTACTGCGGATGCGCGCTCGGGCTAACTACTGCGCATGCGCACCCGGGCTCACTACTGCGCATGCGCGCACGGGCCCACTACTGCGCATGCGCACTCCGGCTCAGACCTGCACATGCGCACACGGACTCACTACTGCGGATGCGCAATCGGGCTCACTACTGCGCATGCGCAGTCCGGCTCAGACCTGCACATGCGCATTCGAGCTCACTTCTGCGCATGCGCACTCGGGGTCACTACTGCTCATGCGCACTCGGGGTCACTACTGCTCATGCGCACTCGGACTCACTACTGCTCATGCGCACTTGGGGTCACTACTGCTCATGCGCACTCGGGGTCACTACTGCTCATGCGCACTCGGACTCACTACTGCTCATGCGCACTCGGGCTCACTACTGTGCATGCGCACTCGGACTCACTACTGCTCATGCGCACTCGGGCTCACTACTGTGCATGCGCACTCGGGGTCACTACTGCTCACGCGCACTCAGACTCACTACTGCTCATGCGCACTCGGGGTCACTACTGCTCACGCGCACACGGGCTCACTACTGCGGATGCGCAATCGGGCTCACTACTGCGCATGCGCACACGGGCTCACTACTGCGCATGCGCGCACGGGCCCACTACTGCGCATGCGCACTCCGGCTCAAACCTGCACATGCGCACACGGACTCACTACTGCGGATGCGCAATCGGGCTCACTACTGCGGATGCGCGCTCGGGCTCACTACTGTGGATGCGCACCCGGGCTCACTACTGCGCATGCGAGCACGGGCCCACTACTGCGCATGCGCACTCCGGCTCAGACCTGCACATGCGCACACGGACTCACTACTGCGGATGCGCACACGGGCTCACTACTGTGCATGCGCACTCGGGGTCACTACTGCTCATGCGCACACGGGGTCACTACTGCTCATGCGCACTCGGACTCACTACTGCTCATGCGCACTTGGGGTCACTACGGCGCATGCGCACTCGGACTCACTACTGCGGATGCGCGCTCGATCTCACTACTGCGCATGCGCACACGGGCTCACTACTGCGCATGCGCGCATGGGCCCACTACTGCCCATGCGCAGTCCGGCTCAGACCTGCACATGCGCATTCGAGCTCACTTCTGCGCATGCGCACTCGGACTCACTACCGCTCATGCGCACTCGAGGTCACTACTGCTCATGCGCACTCGGACTCACTTCTGCTCATGCGCACTCGGGGTCACTACTGCTCATGTGCACTCGGATTCACTACTGCTCATGCGCATTCGGGGTCACTACTGCGCATGCGCACTCGGACTCACTACTGCGGATGCGCGCTCGATCTCACTACTGCGCATGCGCACACGGGCTCACTACTGCGCATGCGCGCACGGGCCCACTACTGCGCATGCGCACTCCGGCTCAGACCTGCACATGCGCACACGGACTCACTACTGCGGATGCGCAATCGGGCTCACTACTGCGGATGCGCGCTCGGACTCACTACTGCGCATGCGCACCCGGGCTCACTACTGCGCATGCGCGCACGGGCCCACTACTGCGCATGCGCACTCGGTGTCACTACTGCTCATGCGCACTCGGACTCACTACTGCTCATGCGCACTCGGAGTCACTACTGCGTATGCGCAATCCGGCTCACTACTGCTCATGCGCAATCGGACTCACTACTGCGCATGCGCGCTCGGGCTCACTACTGCGGATGCGCGCTCGGGCTCACTACTGCGCATGCGCACCCGGGCTCACTACTGCGCATGCGCGCACGGGCCCACTACTGCGCATGCGCACTCCGGCTCAGGCCTGCACATGCGCACACGGACTCACTACTGCGGATGCGCAATCAGGCTCACTACTGCGCATGCGCAGTCCGGCTCAGACCTGCACATGCGCATTCGAGCTCACTTCTGCGCATGCGCACTCGGGGTCACTACTGCTCATGCGCACTCGGGGTCACTACTGCTCATGCGCACTCGGACTCACTACTGCTCATGCGCACTTGGGGTCACTACTGCTCATGCGCACTCGGACTCACTACTGCTCATGCGCACTTGGGGTCACTACAGCGCATGCGCACTCGGACTCACTACTGCGGATGCGCGCTCGATCTCACTACTGCGCATGCGCACACGGGCTCACTACTGCGCATGCGCGCATGGGCCCACTACTGCGCATGCGCACTCCGGCTCAGGCCTGCACATGCGCACACGGACTCACTACTGCGGATGCGCAATCGGGCTCACTACTGCGGATGCGCGCTCGGGCTCACTACTGCGCATGCGCACCCGGGCTCACTACTGCGCATGCGAGCACGGGCCCACTACTGCGCATGCGCACTCCGGCTCAGACCTGCACATGCGCACACGGACTCACTACTGCGGATGCGCAATCGGGCTCACTACTGTGCATGCGCACTCGGGGTCACTACTGCTCATGCGCACTCGGACTCACTACTGCTCATGCGCACTCGGAGTCACTACTGCGTATGCGCAATCCGGCTCACTACTGCTCATGCGCAATTGGACTCACTACTGCGCATGCGCGCTCGGGCTCACTACTGCGGATGCGCGCTCGGGCTCACTACTGCGCATGCGCACCCGGGCTCACTACTGCGCATGCGCGCACGGGCCCACTACTGCGCATGCGCACTCCGGCTCAGACCTGCACATGCGCACACGGACTCACTACTGCGGATGCGCAATCGGGCTCACTACTGCGCATGCGCAGTCCGGCTCAGACCTGCACATGCGCATTCGAGCTCACTTCTGCGCATGCGCACTCGGGGTCACTACTGCTCACGCGCACTCAGACTCACTACTGCTCATGCGCACTCGGGGTCACTACTGCTCACGCGCACACGGGCTCACTACTGCGGATGCGCAATCGGGCTCACTACTGCGCATGCGCACACGGGCTCACTACTGCGCATGCGCGCACGGGCCCACTACTGCGCATGCGCACTCCGGCTCAAACCTGCACATGCGCACACGGACTCACTACTGCGGATGCGCAATCGGGCTCACTACTGCGGATGCGCGCTCGGGCTCACTACTGTGGATGCGCACCCGGGCTCACTACTGCGCATGCGAGCACGGGCCCCCTACTGCGCATGCGCACTCCGGCTCAGACCTGCACATGCGCACACGGACTCACTACTGCGGATGCGCAATCGGGCTCACTACTGCGGATGCGCGCTCGGGCTCACTACTGCGCATGCGCACCCGGGCTCACTACTGCGCATGCGAGCACGGGCCCACTACTGCGCATGCGCACTCCGGCTCAGACCTGCACATGCGCACACGGACTCACTACTGCGGATGCGCACTCGGACTCACTACTGCGGATGCGTGCTCGATCTCACTACTGCGCATGCGCACACGGGCTCACTACTGCGCATGCGCGCATGGGCCCACTACTGCGCATGCGCACTCCGGCTCAGGCCTGCACATGCGCACACGGACTCACTACTGCGGATGCGCAATCGGGCTCACTAATGCGGATGCGCGCTCGGGCTCACTACTGCGCATGCGCACCCGGGCTCACTACTGCGCATGCGAGCACGGGCCCACTACTGCGCATGCGCACTCCGGCTCAGACCTGCACATGCGCACACGGACTCACTACTGCGGATGCGCAATCGGGCTCACTACTGTGCATGCGCACTCGGGGTCACTACTGCTCATGCGCACTCGGGGTCACTACTGCTCATGCGCACTCGGACTCACTACTGCTCATGCGCACTCGGAGTCACTACTGCGTATGCGCAATCCGGCTCACTACTGCTCATGCGCAATTGGACTCACTACTGCGCATGCGCGCTCGGGCTCACTACTGCGGATGCGCGCTCGGGCTCACTACTGCGCATGCGCACTCGGGGTCACTACTGCTCATGCGCACTCGGACTCACTACTGCTCATGCGCACTTGGGGTCATTACTGCTCATGCGCACTCGGGGTCACTACTGCTCATGCGCACTCGGACTCACTACTGCTCATGCGCACTCGGGCTCACTACTGTGCATGCGCACTCGGACTCACTACTGCTCATGCGCACTCGGGCTCACTACTGTGCATGCGCACTCGGGGTCACTACTGCTCACGCGCACTCAGACTCACTACTGCTCATGCGAGCACGGGCCCACTACTGCGCATGCGCACTCCGGCTCAGCCCTGCACATGCGCACACGGACTCACTACTGCGGATGCGCACACGGGCTCACTACTGTGCATGCGCACTCGGGGTCACTACTGCTCATGCGCACACGGGGTCACTACTGCTCATGCGCACTCGGACTCACTACTGCTCATGCGCACTTGGGGTCACTACAGCGCATGCGCACTCGGACTCACTACTGCGGATGCGCGCTCGATCTCACTACTGCGCATGCGCACACGGGCTCACTACTGCGCATGCGCACTCGGGGTCACTACTGCTCATGCGCACACGGGGTCACTACTGCTCATGCGCACTCGGACTCACTACTGCTCATGCGCACTTGGGGTCACTACAGCGCATGCGCACTCGGACTCACTACTGCGGATGCGCGCTCGATCTCACTACTGCGCATGCGCACACGGGCTCACTACTGCGCATGCGCGCATGGGCCCACTACTGCGCATGCGCACTCCGGCTCAGGCCTGCACATGCGCACACGGACTCACTACTGCGGATGCGCAATCGGGCTCACTACTGCGGATGCGCGCTCGGGCTCACTACTGCGCATGCGCACCCGGGCTCACTACTGCGCATGCGAGCACGGGCCCACTACTGCGCATGCGCACTCCGGCTCAGACCTGCACATGCGCATTCGAGCTCACTTCTGCGCATGCGCACTCGGACTCACTACTGCTCATGCGCACTCGAGGTCACTACTGCTCATGCGCACTCGGACTCACTACTGCGGATGCGCGCTCGGGCTCACTACTGCGCATGCGCACACGGGCTCACTACTGCGCATGCGCGCACGGGCACACTATTGCGCATGCGCACTCCGGCTCAGACCTGCACATGCGCACACGGACTCACTACTGCGGATGCGCAATCGGGCTCACTACTGTGCATAAGCACTCGGGGTCACTACTGCTCATGCGCACTCGGACTCACTACTGCTCATGCACACTCGGGCTCACTACTGTGCATGCGCACTCGGGCTCACTACTGTGCATGCGCACTCGGTGTCACTACTGCTCACGCGCACTCGGACTCACTACTGCTCATGCGCATTCGAGCTCACTTCTGCGCATGCGCACACGGGCTCACTACTGTGCATGCGCAGTCGGGGTCACTACTGCTCATGCGCACTCGGGGTCACTACTGCTCATGCGCACTCGCACTCACTACTGCTCATGCGCACTTGGGGTCACTACTGCTCACGCGCACTCGGACTCACTACTGCTCATGCGCACAGGGGCGCACTACTGTGCACGCGCACTCGGGCCCACTACTGCGCATGCGCACTCCGGCTCAGACCTGCACATGCGCCCACGGACTCACTACTGCGGATGCGCAATCGGGCTCACTACTGCGGATGCGCGCTCGGGATCACTACTGCGCATGCGCACCCGGGCTCACTACTGCGCATGCGCGCACGGGCCCACTACTGCGCATGCGCTCTCCGGCTAAGACCTGCACATGCGCACACGGACTCACTACTGCGGATGCGCAATCGGGCTCACTACTGTGCATGCGCACTCGGGGTCACTACTGCTCATGCGCACTCGGACTCAGTACTGCTGATGCGCACTCGGGGTCACTACTGCTCATGCGCACTCGAACTCACTACTACTCATGCGCACACGGGCTCACTACTGCGGATGCGCGCTCGGACTCACTACTGCGGATGCGCGCTCGGGCTTACTACTGCGCATGCGCACACGGGCCCACTACTGCGCATGCGCACTCCGGCTCAGACCTGCACATGCGCACACGGACTCACTACTGCGGATGCGCAATCGGGCTCACTACTGCGGATGCGCGCTCGGGCTCACTACTGCGCAGGCGCACCCGGGCTCACTACTGCGCATGCGCGCACGGGTCGCTACTGCGCATTCGCTCACGGGCTCACACTGTGCATGCACACTTGGGGTCACTACTGCGCATGCGCACTCTGGTTCACTACTGCTCATGCGCAATCGGTCTCACTACTGCGGATGAACAATCGGGCTCACTACTGCGCATGCGCACTCCGGCTCAGACCTGCACATGCGCACACGGAATCACTACTGCGGATGCGCAATCGGGCCCACTACTGCGCATGCGCACTCCGGCTCAGACCTGCACATGCGCACACGGACTCACTACTGCTCATGCGCACTCGGGGTCACTACTGCTCATGCGCACTCGGACTCACTACTGCTCATGCGCAATCGGACTCACTACTGCGCATGCGCGCTCGGGCTCACTACTGCGCATACGCGCTCGGGTCGCTACTGCGCATTCGCTCACGGGCTCACACTGTGCATGCACACTTGGGGTCACTACTGCGCATGCGCACTCTGGCTCACTACTGCGCATGCGCACTCCGGTCAGGCCTGTGCATGCCCACTCAGGCTCACTACTGCGCATGCGCACTCTGGTTCACTACTGCTCATGCGCAATCGGTCTCACTACTGCGGATGAACAATCGTGCTCACTACTGCGCATGCGCACTCCGGCTCAGACCTGCACATGCGCACACGGACTCACTACTGCGGATGCGCAATCGGGCTCACTACTGCGGATGCGCGCTCGGGCTCACTACTGCTCATGCGCACCCGGGCTCACTACTGCTCATGCTCACTCGGACTCACTACTGCTCATGCGCACTCGGGGTCACTACTGCTCATGCGCACTCGAACTCACTACTGCGCATGCGCGCTCGGGCTCACTACTGCGCATACGCGCTCGGGTCGCTACTGCGCATTCGCTCACGGGCTCACACTGTGCATGCACACTTGGTGTCACTACTGCGCATGCGCACTCTGGCTCACTACTGCGCATGCGCACTTCGGTCAGGCCTGTGCATGCGCACTCAGGCTCACTACTGCGCATGCGCAATCGGTCTCACTACTGCGGATGAACAATCGTGCTCACTACTGCGCATGCGCACTCCGGCTCAGACCTGCACATGCGCACACGGACTCACTACTGCGGATGCGCAATCGGGCTCACTACTGCGGATGCGCGCTCGGGCTCACTACTGCGCATGCGCACCCGGACTCACTACTGCGCATGCGCGCACGGGCCCACTACTGCGCATGCGCACTCCGGCTCAGACATGCATATGCGCACACGGACTCACTACTGGGGATGCGCAATCGGGCTCACTACTGTGCATGCGCACTCGGGGTCGCTACTGCTCATGCGCACTCGGGATCACTACTGCTCATGCGCACTCGGACTCACTACTGCTCATGCGCACTCGGGGTCACTACTGCTCATGCGCACTCGAACTCACTACTACTCATGCGCATTCGGGGTCACTACTGCTCACGCGCACTCGGACTCACTACTGCTCATGCGCATTCGGGGTCACTACTGCGCATGCGCACTCGGACTCACTACTGCGGATGCGCGCTCGGGCTTACTACTGCGCATGCGCACACGGGCTCACTACTGCGCAGGCGCACACGGGCTCACTACTGCGGATGCGCGCTCGGACTCACTACTGCGGATGCGCGCTCGGGCTTACTACTGCGCATGCGCACACGGGCTCACTACTGCGCATGCGCACACGGGCTCACTACTGCGCATGCGCGCACGGGCCCACTACTGCGCATGCGCACTCCGGCTCAGACCTGCACATGCGCACACGGACTCACTACTGCGGATGCGCAATCGGGCTCACTACTGCGGATGCGCGCTCGGACTCACTACTGCTCATGCGCATTTGGGGTCACTACTGCTCACGCGCACTCGGACTCACTACTGCTCATGCGCACAGGGGCGCACTACTGTGCACGCGCACTCGGGGTCACTACTGCTCATGCGCACTCGGGCTCACTACTGTGCATGCGCACTCGGTGTCACTACTGCTCACGCGCACTCGGACTCACTACTGCTCATGCGCATTCGAGCTCACTTCTGCGCATGCGCACACGGGCTCACTACTGTGCATGCGCAGTCGGGGTCACTACTGCTCAGGCGCACTCGGGGTCACTACTGCTCATGCGCACTCGCACTCACTACTGCTCATGCGCACTTGGGGTCACTACTGCTCACGCGCACTCGGACTCACTACTGCTCATGCGCACAGGGGCGCACTACTGTGCACGCGCACTCGGGCCCACTACTGTGCATGCGCACTCCGGCTCAGACCTGCACATGCGCACACGGACTCACTACTGCGGATGCGCAATCGGGCTCACTACTGAGGATGCGCGCTCGGGCTCACTACTGCGCATGCGCACCCGGGCTCACTACTACTCATGCGCAATCGGGCTCACTATTGTGCATGCGCACTCGGACTCACTACTGCTCATGCGCACTCGGGGTCACTACTGCTCATGTGCACTCGGATTCACTACTGCTCATGCGCATTCGGGGTCACTACTGCGCATGCGCACTCGGACTCACTACTGCGGATGCGCGCTCGGGCTCACTACTGCGCATGCGCACACGGGCTCACTACTGCGCATGCGCGCACGGGCCCACTACTGCGCATGCGCACTCCGGCTCAGACCTGCACATGCGCACACGGACTCACTACTGCGGATGCGCAATCGGGCTCACTACTGCGGATGCGCGCTCGGGCTCACTACTGCGCATGCGCACCCGGGCTCACTACTGCGCATGCGCGCACGGGCCCACTACTGCGCATGCGCACTCCGGCTAAGACCTGCACATGCGCACACGGACTCACTACTGCGGATGCGCAATCGGGCTCACTACTGTGCATGCGCACTCGGGGTCACTACTGCTCATGCGCATTCGGGGTCACTACTGCGCATGCGCACTCGGACTCACTACTGCGGATGCGCGCTCGGGCTTACTACTGCGCATGCGCACACGGGCTCACTACTGCGCATGCGCACACGGGCTCACTACTGCGCATGCGCGCACGGGCCCACTACTGCGCATGCGCACTCCGGCTCAGACCTGCACATGCGCAATCGGACTCACTACTGCGCATGCGCGCTCGGGCTCACTACTGCGGATGCGCGCTCGGGCTCACTACTGCGCATGCGCACCCGGGCTCACTACTGCGCATGCGCGCACGGGCCCACTACTGCGCATGCGCACTCCGGCACAGACCTGCACATGCGCACACGGGCTCACTACTGCGGATGCGCAATCGGGCTCACTACTGTGCATGCGCACACGGGGTCACTACTGCTCATGCGCACTCGGGGTCAATACTGCTCATGCGCACTCGGACTCACTACTGCTCATGCGCACTCGGGGTCACTACTGCTCATGTGCACTCGGATTCACTACTGCTCATGCGCATTCGGGGTCACTACTGCGCATGCGCACTCGGACTCACTACTGCGGATGCGCGCTCGATCTCACTACTGCGCATGCGCACACGGGCTCACTACTGCGCATGCGCGCACGGGCCCACTACTGCGTATGCGCACTCCGGCTCAGACCTGCACATGCGCACACGGACTCACTACTGCGGATGCGCAATCGGGCTCACTACTGTGCATGCGCACTCGGGGTCACTACTGCTCATGCGCACTCGGGGTCACTACTGCTCATGCGCACTCGGACTCACTACTGCTCATGCGCACTCGGAGTCACTACTGCGTATGCGCAATCCGGCTCACTACTGCTCATGCGCAATCGGACTCACTACTGCGCATGCGCGCTCGGGCTCACTACTGCGGATGCGCGCTCGGGCTCACTACTGTGCATGCGCACCCGGGCTCACTACTGCGCATGCGCGCACGGGTCGCTACTGCGCATTCGCTCACGGGCTCACACTGTGCATGCACACTTGGGGTCACTACTGCGCATGCGCACTCTGGCTCACTACTGCGCATGCGCACTCCGGTCAGGCCTGTGCATGCGCACTCAGGTTCACTACTGCGCATGCGCACTCTGGTTCACTACTGCTCATGCGCAATCGGTCTCACTACTGCGGATGAACAATCGTGCTCACTACTGCGCATGCGCACTCCGGCTCAGACCTGCACATGCGCACACGGACTCACTACTGCGGATGCGCAATCGGGCTCACTACTGCGGATGCGCGCTCGGGCTCACTACTGCTCATGCGCACCCGGGCTCACTACTGCTCATGCTCACTCGGACTCACTACTGCTCATGCGCACTCGGGGTCACTACTGCTCATGCGCACTCGAACTCACTACTGCGCATGCGCGCTCGGGCTCACTACTGCGCATACGCGCTCGGGTCGCTACTGCGCATTCGCTTACGGGCTCACACTGTGCATGCACACTTGGTGTCACTACTGCGCATGCGCACTCTGGCTCACTACTGCGCATGCGCACTTCGGTCAGGCCTGTGCATGCGCACTCAGGCTCACTACTGCGCATGCGCAATCGGTCTCACTACTGCGGTTGAACAATCGTGCTCACTACTGCGCATGCGCACTCCGGCTCAGACCTGCACATGCGCACACGGACTCACTACTGCGGATGCGCAATCGGGCACACTACTGCGGATGCGCGCTCGGGCTCACTACTGCGCACGCGCACCCGGGCTCACTACGGCTCATGCTCACTCGGACTCACTACTGCTCATGCGCACTCGGGGTCACTACTGCTCATGCGCACTCGGACTCACTACTGCGGATGCGCGCTCGGGCTCACTACTGCGCATGCGCACACGGGCTCACTACTGCGCATGCGCTCACGGGCCCACTACTGCGCATGCGCACTCCGGCTCAGACCTGCACATGCGCACACGGACTCACTACTGCGGATGCGCAATCGGGCTCACTACTGCGGATGCGCGCTCGGGCTCACTACTGCGCATGCGCACACGGGCTCACTACTGCGCATGCGCGCACGGGCCCACTACTGCGCATGCGCACTCCGGCTCAGACCTGTACATGCGCAATCGGACTCACTACTGCGCATGCGCGCTCGGGCTCACTACTGCGGATGCGCGCTCGGGCTTACTACTGCGCATGCGCACTCGGGGTCACTACTGCTCATGCGCACTCGAACTCACTACTACTCATGCGCATTCGGGGTCACTACTGCTCACGCGCACTCGGACTCACTACTGCTCATGCGCACTCGGGGTCACTACTGCTCATGCGCACTCGGACTCACTACTGCGGATGCGCGCTCGGGCTTACTACTGCGCATGCGCACACGGGCTCACTACTGCGCAGGCGCACACGGGCTCACTACTGCGGATGCGCGCTCGGACTCACTACTGCGGATGCGCGCTCGGGCTTACTACTGCGCATGCGCACACGGGCTCACTACTGCGCATGCGCACACGGGCTCACTACTGCGCATGCGCGCACGGGCCCACTACTGCGCATGCGCACACGGGCTCACTACTGCGGATGCGCAATCGGGCTCACTACTGTGCATGCGCACACGGGCTCACTACTGCGCAGGCGCTCACGGGCCCACTACTGCGCATGCGCACTCCGGCTCAGACCTGCACATGCGCACACGGACTCACTACTGCGGATGCGCAATCGGGCTCACTACTGCGGATGCGCGCTCGGGCTCACTACTGCGCATGCGCGCACGGGCCCACTACTGCGCATGCGCACTCCGGCTCAGACATGCATATGCGCACACGGACTCACTACTGGGGATGCGCAATCGGGCTCACTACTGTGCATGCGCACTCGGGGTCGCTACTGCTCATGCGCACTCGGGATCACTACTGCTCATGCGCACTCGGACTCACTACTGCTCATGCGCACTCGGGGTCACTACTGCTCATGCGCACTCGGACTCACTACTGCGGATGCGCGCTCGGGCTTACTACTGCGCATGCGCACACGGGCTCACTACTGCGCAGGCGCACACGGGCTCACTACTGCGGATGCGCGCTCGGACTCACTACTGCGGATGCGCGCTCGGGCTTACTACTGCGCATGCGCACACGGGCTCACTACTGCGCATGCGCACACGGGCTCACTACTGCGCATGCGCGCACGGGCCCACTACTGCGCATGCGCACTCCGGCACAGACCTGCACATGCGCACACGGGCTCACTACTGCGGATGCGCAATCGGGCTCACTACTGTGCATGCGCACTCGGGGTCACTACTGCTCATGCGCACTCGGGGTCAATACTGCTCATGCGCACTCGGACTCACTACAGCTCATGCGCACTCGGGGTCACTACTGCTCATGCGCACTCGAACTCACTACTACTCATGCGCATTCGGGGTCACTACTGCTCACGCGCACTCGGACTCACTACTGCTCATGCGCATTCGGGGTCACTACTGCGCATGCGCACTCGGACTCACTACTGCGGATGCGCGCTCGGGCTCACTACTGCGCATGCGCACACGGGCTCACTACTGCGCATGCGCGCACGGGCCCACTACTGCGCATGCGCACTCCGGCTCAGACCTGCACATGCGCAATCGGACTCACTACTGCGCATGCGTGCTCGGGCTCACTACTGCGGATGCGCGCTCGGACTCACTACTGCGGATGCGCGCTCGGGCTTACTGCTGCGCATGCGCACACGGGCTCACTACTGCGCATGCGCACACGGGCTCACTACTGCTCATGCGCACTCGGGGTCACTACTGCTCATGCGCACTCGGACTCACTACTGCTCATGCGCATTCGGGGTCACTACTGCGCATGCGCACTCGGACTCACTACTGCGGATGCGCGCTCGGGCTTACTACTGCGCATGCGCACACGGGCTCACTACTGCGCATGCGCACACGGGCTCACTACTGCGCATGCGCGCACGGGCCCACTACTGCGCATGCGCACTCCGGCTCAGACCTGCACATGCGCAATCGGACTCACTACTGCGCATGCGCGCTCGGGCTCACTACTGCGGATGCGCGCTCGGGCTCACTACTGCGCATGCGCACCCGGGCTCACTACTGCGCATGCGCGCACGGGCCCACTACTGCGTATGCGCACTCCGGCTCAGACCTGCACATGCGCACACGGACTCACTACTGCGGATGCGCAATCGGGCTCACTACTGTGCATGCGCACTCGGGGTCACTACTGCTCATGCGCACTCGGGGTCACTACTGCTCATGCGCACTCGGACTCACTACTGCTCATGCGCACTCGGAGTCACTACTGCGTATGCGCAATCCGGCTCACTACTGCTCATGCGCAATCGGACTCACTACTGCGCATGCGCGCTCGGGCTCACTACTGCGGATGCGCGCTCGGGCTCACTACTGTGCATGCGCACCCGGGCTCACTACTGCGCATGCGCGCACGGGCCCACTACTGCGCATGCGCACTCCGGCTCGGACCTGCACATGCGCATTCGAGCTCACTTCTGCGCATGCGCACACGGGCTCACTACTGTGCATGCGCACTCGGGGTCACTACTGCTCACGTGCACTCAGACTCACTACTGCTCATGCGCACTCGGGGTCACTACTGCTCATGCGCACTCGGACTCACTACTGCGGATGCGCGCTCGGGCTCACTACTGCGCATGCGCACTCCGGCTCAGACCTGCACATGCGCATTCGAGCTCACTTCTGCGCATGCGCACACGGGCTCACTACTGTGCATGCGCACTCGGGGTCACTACTGCTCACGTGCACTCAGACTCACTACTGCTCATGCGCACTCGGGGTCACTACTGCTCATGCGCACTCGGACTCACTACTGTGCATGCGCACTCAGACTCACTACTGCTCATGCGCACTCGGGGTCACTACTGCTCATGCGCACTCGGACTCACTACTGTGCATGCGCACTCGGACTCACTACTGCTCATGCGCACTCGGGCTCACTACTGTGCATGCGCACTCGGGGTCACTACTGCTCACGCGCACTCAGACTCACTACTGCTCATGCGCACTCGGGGTCACTACCGCTCACGCGCACTCGGACTCACTACTGCGCATGCGCGCTCGGGCTCACTACTGCGGATGCGCGCTCGGGCTCACTACTGTGCATGCGCACCCGGGCTCACTACTGCGCATGCGCGCACGGGCCCACTACTGCGCATGCGCACTCCGGCTCAGACCTGCACATGCGCACACGGACTCACTACTGCGGATGCGCAATCGGGCTCACTACTGCGCATGCGCAGTCCGGCTCAGACCTGCACATGCGCATTCGAGCTCACTTCTGCGCATGCGCACTCGGACTCACTACTGCTCATGCGCACTCGAGGTCACTACTGCTCATGCGCACTCGGACTCACTACTGCTCATGCGCATTCGGGGTCACTACTGCGCATGCGCACTCGGACTCACTACTGCGAATGCGCGCTCGGGCTCACTACTGCGCATGCGCACTCCGGCTCAGACCTGCACATGCGCATTCGAGCTCACTTCTGCGCATGCGCACACGGGCTCACTACTGTGCATGCGCACTCGGGGTCACTTCTGCGCATGCGCACTAGGACTCACTACTGCTCATGCGCACTCGAGGTCACTACTGCTCATGCGCACTCGGACTCACTACTGCTCATGCGCATTCGGGGTCACTACTGCGCATGCGCACTCGGACTCACTACTGCGAATGCGCGCTCGGGCTCACTACTGCGCATGCGCACTCCGGCTCAGACCTGCACATGCGCATTCGAGCTCACTTCTGCGCATGCGCACACGGGCTCACTACTGTGCATGCGCATTCGTGGTCACTACTGCTCATGCGCACTCGGGGTCACTACTGCTCATGCGCACTCGGACTCACTACTGCTCATGCGCACTTGGGGTCACTACTGCTCACGCGCACTCGGAGTCACTACTGCGTATGCGCAATCCGGCTCACTACTGCTCATGCGCAATCGGACTCACTACTGCGCATGCGCGCTCGGGCTCACTACTGCGGATGCGCGCTCGGGCTCACTACTGTGCATGCGCACCCGGGCTCACTACTGCGCATGCGCGCACGGGCCCACTACTGCGCATGCGCACTCCGGCTCAGACCTGCACATGCGCATTCGAGTTCACTTCTGCGCATGCGCACTCGGACTCACTGCTGCTCATGCGCACTCGAGGTCACTACTGCTCATGCGCACTCGGACTCACTACTGCTCATGCGCATTCGGGGTCACTACTGCGCATGCGCACTCGGACTCACTACTGCGAATGCGCGCTCGGGCTCACTACTGCGCATGCGCACTCCGGCTCAGACCTGCACATGCGCATTCGTGCTCACTTCTGCGCATGCGCACACGGGCTCACTACTGTGCATGCGCACTCGGGGTCACTACTGCTCATGCGCACTCGGGGTCACTACTGCTCATGCGCACTCGGACTCACTACTGCTCATGCGCACTTGGGGTCACTACTGCTCATGCGCACTCGGGGTCACTACTGCTCATACGCACTCGGACTCACTAGTGCTCATGCGCACTTGGGGTCACTACTGCTCACGCGGACTCGGACTCACTACTGCTCATGCGCACAGGGGCGCACTACTGTGCACGCGCACTCGGGGTCACTACTGCTCATGCGCACTCGGACTCACTACTGCTCATGCGCACTCGGGCTCACTACTGTGCATGCGCACTCGCGGTCACTACTGCTCACGCGCACTCAGACTCACTACTGCTCATGCGCACTCGGACTCACTACTGCTCATGCGCACTTGGGGTCACTACTGCTCACGCGCACTCGGAGTCACTACTGCGTATGCGCAATCCGGCTCACTACTGCTCATGCGCAATCGGACTCACTACTGCGCATGCGCGCTCGGGCTCACTACTGCGGATGCGCGCTCGGGCTCACTACTGTGCATGCGCACCCGGGCTCACTACTGCGCATGCGCGCACGGGCCCACTACTGCGCATGCGCACTCCGGCTCAGACCTGCACATGCGCATTCGATCTCACTTCTGCGCATGCGCACTCGGACTCACTACTGCTCATGCGCACTCGAGGTCACTACTGCTCATGCGCACTCGGACTCACTACTGCTCATGCGCATTCGGGGTCACTACTGCGCATGCGCACTCGGACTCACTACTGCGAATGCGCGCTCGGGCTCACTACTGCGCATGCGCACTCCGGCTCAGACCTGCACATGCGCATTCGTGCTCACTTCTGCGCATGCGCACACGGGCTCACTACTGTGCATGCGCACTCGGGGTCACTACTGCTCATGCGCACTCGGGGTCACTACTGCTCATGCGCACTCGGACTCACTACTGCTCATGCGCACTTGGGGTCACTACTGCTCATGCGCACTCGGGGTCACTACTGCTCATACGCACTCGGACTCACTAGTGCTCATGCGCACTTGGGGTCACTACTGCTCACGCGGACTCGGACTCACTACTGCTCATGCGCACAGGGGCGCACTACTGTGCACGCGCACTCGGGGTCACTACTGCTCATGCGCACTCGGACTCACTACTGCTCATGCGCACTCGGGCTCACTACTGTGCATGCGCACTCGCGGTCACTACTGCTCACGCGCACTCAGACTCACTACTGCTCATGCGCACTCGGGGTCACTACTGCTCATGCGCACTCGGACTCACTACTGTGCATGCGCACTCAGATTCACTACTGCTCATGCGCACTCGGGGTCACTACTGCTCATGCGCACTCGGACTCACTACTGTGCATGCGCACTCGGACTCACTACTGCTCATGCGCACTCGGGCTCACTACTGTGCATGCGCACTCGGGGTCACTACTGCTCACGCGCACTCAGACTCACTACTGCTCATGCGCACTCGGGGTCACTACTGCTCACGCGCACTCGGACTCACTACTGCGCATGCGCGCTCGGGCTCACTACTGCGGATGCGCGCTCGGGCTCACTACTGCGCATGCGCACCCGGGCTCACTACTGCGCATGCGCGCACGGGTCCACTACTGCGCATGCGCACTCCGGCTCAGACCTGCACATGCGCACACGGACTCACTACTGCGGATGCGCAATCGGGCTCACTACTGCGCATGCGCAGTCCGGCTCAGACCTGCACATGCGCATTCGAGCTCACTTCTGCGCATGCGCACTCGGACTCACTACTGCTCATGCGCACTCGAGGTCACTACTGCTCATGCGCACTCGGACTCACTACTGCGCATGCGCGCACGGGCCCATTACTGCGCATGCGCACTCCGGCTCAGACCTGCACATGCGCAATCGGACTCACTACTGCGCATGCGTGCTCGGGCTCACTACTGCGGATGCGCGCTCGGACTCACTACTGCGGATGCGCGCTCGGGCTTACTGCTGCGCATGCGCACACGGGCTCACTACTGCTCATGCGCATTCGGGGTCACTACTGCGCATGCGCACTCGGACTCACTACTGCGGATGCGCGCTCGGGCTTACTACTGCGCATGCGCACACGGGCTCGCTACTGCGCATGCGCACACGGGCTCACTACTGCGCATGCGCGCACGGGCCCACTACTGCGCATGCGCACTCCGGCTCAGACCTGCACATGCGCAATCGGACTCACTACTGCGCATGCGCGCTCGGGCTCACTACTGCGGATGCGCGCTCGGGCTCACTACTGCGCATGCGCACCCGGGCTCACTACTGCGCATGCGCGCACGGGCCCACTACTGCGTATGCGCACTCCGGCTCAGACCTGCACATGCTCACACGGACTCACTACTGCGGATGCGCAATCGGGCTCACTACTGTGCATGCGCACTCGGGGTCACTACTGCTCATGCGCACTCGGGGTCACTACTGCTCATGCGCACTCGGACTCACTACTGCTCATGCGCACTCGGAGTCACTACTGCGTATGCGCAATCCGGCTCACTACTGCTCATGCGCAATCGGACTCACTACTGCGCATGCGCGCTCGGGCTCACTACTGCGGATGCGCGCTCGGGCTCACTACTGTGCATGCGCACCCGGGCTCACTACTGCGCATGCGCGCACGGGCCCACTACTGCGCATGCGCACTCCGGCTCGGACCTGCACATGCGCACACGGACTCACTACTGCGGATGCGCGCTCGGGCTCACTACTGCGCATGCGCACTCCGGCTCAGACCTGCACATGCGCATTCGAGCTCACTTCTGCGCATGCGCACACGGGCTCACTACTGTGCATGCGCACTCGGGGTCACTACTGCTCACGTGCACTCAGACTCACTACTGCTCATGCGCACTCGGGGTCACTACTGCTCATGCGCACTCGGAGTCACTACTGTGCATGCGCACTCAGACTCACTACTGCTCATGCGCACTCGGGGTCACTACTGCTCATGCGCACTCGGACTCACTACTGTGCATGCGCACTCGGACTCACTACTGCTCATGCGCACTCGGGCTCACTACTGTGCATGCGCACTCGGGGTCACTACTGCTCACGCGCACTCAGACTCACTACTGCTCATGCGCACTCGGGGTCACTACCGCTCACGCGCACTCGGACTCACTACTGCGCATGCGCGCTCGGGCTCACTACTGCGGATGCGCGCTCGGGCTCACTACTGTGCATGCGCACCCGGGCTCACTACTGCGCATGCGCGCACGGGCCCACTACTGCGCATGCGCACTCCGGCTCAGACCTGCACATGCGCACACGGACTCACTACTGCGGATGCGCAATCGGGCTCACTACTGCGCATGCGCAGTCCGGCTCAGACCTGCACATGCGCATTCGAGCTCACTTCTGCGCATGCGCACTCGGACTCACTACTGCTCATGCGCACTCGAGGTCACTACTGCTCATGCGCACTCGGACTCACTACTGCTCATGCGCATTCGGGGTCACTACTGCGCATGCGCACTCGGACTCACTACTGCGAATGCGCGCTCGGGCTCACTACTGCGCATGCGCACTCCGGCTCAGACCTGCACATGCGCATTCGAGCTCACTTCTGCGCATGCGCACACGGGCTCACTACTGTGCATGCGCACTCGGGGTCACTTCTGCGCATGCGCACTAGGACTCACTACTGCTCATGCGCACTCGAGGTCACTACTGCTCATGCGCACTCGGACTCACTACTGCTCATGCGCATTCGGGGTCACTACTGCGCATGCGCACTCGGACTCACTACTGCGAATGCGCGCTCGGGCTCACTACTGCGCATGCGCACTCCGGCTCAGACCTGCACATGCGCATTCGAGCTCACTTCTGCGCATGCGCACACGGGCTCACTACTGTGCATGCGCATTCGTGGTCACTACTGCTCATGCGCACTCGGGGTCACTACTGCTCATGCGCACTCGGACTCACTACTGCTCATGCGCACTTGGGGTCACTACTGCTCACGCGCACTCGGAGTCACTACTGCGTATGCGCAATCCGGCTCACTACTGCTCATGCGCAATCGGACTCACTACTGCGCATGCGCGCTCGGGCTCACTACTGCGGATGCGCGCTCGGGCTCACTACTGTGCATGCGCACCCGGGCTCACTACTGCGCATGCGCGCACGGGCCCACTACTGCGCATGCGCACTCCGGCTCAGACCTGCACATGCGCATTCGAGTTCACTTCTGCGCATGCGCACTCGGACTCACTGCTGCTCATGCGCACTCGAGGTCACTACTGCTCATGCGCACTCGGACTCACTACTGCTCATGCGCATTCGGGGTCACTACTGCGCATGCGCACTCGGACTCACTACTGCGAATGCGCGCTCGGGCTCACTACTGCGCATGCGCACTCCGGCTCAGACCTGCACATGCGCATTCGTGCTCACTTCTGCGCATGCGCACACGGGCTCACTACTGTGCATGCGCACTCGGGGTCACTACTGCTCATGCGCACTCGGGGTCACTACTGCTCATGCGCACTCGGACTCACTACTGCTCATGCGCACTTGGGGTCACTACTGCTCATGCGCACTCGGGGTCACTACTGCTCATGCGCACTCGGACTCACTACTGCTCATGCGCACTTGGGGTCACTACTGCTCACGCGCACTCGGAGTCACTACTGCGTATGCGCAATCCGGCTCACTACTGCTCATGCGCAATCGGACTCACTACTGCGCATGCGCGCTCGGGCTCACTACTGCGGATGCGCGCTCGGGCTCACTACTGTGCATGCGCACCCGGGCTCACTACTGCGCATGCGCGCACGGGCCCACTACTGCGCATGCGCACTCCGGCTCAGACCTGCACATGCGCATTCGATCTCACTTCTGCGCATGCGCACTCGGACTCACTACTGCTCATGCGCACTCGAGGTCACTACTGCTCATGCGCACTCGGACTCACTACTGCTCATGCGCACTTGGGGTCACTACTGCTCATGCGCACTCGGGGTCACTACTGCTCATACGCACTCGGACTCACTAGTGCTCATGCGCACTTGGGGTCACTACTGCTCACGCGGACTCGGACTCACTACTGCTCATGCGCACAGGGGCGCACTACTGTGCACGCGCACTCGGGGTCACTACTGCTCATGCGCACTCGGACTCACTACTGCTCATGCGCACTCGGGCTCACTACTGTGCATGCGCACTCGCGGTCACTACTGCTCACGCGCACTCAGACTCACTACTGCTCATGCGCACTCGGGGTCACTACTGCTCATGCGCACTCGGACTCACTACTGTGCATGCGCACTCAGACTCACTACTGCTCATGCGCACTCGGGGTCACTACTGCTCATGCGCACTCGGACTCACTACTGTGCATGCGCACTCGGACTCACTACTGCTCATGCGCACTCGGGCTCACTACTGTGCATGCGCACTCGGGGTCACTACTGCTCACGCGCACTCAGACTCACTACTGCTCATGCGCACTCGGGGTCACTACTGCTCACGCGCACTCGGACTCACTACTGCGCATGCGCGCTCGGGCTCACTACTGCGGATGCGCGCTCGGGCTCACTACTGCGCATGCGCACCCGGGCTCACTACTGCGCATGCGCGCACGGGTCCACTACTGCGCATGCGCACTCCGGCTCAGACCTGCACATGCGCACACGGACTCACTACTGCGGATGCGCAATCGGGCTCACTACTGCGCATGCGCAGTCCGGCTCAGACCTGCACATGCGCATTCGAGCTCACTTCTGCGCATGCGCACTCGGACTCACTACTGCTCATGCGCACTCGAGGTCACTACTGCTCATGCGCACTCGGACTCACTACTGCGCATGCGCGCACGGGCCCACTACTGCGCATGCGCACTCCGGCTCAGACCTGCACATGCGCAATCGGACTCACTACTGCGCATGCGTGCTCGGGCTCACTACTGCGGATGCGCGCTCGGACTCACTACTGCGGATGCGCGCTCGGGCTTACTGCTGCGCATGCGCACACGGGCTCACTACTGCTCATGCGCATTCGGGGTCACTACTGCGCATGCGCACTCGGACTCACTACTGCGGATGCGCGCTCGGGCTTACTACTGCGCATGCGCACACGGGCTCGCTACTGCGCATGCGCACACGGGCTCACTACTGCGCATGCGCGCACGGGCCCACTACTGCGCATGCGCACTCCGGCTCAGACCTGCACATGCGCAATCGGACTCACTACTGCGCATGCGCGCTCGGGCTCACTACTGCGGATGCGCGCTCGGGCTCACTACTGCGCATGCGCACCCGGGCTCACTACTGCGCATGCGCGCACGGGCCCACTACTGCGTATGCGCACTCCGGCTCAGACCTGCACATGCTCACACGGACTCACTACTGCGGATGCGCAATCGGGCTCACTACTGTGCATGCGCACTCGGGGTCACTACTGCTCATGCGCACTCGGGGTCACTACTGCTCATGCGCACTCGGACTCACTACTGCTCATGCGCACTCGGAGTCACTACTGCGTATGCGCAATCCGGCTCACTACTGCTCATGCGCAATCGGACTCACTACTGCGCATGCGCGCTCGGGCTCACTACTGCGGATGCGCGCTCGGGCTCACTACTGTGCATGCGCACCCGGGCTCACTACTGCGCATGCGCGCACGGGCCCACTACTGCGCATGCGCACTCCGGCTCGGACCTGCACATGCGCACACGGACTCACTACTGCGGATGCGCGCTCGGGCTCACTACTGCGCATGCGCACTCCGGCTCAGACCTGCACATGCGCATTCGAGCTCACTTCTGCGCATGCGCACACGGGCTCACTACTGTGCATGCGCACTCGGGGTCACTACTGCTCACGTGCACTCAGACTCACTACTGCTCATGCGCACTCGGGGTCACTACTGCTCATGCGCACTCGGACTCACTACTGTGCATGCGCACTCAGACTCACTACTGCTCATGCGCACTCGGGGTCACTACTGCTCATGCGCACTCGGACTCACTACTGTGCATGCGCACTCGGACTCACTACTGCTCATGCGCACTCGGGCTCACTACTGTGCATGCGCACTCGGGGTCACTACTGCTCACGCGCACTCAGACTCACTACTGCTCATGCGCACTCGGGGTCACTACCGCTCACGCGCACTCGGACTCACTACTGCGCATGCGCGCTCGGGCTCACTACTGCGGATGCGCGCTCGGGCTCACTACTGTGCATGCGCACCCGGGCTCACTACTGCGCATGCGCGCACGGGCCCACTACTGCGCATGCGCGCACGGGCCCACTACTGCGCATGCGCACTCCGGCTCAGACCTGCACATGCGCATTCGAGCTCACTTCTGCGCATGCGCACTCGGACTCACTACTGCTCATGCGCACTCGAGGTCACTACTGCTCATGCGCACTCGGACTCACTACTGTGCATGCGCACTCAGACTCACTACTGCTCATGCGCACTCGGGCTCACTACTGTGCATGCGCACTCGGGGTCACTACTGCTCACGCGCACTCAGACTCACTACTGCTCATGCGCACTCGGGGTCACTACTGCTCACGCGCACTCGGACTCACTACTGCGCATGCGCGCTCGGGCTCACTACTGCGGATGCGCGCTCGGGCTCACTACTGCGCATGCGCAACCGGGCTCACTACTGTGCATGCGCACTCGGGGTCACTACTCATCATGCGCACTCGGGGTCAATACTGCTCATGCGCACTCCGACTCACTACTGCTCATGCGCACTCGGGGTCACTACTGCTCATGTGCACTCGGATTCACTACTGCTCATGCGCATTCGGGGTCACTACTGCGCATGCGCACTCGGACTCACTACTGCGGATGCGCGCTCGATCTCACTACTGCGCATGCGCACACGGGCTCACTACTGCGCATGCGCGCACGGGCCCACTACTGCGCATGCGCACTCCGGCTCAGACCTGCACATGCGCATACGGACTCACTACTGCGGATGCGCAATCGGGCTCACTACTGCAGATGCGCGCTCGGGCTCACTACTGCGCATGCGTACCCGGGCTCACTACTGCGCATGCGAGCACGGGCCCACTACTGCGCATGCGCACTCCGGCTCAGACCTGCACATGCGCACACGGACTCACTACTGCGGATGCGCAATCGGGCTCACTACTGTGCATGCGCACTCGGGGTCACTACTGCTCATGCGCACTCGGGGTCACTACTGCTCATGCGCACTCGGACTCACTACTGCTCATGCGCACTCGGAGTCACTACTGCGTATGCGCAATCCGGCTCACTACTGCTCATGCGCAATCGGACTCACTACTGCGCATGCGCGCTCGGGCTCACTACTGCGGATGCGCGCTCGGGCTCACTACTGCGCATGCGCACCCGGGCTCACTACTGCGCATGCGCGCAGGGGCCCACTACTGCGCATGCGCACTCCGGCTCAGACCTGCACATGCGCACACGGACTCACTACTGCGGATGCGCAATCGGGCTCACTACTGTGCATGAGCACTTGGGGTCACTACTGCTCATGCGCACTCGGACTCACTACTGCTCATGCACACTCGGGCTCACTACTGTGCATGCGCACTCGGGGTCACTACTGCGCATGCGCACTCGGACTCACTACTGCAGATGCGCGCTCGGGCGCACTACTGCGCATGCGAACACGGGCTCACTACTGCGCATGCGCGCACGGGCCCACTACTGCGCATGCGCACTCCGGCTCAGACCTGCACATGCGCATTCGGGGTCACTACTGTGCATGCGCACTCGGGGTCACTACTGCGCATGCGCGCTCGGGCTCACTGCTGCGCATGCGCACACGGGCTCACTACTGTGCATGCGCACTCGGGGTCACTACTGCGCATGCGCGCTCGGGCTCACTACTGCGCATGCGCACACGGGCTCACTACTGCGCATGCGCGCACGGGCCCACTACTGCCCATGCGCACTCCGGCTCAGACCTGCACATGCGCATGCGAGCTCACTTCTGCGCATGCGCACACGGCCTCACTACTGTGCATGCGCAGTCGGGGTCACTACTGCTCATGCGCACTCGGGGTCACTACTGCTCATGCGCACTCGCACTCACTACTGCTCATGCGCACTTGGGGTCACTACTGCTCACGCGCACTCGGACTCACTACTGCTCATGCGCACAGGGGCGCACTACTGTGCACGCGCACTCGGGCCCACTACTGTGCATGCGCACTCCGGCTCAGACCTGCACATGCGCACACGGACTCACTACTGCGGATGCGCAATCGGGCTCACTACTGAGGATGCGCGCTCGGGCTCACTACTGCGCCTGCGCACCCGGGCTCACTACTACTCATGCGCAATCGGGCTCACTACTGTGCATGCGCACTCGGACTCACTACTGCTCATGCGCACTCGGGGTCACTATTGCTCATGTGCACTCGGATTCACTACTGCTCATGCGCACTCGGACTCACTACTGCTCATGCGCAATCGGACTCACTACTGCGCATGCGCACCCGGGCTCACTACTGCGCATGCGCGCACGGGCCCACTACTGCGCATGCGCACTCCGGCTCAGACCTGCACATGCGCACACGGACTCACTACTGCGGATGCGCAATCGGGCCCACTACTGCGCATGCGCACTCCGGCTCAGACCTGCACATGCGCATTCGAGCTCACTTCTGCGCATGCGCACACGGGCTCACTACTGCGCATGCGCGCACGGGCCCACTACTGCCCATGCGCACTCCGGCTCAGACCTGCACATGCACATTCGAGCTCACTTCTGCGCATGCGCACACGGGCTCACTACTGTGCATGCGCACTTGGGGTCACTACTGCTCATGCGCACTCGGGGTCACTACTGCTCATGCGCACTCGGACTCACTACTGCTCATGCGCAATCGGACTCACTACTGCGCATGCGCGCTCGGGCTCACTACTGCGCATACGCGCTCGGGGTCGCTACTGCGCATTCGCTCACGGGCTCACACTGTGCATGCACACTTGGGGTCACTACTGCGCATGCGCACTCTGGTTCACTACTGCTCATGCGCAATCGGTCTCACTACTGCGGATGAACAATCGGGCTCACTACTGCGCATGCGCACTCCGGCTCAGACCTGCACATGCGCACAAGGACCCACTACTGCGGATGCGCAATCGGGCTCACTACTGTGCATGCGCACTCGGGGTCACTACTGCTCATGCGCACTCGGACTCACTACTGCGGATGCGCGCTCGGGCTCACTACTGCGCATGCGCACTGGGAGTCACTACTGCGTATGCGCAGTCCGGCTCACTACTGCTCATGCGCAATCGGACTCACTACTGCGCATGCGCGCTCGGGCTCACTACTGCGCATACGCGCTCGGGTCGCTACTGCGCATTCGCTCACGGGCTCACACTGTGCATGCACACTTGGGGTCACTACTGCGCATGCGCACTCCGGTCAGGCCTGTGCATGCGCACTCAGGCTCACTACTGCGCATGCGCACTCTGGTTCACTACTGCTCATGCGCAATCGGTCTCACTACTGCGGATGAACAATCGTGCTCACTACTGCGCATGCGCACTCCGGCTCAGACCTGCACATGCGCACACGGACTCACTACTGCGGATGCGCAATCGGGCTCACTACTGCGGATGCGCGCTCGGGCTCACTACTGCTCATGCGCACCCGGGCTCACTACTGCTCATGCTCACTCGGACTCACTACTGCTCATGCGCACTCGGGGTCACTACTGCTCATGCGCACTCGAACTCACTACTACTCATGCGCATTCGGGGTCACTACTGCGCATGCGCACTCGGACTCACTACTGCGGATGCGCGCTCGGGCTCACTACTGCGCATGCGCACCCGGACTCACTTCTGCGCATGCGCGCACGGGCCCACTACTGCGCATGCGCACTCCGGCTCAGACCTCCACCTGCGCACAAGGACCCACTACTGCGGATGCGCAATCGGGCTCACTACTGTGCATGCGCACTCGGGGTCACTACTGTGCATGCGCACTCGGGGTCACTACTGCTCATGCGCACTCGGTGTCAATACTGCTCATGCGCACTCGGACTCACTACTGCTCATGCGCACTCGGGGTCACTACTGCTCATGTGCACTCGGATTCACTACTGCTCATGCGCATTCGGGGTCACTACTGCGCATGCGCACTCGGACTCACTACTGCGGATGCGCGCTCGATCTCACTACTGCGCATGCGCACACGGGCTCACTACTGCGCATGCGCGCACGGGCCCACTACTGCGCATGCGCACTCCGGCTCAGACCTGCACATGCGCACACGGACTCACTACTGCGGATGCGCAATCGGGCTCACTACTGCGGATGCGCGCTCGGGCTCACTACTGCGCATGCGCACCCGGGCTCACTACTGCGCATGCGAGCACGGGCCCACTACTGCGCATGCGCACTCCGGCTCAGACCTGCACATGCGCACACGGACTCACTACTGCGGATGCGCAATCGGGCTCACTACTGTGCATGCGCACTCGGGGTCACTACTGCTCATGCGCACTCGGGGTCACTACTGCTCATGCGCACTCGGACTCACTACTGCTCATGCGCACTCGGAGTCACTACTGCGTATGCGCAATCCGGCTCACTACTGCTCATGCGCAATCGGACTCACTACTGCGCATGCGCGCTCGGGCTCACTACTGCGGATGCGCGCTCGGGCTCACTACTGCGCATGCGCACACGGGCTCACTACTGCGCATGCGCGCACGGGCCCACTACTGCGCATGCGCACTCCGGCTCAGACCTGCACATGCGCACACGGACTCACTACTGCGGATGCGCAATCGGGCTCACTACTGCGCATGCGCAGTCCGGCTCAGACGTGCACATGCGCATTCGAGCTCACTTCTGCGCATGCGCACTCGGACTCACTACTGCTCATGCGTACTCGAGGTCACTACTGCTCATGCGCACTCGGACTCACTACTGCTCATGCGCATTTAGGAGACACTACTGCGCATGCGCACTCGGACTCACTACTGCGAATGCGCGCTCGGGCCCACTACTGCGCATGCGCACTCCGGCTCAGACCTGCACATGCGCACACGGACTCACTACTGCGGATGCGCAATCGGGCTCACTACTGTGCATGCGCACTCGGGGTCACTACTGCGTATGCGCAATCCGGCTCACTACTGCTCATGCGCAATCGGACTCACTACTGCGCATGCGCGCTCGGGCTCACTACTGCGGATGCGCGCTCGGGCTCACTACTGTGCATGCGCACCCGGGCTCACTACTGCGCATGCGCGCACGGGCCCACTACTGCGCATGCGCACTCCGGCTCGGACCTGCACATGCGCACACGGACTCACTACTGCGGATGCGCAATCGGGCTCACTACTGCGCATGCGCAGTCCGGCTCAGACCTGCACATGCGCATTCGAGCTCACTTCTGCGCATGCGCACTCGGACTCACTACTGCTCATGCGCACTCGAGGTCACTACTTCTCATGCGCACTCGGACTCACTACTGCTCATGCGCATTCGGGGTCACTACTGCGCATGCGCACTCGGACTCACTACTGCGAATGCGCGCTCGGGCTCACTACTGCGCATGCGCACTCCGGCTCAGACCTGCACATGCGCATTCGAGCTCACTTCTGCGCATGCGCACACGGGCTCACTACTGTGCATGCGCACTCGGGGTCACTACTGCTCATGCGCACTCGGGGTCACTACTGCTCATGCGCACTCGGACTCACTACTGCTCATGCGCACTTGGGGTCACTACTGCTCACGCGCACTCGGACTCACTACTGCTCATGCGCACAGGGGCGCACTACTGTGCACGCGCACTCGGGGTCACTACTGCTCATGCGCACTCGGACTCACTACTGCTCATGCGCACTCGGGCTCACTACTGTGCATGCGCACTCGGGGTCACTACTGCTCACGTGCACTCAGACTCACTACTGCTCATGCGCACTCGGGGTCACTACTGCTCATGCGCACTCGGACTCACTACTGTGCATGCGCACTCAGACTCACTACTGCTCATGCGCACTCGGGGTCACTACTGCTCATGCGCACTCGGACTCACTACTGTGCATGCGCACTCGGACTCACTACTGCTCATGCGCACTCGGGCTCACTACTGTGCATGCGCACTCGGGGTCACTACTGCTCACGCGCACTCAGACTCACTACTGCTCATGCGCACTCGGGGTCACTACCGCTCACGCGCACTCGGACTCACTACTGCGCATGCGCGCTCGGGCTCACTACTGCGGATGCGCGCTCGGGCTCACTACTGCGCATGCGCACCCGGGCTCACTACTGCGCATGCGCGCACGGGCCCACTACTGCGCATGCGCACTCCGGCTCAGACATGCACATGCGCACACGGACTCACTACTGCGGATGCGCAATCGGGCTCACTACTGCGCATGCGCAGTCCGGCTCAGACCTGCACATGCGCATTCGAGCTCACTTCTGCGCATGCGCACTCGGACTCACTACTGCTCATGCGCACTCGAGGTCACTACTGCTCATGCGCACTCGGACTCACTACTGCTCATGCGCATTCGCGGTCACTACTGCGCATGCGCACTCGGACTCACTACTGCGAATGCGCGCTCGGGCTCACTACTGCGCATGCGCACTCCGGCTCAGACCTGCACATGCGCATTCGAGCTCACTTCTGCGCATGCGCACACGGGCTCACTACTGTGCATGCGCACTCGGGGTCACTACTGCTCATGCGCACTCGGGGTCACTACTGCTCATGCGCACTCGGGCTCACTACTGCTCATGCGCACTTGGGGTCACTACTGCTCATGCGCATTCGGGGTCACTACTGCGCATGCGCACTCGGACTCACTACTGCGAATGCGCGCTCGGGCTCACTACTGCGCATGCGCACTCCGGCTCAGACCTGCACATGCGCATTCGAGCTCACTTCTGCGCATGCGCACACGGGCTCACTACTGTGCATGCGCACTCGTGGTCACTACTGCTCATGCGCACTCGGGGTCACTACTGCTCATGCGCACTCGGACTCACTACTGCTCATGCGCACTTGGGGTCACTACTGCTCACGCGCACTCGGAGTCACTACTGCGTATGCGCAATCCGGCTCACAACTGCTCATGCGCAATCGGACTCACTACTGCGCATGCGCGCTCGGGCTCACTACTGCGGATGCGCGCTCGGGCTCACTACTGTGCATGCGCACCCGGGCTCACTACTGCGCATGCGCGCACGGGCCCACTACTGCGCATGCGCACGCCGGCTCAGACCTGCACATGCGCACACGGACTCACTACTGCGGATGCGCAATCGGGCTCACTACTGCGCATGCGCAGTCCGGCTCAGACCTGCACATGCGCATTCGAGCTCACTTCTGCGCATGCGCACTCGGACTCACTACTGCTCATGCGCACTCGAGGTCACTACTGCTCATGCGCACTCGGACTCACTACTGCTCATGCGCATTCGGGGTCACTACTGCGCATGCGCACTCGGACTCACTACTGCGAATGCGCGCTCGGGCTCACTACTGCGCATGCGCACTCCGGCTCAGACCTGCACATGCGCATTCGAGCTCACTTCTGCGCATGCGCACACGGGCTCACTACTGTGCATGCGCACTCGGGGTCACTTCTGCGCATGCGCACTCGGACTCACTACTGCTCATGCGCACTCGAGGTCACTACTGCTCATGCGCACTCGGACTCACTACTGCTCATGCGCATTCGGACTCACTACTGCGAATGCGCGCTCGGGCTCACTACTGCGCATGCGCACTCCGGCTCAGACCTGCACATGCGCATTCGTGCTCACTTCTGCGCATGCGCACACGGGCTCACTACTGTGCATGCGCACTCGGGCTCACTACTGTGCATGCGCACCCGGGCTCACTACTGCGCATGCGCGCACGGGCCCACTACTGCGCATGCGCACTCCGGCTCAGACCTGCACATGCGCATTCGAGCTCACTTCTGCGCATGCGCACTCGGACTCACTACTGCTCATGCGCACTCGAGGTCACTACTGCTCATGCGCACTCGGACTCACTACTGCTCATGCGCATTCGGGGTCACTACTGCGCATGCGCACTCGGACTCACTACTGCGAATGCGCGCTCGGGCTCACTACTGCGCATGCGCACTCCGGCTCAGACCTGCACATGCGCATTCGTGCTCACTTCTGCGCATGCGCACACGGGCTCACTACTGTGCATGCGCACTCGGGGTCACTACTGCTCATGCGCACTCGGGGTCACTACTGCTCACGCGGACTCGGACTCACTACTGCTCATGCGCACAGGGGCGCACTACTGTGCACGCGCACTCGGGGTCACTACTGCTCATGCGCACTCGGACTCACTACTGCTCATGCGCACTCGGGCTCACTACTGTGCATGCGCACTCGCGGTCACTACTGCTCACGCGCACTCAGACTCACTACTGCTCATGCGCACTCGGGGTCACTACTGCTCATGCGCACTCGGACTCACTACTGTGCATGCGCACTCAGACTCACTACTGCTCATGCGCACTCGGGGTCACTACTGCTCATGCGCACTCGGACTCACTACTGTGCATGCGCACTCGGACTCACTACTGCTCATGCGCACTCGGGCTCACTACTGTGCATGCGCACTCGGGGTCACTACTGCTCACGCGCACTCAGACTCACTACTGCTCATGCGCACTCGGGGTCACTACTGCTCACGCGCACTCGGACTCACTACTGCGCATGCGCGCTCGGGCTCACTACTGCGCATGCGCACCCGGGCTCACTACTGCGCATGCGCGCACGGGCCCACTACTGCGCATGCGCACTCCGGCTCAGACCTGCACATGCGCACACGGACTCACTACTGCGGATGCGCAATCGGGCTCACTACTGCGCATGCGCAGTCCGGCTCAGACCTGCACATGCGCATTCGAGCTCACTTCTGCGCATGCGCACTCGGACTCACTACTGCTCATGCGCACTCGAGGTCACTACTGCTCATGCGCACTCGGACTCACTACTGCTCATGCGCATTCGGGGTCACTACTGCGCATGCGCACTCGGACTCACTACTGCGAATGCGCGCTCGGGCTCACTACTGCGCATGCGCACTCCGGCTCAGACCTGCACATGCGCATTCGAGCTCACTTCTGCGCATGCGCACACGGGCTCACTACTGTGCATGCGCACTCGGGGTCACTACTGCTCATGCGCACTCGGGGTCACTACTGCTCATGCGCACTCGGACTCACTACTGCTCATGCGCACTTGGGGTCACTACTGCTCACGCGCACTCGGACTCACTACTGCTCATGCGCACAGGGGCGCACTACTGTGCACGCGCACTCGGGGTCACTACTGCTCATGCGCACTCGGACTCACTACTGCTCATGCGCACTCGGGCTCACTACTGTGCATGCGCACTCGGGGTCACTACTGCTCACGCGCACTCAGACTCACTACTGCTCATGCGCACTCGGGGTCACTACTGCTCATGCGCACTCGGACTCACTACTGTGCATGCGCACTCAGACTCACTACTGCTCATGCGCACTCGGGGTCACTACTGCTCATGCGCACTCGGACTCACTACTGTGCATGCGCACTCAGACTCACTACTGCTCATGCGCACTCGGGCTCACTACTGTGCATGCGCACTCGGGGTCACTACTGCTCACGCGCACTCAGACTCACTACTGCTCATGCGCACTCGGGGTCACTACTGCTCACGCGCACTCGGACTCACTACTGCGCATGCGCGCTCGGGCTCACTACTGCGGATGCGCGCTCGGGCTCACTACTGCGCATGCGCAACCGGGCTCACTACTGTGCATGCGCACTCGGGGTCACTACTCATCATGCGCACTCGGGGTCAATACTGCTCATGCGCACTCCGACTCACTACTGCTCATGCGCACTCGGGGTCACTACTGCTCATGTGCACTCGGATTCACTACTGCTCATGCGCATTCGGGGTCACTACTGCGCATGCGCACTCGGACTCACTACTGCGGATGCGCGCTCGATCTCACTACTGCGCATGCGCACACGGGCTCACTACTGCGCATGCGCGCACGGGCCCACTACTGCGCATGCGCACTCCGGCTCAGACCTGCACATGCGCATACGGACTCACTACTGCGGATGCGCAATCGGGCTCACTACTGCAGATGCGCGCTCGGGCTCACTACTGCGCATGCGTACCCGGGCTCACTACTGCGCATGCGAGCACGGTCCCACTACTGCGCATGCGCACTCCGGCTCAGACCTGCACATGCGCACACGGACTCACTACTGCGGATGCGCAATCGGGCTCACTACTGTGCATGCGCACTCGGGGTCACTACTGCTCATGCGCACTCGGGGTCACTACTGCTCATGCGCACTCGGACTCACTACTGCTCATGCGCACTCGGAGTCACTACTGCGTATGCGCAATCCGGCTCACTACTGCTCATGCGCAATCGGACTCACTACTGCGCATGCGCGCTCGGGCTCACTACTGCGGATGCGCGCTCGGGCTCACTACTGCGCATGCGCACCCGGGCTCACTACTGCGCATGCGCGCAGGGGCCCACTACTGCGCATGCGCACTCCGGCTCAGACCTGCACATGCGCACACGGACTCACTACTGCGGATGCGCAATCGGGCTCACTACTGCGCATGCGCAGTCCGGCTCAGACCTGCACATGCGCATTCGAGCTCACTTCTGCGCATGCGCACTCGGACTCACTACTGCTCATGCGCACTCGAGGTCACTACTGCTCATGTGCACTCGGACTCACTACTGCTCATGCGCATTCGGACTCACTACTGCTCATGCGCACTTGGGGTCACTACTGCTCACGCGCACTCGGACTCACTACTGCTCATGCGCACAGGGGCGCACTACTGTGCACGCGCACTCGGGGTCACTACTGCTCACGCGCACTCAGACTCACTACTGCTCATGCGCACTCGGGGTCACTACTGCTCATGCGCACTCGGACTCACTACTGTGCATGCGCACTCGGGGTCACTACTGCTCACGCGCACTCGGATTCACTACTGCTCATGCGCATTCGGGGTCACTACTGCGCATGCGCACTCGGACTCACTACTGCGGATGCGCGCTCGATCTCACTACTGCGCATGCGCACACGGGCTCACTACTGCGCATGCGCGCACGGGCCCACTACTGCGCATGCGCACTCCGGCTCAGACCTGCACATGCGCACACGGACTCACTACTGCGGATGCGCAATCGGGCTCACTACTGCAGATGCGCGCTCGGGCTCACTACTGCGCATGCGTACCCGGGCTCACTACTGCGCATGCGAGCACGGGCCCACTACTGCGCATGCGCACTCCGGCTCAGACCTGCACATGCGCACACGGACTCACTACTGCTCATGCGCATTCGGACTCACTACTGCTCATGCGCACTTGGGGTCACTACTGCTCACGCGCACTCGGTCTCACTACTGCTCATGCGCACAGGGGCGCACTACTGTGCACGCGCACTCGGGGTCACTACTGCTCACGCGCACTCAGACTCACTACTGCTCATGCGCACTCGGGGTCACTACTGCTCATGCGCACTCGGACTCACTACTGTGCATGCGCACTCGGGGTCACTACTGCTCACGCGCACTCGGACTCACTACTGCTCATGCTCACTCGGGCTCACTACTGTGCGCGCGCACTCGGGGTCACTACTGCTCATGCGCACTCGGACTCACTACTGCTCATGCGCACTCGGGCTCACTACTGTGCATGCGCACTCGGGGTCACTACTGCTCACGCGCACTCGGACTCACTACTGCGGATGCGCGCTCGGGCTCACTACTGGGCATGCGCACACGGGCTCACTACTGCGCATGCGCGCACTAGCCCACTACTGCGCATGCGCACTCCGGCTCAGATCTGCACATGCGCACACGGACTCACTACTGCGGATGCGCAATCGGGCTCACTACTGTGCATGAGCACTCGGGGTCACTACTGCTCATGCGCACTCGGACTCACTACTGCTCATGCACACTCGGGCTCACTACTGTGCATGCGCACTCGGGGTCACTACTGCGCATGCGCACTCGGACTCACTACTGCAGATGCGCGCTCGGGCGCACTACTGCGCATGCGAACACGGGCTCACTACTGCGCATGCGCGCACGGGCCCACTACTGCGCATGCGCACTCCGGCTCAGACCTGCACATGCGCATTCGGGGTCACTACTGTGCATGCGCACTCGGGGTCACTACTGCGCATGCGCGCTCGGGCTCACTGCTGCGCATGCGCACACGGGCTCACTACTGTGCATGCGCACTCGGGCTCACTACCGCTGATGCGCACTCGGACTCACTACTGCTCATGCGCAATCGGGGTCACTACTGCTCATGCGCACTCGGACTCAAAACTGCTCATGCGCATTCGGTGTCACCACTGTGCATGCGCACTCGGGGTCACTACTGCGCATGCGCGCTCGGGCTCACTACTGCGCATGCGCACACGGGCTCACTACTGCGCATGCGCGCACGGGCCCACTACTGCCCATGCGCACTCCGGCTCAGACCTGCACATGCGCATGCGAGCTCACTTCTGCGCATGCGCACACGGCCTCACTACTGTGCATGCGCAGTCGGGGTCACTACTGCTCATGCGCACTCAGGGTCACTACTGCTCATGCGCACTCGCACTCACTACTGCTCATGCGCACTTGGGGTCACTACTGCTCACGCGCACTCGGACTCACTACTGCTCATGCGCACAGGGGCGCACTACTGTGCACGCGCACTCGGGCCCACTACTGTGCATGCGCACTCCGGCTCAGACCTGCACATGCGCACACGGACTCACTACTGCGGATGCGCAATCGGGCTCACTACTGAGGATGCGCGCTCGGGCTCACTACTGCGCATGCGCACCCGGGCTCACTACTACTCATGCGCAATCGGGCTCACTACTGTGCATGCGCACTCGGACTCACTACTGCTCATGCGAACTCGGGGTCACTACTGCTCATGTGCACTCGGATTCACTACTGCTCATGCGCACTCGGACTCACTACTGCTCATGCGCAATCGGACTCACTACTGCGCATGCGCACCCGGGCTCACTACTGCGCATGCGCGCACGGGCCCACTACTGCGCATGCGCACTCCGGCTCAGACCTGCACATGCGCACACGGACTCACTACTGCGGATGCGCAATCGGGCCCACTACTGCGCATGCGCACTCCGGCTCAGACCTGCACATGCGCATTCGAGCTCACTTCTGCGCATGCGCACACGGGCTCACTACTGCGCATGCCCGCACGGGCCCACTACTGCCCATGCGCACTCCGGCTCAGACCTGCACATGCGCATTCGAGCTCACTTCTGCGCATGCGCACACGGGCTCACTACTGTGCATGCGCACTCGGGGTCACTACTGCTCATGCGCACTCGGGGTCACTACTGCTCATGCGCACTCGGACTCACTACTGCTCATGCGCAATCGGACTCACTACTGCGCATGCGCGCTCGGGCTCACTACTGCGCATACGCGCTCGGGGTCGCTACTGCGCATTCGCTCACGGGCTCACACTGTGCATGCACACTTGGGGTCACTACTGCTCATGCGCACTCTGGTTCACTACTGCTCATGCGCAACCGGTCTCACTACTGCGGATGAACAATCGGGCTCACTACTGCGCATGCGCACTCCGGCTCAGACCTGCACATGCGCACAAGGACCCACTACTGCGGATGCGCAATCGGGCTCACTACTGTGCATGCGCACTCGGGGTCACTACTGCTCATGCGCACTCGGACTCACTACTGCGGATGCGCGCTCGGGCTCACTACTGCGCATGCGCACTGGGAGTCACTACTGCGTATGCGCAGTCCGGCTCACTACTGCTCATGCGCAATCGGACTCACTACTGCGCATGCGCGCTCGGGCTCACTACTGCGCATACGCGCTCGGGTCGCTACTGCGCATTCGCTCACGGGCTCACACTGTGCATGCGCGCACGGGCCCACTACTGCGCATGCGCACTCCGGCTCAGACCTGCACATGCGCACACGGACTCACTACTGCGGATGCGCAATCGGGCTCACTACTGCGCATGCGCACTCCGGCTCTGACCTGCACATGCGCATGCGAGCTCACTTCTGCGCATGCGCACACGGCCTCACTACTGTGCATGCGCAGTCGGGGTCACTACTGCGCATGCGCACTCTGGTTCACTACTGCTCATGCGCAACCGGTCTCACTACTGCGGATGAACAATCGGGCTCACTACTGCGCATGCGCACTCCGGCTCAGACCTGCACATGCGCACACGGACTCACTACTGCGGATGCGCAATCGGGCTCACTACTGCGGATGCGCGCTCGGGCTCACTACTGCGCATGCGCACCCGGGCTCACTACTGCGCATGCGAGCACGGGCCCACTACTGCGCATGCGCACTCCGGCTCAGACCTGCACATGCGCACACGGACTCACTACTGCGGATGCGCAATCGGGCTCACTACTGTGCATGCGCACTCGGGGTCACTACTGCTCATGCGCACTCGGGGTCACTACTGCTCATGCGCACTCGGACTCACTACTGCTCATGCGCACTCGGAGTCACTACTGCGTATGCGCAATCCGGCTCACTACTGCTCATGCGCAATCGGACTCACTACTGCGCATGCGCGCTCGGGCTCACTACTGCGGATGCGCGCTCGGGCTCACTACTGCGCATGCGCACACGGGCTCACTACTGCGCATGCGCGCACGGGCCCACTACTGCGCATGCGCACTCCGGCTCAGACCTGCACATGCGCACACGGACTCACTACTGCGGATGCGCAATCGGGCTCACTACTGCGCATGCGCAGTCCGGCTCAGACGTGCACATGCGCATTCGAGCTCACTTCTGCGCATGCGCACTCGGACTCACTACTGCTCATGCGCACTCGAGGTCACTACTGCTCATGCGCACTCGGACTCACTACTGCTCATGCGCATTTAGGGGACACTACTGCGCATGCGCACTCGGACTCACTACTGCGAATGCGCGCTCGGGCTCACTACTGCGCATGCGCACTCCGGCTCAGACCTGCACATGCGCATTCGAGCTCACTTCTGCGCATGCGCACACGGGCTCACTACTGTGCATGCGCACTCGGGGTCACTACTGCTCATGCGCACACGGGGTTACTACTGCGCATGCGAGCACGGGCCCACTACTGCGCATTCGCACTCCGGCTCAGACCTGCACATGCGCACACGGACTCACTACTGCGGATGCGCAATCGGGCTCACTACTGTGCATGCGCACTCGGGGTCACTACTGCTCATGCGCACTCGGGGTCACTACTGCTCATGCGCACTCGGACTCACTACTGCTCATGCGCACTCGGAGTCACTACTGCGTATGCGCAATCCGGCTCACTACTGCTCATGCGCAATCGGACTCACTACTGCGCATGCGCACTCCGGCTCAGACCTGCACATGCGCACACGGACTCACTACTGCGGATGCGCAATCGGGCTCACTACTGTGCATGCGCACTCGGGCCCACTACTGCGCATGCGCACTCCGGCTCAGACATGCACATGCGCACACGGGCTCACTACTGCGGATGCGCAATCGGGCTCACTACTGTGCATGCGCACTCGGGCTCACTACTGCTCATGCGCAATCGGACTCACTACTGCGGATGCGCAATCGGGCTCACTACTGCGCATGCGCAGTCCGGCTCAGACGTGCACATGCGCATTCGAGCTCACTTCTGCGCATGCGCACTCGGACTCACTACTGCTCATGCGCACTCGAGGTCACTACTGCTCATGCGCACTCGGACTCTATACTGCTCATGCGCATTTCGGGGACACTACTGCGCATGCGCACTCGGACTCACTGCTGCGAATGCGCGCTCGGGCTCACTACTGCGCATGCGCACTCCGGCTCAGACCTGCACATGCGCATTCGAGCTCACTTCTGCGCATGCGCACACGGGCTCACTACTGTGCATGCGCACTCGGGGTCAATACTGCTCATGCGCACTCGGACTCACTACTGCTCATGCGCACTCGGGGTCACTACTGCTCATGCGCACTCGGACTCACTACTGCTCATGCGCACTCGGGCTCACTACTGTGCATGCGCACTCGGGGTCACTACTGCTCACGCGCACTCGGACTCACTACTGCGGATGCGCGCTCGGGCTCACTACTGCGCATGCGCACACGGGCTCACTACTGCGCATGCGCGCACGGGCCCACTACTGCGCATGCGCACTCCGGCTCAGACCTGCGCATGCGCACACGGACTCACTACTGCGGATGCGCAATCGGGCTCACTACTGTGCATGAGCACTCGGGGTCACTACTGCTCATGCGCACTCGGACTCACTACTGCTCATGCACACTCGGGCTCACTACTGTGCATGCGCACTCGGGGTCACTACTGCGCATGCGCACTCGGACTCACTACTGCAGATGCGCGCTCGGGCGCACTACTGCGCATGCGAACACGGGCTCACTACTGCGCATGCGCGCACGGGCCCACTACTGCGCATGCGCACTCCGGCTCAGACCTGCACATGCGCATTCGAGCTCACTTCTGCGCATGCGCACACGGGCTCACTACTGTGCATGCGCACTCGGGGTCACTACTGCTGATGCGCACTCGGACTCACTACTGCTCATGCGCACTCGGGGTCACTACTGCTCATGCGCACTCGGACTCAAAACTGCTCATGCGCATTCGGGGTCACCTCTGTGCATGCGCACTCGGGGTCACTACTGCGCATGCGCGCTCGGGCTCACTACTGCGCATGCGCACACGGGCTCACTACTGCGCATGCGCGCACGGGCCCACTACTGCGCATGCGCACTCCGGCTCAGACCTGCACATGCGCACACGGACTCACTACTGCGGATGCGCAATCGGGCTCACTACTGTGCATGAGCACTCGGGGTCACTACTGCTCATGCGCACTCGGACTCACTACTGCTCATGCACACTCGGGCTCACTACTGTGCATGCGCACTCGGGGTCACTACTGCGCATGCGCACTCGGACTCACTACTGCAGATGCGCGCTCGGGCGCACTACTGCGCATGCGAACACGGGCTCACTACTGCGCATGCGCGCACGGGCCCACTTCTGCGCATGCGCACTCCGGCTCAGACCTGCACATGCGCATTCGAGCTCACTTCTGCGCATGCGCACACGGGCTCACTACTGTGCATGCGCACTCGGGGTCACTACTGCTGATGCGCACTCGGACTCACTACTGCTCATGCGCACTCGGGGTCACTACTGCTCATGCGCACTCGGACTCAAAACTGCTCATGCGCATTCGGGGTCACCTCTGTGCATGCGCACTCAGGGTCACTACTGCGCATGCGCGCTCGGGCTCACTACTGCGCATGCGCACACGGGCTCACTACTGCGCATGCGCGCAAGGGCCCACTACTGCCCATGCGCACTCCGGCTCAGACCTGCACATGCGCATTCGAGCTCACTTCTGCGCATGCGCACACGGGCTCACTACTGTGCATGCGCAGTCGGGGTCACTACTGCTCATGCGCACTCGGGGTCACTACTGCTCATGCGCACTCGCACTCACTACTGCTCATGCGCACTTGGGGTCACTACTGCTCACGCGCACTCGGACTCACTACTGCTCATGCGCACAGGGGCGCACTACTGTGCACGCGCACTCGGGCCCACTACTGTGCATGCGCACTCCGGCTCAGACCTGCACATGCGCACACGGACTCACTACTGCGGATGCGCAATCGGGCTCACTACTGATAATGCGCGCTCGGGCTCACTGCTGCGCATGCGCACCCGGGCTCACTACTACTCATGCGCAATCGGGCTCACTACTGTGCATGCGCACTCGGACTCACTACTGCTCATGCGCACTCGGGGTCACTACTGCTCATGAGCACTCGGATTCACTACTGCTCATGCGCATTCGGGGTCACTACTGCGCATGCGCACTCGGACTCACTACTGCGGATGCGCGCTCGGGCTCACTACTGCGCATGCGCACACGGGCTCACTACTGCGCATGCGCGCACGGGCCCACTACTGCGCATGCGCACTCCGGCTCAGACCTGCACATGCGCACACGGACTCACTACTGCGGATGCGCAATCGGGCTCACTACTGCGGATGCGCGCTCGGGCTCACTACTGCGCATGCGCACCCGGGCTCACTACTGCGCATGCGCGCACGGGCCCACTACTGCGCATGCGCACTCCGGCTAGGACCTGCACATGCGCACACGGGCTCACTACTGCGGATGCGCAATCGGGCTCACTACAGTGCATGCGCACTCGGGGTCACTACTGCTCATGCGCACTCGGACTCACTACTGCTCATGCGCACTCGGGGTCACTACTGCTCATGCGCACTCGAACTCACTACTACTCATGCGCATTCGGGGTCACTACTGCGCATGCGCACTCGGACTCACTACTGCGGATGCGCGCTCGGGCTCACTACCGCGGATGCGCGCTCGGGGTCACTACTGCGCATGCGCACCCGGGCTCACTACTACGCATGCGCACACGGGCTCACTACTGCGCATGCGCGCACGGGCCCACTACTGCGCATGTGCACTCCGGCTCAGACCTGCACATGCGCACACGGACTCACTACTGCGGATGCGCAATCGGGCTCACTACTGCGGATGCGCGCTCGGGCTCACTACTGCGCAGGCGCACCCGGGCTCACTACTGCGCATGCGCGCACGGGCCCACTACTGCGCATGCGCACTCCGGCTCAGACCTGCACATGCGCACACGGACTCACTACTGCGGATGCACAATCGGGCCCACTACTGCGCATGCGCACTCCGGCTCAGACCTGCACATGCGCATTCGAGCTCACTTCTGCGCATGCGCACACGGGCTCACTACTGCGCATGCGCGCACGGGCCCACTACTGCCCATGCGCACTCCGGCTCAGACCTGCACATGCGCATTCGAGCTCACTTCTGCGCATGCGCACACGGGCTCACTACTGTGCATGCGCACTCGGGGTCACTACTGCTCATGCGCACTCGGGGTCACTACTGCTCATGCGCACTCGGACTCACTACTGCTCATGCGCAATCGGACTCACTACTGCGCATGCGCGCTCGGGCTCACTACTGCGCATACGCGCTCGGGGTCGCTACTGCGCATTCGCTCACGGGCTCACACTGTGCATGCACACTTGGGGTCACTACTGCGCATGCGCACTCTGGCTCACTACTGCGCATGCGCACTCCGGTCAGGCCTGTGCATGCGCACTCAGGCTCACTACTGCGCATGCGCACTCTGTTTCACTACTGCTCATGCTCACTCGGACTCACTACTGCTCATGCGCACTCGGGGTCACTACTGCTCATGCGCACTCGAACTCACTACTACTCATGCGCATTCGGGGTCACTACTGCGCATGCGCACTCGGACTCACTACTGCGGATGCGCGCTCGGGCTCACTACTGCGCATGCGCACACGGGCTCACTACTGCGCATGCGCGCACGGGCCCACTACTGCGCATGCGCACTCCGGCTCAGACCTGCACATGCGCACACGGACTCACTACTGCGGATGCGCAATCGGGCTCACTACTGCGGATGCGCGCTCGGGCTCACTACTGCGCATGCGCACCCGGACTCACTTCTGCGCATGCGCGCACGGGCCCACTACTGCGCATGCGCACTCCGGCTCAGACATGCATATGCGCACACGGACTCACTACTGCGGATGCGCAATCGGTCTCACTACAGCGGATGAACAATCGGGCTCACTACTGCGCATGCGCACTCCGGCTCAGACCTGCACCTGCGCACAAGGACCCACTACTGCGGATGCGCAATCGGGCTCACTACTGTGCATGCGCACTCGGGGTCACTACTGCTCATGCGCACTCGGAGTCACTACTGCGGATGCGCGCTCGGGCTCACTACTGCCCATCCGCACTGGGAGTCACTACTGCGTATGCGCAGTCCGGCTCACTACTGCTCATGCGCAGTCGGACTCACTACTGCGCATACGCGCTCGGGTCGCTACTGCGCATTCGCTCACGGGCTCACACTGTGCATGCACACTTGGTGTCACTACTGCGCATGCGCACTCTGGCTCACTACTGCGCATGCGCACTTCGGTCAGGCCTGTGCATGCGCACTCAGGCTCACTACTGCGCATGCGCACTCTGGTTCACTACTGCTCATGCGCAATCGGTCTCACTACTGCGGATGAACAATCGTGCTCACTACTGCGCATGCGCACTCCGGCTCAGACCTGCACATGCGCACACGGACTCACTACTGCGGATGCGCAATCGGGCACACTACTGCGGATGCGCGCTCGGGCTCACTACTGCGCATGCGCACCCGGGCTCACTACTGCTCATGCTCACTCGGACTCACTACTGCTCATGCGCACTCGGGGTCACTACTGCTCATGCGCACTCGAACTCACTACTACTCATGCGCATTCGGGGTCACTACTGCGCATGCGCTCTCGGACTCACTACTGCGGATGCGCGCTCGGGCTCACTACTGCGCCTGCGCACACGGGCTCACTACTGCGCATGCGCGCACGGGCCCACTACTGCGCATGCGCACTCCGGCTCAGACCTGCACATGCGCACACGGACACACTACTGCGGATGCGCAATCGGGCTCACTACTGCGGATGCGCACTCGGGCTCACTACTGCGCATGCGCACCCGGACTCACTACTGCGCATGCGCGCACGGGCCCACTACTGCGCATGCGCACTCCGGCTCAGACATGCATATGCGCACACGGACTCACTACTGGGGATGCGCAATCGGGCTCACTACTGCGCATGCGCACTCGGGGTCACTACTGCTCATGCGCACACGGGCTCACTACTGCTCATGCGCGCACGGGCCCACTACTGCGCTTGCGCACTCCGGCTCAGACCTGCGCATGCGCACACGGACTCACTACTGCGGATGCGCAATCGGGCTCACTACTGTGCATGAGCACTCGGGGTCACTACTGCTCATGCGCACTCGGACTCACTACTGCTCATGCACACTCGGGCTCACTACTGTGCATGCGCACTCGGGGTCACTACTGCGCATGCGCACTCGGGGTCACTACTGCTCATGCGCACTCGGACTCACTACTGCTCATGCGCACTCGGAGTCACTACTGCGTATGCGCAATCCGGCTCACTACTGCTCATGCGCAATCGGACTCACTATTGCGCATGCGCACTCCGGCTCAGACCTGCACATGCGCACACGGACTCACTACTGCGGATGCGCAATCGGGCTCACTACTGTGCATGCGCACTCGGGCCCACTACTGCGCATGCGCACTCCGGCTCAGACATGCACATGCGCACACGGGCTCACTACTGCGGATGCGCAATCGGGCTCACTACTGTGCATGCGCACTCGGGGTCACTACTGCTCATGCGCACTCGGGGTCAATACTGCGCATGCGCGCACGGGCCCACTACTGCGCATGCGCACTCCGGCTCAGACCTGCACATGCGCACACGGACTCACTACTGCGGATGCGCAATCGGGCTCACTACTGAGGATGCGCGCTCGGGCTCACTACTGCGCATGCGCACCCGGGCTCACTACTACTCATGCGCAATCGGGCTCACTACTGTGCATGCGCACTCGGACTCACTACTGCTCATGCGCACTCGGGGTCACTACTGCTCATGTGCACTCGGATTCACTACTGCTCATGCGCATTCGGGGTCACTACTGCGCATGCGCACTCGGACTCACTACGGCGGATGCGCGCTCGGGCTCACTACTCCGCATGCGCGCACGGGCCCACTACTGCGCATGCGCACTCCGGCTCAGACCTGCACATGCGCACACGGACTCACTACTGCGGATGCGCAATCGGGCTCACTACTGCGGATGCGCGCTCGGGCTCACTACTGCGCATGCGCACCCGGGCTCACTACTGCGCATGCGAGCACGGGCCCACTACTGCGCATGCGCACTCCGGCTCAGACCTGCACATGCGCACACGGACTCACTAGTGCGGATGCGCAATCGGGCTCACTACTGTGCATGCGCACTCGGGCCGACTACTGCGGATGCGCGCTCGATCTCACTACTGCGCATGCGCACACGGGCTCACTACTGCGCATGCGCGCATGGGCCCACTACTGCGCATGCGCACTCCGGCTCAGACCTGCGCATGCGCATACGGACTCACTACTGCGGGTGCGCAATCGGGCTCACTACTGCGGATGCGCGCTCGGGCCCACTACTGCGCATGCGCACTCCGGCTCAGACCTGCACATGCGCACACGGACTCACTACTGCGGATGCGCAATCGGGCTCACTACTGCGCATGCGCAGTCCGGCTCAGACCTGCACATGCGCACACGGACTCACTACTGCGGATGCGCAATCGGGCTCACTACTGCGCATGCGCAGTCCGGCTCAGACGTGCACATGCGCATTCGAGCTCACTTCTGCGCATGCGCACTCGGACTCACTACTGCTCATGCGCACTCGAGGTCACTACTGCTCATGCGCACTCGGACTCTATACTGCTCATGCGCATTTCGGGGACACTACTGCGCATGCGCACTCGGACTCACTGCTGCGAATGCGCGCTCGGGCTCACTACTGCGCATGCGCACTCCGGCTCAGACCTGCACATGCGCATTCGAGCTCACTTCTGCGCATGCGCACACGGGCTCACTACTGTGCATGCGCACTCGGGGTCACTACTGCTCATGCGCACACGGGCTCACTACTGTGCACGCGCACTCGGGGTCAATACTGCTCATGCGCACTCGGACTCACTACTGCTCATGCGCACTCGGGGTCACTACTGCTCATGCGCACTCGGACTCACTACTGCTCATGCGCACTCGGGCTCACTACTGTGCATGCGCACTCGGGGTCACTACTGCTCACGCGCACTCGGACTCACTACTGCGGATGCGCGCTCGGGCTCACTACTGCGCATGCGCACACGGGCTCACTACTGCGCATGCGCGCACGGGCCCACTACTGCGCATGCGCACTCCGGCTCAGACCTGCGCATGCGCACACGGACTCACTACTGCGGATGCGCAATCGGGCTCACTACTGTGCATGAGCACTCGGGGTCACTACTGCTCATGCGCACTCGGACTCACTACTGCTCATGCACACTCGGGCTCACTACTGTGCATGCGCACTCGGGGTCACTACTGCGCATGCGCACTCGGACTCACTACTGCAGATGCGCGCTCGGGCGCACTACTGCGCATGCGAACACGGGCTCACTACTGCGCATGCGCGCACGGGCCCACTACTGCGCATGCGCACTCCGGCTCAGACCTGCACATGCGCATTCGAGCTCACTTCTGCGCATGCGCACACGGGCTCACTACTGTGCATGCGCACTCGGGGTCACTACTGCTGATGCGCACTCGGACTCACTACTGCTCATGCGCACTCGGGGTCACTACTGCTCATGTGCACTCGGACTCAAAACTGCTCATGCGCATTCGGGGTCACCTCTGTGCATGCGCACTCGGGGTCACTACTGCGCATGCGCGCTCGGGCTCACTACTGCGCATGCGCACACGGGCTCACTACTGCGCATGCGCGCACGGGCCCACTACTGCGCATGCGCACTCCGGCTCAGACCTGCACATGCGCACACGGACTCACTACTGCGGATGCGCAATCGGGCTCACTACTGTGCATGAGCACTCGGGGTCACTACTGCTCATGCGCACTCGGACTCACTACTGCTCATGCACACTCGGGCTCACTACTGTGCATGCGCACTCGGGGTCACTACTGCGCATGCGCACTCGGACTCACTACTGCAGATGCGCGCTCGGGCGCACTACTGCGCATGCGAACACGGGCTCACTACTGCGCATGCGCGCACGGGCCCACTTCTGCGCATGCGCACTCCGGCTCAGACCTGCACATGCGCATTCGAGCTCACTTCTGCGCATGCGCACACGGGCTCACTACTGTGCATGCGCACTCGGGGTCACTACTGCTGATGCGCACTCGGACTCACTACTGCTCATGCGCACTCGGGGTCACTACTGCTCATGCGCACTCGGACTCAAAACTGCTCATGCGCATTCGGGGTCACCTCTGTGCATGCGCACTCAGGGTCACTACTGCGCATGCGCGCTCGGGCTCACTACTGCGCATGCGCACACGGGCTCACTACTGCGCATGCGCGCAAGGGCCCACTACTGCCCATGCGCACTCCGGCTCAGACCTGCACATGCGCATTCGAGCTCACTTCTGCGCATGCGCACACGGGCTCACTACTGTGCATGCGCAGTCGGGGTCACTACTGCTCATGCGCACTCGGGGTCACTACTGCTCATGCGCACTCGCACTCACTACTGCTCATGCGCACTTGGGGTCACTACTGCTCACGCGCACTCGGACTCACTACTGCTCATGCGCACAGGGGCGCACTACTGTGCACGCGCACTCGGGCCCACTACTGTGCATGCGCACTCCGGCTCAGACCTGCACATGCGCACACGGACTCACTACTGCGGATGCGCAATCGGGCTCACTACTGATAATGCGCGCTCGGGCTCACTACTGCGCATGCGCACCCGGGCTCACTACTACTCATGCGCAATCGGGCTCACTACTGTGCATGCGCACTCGGACTCACTACTGCTCATGCGCACTCGGGGTCACTACTGCTCATGAGCACTCGGATTCACTACTGCTCATGCGCATTCGGGGTCACTACTGCGCATGCGCACTCGGACTCACTACTGCGGATGCGCGCTCGGGCTCACTACTGCGCATGCGCACACGGGCTCACTACTGCGCATGCGCGCACGGGCCCACTACTGCGCATGCGCACTCCGGCTCAGACCTGCACATGCGCACACGGACTCACTACTGCGGATGCGCAATCGGGCTCACTACTGCGGATGCGCGCTCGGGCTCACTACTGCGCATGCGCACCCGGGCTCACTACTGCGCATGCGCGCACGGGCCCACTACTGCGCATGCGCACTCCGGCTAGGACCTGCACATGCGCACACGGGCTCACTACTGCGGATGCGCAATCGGGCTCACTACAGTGCATGCGCACTCGGGGTCACTACTGCTCATGCGCACTCGGACTCACTACTGCTCATGCGCACTCGGGGTCACTACTGCTCATGCGCACTCGAACTCACTACTACTCATGCGCATTCGGGGTCACTACTGCGCATGCGCACTCGGACTCACTACTGCGGATGCGCGCTCGGGCTCACTACCGCGGATGCGCGCTCGGGGTCACTACTGCGCATGCGCACCCGGGCTCACTACTACGCATGCGCACACGGGCTCACTACTGCGCATGCGCGCACGGGCCCACTACTGCGCATGCGCACTCCGGCTCAGACCTGCACATGCGCACACGGACTCACTACTGCGGATGCGCAATCGGGCTCACTACTGCGGATGCGCGCTCGGGCTCACTACTGCGCAGGCGCACCCGGGCTCACTACTGCGCATGCGCGCACGGGCCCACTACTGCGCATGCGCACTCCGGCTCAGACCTGCACATGCGCACACGGACTCACTACTGCGGATGCACAATCGGGCCCACTACTGCGCATGCGCACTCCGGCTCAGACCTGCACATGCGCATTCGAGCTCACTTCTGCGCATGCGCACACGGGCTCACTACTGCGCATGCGCGCACGGGCCCACTACTGCCCATGCGCACTCCGGCTCAGACCTGCACATGCGCATTCGAGCTCACTTCTGCGCATGCGCACACGGGCTCACTACTGTGCATGCGCACTCGGGGTCACTACTGCTCATGCGCACTCGGGGTCACTACTGCTCATGCGCACTCGGACTCACTACTGCTCATGCGCAATCGGACTCACTACTGCGCATGCGCGCTCGGACTCACTACTGCGCATACGCGCTCGGGGTCGCTACTGCGCATTCGCTCACGGGCTCACACTGTGCATGCACACTTGGGGTCACTACTGCGCATGCGCACTCTGGCTCACTACTGCGCATGCGCACTCCGGTCAGGCCTGTGCATGCGCACTCAGGCTCACTACTGCGCATGCGCACTCTGTTTCACTACTGCTCATGCTCACTCGGACTCACTACTGCTCATGCGCACTCGGGGTCACTACTGCTCATGCGCACTCGAACTCACTACTACTCATGCGCATTCGGGGTCACTACTGCGCATGCGCACTCGGACTCACTACTGCGGATGCGCGCTCGGGCTCACTACTGCGCATGCGCACACGGGCTCACTACTGCGCATGCGCGCACGGGCCCACTACTGCGCATGCGCACTCCGGCTCAGACCTGCACATGCGCACACGGACTCACTACTGCGGATGCGCAATCGGGCTCACTACTGCGGATGCGCGCTCGGGCTCACTACTGCGCATGCGCACCCGGACTCACTTCTGCGCATGCGCGCACGGGCCCACTACTGCGCATGCGCACTCCGGCTCAGACATGCATATGCGCACACGGACTCACTACTGCGGATGCGCAATCGGTCTCACTACAGCGGATGAACAATCGGGCTCACTACTGCGCATGCGCACTCCGGCTCAGACCTGCACCTGCGCACAAGGACCCACTACTGCGGATGCGCAATCGGGCTCACTACTGTGCATGCGCACTCGGGGTCACTACTGCTCATGCGCACTCGGAGTCACTACTGCGGATGCGCGCTCGGGCTCACTACTGCCCATCCGCACTGGGAGTCACTACTGCGTATGCGCAGTCCGGCTCACTACTGCTCATGCGCAGTCGGACTCACTACTGCGCATACGCGCTCGGGTCGCTACTGCGCATTCGCTCACGGGCTCACACTGTGCATGCACACTTGGTGTCACTACTGCGCATGCGCACTCTGGCTCACTACTGCGCATGCGCACTTCGGTCAGGCCTGTGCATGCGCACTCAGGCTCACTACTGCGCATGCGCACTCTGGTTCACTACTGCTCATGCGCAATCGGTCTCACTACTGCGGATGAACAATCGTGCTCACTACTGCGCATGCGCACTCCGGCTCAGACCTGCACATGCGCACACGGACTCACTACTGCGGATGCGCAATCGGGCACACTACTGCGGATGCGCGCTCGGGCTCACTACTGCGCATGCGCACCCGGGCTCACTACTGCTCATGCTCACTCGGACTCACTACTGCTCATGCGCACTCGGGGTCACTACTGCTCATGCGCACTCGAACTCACTACTACTCATGCGCATTCGGGGTCACTACTGCGCATGCGCTCTCGGACTCACTACTGCGGATGCGCGCTCGGGCTCACTACTGCGCCTGCGCACACGGGCTCACTACTGCGCATGCGCGCACGGGCCCACTACTGCGCATGCGCACTCCGGCTCAGACCTGCACATGCGCACACGGACACACTACTGCGGATGCGCAATCGGGCTCACTACTGCGGATGCGCACTCGGGCTCACTACTGCGCATGCGCACCCGGACTCACTACTGCGCATGCGCGCACGGGCCCACTACTGCGCATGCGCACTCCGGCTCAGACATGCATATGCGCACACGGACTCACTACTGGGGATGCGCAATCGGGCTCACTACTGCGCATGCGCACTCGGGGTCACTACTGCTCATGCGCACACGGGCTCACTACTGCTCATGCGCGCACGGGCCCACTACTGCGCTTGCGCACTCCGGCTCAGACCTGCGCATGCGCACACGGACTCACTACTGCGGATGCGCAATCGGGCTCACTACTGTGCATGAGCACTCGGGGTCACTACTGCTCATGCGCACTCGGACTCACTACTGCTCATGCACACTCGGGCTCACTACTGTGCATGCGCACTCGGGGTCACTACTGCGCATGCGCACTCGGGGTCACTACTGCTCATGCGCACTCGGACTCACTACTGCTCATGCGCACTCGGAGTCACTACTGCGTATGCGCAATCCGGCTCACTACTGCTCATGCGCAATCGGACTCACTATTGCGCATGCGCACTCCGGCTCAGACCTGCACATGCGCACACGGACTCACTACTGCGGATGCGCAATCGGGCTCACTACTGTGCATGCGCACTCGGGCCCACTACTGCGCATGCGCACTCCGGCTCAGACATGCACATGCGCACACGGGCTCACTACTGCGGATGCGCAATCGGGCTCACTACTGTGCATGCGCACTCGGGGTCACTACTGCTCATGCGCACTCGGGGTCAATACTGCGCATGCGCGCACGGGCCCACTACTGCGCATGCGCACTCCGGCTCAGACCTGCACATGCGCACACGGACTCACTACTGCGGATGCGCAATCGGGCTCACTACTGAGGATGCGCGCTCGGGCTCACTACTGCGCATGCGCACCCGGGCTCACTACTACTCATGCGCAATCGGGCTCACTACTGTGCATGCGCACTCGGACTCACTACTGCTCATGCGCACTCGGGGTCACTACTGCTCATGTGCACTCGGATTCACTACTGCTCATGCGCATTCGGGGTCACTACTGCGCATGCGCACTCGGACTCACTACGGCGGATGCGCGCTCGGGCTCACTACTCCGCATGCGCGCACGGGCCCACTACTGCGCATGCGCACTCCGGCTCAGACCTGCACATGCGCACACGGACTCACTACTGCGGATGCGCAATCGGGCTCACTACTGCGGATGCGCGCTCGGGCTCACTACTGCGCATGCGCACCCGGGCTCACTACTGCGCATGCGAGCACGGGCCCACTACTGCGCATGCGCACTCCGGCTCAGACCTGCACATGCGCACACGGACTCACTAGTGCGGATGCGCAATCGGGCTCACTACTGTGCATGCGCACTCGGGCCGACTACTGCGGATGCGCGCTCGATCTCACTACTGCGCATGCGCACACGGGCTCACTACTGCGCATGCGCGCATGGGCCCACTACTGCGCATGCGCACTCCGGCTCAGACCTGCGCATGCGCATACGGACTCACTACTGCGGGTGCGCAATCGGGCTCACTACTGCGGATGCGCGCTCGGGCCCACTACTGCGCATGCGCACTCCGGCTCAGACCTGCACATGCGCACACGGACTCACTACTGCGGATGCGCAATCGGGCTCACTACTGCGCATGCGCAGTCCGGCTCAGACCTGCACATGCGCACACGGACTCACTACTGCGGATGCGCAATCGGGCTCACTACTGCGCATGCGCAGTCCGGCTCAGACGTGCACATGCGCATTCGAGCTCACTTCTGCGCATGCGCACTCGGACTCACTACTGCTCATGCGCACTCGAGGTCACTACTGCTCATGCGCACTCGGACTCTATACTGCTCATGCGCATTTCGGGGACACTACTGCGCATGCGCACTCGGACTCACTGCTGCGAATGCGCGCTCGGGCTCACTACTGCGCATGCGCACTCCGGCTCAGACCTGCACATGCGCATTCGAGCTCACTTCTGCGCATGCGCACACGGGCTCACTACTGTGCATGCGCACTCGGGGTCACTACTGCTCATGCGCACACGGGCTCACTACTGTGCACGCGCACTCGGGGTCAATACTGCTCATGCGCACTCGGACTCACTACTGCTCATGCGCACTCGGGGTCACTACTGCTCATGCGCACTCGGACTCACTACTGCTCATGCGCACTCGGGCTCACTACTGTGCATGCGCACTCGGGGTCACTACTGCTCACGCGCACTCGGACTCACTACTGCGGATGCGCGCTCGGGCTCACTACTGCGCATGCGCACACGGGCTCACTACTGCGCATGCGCGCACGGGCCCACTACTGCGCATGCGCACTCCGGCTCAGACCTGCGCATGCGCACACGGACTCACTACTGCGGATGCGCAATCGGGCTCACTACTGTGCATGAGCACTCGGGGTCACTACTGCTCATGCGCACTCGGACTCACTACTGCTCATGCACACTCGGGCTCACTACTGTGCATGCGCACTCGGGGTCACTACTGCGCATGCGCACTCGGACTCACTACTGCAGATGCGCGCTCGGGCGCACTACTGCGCATGCGAACACGGGCTCACTACTGCGCATGCGCGCACGGGCCCACTACTGCGCATGCGCACTCCGGCTCAGACCTGCACATGCGCATTCGAGCTCACTTCTGCGCATGCGCACACGGGCTCACTACTGTGCATGCGCACTCGGGGTCACTACTGCTGATGCGCACTCGGACTCACTACTGCTCATGCGCACTCGGGGTCACTACTGCTCATGTGCACTCGGACTCAAAACTGCTCATGCGCATTCGGGGTCACCTCTGTGCATGCGCACTCGGGGTCACTACTGCGCATGCGCGCTCGGGCTCACTACTGCGCATGCGCACACGGGCTCACTACTGCGCATGCGCGCACGGGCCCACTACTGCGCATGCGCACTCCGGCTCAGACCTGCACATGCGCACACGGACTCACTACTGCGGATGCGCAATCGGGCTCACTACTGTGCATGAGCACTCGGGGTCACTACTGCTCATGCGCACTCGGACTCACTACTGCTCATGCACACTCGGGCTCACTACTGTGCATGCGCACTCGGGGTCACTACTGCGCATGCGCACTCGGACTCACTACTGCAGATGCGCGCTCGGGCGCACTACTGCGCATGCGAACACGGGCTCACTACTGCGCATGCGCGCACGGGCCCACTTCTGCGCATGCGCACTCCGGCTCAGACCTGCACATGCGCATTCGAGCTCACTTCTGCGCATGCGCACACGGGCTCACTACTGTGCATGCGCACTCGGGGTCACTACTGCTGATGCGCACTCGGACTCACTACTGCTCATGCGCACTCGGGGTCACTACTGCTCATGCGCACTCGGACTCAAAACTGCTCATGCGCATTCGGGGTCACCTCTGTGCATGCGCACTCAGGGTCACTACTGCGCATGCGCGCTCGGGCTCACTACTGCGCATGCGCACACGGGCTCACTACTGCGCATGCGCGCAAGGGCCCACTACTGCCCATGCGCACTCCGGCTCAGACCTGCACATGCGCATTCGAGCTCACTTCTGCGCATGCGCACACGGGCTCACTACTGTGCATGCGCAGTCGGGGTCACTACTGCTCATGCGCACTCGGGGTCACTACTGCTCATGCGCACTCGCACTCACTACTGCTCATGCGCACTTGGGGTCACTACTGCTCACGCGCACTCGGACTCACTACTGCTCATGCGCACAGGGGCGCACTACTGTGCACGCGCACTCGGGCCCACTACTGTGCATGCGCACTCCGGCTCAGACCTGCACATGCGCACACGGACTCACTACTGCGGATGCGCAATCGGGCTCACTACTGATAATGCGCGCTCGGGCTCACTACTGCGCATGCGCACCCGGGCTCACTACTACTCATGCGCAATCGGGCTCACTACTGTGCATGCGCACTCGGACTCACTACTGCTCATGCGCACTCGGGGTCACTACTGCTCATGAGCACTCGGATTCACTACTGCTCATGCGCATTCGGGGTCACTACTGCGCATGCGCACTCGGACTCACTACTGCGGATGCGCGCTCGGGCTCACTACTGCGCATGCGCACACGGGCTCACTACTGCGCATGCGCGCACGGGCCCACTACTGCGCATGCGCACTCCGGCTCAGACCTGCACATGCGCATTCGAGCTCACTTCTGCGCATGCGCACACGGGCTCGCTACTGTGCATGCGCACTCGGGGTCACTCCTGCTCATGCGCACTCGGGGTCACTACTGCTCATGCGCACTCGGACTCACTACTGCTCATGCGCACTCGGACTCACTACTGCTCATGCGCAATCGGACTCACTACTGCGCATGCGCGCTCGGGCTCACTACTGCGCATACGCGCTCGGGGTCGCTACTGCGCATTCGCTCACGGGCTCACACTGTGCATGCACACTTGGGGTCACTACTGCGCATGCGCACTCTGGCTCACTACTGCGCATGCGCACTCCGGTCAGGCCTGTGCATGCGCACTCAGGCTCACTACTGCGCATGCGCACTCTGTTTCACTACTGCTCATGCTCACTCGGACTCACTACTGCTCATGCGCACTCGGGGTCACTACTGCTCATGCGCACTCGAACTCACTACTACTCATGCGCATTCGGGGTCACTACTGCGCATGCGCACTCGGACTCACTACTGCGGATGCGCGCTCGGGCTCACTACTGCGCATGCGCACACGGGCTCACTACTGCGCATGCGCGCACGGGCCCACTACTGCGCATGCGCACTCCGGCTCAGACCTGCACATGCGCACACGGACTCACTACTGCGGATGCGCAATCGGGCTCACTACTGCGGATGCGCGCTCGGGCTCACTACTGCGCATGCGCACCCGGACTCACTTCTGCGCATGCGCGCACGGGCCCACTACTGCTCATGCGCACTCCGGCTCAGACATGCATATGCGCACACGGACTCACTACTGCGGATGCGCAATCGGTCTCACTACAGCGGATGAACAATCGGGCTCACTACTGCGCATGCGCACTCCGGCTCAGACCTGCACCTGCGCACAAGGACCCACTACTGCGGATGCGCAATCGGGCTCACTACTGTGCATGCGCACTCGGGGTCACTACTGCTCATGCGCACTCGGAGTCACTACTGCGGATGCGCGCTCGGGCTCACTACTGCCCATCCGCACTGGGAGTCACTACTGCGTATGCGCAGTCCGGCTCACTACTGCTCATGCGCAATCGGACTCACTACTGCGCATACGCGCTCGGGTCGCTACTTCGCATTCGCTCACGGGCTCACACTGTGCATGCACACTTGGTGTCACTACTGCGCATGCGCACTCTGGCTCACTACTGCGCATGCGCACTTCGGTCAGGCCTGTGCATGCGCACTCAGGCTCACTACTGCGCATGCGCACTCTGGTTCACTACTGCTCATGCGCAATCGGTCTCACTACTGCGGATGAACAATCGTGCTCACTACTGCGCATGCGCACTCCGGCTCAGACCTGCACATGCGCACACGGACTCACTACTGCGGATGCGCAATCGGGCACACTACTGCGGATGCGCGCTCGGGCTCACTACTGCGCATGCGCACCCGGGCTCACTACTGCTCATGCTCACTCGGACTCACTACTGCTCATGCGCACTCGGGGTCACTACTGCTCATGCGCACTCGAACTCACTACTACTCATGCGCATTCGGGGTCACTACTGCGCATGCGCTCTCGGACTCACTACTGCGGATGCGCGCTCGGGCTCACTACTGCGCCTGCGCACACGGGCTCACTACTGCGCATGCGCGCACGGGCCCACTACTGCGCATGCGCACTCCGGCTCAGACCTGCACATGCGCACACGGACACACTACTGCGGATGCGCAATCGGGCTCACTACTGCGGATGCGCACTCGGGCTCACTACTGCGCATGCGCACCCGGACTCACTACTGCGCATGCGCGCACGGGCCCACTACTGCGCATGCGCACTCCGGCTCAGACATGCATATGCGCACACGGACTCACTACTGGGGATGCGCAATCGGGCTCACTACTGCGCATGCGCACTCGGGGTCACTACTGCTCATGCGCACACGGGCTCACTACTGCTCATGCGCGCACGGGCCCACTACTGCGCTTGCGCACTCCGGCTCAGACCTGCGCATGCGCACACGGACTCACTACTGCGGATGCGCAATCGGGCTCACTACTGTGCATGAGCACTCGGGGTCACTACTGCTCATGCGCACTCGGACTCACTACTGCTCATGCACACTCGGGCTCACTACTGTGCATGCGCACTCGGGGTCACTACTGCGCATGCGCACTCGGACTCACTACTGCAGATGCGCGCTCGGGCGCACTACTGCGCATGCGAACACGGGCTCACTACTGCGCATGCGCGCACGGGCCCACTTCTGCGCATGCGCACTCCGGCTCAGACCTGCACATGCGCATTCGAGCTCACTTCTGCGCATGCGCACACGGGCTCACTACTGTGCATGCGCACGCGGGGTCACTACTGCTGATGCGCACTCGGACTCACTACTGCTCATGCGCACTCGGGGTCACTACTGCTCATGCGCACTCGGACTCAAAACTGCTCATGCGCATTCGGGGTCACCTCTGTGCATGCGCACTCAGGGTCACTACTGCGCATGCGCGCTCGGGCTCACTACTGCGCATGCGCACACGGGCTCACTACTGCGCATGCGCGCAAGGGCCCACTACTGCCCATGCGCACTCCGGCTCAGACCTGCACATGCGCATTCGAGCTCACTTCTGCGCATGCGCACACGGGCTCACTACTGTGCATGCGCAGTCGGGGTCACTACTGCTCATGCGCACTCGGGGTCACTACTGCTCATGCGCACTCGCACTCACTACTGCTCATGCGCACTTGGGGTCACTACTGCTCACGCGCACTCGGACTCACTACTGCTCATGCGCACAGGGGCGCACTACTGTGCACGCGCACTCGGGCCCACTACTGTGCATGCGCACTCCGGCTCAGACCTGCACATGCGCACACGGACTCACTACTGCGGATGCGCAATCGGGCTCACTACTGATAATGCGCGCTCGGGCTCACTACTGCGCATGCGCACCCGGGCTCACTACTACTCATGCGCAATCGGGCTCACTACTGTGCATGCGCACTCGGACTCACTACTGCTCATGCGCACTCGGGGTCACTACTGCTCATGTGCACTCGGATTCACTACTGCTCATGCGCATTCGGGGTCACTACTGCGCATGCGCACTCGGACTCACTACTGCGGATGCGCGCTCGGGCTCACTACTGCGCATGCGCACACGGGCTCACTACTGCGCATGCGCGCACGGGCCCACTACTGCGCATGCGCACTCCGGCTCAGACCTGCACATGCGCACACGGACTCACTACTGCGGATGCGCAATCGGGCTCACTACTGCGGATGCGCGCTCGGGCTCACTACTGCGCATGCGCACCCGGGCTCACTACTGCGCATGCGCGCACGGGCCCACTACTGCGCATGCGCACTCCGGCTAGGACCTGCACATGCGCACACGGGCTCACTACTGCGGATGCGCAATCGGGCTCACTACAGTGCATGCGCACTCGGGGTCACTACTGCTCATGCGCACTCGGACTCACTACTGCTCATGCGCACACGGGCTCACTACTGCGCATGCGCGCACGGGCCCACTACTGCGCATGCGCACTCCGGCTCAGACCTGCACATGCGCACACGGACACACTACTGCGCATGCGAACACGGGCTCACTACTGCGCATGCGCGCACGGGCCCACTTCTGCGCATGCGCACTCCGGCTCAGACCTGCACATGCGCATTCGAGCTCACTTCTGCGCATGCGCACACGGGCTCACTACTGTGCATGCGCACTCGGGGTCACTACTGCTGATGCGCACTCGGACTCACTACTGCTCATGCGCACTCGGGGTCACTACTGCTCATGCGCACTCGGACCCACTACTGCGGATGCGCAATCGGGCTCACTACTGTGCATGCGCACTCGGGGTCACTACTGCTCATGCGCACTCGGAGTCACTACTGCGCATGCGCACACGGGCTCACTACTGCGCATGCGCGCAAGGGCCCACTACTGCCCATGCGCACTCCGGCTCAGACCTGCACATGCGCATTCGAGCTCACTTCTGCGCATGCGCACACGGGCTCACTACTGTGCATGCGCAGTCGGGGTCACTACTGCTCATGCGCACTCGGGGTCACTACTGCTCATGCGCACTCGCACTCACTACTGCTCATGCGCACTTGGGGTCACTACTGCTCACGCGCACTCGGACTCACTACTGCTCATGCGCACAGGGGCGCACTACTGTGCACGCGCACTCGGGCCCACTACTGTGCATGCGCACTCCGGCTCAGACCTGCACATGCGCACACGGACTCACTACTGCGGATGCGCAATCGGGCTCACTACTGATAATGCGCGCTCGGGCTCACTACTGCGCATGCGCACCCGGGCTCACTACTACTCATGCGCAATCGGGCTCACTACTGTGCATGCGCACTCGGACTCACTACTGCGCATGCGCGCAAGGGCCCACTACTGCCCATGCGCACTCCGGCTCAGACCTGCACATGCGCATTCGAGCTCACTTCTGCGCATGCGCACACGGGCTCACTACTGTGCATGCGCAGTCGGGGTCACTACTGCTCATGCGCACTCGGGGTCACTACTGCTCATGCGCACTCGCACTCACTACTGCTCATGCGCACTTGGGGTCACTACTGCTCATGCGCATTCGGGGTCACTACTGCGCATGCGCACTCGGACTCACTACTGCGGATGCGCGCTCGGGCTCACTACTGCGCATGCGCACACGGGCTCACTACTGCGCATGCGCGCACGGGCCCACTACTGCGCATGCGCACTCCGGCTCAGACCTGCACATGCGCACACGGACTCACTACTGCGGATGCGCAATCGGGCTCACTACTGCGGATGCGCGCTCGGGCTCACTACTGCGCATGCGCACCCGGGCTCACTACTGCGCATGCGCGCACGGGCCCACTACTGCGCATGCGCACTCCGGCTAGGACCTGCACATGCGCACACGGGCTCACTACTGCGGATGCGCAATCGGGCTCACTACAGTGCATGCGCACTCGGGGTCACTACTGCTCATGCGCACTCGGACTCACTACTGCTCATGCGCACTCGGGGTCACTACTGCTCATGCGCACTCGAACTCACTACTACTCATGCGCATTCGGGGTCACTACTGCGCATGCGCACTCGGACTCACTACTGCGGATGCGCGCTCGGGCTCACTACCGCGGATGCGCGCTCGGGGTCACTACTGCGCATGCGCACCCGGGCTCACTACTACGCATGCGCACACGGGCTCACTACTGCGCATGCGCGCACGGGCCCACTACTGCCCATGCGCGCTCCGGCTCAGACCTGCACATGCGCATTCGAGCTCACTTCTGCGCATGCGCACACGGGCTCACTACTGTGCATGCGCACTCGGGGTCACTACTGCTCATGCGCACTCGGGGTCACTACTGCTCATGCGCACCCGGACTCACTACTGCTCATGCGCACTCGGAGTCACTACTGCGTGTGCGCAATCCGGCTCACTACTGCTCATGCGCAATCGGACTCACTACTGCGGATGCGCGCTCGGGCTCACTACTGCGCATGCGCACACGGGCTCACGACTGCGCATGCGCGCACGGGCCCACTACTGCGCATGCGCACTCCGGCTCAGACCTGCACATGCGCACACGGACTCACTACTGCGGATGCGCAATCGGGCTCACTACTGCGGATGCGCGCTCGGGCTCACTACTGCGCAGGCGCACCCGGGCTCACTACTGCGCATGCGCGCACGGGCCCACTACTGCGCATGCGCACTCCGGCTCAGACCTGCACATGCGCACACGGACTCACTACTGCGGATGCACAATCGGGCCCACTACTGCGCATGCGCACTCCGGCTCAGACCTGCACATGCGCATTCGAGCTCACTTCTGCGCATGCGCACACGGGCTCACTACTGCGCATGCGCGCACGGGCCCACTACTGCCCATGCGCACTCCGGCTCAGACCTGCACATGCGCATTCGAGCTCACTTCTGCGCATGCGCACACGGGCTCACTACTGTGCATGCGCACTCGGGGTCACTACTGCTCATGCGCACTCGGGGTCACTACTGCTCATGCGCACTCGGACTCACTACTGCTCATGCGCAATCGGACTCACTACTGCGCATGCGCGCTCGGGCTCACTACTGCGCATACGCGCTCGGGGTCGCTACTGCGCATTCGCTCACGGGCTCACACTGTGCATGCACACTTGGGGTCACTACTGCGCATGCGCACTCTGGCTCACTACTGCGCATGCGCACTCCGGTCAGGCCTGTGCATGCGCACTCAGGCTCACTACTGCGCATGCGCACTCTGTTTCACTACTGCTCATGCTCACTCGGACTCACTACTGCTCATGCGCACTCGGGGTCACTACTGCTCATGCGCACTCGAACTCACTACTACTCATGCGCATTCGGGGTCACTACTGCGCATGCGCACTCGGACTCACTACTGCGGATGCGCGCTCGGGCTCACTACTGCGCATGCGCACACGGGCTCACTACTGCGCATGCACGCACGGGCCCACTACTGCGCATGCGCACTCCGGCTCAGACCTGCACATGCGCACACGGACTCACTACTGCGGATGCGCAATCGGGCTCACTACTGCGGATGCGCGCTCGGGCTCACTACTGCGCATGCGCACCCGGACTCACTTCTGCGCATGCGCGCACGGGCCCACTATTGCGCATGCGCACTCCGGCTCAGACATGCATATGCGCACACGGACTCACTACTGCGGATGCGCAATCGGTCTCACTACAGCGGATGAACAATCGGGCTCACTACTGCGCATGCGCACTCCGGCTCAGACCTGCACCTGCGCACAAGGACCCACTACTGCGGATGCGCAATCGGGCTCACTACTGTGCATGCGCACTCGGGGTCACTACTGCTCATGCGCACTCGGAGTCACTACTGCGGATGCGCGCTCGGGCTCACTACTGCCCATCCGCACTGGGAGTCACTAGTGCGTATGCGCAGTCCGGCTCACTACTGCTCATGCGCAATCGGACTCACTACTGCGCATACGCGCTCGGGTCGCTACTGCGCATTCGCTCACGGGCCCACTACTGCGCATGCGCACTCCGGCTAGGACCTGCACATGCGCACACGGGCTCACTACTGCGGATGCGCAATCGGGCTCACTACAGTGCATGCGCACTCGGGGTCACTACTGCTCATGCGTACTCGGACTCACTACTGCTCATGCGCACTCGGGGTCACTACTGCTCATGCGCACTCGAACTCACTACTACTCATGCGCATTCGGGGTCACTACTGCGCATGCGCACTCGGACTCACTACTGCGGATGCGCGCTCGGGCTCACTACCGCGGATGCGCGCTCGGGGTCACTACTGCGCATGCGCACCCGGGCTCACTACTACGCATGCGCACACGGGCTCACTACTGCGCATGCGCGCACGGGCCCACTACTGCGGATGCCCACTCGGGGTCACTACTGCTCATGCGCACTCGGGGTCACTACTGCTCATGCGCACTCGGACTCACTACTGCCCATGCGCACTCGCGGTCACTACTGCTCATGCGCACTCGGATTCACTACTGCTAATGCGCATTCGGGGTCACTACTGCGCATGCGCACTCGGACTCACTACTGCAAATGCGCGCTCGGTCTCACTACTGCGCATGCGCACAGGGGCTCACTACTGCGCATCCGCGCTCGGGCACACTACTGCGCATGCCCACCCGGGCTCACTACTGCGCATGCGCGCACGGGCCCACTACTGCGCATGCGCACTCCGGCTCAGACCTGCACATGCGCACACGGACTCACTACTGCGGATGCGCAATCGGGCACACTACTGCGCATGCGTAGTCCGGCTCAGACCTGCACATGCGCACAGGGACTCACTACTGCGGATGCGCAATCGGGCTCACTACTACGGATGCGCGCTCGGGCTCACTACTGCGCATGCGCACCCGGGCTCACTACTGCGCATGCGCACCCCGGCTGAGACATGCACATGCGCACACGGACTCAATACTGCGGATGCGCAATCGGGCTCACTACTGTGCATGCGCACTCGGGGTCACTACTGCTCATGCGCACTCGGGGTCCCTACTGATCATGCGCACTCGGACTCACTACTGCTCATGCGCACTCGAACTCACTACTACCCATGCGCACTCGGACTCACTACTGCGGATGCGCACTCGGACTCACTACTGCGGATGCGCGCTCGGGCTCTCTACTGCGCATGCGCACACGGGCTCACTACTGCGCATGCGCTCCCGCGCCCACTACTGCGCATGCGCACTCCGGCTCAGACCTGCACATGCGCACACGGACTCACTACTGCTCATGCGCACTCGGGGTCCCTACTGATCATGCGCACTCGGACTCACTACTGCTCATGCGCACTCGAACTCACTACTACCCATGCGCACTCGGACTCACTACTGCGGATGCGCACTCGGACTCACTACTGCGGATGCGCGCTCGGGCTCTCTACTGCTCATGCGCACTCGGGGTCACTACTGCTCATGCGCACTCGGACTCACTACTGCTCATGCGCACTCGGAGTCACTACTGCGTATGCGCAATCCGGCTCACTACTGCTCATGCGCAATCGGACTCACTACTGCGCATGCGCGCTCGGGCTCACTACTGCTCATGCGCACTCGAGGTCACTACTGCTCATGCGCACTCGGACTCACTACTGCTCATGCGCATTTCGGGGACACTACTGCGCATGCGCACTCGGACTCACTACTGCGAATGCGCGCTCGGGCTCACTACTGCGCATGCGCACTCCGGCTCAGACCTGCACATGCGCATTCGAGCTCACTTCTGCGCATGCGCACACGGGCTCACTACTGTGCATGCGCACTCGGGGTCACTACTGCACATGCGCACACGGACTCACTACTGCGGATGCGCAATCGGGCTCACTACTGTGCATGCGCACTCGGGGTCACTACTGCTCATGCGCACTCGGGGTCACTACTGCTCATGCGCACTCGGACTCACTACTGCTCATGCGCACTCGGAGTCACTACTGCGTATGCGCAATCCGGCTCACTACTGCTCATGCGCAATCGGACTCACTACTGCGCATGCGCGCTCGGGCTCACTACTGCGGATGCGCGCTCGGGCTCACTGCTGCGCATGCGCACACGGGCTCACTACTGCGCATGCTCGCACGGGCCCACTACTGCGCATGCGCACTCCGGCTCAGACCTGCACATGCGCACACGGACTCACTACTGCGGATGCGCAATCGGGCTCACTACTGTGCATGCGCACTCGGGCCCACTACTGCGCATGCGCACTCCGGCTCAGACATGCACATGCGCACACGGGCTCACTACTGCGGATGCGCAATCGGGCTCACTACTGTGCATGCGCACTCGGGGTCACTACTGCTCATGCGCACTCGGGGTCAATACTGCGCATGCGCGCACGGGCCCACTACTGCGCATGCGCACTCCGGCTCAGACCTGCACATGCGCACACGGACTCACTACTGCGGATGCGCAATCGGGCTTACTACTGAGGATGCGCGCTCGGGCTCACTACTGCGCATGCGCACCCGGGCTCACTACTACTCATGCGCAATCGGGCTCACTACTGTGCATGCGCACTCGGACTCACTACTGCTCATGCGCACTCGGGGTCACTACTGCTCATGTGCACTCGGATTCACTACTGCTCATGCGCATTCGGGGTCACTACTGCGCATGCGCACTCGGACTCACTACTGCGGATGCGCGCTCGGGCTCACTACTCCGCATGCGCGCACGGGCCCACTACTGCGCATGCGCACTCCGGCTCAGACCTGCACATGCGCCCACGGACTCACTACTGCGGATGCGCAATCGGGCTCACTACTGCGGATGCGCGCTCGGGCTCACTACTGCGCATGCGCACCCGGGCTCACTACTGCGCATGCGAGCACGGGCCCACTACTGCGCATGCGCACTCCGGCTCAGACCTGCACATGCGCACACGGACTCACTAGTGCGGATGCGCAATCGGGCTCACTACTGTGCATGCGCACTCGGGCCCACTACTGCGGATGCGCGCTCGATCTCACTACTGCGCATGCGCACACGGGCTCACTACTGCGCATGCGCGCACGGGCCCACTACTGCGCATGCGCACTCCGGCTCAGACCTGCACATGCGCATACGGACTCACTACTGCGGGTGCGCAATCGGGCTCACTACTGCGGATGCGCGCTCGGGCCCACTACTGCGCATGCGCACTCCGGCTCAGACCTGCACATGCGCACACGGACTCACTACTGCGGATGCGCAATCGGGCTCACTACTGTGCATGAGCACTCGGGGTCACTACTGCTCATGCGCACTCGGACTCACTACTGCTCATGCACACTCGGGCTCACTACTGTGCATGCGCACTCGGTGTCACTACTGCGCATGCGCACTCGGACTCACTACTGCAGATGCGCGCTCGGGCGCACTACTGCGCATGCGAACACGGGCTCACTACTGCGCATGCGCGCACGGGCCCACTTCTGCGCATGCGCACTCCGGCTCAGACCTGCACATGCGCATTCGAGCTCACTTCTGCGCATGCGCACACGGGCTCACTACTGTGCATGCGCACTCGGGGTCACTACTGCTGATGCGCACTCGGACTCACTACTGCTCATGCGCACTCGGGGTCACTACTGCTCATGCGCACTCGGACTCAAAACTGCTCATGCGCATTCGGGGTCACCTCTGTGCATGCGCACTCAGGGTCACTACTGCGCATGCGCGCTCGGGCTCACTACTGCGCATGCGCACACGGGCTCACTACTGCGCATGCGCGCAAGGGCCCACTGCTGCCCATGCGCACTCCGGCTCAGACCTGCACATGCGCATTCGAGCTCACTTCTGCGCATGCGCACACGGGCTCACTACTGTGCATGCGCAGTCGGGGTCACTACTGCTCATGCGCACTCGGGGTCACTACTGCTCATGCGCACTCGCACTCACTACTGCTCATGCGCACTTGGGGTCACTACTGCTCACGCGCACTCGGACTCACTACTGCTCATGCGCACAGGGGCGCACTACTGTGCACGCGCACTCGGGCCCACTACTGTGCATGCGCACTCCGGCTCAGACCTGCACATGCGCACACGGACTCACTACTGCGGATGCGCAATCGGGCTCACTACTGATAATGCGCGCTCGGGCTCACTACTGCGCATGCGCACCCGGGCTCACTACTACTCATGCGCATTCGGGCTCACTACTGTGCATGCGCACTCGGACTCACTACTGCTCATGCGCACTCGGGGTCACTACTGCTCATGTGCACTCGGATTCACTACTGCTCATGCGCATTCGGGGTCACTACTGCGCATGCGCACTCGGACTCACTACTGCGGATGCGCGCTCGGGCTCACTACTGCGCATGCGCACACGGGCTCACTACTGCGCATGCGCGCACGGGCCCACTACTGCGCATGCGCACTCCGGCTCAGACCTGCACATGCGCACACGGACTCACTACTGCGGATGCGCAATCGGGCTCACTACTGCGGATGCGCGCTCGGGCTCACTACTGCGCATGCGCACCCGGGCTCACTACTGCGCATGCGCGCACGGGCCCACTACTGCGCATGCGCACTCCGGCTAGGACCTGCACATGCGCACACGGGCTCACTACTGCGGATGCGCAATCGGGCTCACTACAGTGCATGCGCACTCGGGGTCACTACTGCTCATGCGCACTCGGACTCACTACTGCTCATGTGCACTCGGGGTCACTACTGCTCATGCGCACTCGAACTCACTACTACTCATGCGCATTCGGGGTCACTACTGCGCATGCGCACTCGGACTCACTACTGCGGATGCGCGCTCGGGCTCACTACCGCGGATGCGCGCTCGGGGTCACTACTGCGCATGCGCACCCGGGCTCACTACTACGCATGCGCACACGGGCTCACTACTGCGCATGCGCGCACGGGCCCACTACTGCCCATGCGCGCTCCGGCTCAGACCTGCACATGCGCATTCGAGCTCACTTCTGCGCATGCGCACACGGGCTCACTACTGTGCATGCGCACTCGGGGTCACTACTGCTCATGCGCACTCGGGGTCACTACTGCTCATGCGCACTCGGACTCACTACTGCTCATGCGCACTCGGAGTCACTACTGCGTGTGCGCAATCCGGCTCCCTACTGCTCATGCGCAATCGGACTCACTACTGCGGATGCGCGCTCGGGCTCACTACTGCGCATGCGCACACGGGCTCACGACTGCGCATGCGCGCACGGGCCCACTACTGCGCATGCGCACTCCGGCTCAGACCTGCACATGCGCACACGGACTCACTACTGCGGATGCGCAATCGGGCTCACTACTGCGGATGCGCGCTCGGGCTCACTACTGCGCAGGCGCACCCGGGCTCACTACTGCGCATGCGCGCACGGGCCCACTACTGCGCATGCGCACTCCGGCTCAGACCTGCACATGCGCACACGGACTCACTACTGCGGATGCACAATCGGGCCCACTACTGCGCATGCGCACTCCGGCTCAGACCTGCACATGCGCATTCGAGCTCACTTCTGCGCATGCGCACACGGGCTCACTACTGCGCATGCGCGCACGGGCCCACTACTGCCCATGCGCACTCCGGCTCAGACCTGCACATGCGCATTCGAGCTCACTTCTGCGCATGCGCACACGGGCTCACTACTGTGCATGCGCACTCGGGGTCACTACTGCTCATGCGCACTCGGGGTCACTACTGCTCATGCGCACTCGGACTCACTACTGCTCATGCGCAATCGGACTCACTACTGCGCATGCGCGCTCGGGCTCACTACTGCGCATACGCGCTCGGGGTCGCTACTGCGCATTCGCTCACGGGCTCACACTGTGCATGCACACTTGGGGTCACTACTGCGCATGCGCACTCTGGCTCACTACTGCGCATGCGCACTCCGGTCAGGCCTGTGCATGCGCACTCAGGCTCACTACTGCGCATGCGCACTCTGTTTCACTACTGCTCATGCTCACTCGGACTCACTACTGCTCATGCGCACTCGGGGTCACTACTGCTCATGCGCACTCGAACTCACTACTACTCATGCGCATTCGGGGTCACTACTGCGCATGCGCACTCGGACTCACTACTGCGGATGCGCGCTCGGGCTCACTACTGCGCATGCGCACACGGGCTCACTACTGCGCATGCACGCACGGGCCCACTACTGCGCATGCGCACTCCGGCTCAGACCTGCACATGCGCACACGGACTCACTACTGCGGATGCGCAATCGGGCTCACTACTGCGGATGCGCGCTCGGGCTCACTACTGCGCATGCGCTCCCGGACTCACTTCTGCGCATGCGCGCACGGGCCCACTACTGCGCATGCGCACTCCGGCTCAGACATGCATATGCGCACACGGACTCACTACTGCGGATGCGCAATCGGTCTCACTACAGCGGATGAACAATCGGGCTCACTACTGCGCATGCGCACTCCGGCTCAGACCTGCACCTGCGCACAAGGACCCACTACTGCGGATGCGCAATCGGGCTCACTACTGTGCATGCGCACTCGGGGTCACTACTGCTCATGCGCACTCGGAGTCACTACTGCGGATGCGCGCTCGGGCTCACTACTGCCCATCCGCACTGGGAGTCACTACTGCGTATGCGCAGTCCGGCTCACTACTGCTCATGCGCAATCGGACTCACTACTGCGCATACGCGCGCGGGTCGCTACTGCGCATTCGCTCACGGGCCCACTACTGCGCGTGCGCACTCCGGCTAGGACCTGCACATGCGCACACGGGCTCACTACTGCGGATGCGCAATCGGGCTCACTACAGTGCATGCGCACTCGGGGTCACTACTGCTCATGCGTACTCGGACTCACTACTGCTCATGCGCACTCGGGGTCACTACTGCTCATGCGCACTCGAACTCACTACTACTCATGCGCATTCGGGGTCACTACTGCGCATGCGCACTCGGACTCACTACTGCGGATGCGCGCTCGGGCTCACTACCGCGGATGCGCGCTCGGGGTCACTACTGCGCATGCGCACCCGGGCTCACTACTACGCATGCGCACACGGGCTCACTACTGCGCATGCGCGCACGGGCCCACTACTGCGGATGCGCACTCGGGGTCACTACTGCTCATGCGCACTCGGGGTCACTACTGCTCATGCGCACTCGGACTCACTACTGCCCATGCGCACTCGCGGTCACTACTGCTCATGCGCACTCGGATTCACTACTGCTAATGCGCATTCGGGGTCACTACTGCGCATGCGCACTCGGACTCACTACTGCAGATGCGCGCTCGGTCTCACTACTGCGCATGCGCACAGGGGCTCACTACTGCGCATCCGCGCTCGGGCACACTACTGCGCATGCCCACCCGGGCTCACTACTGCGCATGCGCGCACGGGCCCACTACTGCGCATGCGCACTCCGGCTCAGACCTGCACATGCGCACACGGACTCACTACTGCGGATGCGCAATCGGGCACACTACTGCGCATGCGTAGTCCGGCTCAGACCTGCACATGCGCACAGGGACTCACTACTGCGGATGCGCAATCGGGCTCACTACTACGGATGCGCGCTCGGGCTCACTACTGCGCATGCGCATCCGGGCTCACTACTGCGCATGCGCACCCCGGCTGAGACATGCACATGCGCACACGGACTCACTACTGCGGATGCGCAATCGGGCTCACTACTGTGCATGCGCACTCGGGGTCACTACTGCTCATGCGCACTCGGGGTCCCTACTGATCATGCGCACTCGGACTCACTACTGCTCATGCGCACTCGAACTCACTACTACCCATGCGCACTCGGACTCACTACTGCGGATGCGCACTCGGACTCACTACTGCGGATGCGCGCTCGGGCTCTCTACTGCTCATGCGCACTCGGGGTCACTACTGCTCATGCGCACTCGGACTCACTACTGCTCATGCGCACTCGGAGTCACTACTGCGTATGCGCAATCCGGCTCACTACTGCTCATGCGCAATCGGACTCACTACTGCGCATGCGCGCTCGGGCTCACTACTGCGGATGCGCGCTCGGGCTCACTACTGCGCATGCGCACACGGGCTCACTACTGCGCATGCGCGCACGGGCCCACTACTGCGCATGCGCACTCCGGCACAGACCTGCACATGCGCACACGGACTCACTACTGCGGATGCGCAATCGGGCTCACTACTGCGCATGCGCAGTCCGGCTCAGACGTGCACATGCGCATTCGAGCTCACTTCTGCGCATGCGCACTCGGACTCACTACTGCTCATGCGCACTCGAGGTCACTACTGCTCATGCGCACTCGGACTCACTACGGCTCATGCGCATTTCGGGGACACTACTGCGCATGCGCACTCGGACTCACTACTGCGAATGCGCGCTCGGGCTCACTACTGCGCATGCGCACTCCGGCTCAGACCTGCACATGCGCATTCGAGCTCACTTCTGCGCATGCGCACACGGGCTCACTACTGTGCATGCGCACTCGGGGTCACTACTGCACATGCGCACACGGACTCACTACTGCGGATGCGCAATCGGGCTCACTACTGTGCATGCGCACTCGGGGTCACTACTGCTCATGCGCACTCGGGGTCACTACTGCTCATGCGCACTCGGACTCACTACTGCTCATGCGCACTCGGAGTCGCTACTGCGTATGCGCAATCCGGCTCACTACTGCTCATGCGCAATCGGACTCACTACTGCGCATGCGCGCTCGGGCTCACTACTGCGGATGCGCGCTCGGGCTCACTACTGCGCATGCGCACACGGGCTCACTACTGCGCATGCGCGCACGGGCCCACTACTGCGCATGCGCACTCCGGCTCAGACCTGCACATGCGCACACGGACTCACTACTGCGGATGCGCAATCGGGCTCACTACTGTGCATGCGCACTCGGGCCCACTACTGCGCATGCGCACTCCGGCTCAGACATGCACATGCGCACACGGGCTCACTACTGCGGATGCGCAATCGGGCTCACTACTGTGCATGCGCACTCGGGGTCACTACTGCTCATGCGCACTCGGGGTCAATACTGCGCATGCGCGCACGGGCCCACTACTGCGCATGCGCACTCCGGCTCAGACCTGCACATGCGCACACGGACTCACTACTGCGGATGCGCAATCGGGCTTACTACTGAGGATGCGCGCTCGGGCTCACTACTGCGCATGCGCACCCGGGCTCACTACTACTCATGCGCAATCGGGCTCACTACTGTGCATGCGCACTCGGACTCACTACTGCTCATGCGCACTCGGGGTCACTACTGCTCATGTGCACTCGGATTCACTACTGCTCATGCGCATTCGGGGTCACTACTGCGCATGCGCACTCGGACTCACTACTGCGGATGCGCGCTCGGGCTCACTACTCCGCATGCGCGCACGGGCCCACTACTGCGCATGCGCACTCCGGCTCAGACCTGCACATGCGCCCACGGACTCACTACTGCGGATGCGCAATCGGGCTCACTACTGCGGATGCGCGCTCGGGCTCACTACTGCGCATGCGCACCCGGGCTCACTACTGCGCATGCGAGCACGGGCCCACTACTGCGCATGCGCACTCCGGCTCAGACCTGCACATGCGCACACGGACTCACTAGTGCGGATGCGCAATCGGGCTCACTACTGTGCATGCGCACTCGGGCCCACTACTGCGGATGCGCGCTCGATCTCACTACTGCGCATGCGCACACGGGCTCACTACTGCGCATGCGCGCACGGGCCCACTACTGCGCATGCGCACTCCGGCTCAGACCTGCACATGCGCATACGGACTCACTACTGCGGGTGCGCAATCGAGCTCACTACTGCGGATGCGCGCTCGGGCCCACTACTGCGCATGCGCACTCCGGCTCAGACCTGCACATGCGCACACGGACTCACTACTGCGGATGCGCAATCGGGCTCACTACTGTGCATGAGCACTCGGGGTCACTACTGCTCATGCGCACTCGGACTCACTACTGCTCATGCACACTCGGGCTCACTACTGTGCATGCGCACTCGGTGTCACTACTGCGCATGCGCACTCGGACTCACTACTGCAGATGCGCGCTCGGGCGCACTACTGCGCATGCGAACACGGGCTCACTACTGCGCATGCGCGCACGGGCCCACTTCTGCGCATGCGCACTCCGGCTCAGACCTGCACATGCGCATTCGAGCTCACTTCTGCGCATGCGCACACGGGCTCACTACTGTGCATGCGCACTCGGGGTCACTACTGCTGATGCGCACTCGGACTCACTACTGCTCATGCGCACTCGGGGTCACTACTGCTCATGCGCACTCGGACTCAAAACTGCTCATGCGCATTCGGGGTCACCTCTGTGCATGCGCACTCAGGGTCACTACTGCGCATGCGCGCTCGGGCTCACTACTGCGCATGCGCACACGGGCTCACTACTGCGCATGCGCGCAAGGGCCCACTACTGCCCATGCGCACTCCGGCTCAGACCTGCACATGCGCATTCGAGCTCACTTCTGCGCATGCGCACACGGGCTCACTACTGTGCATGCGCAGTCGGGGTCACTACTGCTCATGCGCACTCGGGGTCACTACTGCTCATGCGCACTCGCACTCACTACTGCTCATGCGCACTTGGGGTCACTACTGCTCACGCGCACTCGGACTCACTACTGCTCATGCGCACAGGGGCGCACTACTGTGCACGCGCACTCGGGCCCACTACTGTGCATGCGCACTCCGGCTCAGACCTGCACATGCGCACACGGACTCACTACTGCGGATGCGCAATCGGGCTCACTACTGATAATGCGCGCTCGGGCTCACTACTGCGCATGCGCACCCGGGCTCACTACTACTCATGCGCATTCGGGCTCACTACTGTGCATGCGCACTCGGACTCACTACTGCTCATGCGCACTCGGGGTCACTACTGCTCATGTGCACTCGGATTCACTACTGCTCATGCGCATTCGGGGTCACTACTGCGCATGCGCACTCGGACTCACTACTGCGGATGCGCGCTCGGGCTCACTACTGCGCATGCGCACACGGGCTCACTACTGCGCATGCGCGCACGGGCCCACTACTGCGCATGCGCACTCCGGCTCAGACCTGCACATGCGCACACGGACTCACTACTGCGGATGCGCAATCGGGCTCACTACTGCGGATGCGCGCTCGGGCTCACTACTGCGCATGCGCACCCGGGCTCACTACTGCGCATGCGCGCACGGGCCCACTACTGCGCATGCGCACTCCGGCTAGGACCTGCACATGCGCACACGGGCTCATTACTGCGGATGCGCAATCGGGCTCACTACAGTGCATGCGCACTCGGGGTCACTACTGCTCATGCGCACTCGGACTCACTACTGCTCATGCGCACTCGGGGTCACTACTGCTCATGCGCACTCGAACTCACTACTACTCATGCGCATTCGGGGTCACTACTGCGCATGCGCACTCGGACTCACTACTGCGGATGCGCGCTCGGGCTCACTACCGCGGATGCGCGCTCGGGGTCACTACTGCGCATGCGCACCCGGGCTCACTACTACGCATGCGCACACGGGCTCACTACTGCGCATGCGCGCACGGGCCCACTACTGCCCATGCGCGCTCCGGCTCAGACCTGCACATGCGCATTCGAGCTCACTTCTGCGCATGCGCACACGGGCTCACTACTGTGCATGCGCACTCGGGGTCACTACTGCTCATGCGCACTCGGGGTCACTACTGCTCATGCGCACTCGGACTCACTACTCCTCATGCGCACTCGGAGTCACTACTGCGTGTGCGCAATCCGGCTCACTACTGCTCATGCGCAATCGGACTCACTACTGCGGATGCGCGCTCGGGCTCACTACTGCGCATGCGCACACGGGCTCACGACTGCGCATGCGCGCACGGGCCCACTACTGCGCATGCGCACTCCGGCTCAGACCTGCACATGCGCACACGGACTCACTACTGCGGATGCGCAATCGGGCTCACTACTGCGGATGCGCGCTCGGGCTCACTACTGCGCAGGCGCACCCGGGCTCACTACTGCGCATGCGCGCACGGGCCCACTACTGCGGATGCACAATCGGGCCCACTACTGCGCATGCGCACTCCGGCTCAGACCTGCACATGCGCATTCGAGCTCACTTCTGCGCATGCGCACACGGGCTCACTACTGCGCATGCGCGCACGGGCCCACTACTGCCCATGCGCACTCCGGCTCAGACCTGCACATGCGCATTCGAGCTCACTTCTGCGCATGCGCACACGGGCTCACTACTGGGCATGCGCACTCGGGGTCACTACTGCTCATGCGCACTCGGGGTCACTACTGCTCATGCGCACTCGAACTCACTACTACTCATGCGCATTCGGGGTCACTACTGCGCATGCGCACTCGGACTCACTACTGCGGATGCGCGCTCGGGCTCACTACTGCGCATGCGCACACGGGCTCACTACTGCGCATGCGCGCACGGGCCCACTACTGCGCATGCGCACTCCGGTTCAGACCTGCACATGCGCACACGGACTCACTACTGCGGATGCGCAATCGGGCTCACTACTGCGGATGCGCGCTCGGGGTCACTACTGCGCATGCGCACCCGGACTCACTTCTGCGCATGCGCGCACGGGCCCACTACTGCGCATGCGCACTCCGGCTCAGACATGCATATGCGCACACGGACTCACTACTGCGGATGCGCAATCGGTCTCACTACAGCGGATGAACAATCGGGCTCACTACTGCGCATGCGCACTCCGGCTCAGACCTACACCTGCGCACAAGGACCCACTACTGCGGATGCGCAATCGGGCTCACTACTGTGCATGCGCACTCGGGGTCACTACTGCTCATGCGCACTCGGAGTCACTACTGCGGATGCGCGCTCGGGCACACTACTGCCCATCCGCACTGGGAGTCACTACTGCGTATGCGCAGTCCGGCTCACTACTGCTCATGCGCAATCGGACTCACTACTGCGCATACGCGCTCGGGTCGCTACTGCGCATTCGCTCACGGGCTCACACTGTGCATGCACACTTGGTGTCACTACTGCGCATGCGCACTCTGGCTCACTACTGCGCATGCGCACTTCGGTCAGGCCTGTGCATGCGCACTCAGGCTCACTACTGCGCATGCGCACTCTGGTTCACTACTGCTCATGCGCAATCGGTCTCACTACTGCGGATGAACAATCGTGCTCACTACTGCGCATGCGCACTCCGGCTCAGACCTGCACATGCGCACACGGACTCACTACTGCGGATGCGCAATCGGGCACACTACTGCGGATGCGCGCTCGGGCTCACTACTGCGCATGCGCACCCGGGCTCACTACTGCTCATGCTCACTCGGACTCACTACTGCTCATGCGCACTCGGGGTCACTACTGCTCATGCGCACTCGAACTCACTACTACTCATGCGCATTCGGGGTCACTACTGCGCATGCGCTCTCGGACTCACTACTGCGGATGCGCGCTCGGGCTCACTACTGCGCCTGCGCACACGGGCTCACTACTGCGCATGCGCGCACGGGCCCACTACTGCGCATGCGCACTCCGGCTCAGACCTGCACATGCGCACACGGACACACTACTGCGGATGCGCAATCGGGCTCACTACTGCGGATGCGCACTCGGGCTCACTACTGCGCATGCGCACCCGGACTCACTACTGCGCATGCGCGCACGGGCCCACTACTGCGCATGCGCACTCCGGCTCAGACATGCATATGCGCACACGGACTCACTACTGGGGATGCGCAATCGGGCTCACTACTGCGCATGCGCACTCGGGGTCACTACTGCTCATGCGCACTCGGGGTCACTACTGCTCATGCTCACTCGGACTCACTACTGCTCATGCGCACTCGGGGTCACTACTGCTCATGCGCACTCGAACTCACTACTACTCATGTGCATTCGGGGTCACTACTGCGCATGCGCACTCGGAGTCACTACTGCGTATGCGCAATCCGGCTCACTGCTGCTCATGCGCAATCGGACTCACTACTGCGCATGCGCGCTCGGGCTCACTACTGCGGATGCGCACTCGGGGTCACTACTGCTCATGCGCACTCGGGGTCACTACTGCTCATGCGCACTCGGACTCACTACTGCCCATGCGCACTCGCGGTCACTACTGCTCATGCGCACTCGGATTCACTACTGCTAATGCGCATTCGGGGTCACTACTGCGCATGCGCACTCGGACTCACTACTGCAGATGCGCGCTCGGTCTCACTACTGCGCATGCGCACAGGGGCTCACTACTGCGCATCCGCGCTCGGGCACACTACTGCGCATGCCCACCCGGGCTCACTACTGCGCATGCGCGCACGGGCCCACTACGGCGCATGCGCACTCCGGCTCAGACCTGCACATGCGCACACGGACTCACTACTGCGGATGCGCAATCGGGCACACTACTGCGCATGCGTAGTCCGGCTCAGACCTGCACATGCGCACAGGGACTCACTACTGCGGATGCGCAATCGGGCTCACTACTACGGATGCGCGCTCGGGCTCACTACTGCGCATGCGCACCCGGGCTCACTACTGCGCATGCGCACCCCGGCTGAGACATGCACATGCGCACACGGACTCACTACTGCGGATGCGCAATCGGGCTCACTACTGTGCATGCGCACTCGGGGTCACTACTGCTCATGCGCACTCGCACTCACTACTGCTCATGCGCACTTGGGGTCACTACTGCTCACGCGCACTCGGACTCACTACTGCTCATGCGCACAGGGGCGCACTACTGTGCACGCGCACTCGGGCCCACTACTGTGCATGCGCACTCCGGCTCAGACCTGCACATGCGCACACGGACTCACTACTGCGGATGCGCTATCGGGCTCACTACTGATAATGCGCGCTCGGGCTCACTACTGCGCATGCGCACCCGGGCTCACTACTACTCATGCGCATTCGGGCTCACTACTGTGCATGCGCACTCGGACTCACTACTGCTCATGCGCACTCGGGGTCACTACTGCTCATGTGCACTCGGATTCACTACTGCTCATGCGCATTCGGGGTCACTACTGCGCATGCGCACTCGGACTCACTACTGCGGATGCGCGCTCGGGCTCACTACTGCGCATGCGCACACGGGCTCACTACTGCGCATGCGCGCACGGGCCCACTACTGCGCATGCGCACTCCGGCTCAGACCTGCACATGCGCACACGGACTCACTACTGCGGATGCGCAATCGGGCTCACTACTGCGGATGCGCGCTCGGGCTCACTACTGCGCATGCGCACCCGGGCTCACTACTGCGCATGCGCGCACGGGCCCACTACTGCGCATGCGCACTCCGGCTAGGACCTGCACATGCGCACACGGGCTCACTACTGCGGATGCGCAATCGGGCTCACTACAGTGCATGCGCACTAGGGGTCACTACTGCTCATGCGCACTCGGACTCACTACTGCTCATGCGCACTCGGGGTCACTACTGCTCATGCGCACTCGAACTCACTACTACTCATGCGCATTCGGGGTCACTACTGCGCATGCGCACTCGGACTCACTACTGCGGATGCGCGCTCGGGCTCACTACCGCGGATGCGCGCTCGGGGTCACTACTGCGCATGCGCACCCGGGCTCACTACTACGCATGCGCACACGGGCTCACTACTGCGCATGCGCGCACGGGCCCACTACTGCCCATGCGCGCTCCGGCTCAGACCTGCACATGCGCATTCGAGCTTACTTCTGCGCATGCGCACACGGGCTCACTACTGTGCATGCGCACTCGGGGTCACTACTGCTCATGCGCACTCGGGGTCACTACTGCTCATGCGCACTCGGACTCACTACTGCTCATGCGCACTCGGAGTCACTACTGCGTGTGCGCAATCCGGCTCACTACTGCTCATGCGCAATCGGACTCACTACTGCGGATGCGCGCTCGGGCTCACTACTGCGCATGCGCACACGGGCTCACGACTGCGCATGCGCGCACGGGCCCACTACTGCGCATGCGCACTCCGGCTCAGACCTGCACATGCGCACACGGACTCACTACTGCGGATGCGCAATCGGGCTCACTACTGCGGATGCGCGCTCGGGCTCACTACTGCGCAGGCGCACCCGGGCTCACTACTGCGCATGCGCGCACGGGCCCACTACTGCGCATGCGCACTCCGGCTCAGACCTGCACATGCGCATTCGAGCTCACTTCTGCGCATGCGCACACGGGCTCACTACTGCGCATGCGCGCACGGGCCCACTACTGCCCATGCGCACTCCGGCTCAGACCTGCACATGCGCATTCGAGCTCACTTCTGCGCATGCGCACACGGGCTCACTACTGTGCATGCGCACTCGGGGTCACTACTGCTCATGCGCACTCGGGGTCACTACTGCTCATGCGCACTCGGACTCACTACTGCTCATGCGCAATCGGACTCACTACTGCGCATGCGCGCTCGGGCTCACTACTGCGCATACGCGCTCGGGGTCGCTACTGCGCATTCGCTCACGGGCTCACACTGTGCATGCACACTTGGGGTCACTACTGCGCATGCGCACTCTGGCTCACTACTGCGCATGCGCACTCCGGTCAGGCCTGTGCATGCGCACTCAGGCTCACTACTGCGCATGCGCACTCTGTTTCACTACTGCTCATGCTCACTCGGACTCACTACTGCTCATGCGCACTCGGGGTCACTACTGCTCATGCGCACTCGAACTCACTACTACTCATGCGCATTCGGGGTCACTACTGCGCATGCGCACTCGGACTCACTACTGCGGATGCGCGCTCGGGCTCACTACTGCGCATGCGCACACGGGCTCACTACTGCGCATGCACGCACGGGCCCACTACTGCGCATGCGCACTCCGGCTCAGACCTGCACATGCGCACACGGACTCACTACTGCGGATGCGCAATCGGGCTCACTACTGCGGATGCGCGCTCGGGCTCACTACTGCGCATGCGCTCCCGGACTCACTTCTGCGCATGCGCGCACGGGCCCACTACTGCGCATGCGCACTCCGGCTCAGACATGCATATGCGCACACGGACTCACTACTGCGGATGCGCAATCGGTCTCACTACAGCGGATGAACAATCGGGCTCACTACTGCCCATGCGCACTCCGGCTCAGACCTGCACCTGCGCACAAGGACCCACTACTGCGGATGCGCAATCGGGCTCACTACTGTGCATGCGCACTCGGGGTCACTACTGCTCATGCGCACTCGGAGTCACTACTGCGGATGCGCGCTCGGGCTCACTACTGCCCATCCGCACTGGGAGTCACTACTGCGTATGCGCAGTCCGGCTCACTACTGCTCATGCGCAATCGGACTCACTACTGCGCATACGCGCTCGGGTCGCTACTGCGCATTCGCTCACGGGCCCACTACTGCGCATGCGCACTCCGGCTAGGACCTGCACATGCGCACACGGGCTCACTACTGCGGATGCGCAATCGGGCTCACTACAGTGCATGCGCACTCGGGGTCACTACTGCTCATGCGTACTCGGACTCACTACTGCTCATGCGCACTCGGGGTCACTACTGCTCATGCGCACTCGAACTCACTACTACTCATGCGCATTCGGGGTCACTACTGCGCATGCGCACTCGGACTCACTACTGCGGATGCGCGCTCGGGCTCACTACCGCGGATGCGCGCTCGGGGTCACTACTGCGCATGCGCACCCGGGCTCACTACTACGCATGCGCACACGGGCTCACTACTGCGCGTGCGCGCACGGGCCCACTACTGCGGATGCGCACTCGGGGTCACTACTGCTCATGCGCACTCGGGGTCACTACTGCTCATGCGCACTCGGACTCACTACTGCCCATGCGCACTCGCGGTCACTACTGCTCATGCGCACTCGGATTCACTACTGCTAATGCGCATTCGGGGTCACTACTGCGCATGCGCACTCGGACTCACTACTGCAGATGCGCGCTCGGTCTCACTACTGCGCATGCGCACAGGGGCTCACTACTGCGCGTCCGCGCTCGGGCACACTACTGCGCATGCCCACCCGGGCTCACTACTGCGCATGCGCGCACGGGCCCACTACTGCGCATGCGCACTCCGGCTCAGACCTGCACATGCGCACACGGACTCACTACTGCGGATGCGCAATCGGGCACACTACTGCGCATGCGTAGTCCGGCTCAGACCTGCACATGCGCACAGGGACTCACTACTGCGGATGCGCAATCGGGCTCACTACTACGGATGCGCGCTCGGGCTCACTACTGCGCATGCGCACCCGGGCTCACTACTGCGCATGCGCACCCCGGCTGAGACATGCACATGCGCACACGGACTCACTACTGCGGATGCGCAATCGGGCTCACTACTGTGCATGCGCACTCGGGGTCACTACTGCTCATGCGCACTCGGGGTCCCTACTGATCATGCGCACTCGGACTCACTACTGCTCATGCGCACTCGAACTCACTACTACCCATGCGCACTCGGACTCACTACTGCGGATGCGCACTCGGACTCACTACTGCGGATGCGCGCTCGGGCTCTCTACTGCGCATGCGCACACGGGCTCACTACTGCGCATGCGCACCCGCGCCCACTACTGCGCATGCGCACTCCGGCTCAGACCTGCACATGCGCACACGGACTCACTACTGCGGATGCGCAATCGGGCTCACTATTGCGGATGCGCGCTCGGGCTCACTACTGCGCATGCGCACCCGGGCTCACTACTGCGCATGCGCGCACGGGCCCACTACTGCGCATGCGCACTCCGGCTAAGACCTGCACATGCGCACACGGGCTCACTACTGCGGATGCGCAATCGGGCTCACTACAGTGCATGCGCACTCGGGGTCACTACTGCTCATGCGCACTCGGACTCACTACTGCTCATGCGCACTCGGGGTCACTACTGCTCAAGCGCACTCGAACTCACTACTACTCATGCGCATTCGGGGTCACTACTGCGCATGCGCACTCGGACTCACTACTGCGGATGCGCGCTCGGGCTCTCTACTGCGCATGCGCACACGGGCTCACTACTGCGCATGCGCACCCGCGCCCACTACTGCGCATGCGCACTCCGGCTCAGACCTGCACATGCGCACACGGACTCACTACTGCGGATGCGCAATCGGGCTCACTACTGCGGATGCGCGCTCGGGCTCACTACTGCGCGTGCGCACCCGGGCTCACTACTGCTCATGCGCAATCGGACTCACTACTGCGGATGCGCGCTCGGGCTCACTACTGCGCATGCGCACACGGGGACACTACTGTGCATGCGCACTCGGGGTCACTACTGCTCATGCGCACTCGGACTCACTACTGCTCATGCGCACTCGGGGTCACTACTGCTCATGCGCACTCGAACTCACTACTACTCATGCGCATTCGGGGTCACTACTGCGCATGCGCACTCGGACTCACTACTGCGGATGCGCGCTCGGGCTCACTACCGCGGATGCGCGCTCGGGGTCACTACTGCGCATGCGCACCCGGGCTCACTACTACGCATGCGCACACGGGCTCACTACTGCGCATGCGCGCACGGGCCCACTACTGCCCATGGGCGCTCCGGCTCAGACCTGCACATGCGCATTCGAGCTCACTTCTGCGCATGCGCACACGGGCTCACTACTGTGCATGCGCACTCGGGGTCACTACTGCTCATGCGCACTCGGGGTCACTACTGCTCATGCGCACTCGGACTCACTACTGCTCATGCGCACTCGGAGTCACTACTGCGTGTGCGCAATCCGGCTCACTACTGCTCATGCGCAATCGGACTCACTACTGCGGATGCGCGCTCGGGCTCACTACTGCGCATGCGCACACGGGCTCACGACTGCGCATGCGCGCACGGGCCCACTACTGCGCATGCGCACTCCGGCTCTGACCTGCACATGCGCACACGGACTCACTACTGCGGATGCGCAATCGGGCTCACTACTGCGGATGCGCGCTCGGGCTCACTACTGCGCAGGCGCACCCGGGCTCACTACTGCGCATGCGCGCACGGGCCCACTACTGCGCATGCGCACTCCGGCTCAGACCTGCACATGCGCACACGGACTCACTACTGCGGATGCACAATCGGGCCCACTACTGCGCATGCGCACTCCGGCTCAGACCTGCACATGCGCATTCGAGCTCACTTCTGCGCATGCGCACACGGGCTCACTACTGCGCATGCGCGCACGGGCCCACTACTGCCCATGCGCACTCCGGCTCAGACCTGCACATGCGCATTCGAGCTCACTTCTGCGCATGCGCACACGGGCTCACTACTGGGCATGCGCACTCGGGGTCACTACTGCTCATGCGCACTCGGGGTCACTACTGCTCATGCGCACTCGAACTCACTACTACTCATGCGCATTCGGGGTCACTACTGCGCATGCGCACTCGGACTCACTACTGCGGATGCGCGCTCGGGCTCACTACTGCGCATGCGCACACGGGCTCACTACTGCGCATGCGCGCACGGGCCCACTACTGCGCATGCGCACTCCGGTTCAGACCTGCACATGCGCACACGGACTCACTACTGCGGATGCGCAATCGGGCTCACTACTGCGGATGCGCGCTCGGGCTCACTACTGCGCATGCGCACCCGGACTCACTTCTGCGCATGCGCGCACGGGCCCACTACTGCGCATGCGCACTCCGGCTCAGACATGCATATGCGCACACGGACTCACTACTGCGGATGCGCAATCGGTCTCACTACAGCGGATGAACAATCGGGCTCACTACTGCGCATGCGCACTCCGGCTCAGACCTGCACCTGCGCACAAGGACCCACTACTGCGGATGCGCAATCGGGCTCACTACTGTGCATGCGCACTCGGGGTCACTACTGCTCATGCGCACTCGGAGTCACTACTGCGGATGCGCGCTCGGGCACACTACTGCCCATCCGCACTGGGAGTCACTACTGCGTATGCGCAGTCCGGCTCACTACTGCTCATGCGCAATCGGCCTCACTACTGCGCATACGCGCTCGGGTCGCTACTGCGCATTCGCTCACGGGCTCACACTGTGCATGCACACTTGGTGTCACTACTGCGCATGCGCACTCTGGCTCACTACTGCGCATGCGCACTTCGGTCAGGCCTGTGCATGCGCACTCAGGCTCACTACTGCGCATGCGCACTCTGGTTCACTACTGCTCATGCGCAATCGGTCTCACTACTGCGGATGAACAATCGTGCTCACTACTGCGCATGCGCACTCCGGCTCAGACCTGCACATGCGCACACGGACTCACTACTGCGGATGCGCAATCGGGCACACTACTGCGGATGCGCGCTCGGGCTCACTACTGCGCATGCGCACGGGGCTCACTACTGCTCATGCTCACTCGGACTCACTACTGCTCATGCGCACTCGGGGTCACTACTGCTCATGCGCACTCGAACTCACTACTACTCATGTGCATTCGGGGTCACTACTGCGCATGCGCACTCGGAGTCACTACTGCGTATGCGCAATCCGGCTCACTGCTGCTCATGCGCAATCGGACTCACTACTGCGCATGCGCGCTCGGGCTCACTACTGCGGATGCGCACTCGGGGTCACTACTGCTCATGCGCACTCGGGGTCACTACTGCTCATGCGCACTCGGGGTCACTACTGCGCATGCGCACTCGGACTCACTACTGCAGATGCGCGCTCGGTCTCACTACTGCGCATGCGCACAGGGGCTCACTACTGCGCATCCGCGCTCGGGCACACTACTGCGCATGCCCACCCGGGCTCACTACTGCGCATGCGCGCACGGGCCCACTACTGCGCATGCGCACTCCGGCTGAGACCTGCACATGCGCACACGGACTCACTGCTGCGGATGCGCAATCGGGCACACTACTGCGCATGCGTAGTCCGGCTCAGACCTGCACATGCGCACAGGGACTCACTACTGCGGATGCGCAATCGGGCTCACTACTACGGATGCGCGCTCGGGCTCACTACTGCGCATGCGCACCCGGGCTCACTACTGCGCATGCGCACCCCGGCTGAGACATGCACATGCGCACACGGACTCACTACTGCGGATGCGCAATCGGGCTCACTACTGTGCATGCGCACTCGGGGTCACTACTGCTCATGCGCACTCGGGGTCCCTACTGATCATGCGCACTCGGACTCACTACTGCTCATGCGCACTCGAACTCACTACTACCCATGCGCACTCGGACTCACTACTGCGGATGCGCACTCGGACTCACTACTGCGGATGCGCGCTCGGGCTCTCTACTGCGCATGCGCACACGGGCTCACTACTGCGCATGCGCACCCGCGCCCACTACTGCGCATGCGCACTCCGGCTCAGACCTGCACATGCGCACACGGACTCACTACTGCGGATGCGCAATCGGGCTCACTATTGCGGATGCGCGCTCGGGCTCACTACTGCGCATGCGCACCCGGGCTCACTACTGCGCATGCGCGCACGGGCCCACTACTGCGCATGCGCACTCCGGCTAAGACCTGCACATGCGCACACGGGCTCACTACTGCGGATGCGCAATCGGGCTCACTACACTGCATGCGCACTCGGGGTCACTACTGCTCATGCGCACTCGGACTCACTACTGCTCATGCGCACTCGGGGTCACTACTGCTCATGCGCACTCGAACTCACTACTACTCATGCGCATTCGGGGTCACTACTGCGCATGCGCACTCGGACTCACTACTGCGGATGCGCGCTCGGGCTCTCTACTGCGCATGCGCACACGGGCTCACTACTGCGCATGCGCACCCGCGCCCACTACTGCGCATGCGCACTCCGGCTCAGACCTGCACATGCGCACACGGACTCACTACTGCGGATGCGCAATCGGGCTCACTACTGCGGATGCGCGCTCGGGCTCACTACTGCGCGTGCGCACCCGGGCTCACTACTGCTCATGCGCAATCGGACTCACTACTGCGGATGCGCGCTCGGGCTCACTACTGCGCATGCGCACACGGGGACACTACTGTGCATGCGCACTCGGGGTCACTACTGCTCATGCGCAATCGGGCTCACTACTGTGCATGAGCACTCGGGGTCACTACTGCTCATGCGCACTCGGACTCACTACTGCTCATGCACACTCGGGCTCACTACTGTGCATGCGCACTCGGGGTCACTACTGCGCATGCGCACTCGGACTCACTACTGCAGATGCGCGCTCGTGCGCACTACTGCGCATGCGAACACGGGCTCACTACTGCGCATGCGCGCACGGGCCCACTACTGCGCATGCGCACTCCGGCTCACACCTGCACATGCGCATTCGAGCTCACTTCTGCGCATGCGCACACGGGCTCACTACTGTGCATGCGCACTCGGGGTCACTACTGCTGATGCGCACTCGGACTCACTACTGCTCATGCGCACTCGGGGTCACTACTGCTCATGCGCACTCGGACTCAAAACTGCTCATGCGCATTCGGGGTCGCCTCTGTGCATGCGCACTCGGGGTCACTACTGCGCATGCGCGCTCGGGCTCACTACTGCGCATGCGCACACGGGCTCACTACTGCGCATGCGCGCAAGGGCCCACTACTGCCCATGCGCACTCCGGCTCAGACCTGCACATGCGCATTCGAGCTCACTTCTGCGCATGCGCACACGGGCTCACTACTGTGCATGCGCAGTCGGGGTCACTACTGCTCATGCGCACTCGGGGTCACTACTGCTCATGCGCACTCGCACTCACTACTGCTCATGCGCACTTGGGGTCACTACTGCTCACGCGCACTCGGACTCACTACTGCTCATGCGCACAGGGGCGCACTACTGTGCACGCGCGCTCGGGCCCACTACTGTGCATGCGCACTCCGGCTCAGACCTGCACATGCGCACACGGACTCACTACTGCGGATGCGCAATCGGGCTCACTACTGATAATGCGCGCTCGGGCTCACTACTGCGCATGCGCACCCGGGCTCACTACTACTCATGCGCAATCGGGCTCACTACTGTGCATGCGCACTCGGACTCACTACTGCTCATGCGCACTCGGGGTCACTACTGCTCATGCGCACTCGGACTCACTACTGCTCATGCGCACTCGGGGTCACTACTGCTCATGCGCACTCGAACTCACTACTACTCATGCGCATTCGGGGTCACTACTGCGCATGCGCACTCGGACTCACTACTGCGGATGCGCGCTCGGGCTCACTACCGCGGATGAGCGCTCGGGGTCACTACTGCGCATGCGCACCCGGGCTCACTACTACGCATGCGCACATGGGCTCACTACTGCGCATGCGCGCACGGGCCCACTACTGCCCATGCGCGCTCCGGCTCAGACCTGCACATGCGCACACGGACTCACTACTGCGGATGCACAATCGGGCCCACTACTGCGCATGCGCACTCCGGCTCAGACCTGCACATGCGCACACGGACTCACTACTGCGGATGCGCAATCGGGCTCACTACTGCGGATGCGCGCTCGGGCTCACTACTGCGCAGGCGCACCCGGGCTCACTACTGCGCATGCGCGCACGGGCCCACTACTGCGCATGCGCACTCCGGCTCAGACCTGCACATGCGCACACGGACTCACTACTGCGGATGCACAATCGGGCCCACTACTGCGCATGCGCACTCCGGCTCAGACCTGCACATGCGCATTCGAGCTCACTTCTGCGCATGCGCACACGGGCTCACTACTGCGCATGCGCGCACGGGCCCACTACTGCCCATGCGCACTCCGGCTCAGACCTGCACATGCGCATTCGAGCTCACTTCTGCGCATGCGCACACGGGCCCACTACTGTGCATGCGCACTCGGGGTCACTACTGCTCATGCGCACTCGGGGACACTACTGCTCATGCGCACTCGGACTCACTACTGCTCATGCGCAATCGGACTCACTACTGCGCATGCGCGCTCGGGCTCACTACTGCGCATACGCGCTCGGGGTCGCTACTGCGCATTCGCTCACGGGCTCACACTGTGCATGCACACTTGGGGTCACTACTGCGCATGCGCACTCTGGTTCACTACTGCTCATGCGCAATCGGTCTCACTACTGCGGATGAACAATCGGGCTCACTACTGCGCATGCGCACTCCGGCTCAGACCTGCACATGCGCACAAGGACCAACTACTGCGGATGCGCAATCGGGCTCACTACTGTGCATGCGCACTCGGGGTCACTACTGCTCATGCGCACTCGGACTCACTACTGCGGATGCGCGCTCGGGCTCACTACTGCGCATGCGCACTGGGAGTCACTACTGCGTATGCGCAGTCCGGCTCACTACTGCTCATGCGCAATCGGACTCACTACTGCGCATGCGCGCTCGGGTCGCTACTGCGCATTCGCTCACGGGCTCACACTGTGCATGCACACTTGGTGTCACTACTGCGCATGCGCACTCTGGCTCACTACTGCGCATGCGCACTTCGGTCAGGCCTGTGCATGCGCACTCAGGCTCACTACTGCGCATGCGCACTCTGGTTCACTACTGCTCATGCGCAATCGGTCTCACTACTGCGGATGAACAATCGTGCTCACTACTGCGCATGCGCACCCGGGCTCACTACTGCTCATGCTCACTCGGACTCACTACTGCTCATGCGCACTCGGGGTCACTACTGCTCATGCGCACTCGAACTCACTACTACTCATGCGCATTCGGGGTCACTACTGCGCATGCGCTCTCGGACTCACTACTGCGGATGCGCGCTCGGGCTCACTACTGCGCCTGCGCACACGGGCTCACTACTGCGCACGCGCGCACGGGCCCACTACTGCGCATGCGCACTCCGGCTCAGACCTGCACATGCGCACACGGACTCACTACTGCGGATGCGCAATCGGGCTCACTACTGCGGATGCGCACTCGGGCTCACTACTGCGCATGCGCACCCGGACTCACTACTGCGCATGCGCGCACGGGCCCACTACTGCGCATGCGCACACCGGCTCAGACATGCATATGCGCACACGGACTCACTACTGGGGATGCGCAATCGGGCTCACTACTGCGCATGCGCGCTCGGGGTCACTACTGCTCATGCTCACTCGGACTCACTACTGCTCATGCGCACTCGGGGTCACTACTGCTCATGCGCACTCGAACTCACTACTACTCATGTGCATTCGGGGTCACTACTGCGCATGCGCACTCGGAGTCACTACTGCGTATGCGCAATCCGGCTCACTACTGCTCATGCGCAATCGGACTCACTACTGCGCATGCGCGCTCGGGCTCACTACTGCGGATGCGCACTCGGGGTCACTACTGCTCATGCGCACTCGGGGTCACTACTGCGCATGCGCACCCGGGCTCACTACTACGCATGCGCACATGGGCTCACTACTGCGCATGCGCGCACGGGCCCACTACTGCCCATGCGCGCTCCGGCTCAGACCTGCACATGCGCATTCGAGCTCACTTCTGCGCATGCGCACACGGGCTCACTACTGTGCATGCGCACTCGGGGTCACTACTGCTCATGCGCACTCGGGGTCACTACTGCTCATGCGCACTCGGGGTCACTACTGCTCATGCGCACTCGGACTCAAAACTGCTCATGCGCATTCGGGGTCACCTCTGTGCATGCGCACTCGGGGTCACTACTGCGCATGCGCGCTCGGGCTCACTACTGCGCATGCGCACACGGGCTCACTACTGCGCATGCGCGCAAGGGCCCACTACTGCCCATGCGCACTCCGGCTCAGACCTGCACATGCGCATTCGAGCTCACTTCTGCGCATGCGCACACGGGCTCACTACTGTGCATGCGCAGTCGGGGTCACTACTGCTCATGCGCACTCGGGGTCACTACTGCTCATGCGCACTCGCACTCACTACTGCTCATGCGCACTTGGGGTCACTACTGCTCACGCGCACTCGGACTCACTACTGCTCATGCGCACAGGGGCGCACTACTGTGCACGCGCACTCGGGCCCACTACTGTGCATGCGCACTCCGGCTCAGACCTGCACATGCGCACACGGACTCACTACTGCGGATGCGCAATCGGGCTCACTACTGATAAAGCGCGCTCGGGCTCACTACTGCGCATGCGCACCCGGGCTCACTACTACTCATGCGCAATCGGGCTCACTACTGTGCATGCACACTCGGACTCACTACTGCTCATGCGCACTCGGGGTCACTACTGCTCATGCGCACTCGGACTCACTACTGCTCATGCGCACTCGGGGTCACTACTGCTCATGCGCACTCGAACTCACTACTACTCATGCGCATTCGGGGTCACTACTGCGCATGCGCACTCGGACTCACTACTGCGGATGCGCGCTCGGGCTCACTACCGCGGATGCGCGCTCGGGGTCACTACTGCGCATGCGCACCCGGGCTCACTACTACGCATGCGCACATGGGCTCACTACTGCGCATGCGCGCACGGGCCCACTACTGCCCATGCGCGCTCCGGCTCAGACCTGCACATGCGCATTCGAGCTCACTTCTGCGCATGCGCACACGGGCTCACTACTGTGCATGCGCACTCGGGGTCACTACTGCTCATGCGCACTCGGGGTCACTACTGCTCATGCGCACTCGGACTCACTACTGCTCATGCGCACTCGGAGTCACTACTGCGTGTGCGCAATCCGGCTCACTACTGCTCATGCGCAATCGGACTCACTACTGCGGATGCGCGCTCGGGCTCACTACTGCGCATGCGCACACGGGCTCACGACTGCGCATGCGCGCACGGGCCCACTACTGCGCATGCGCACTCCGGCTCAGACCTGCACATGCGCACACGGACTCACTACTGCGGATGCGCAATCGGGCTCACTACTGCGGATGCGCGCTCGGGCTCACTACTGCGCAGGCGCACCCGGGCTTACTACTGCGCATGCGCGCACGGGCCCACTACTGCGCATGCGCACTCCGGCTCAGACCTGCACATGCGCACACGGACTCACTACTGCGGATGCACAATCGGGCCCACTACTGCGCATGCGCACTCCGGCTCAGACCTGCACATGCGCATTCGAGCTCACTTCTGCGCATGCGCACTCCGGCTCAGACCTGCACATGCGCACACGGACTCACTACTGCGGATGCGCAATCGGGCTCACTACTGCGGATGCGCGCTCGGGCTCACTACTGCGCAGGCGCACCCGGGCTCACTACTGCGCATGCGCGCACGGGCCCACTACTGCCCATGCGCACTCCGGCTCAGACCTGCACATGCGCATTCGAGCTCACTTCTGCGCATGCGCACACGGGCCCACTACTGTGCATGCGCACTCGGGGTCACTACTGCTCATGCGCACTCGGGGTCACTACTGCTCATGCGCACTCGGACTCACTACTGCTCATGCGCAATCGGACTCACTACTGCGCATGCGCGCTCGGGGTCACTACTGCGCATGCGCACCCGGGCTCACTACTACGCATGCGCACTCCGGCTCAGACCTGCACATGCGCACACGGACTCACTACTGCGGATGCGCACTCTGGTTCACTACTGCTCATGCGCAATCGGTCTCACTACTGCGGATGAACAATCGTGCTCACTACTGCGCATGCGCACCCGGGCTCACTACTGCTCATGCTCACTCGGACTCACTACTGCTCATGCGCACTCGGGGTCACTACTGCTTATGCGCACTCGAACTCACTACTACTCATGCGCATTCGGGGTCACTACTGCGCATGCGCTCTCGGACTCACTACTGCGGATGCGCGCTCGGGCTCACTACTGCGCCTGCGCACACGGGCTCACTACTGCGCACGCGCGCACGGGCCCACTACTGCGCATGCGCACTCCGGCTCAGACCTGCACATGCGCACACGGACTCACTACTGCGGATGCGCAATCGGGCTCACTACTGCGGATGCGCACTCGGGCTCACTACTGCGCATGCGCACCGGGACTCACTACTGCGCATGCGCGCACGGGCCCACTACTGCGCATGCGCACACCGGCTCAGACATGCATATGCGCACACGGACTCACTACTGGGGATGCGCATTCGAGCTCACTTCTGCGCATGCGCACACGGGCTCACTACTGTGCATGCGCACTCGGGGTCACTACTGCTCATGCGCACTCGGGGTCACTACTGCTCATGCGCACTCGGGGTCACTACTGCTCATGCGCACTCGGACTCAAAACTGCTCATGCGCATTCGGGGTCACCTCTGTGCATGCGCACTCGGGGTCACTACTGCGCATGCGCGCTCGGGCTCACTACTGCGCATGCGCACACGGGCTCACTACTGCGCATGCGCGCAAGGGCCCACTACTGCCCATGCGCACTCCGGCTCAGACCTGCACATGCGCATTCGAGCTCACTTCTGCGCATGCGCACACGGGCTCACTACTGTGCATGCGCAGTCGGGGTCACTACTGCTCATGCGCACTCGGGGTCACTACTGCTCATGCGCACTCGCACTCACTACTGCTCATGCGCACTTGGGGTCACTACTGCTCACGCGCACTCGGACTCACTACTGCTCATGCGCACAGGGGCGCACTACTGTGCACGCGCACTCGGGCCCACTACTGTGCATGCGCACTCCGGCTCAGACCTGCACATGCGCACACGGACTCACTACTGCGGATGCGCAATCGGGCTCACTACTGATAAAGCGCGCTCGGGCTCACTACTGCGCATGCGCACCCGGGCTCACTACTACTCATGCGCAATCGGGCTCACTACTGTGCATGCACACTCGGACTCACTACTGCTCATGCGCACTCGGGGTCACTACTGCTCATGCGCACTCGGACTCACTACTGCTCATGCGCACTCGGGGTCACTACTGCTCATGCGCACTCGAACTCACTACTACTCATGCGCATTCGGGGTCACTACTGCGCATGCGCACTCGGACTCACTACTGCGGATGCGCGCTCGGGCTCACTACCGCGGATGCGCGCTCGGGGTCACTACTGCGCATGCGCACCCGGGCTCACTACTACGCATGCGCACATGGGCTCACTACTGCGCATGCGCGCACGGGCCCACTACTGCCCATGCGCGCTCCGGCTCAGACCTGCACATGCGCATTCGAGCTCACTTCTGCGCATGCGCACACGGGCTCACTACTGTGCATGCGCACTCGGGGTCACTACTGCTCATGCGCACTCGGGGTCACTACTGCTCATGCGCACTCGGACTCACTACTGCTCATGCGCACTCGGAGTCACTACTGCGTGTGCGCAATCCGGCTCACTACTGCTCATGCGCAATCGGACTCACTACTGCGGATGCGCGCTCGGGCTCACTACTGCGCATGCGCACACGGGCTCACGACTGCGCATGCGCGCACGGGCCCACTACTGCGCATGCGCACTCCGGCTCAGACCTGCACATGCGCACACGGACTCACTACTGCGGATGCGCAATCGGGCTCACTACTGCGGATGCGCGCTCGGGCTCACTACTGCGCAGGCGCACCCGGGCTCACTACTGCGCATGCGCGCACGGGCCCACTACTGCGCATGCGCACTCCGGCTCAGACCTGCACATGCGCACACGGACTCACTACTGCGGATGCACAATCGGGCCCACTACTGCGCATGCGCACTCCGGCTCAGACCTGCACATGCGCATTCGAGCTCACTTCTGCGCATGCGCACTCCGGCTCAGACCTGCACATGCGCACACGGACTCACTACTGCGGATGCGCAATCGGGCTCACTACTGCGGATGCGCGCTCGGGCTCACTACTGCGCAGGCGCACCCGGGCTCACTACTGCGCATGCGCGCACGGGCCCACTACTGCCCATGCGCACTCCGGCTCAGACCTGCACATGCGCATTCGAGCTCACTTCTGCGCATGCGCACACGGGCCCACTACTGTGCATGCGCACTCGGGGTCACTACTGCTCATGCGCACTCGGGGTCACTACTGCTCATGCGCACTCGGACTCACTACTGCTCATGCGCAATCGGACTCACTACTGCGCATGCGCGCTCGGGCTCACTACTGCGCATACGCGCTCGGGGTCGCTACTGCGCATTCGCTCACGGGCTCACACTGTGCATGCACACTTGGGGTCACTACTGCGCATGCGCACTCTGGTTCACTACTGCTCATGCGCAATCGGTCTCACTACTGCGGATGAACAATCGGGCTCACTACTGCGCATGCGCACTCCGGCTCAGACCTGCACATGCGCACAAGGACCAACTACTGCGGATGCGCAATCGGGCTCACTACTGTGCATGCGCACTCGGGGTCACTACTGCTCATGCGCACTCGGACTCACTACTGCGGATGCGCGCTCGGGCTCACTACTGCGCATGCGCACTGGGAGTCACTACTGCGTATGCGCAGTCCGGCTCACTACTGCTCATGCGCAATCGGACTCACTACTGCGCATGCGCGCTCGGGTCGCTACTGCGCATTCGCTCACGGGCTCACACTGTGCATGCACACTTGGTGTCACTACTGCGCATGCGCACTCTGGCTCACTACTGCGCATGCGCACTTCGGTCAGGCCTGTGCATGCGCACTCAGGCTCACTACTGCGCATGCGCACTCTGGTTCACTACTGCTCATGCGCAATCGGTCTCACTACTGCGGATGAACAATCGTGCTCACTACTGCGCATGCGCACCCGGGCTCACTACTGCTCATGCTCACTCGGACTCACTACTGCTCATGCGCACTCGGGGTCACTACTGCTTATGCGCACTCGAACTCACTACTACTCATGCGCATTCGGGGTCACTACTGCGCATGCGCTCTCGGACTCACTACTGCGGATGCGCGCTCGGGCTCACTACTGCGCCTGCGCACACGGGCTCACTACTGCGCACGCGCGCACGGGCCCACTACTGCGCATGCGCACTCCGGCTCAGACCTGCACATGCGCACACGGACTCACTACTGCGGATGCGCAATCGGGCTCACTACTGCGGATGCGCACTCGGGCTCACTACTGCGCATGCGCACCGGGACTCACTACTGCGCATGCGCGCACGGGCCCACTACTGCGCATGCGCACACCGGCTCAGACATGCATATGCGCACACGGACTCACTACTGGGGATGCGCAATCGGGCTCACTACTGCGCATGCGCGCTCGGGGTCACTACTGCTCATGCTCACTCGGACTCACTACTGCTCATGCGCACTCGGGGTCACTACTGCTCATGCGCACTCGAACTCACTACTACTCATGTGCATTCGGGGTCACTACTGCGCATGCGCACTCGGAGTCACTACTGCGTATGCGCAATCCGGCTCACTACTGCTCATGCGCAATCGGACTCACTACTGCGCATGCGCGCTCGGGCTCACTACTGCGGATGCGCACTCGGGGTCACTACTGCTCATGCGCACTCGGGGTCACTACTGCGCATGCGCACCCGGGCTCACTACTACGCATGCGCACATGGGCTCACTACTGCGCATGCGCGCACGGGCCCACTACTGCCCATGCGCGCTCCGGCTCAGACCTGCACATGCGCATTCGACCTCACTTCTGCGCATGCGCACACGGGCTCACTACTGTGCATGCGCACTCGGGGTCACTACTGCTCATGCGCACTCGGGGTCACTACTGCTCATGCGCACTCGGGGTCACTACTGCTCATGCGCACTCGGACTCAAAACTGCTCATGCGCATTCGGGGTCACCTCTGTGCATGCGCACTCGGGGTCACTACTGCGCATGCGCGCTCGGGCTCACTACTGCGCATGCGCACACGGGCTCACTACTGCGCATGCGCGCAAGGGCCCACTACTGCCCATGCGCACTCCGGCTCAGACCTGCACATGCGCATTCGAGCTCACTTCTGCGCATGCGCACACGGGCTCACTACTGTGCATGCGCAGTCGGGGTCACTACTGCTCATGCGCACTCGGGGTCACTACTGCTCATGCGCACTCGCACTCACTACTGCTCATGCGCACTTGGGGTCACTACTGCTCACGCGCACTCGGACTCACTACTGCTCATGCGCACAGGGGCGCACTACTGTGCACGCGCACTCGGGCCCACTACTGTGCATGCGCACTCCGGCTCAGACCTGCACATGCGCACACGGACTCACTACTGCGGATGCGCAATCGGGCTCACTACTGATAAAGCGCGCTCGGGCTCACTACTGCGCATGCGCACCCGGGCTCACTACTACTCATGCGCAATCGGACTCACTACTGCTCATGCGCACTCGGGGTCACTACTGCTCATGCGCACTCGAACTCACTACTACTCATGTGCATTCGGGGTCACTACTGCGTGTGCGCAATCCGGCTCACTACTGCTCATGCGCAATCGGACTCACTACTGCGGATGCGCGCTCGGGCTCACTACTGCGCATGCGCACACGGGCTCACGACTGCGCATGCGCGCACGGGCCCACTAGTGCGCATGCGCGCACGGGCCCACTACTGCGCATGCGCACCCGGGCTCACTACTGCTCATGCTCACTCGGACTCACTACTGCTCATGCGCACTCGCGGTCACTACTGCTCATGCGCACTCGAACTCACTACTACTCATGCGCATTCGGGGTCACTACTGCGCATGCGCTCTCGGACTCACTACTGCGGATGCGCGCTCGGGCTCACTACTGCGCCTGCGCACACGGGCTCACTACTGCGCATGCGCGCACGGGCCCACTACTGCGCATGCGCACTCCGGCTCAGACCTGCACATGCGCACACGGACTCACTACTGCGGATGCGCAATCGGGCTCACTACTGCGGATGCGCACTCGGGCTCACTACTGCGCATGCGCACCCGGACTCACTACTGCGCATGCGCGCACGGGCCCACTACTGCGCATGCGCACTCCGGCTCAGACATGCATATGCGCACACGGACTCACTACTGGGGATGCGCAATCGGGCTCACTACTGCGCATGCGCACTCGGGGTCACTACTGCTCATGCGCACTCGGGGTCACTACTGCTCATGCTCACTCGGACTCACTACTGCTCATGCGCACTCGGGGTCACTACTGCTCATGCGCACTCGAACTCACTACTACTCATGTGCATTCGGGGTCACTACTGCGCATGCGCACTCGGAGTCACTACTGCGTATGCGCAATCCGGCTCACTACTGCTCATGCGCAATCGGACTCACTACTGCGCATGCGCGCTCGGGCTCACTACTGCGGATGCGCACTCGGGGTCACTACTGCTCATGCGCACTCGGGGTCACTACTGCTCATGCTCACTCGGACTCACTACTGCCCATGCGCACTCGCGGTCACTACTGCTCATGCGCACTCGGATTCACTACTGCTAATGCGCATTCGGGGTCACTACTGCGCATGCGCACTCGGACTCACTACTGCAGATGCGCGCTCGGTCTCACTACTGCGCATGCGCACAGGGGCTCACTACTGCGCATCCGCGCTCGGGCTCACTACTGCGCATGCCCACCCGGGCTCACTACTGCGCATGAGCGCACGGGCCCACTACTGCGCATGCGCACTCCGGCTCAGACCTGCACATGCGCACACGGACTCACTACTGCGGATGCGCAATCGGGCACACTACTGTGCATGCGCACTCGGGCCCACTACTGCGGATGCGCGCTCGATCTCACTACTGCGCATGCGCACACGGGCTCACTACTGCGCATGCGCGCACGGGCCCACTACTGCGCATGCGCACCCCGGCTGAGACATGCACATGCGCACACGGACTCACTACTGCGGATGCGCAGTCGGGCTCTCTACTGTGCATGCGCACTCGGGGTCACTACTGCTCATGCGCACTCGGGGTCCCTACTGATCATGCGCACTCGGACTCACTACTGCTCATGCGCACTCGGGGTCACTACTGCTCATGCGCACTCGAACTCACTACTACCCATGCGCATTCGGGGTCACTACTGCGCATGTGCACTCGGACTCACTACTGCGGATGCGCGCTCGATCTCACTACTGCGCATGCGCACACGGGCTCACTACTGCGCATGCGCGCACGGGCCCACTACTGCGCATGCGCACTCCGGCTCAGACCTGCACATGCGCATACGGACTCACTACTGCGGGTGCGCAATCGGGCTCACTACTGCGGATGCGCGCTCGGGCTCACTACTGCGCATGCGCACCCGGGCTCACTACTGCGCATGCGAGCACGGGCCCACTACTGCGCATGCGCACTCCGGCTCAGACCTGCACATGCGCACACGGACTCACTACTGCGGATGCGCAATCGGGCTCACTACTGAGGATGCGCGCTCGGGCTCACTACTGCGCATGCGCACCCGGGCTCACTACTACTCATGCGCAATCGGGCTCACTACTGTGCATGCGCACTCGGATTCACTACTGCTCATGCGCACTCGGGGTCACTACTGCTCATGTGCACTCGGATTCACTACTGCTCATGCGCATTCGGGGTCACTACTGCGCATGCGCACTCGGACTCACTACTGCGGATGCGCGCTCGGGCTCACTACTGCGCATGCGCGCACGGGCCCACTACTGCGCATGCGCACTCCGGCTCAGACCTGCACATGCGCACACGGACTCACTACTGCGGATGCGCAATCGGGCTCACTACTGCGGATGCGCGCTCGGGCTCACTACTGCGCAGGCGCACCCGGGCTCACTACTGCGCATGCGCGCACGGGCCCACTACTGTGCATGCGCACTCCGGCTCAGACCTGCACATGCGCACACGGACTCACTACTGCGGATGCACAATCGGGCCCACTACTGCGCATGCGCACTCCGGCTCAGACCTGCACATGCGCATTCGAGCTCACTTCTGCGCATGCGCACACGGGCTCACTACTGCGCATGCGCGCACGGGCCCACTACTGCCCATGCGCACTCCGGCTCAGACCTGCACATGCGCATTCGAGCTCACTTCTGCGCATGCGCACACGGGCTCACTACTGTGCATGCGCACTCGGGGTCACTACTGCTCATGCGCACTCGGGGTCACTACTGCTCATGCGCACTCGGACTCACTACTGCTCATGCGCAATCGGACTCACTACTGCGCATGCGCGCTCGGGCTCACTACTGCGCATACGCGCTCGGGGTCGCTACTGCGCATTCGCTCACGGGCTCACACTGTGCATGCACACTTGGGGTCACTACTGCGCATGCGCACTCTGGTTCACTACTGCTCATGCGCAATCGGTCTCACTACTGCGGATGAACAATCGGGCTCACTACTGCGCATGCGCACTCCGGCTCAGACCTGCACATGCGCACAAGGACCCACTACTGCGGATGCGCAATCGGGCTCACTACTGTGCATGCGCACTCGGGGTCACTACTGCTCATGCGCACTCGGACTCACTACTGCGGATGCGCGCTCGGGCTCACTACTGCGCATGCGCACTGGGAGTCACTACTGCGTATGCGCAGTCCGGCTCACTACTGCTCATGCGCAATCGGACTCACTACTGCGCATGCGCGCTCGGGCTCACTACTGCGCATATGCGCTCGGGTCGCTACTGCGCATTCGCTCACGGGCTCACACTGTGCATGCACACTTGGGGTCACTACTGCGCATGCGCACTCCGGCTCAGACCTGCACATGCGCACAAGGACCCACTACTGCAGATGCGCAATCGGGCTCACTACTGTGCATGCGCACTCGAACTCACTACTACTCATGCGCATTCGGGGTCACTACTGCGCATGCGCACTCGGACTCACTACTGCGGATGCGCGCTCGGGCTCACTACTGCGCATGCGCACACGGGCTCACTACTGCGCATGCGCGCACGGGCCCACTACTGCGCATGCGCACTCCGGCTCAGACCTGCACATGCGCACACGGACTCACTACTGCGGATGCGCAATCGGGCTCACTACTGCGGATGCGCGCTCGGGCTCACTACTGCGCATGCGCACCCGGACTCACTTCTGCGCATGCGCGCACGGGCCCACTACTGCGCATGCGCACTCCGGCTCACACATGCATATGCGCACACGGACTCACTACTGCGGATGCGCAATCGGTCTCACTATAGCGGATGAACAATCGGGCTCACTACTGCGCATGCGCACTCCGGCTCAGACCTGCACCTGCGCACAAGGACCCACTACTGCGGATGCGCAATCGGGCTCACTACTGTGCATGCGCACTCGGGGTCACTACTGCTCATGCGCACTCTGGTTCACTACTGCTCATGCGCAATCGGTCTCACTACTGCGGATGAACAATCGTGCTCACTACTGCGCATGCGCACTCCGGCTCAGACCTGCACATGCGCACACGGACTCACTACTGCGGATGCGCAATCGGGCACACTACTGCGGATGCGCGCTCGGGCACACTACTGCGGATGCGCACTCGGACTCACTACTGCAGATGCGCGCTCGGTCTCACTACTGCGCATGCGCACAGGGGCTCACTACTGCGCATCCGCGCTCGGGCTCACTACTGCGCATGCCCACCCGGGCTCACTACTGCGCATGAGCGCACGGGCCCACTACTGCGCATGCGCACTCCGGCTCAGACCTGCACATGCGCACACGGACTCACTACTGCGGATGCGCAATCGGGCACACTACTGTGCATGCGCACTCGGGCCCACTACTGCGGATGCGCGCTCGATCTCACTACTGCGCATGCGCACACGGGCTCACTACTGCGCATGCGCGCACGGGCCCACTACTGCGCATGCGCACCCCGGCTGAGACATGCACATGCGCACACGGACTCACTACTGCGGATGCGCAATCGGGCTCTCTACTGTGCATGCGCACTCGGGGTCACTACTGCTCATGCGCACTCGGGGTCCCTACTGATCATGCGCACTCGGACTCACTACTGCTCATGCGCACTCGGGGTCACTACTGCTCATGCGCACTCGAACTCACTACTACCCATGCGCATTCGGGGTCACTACTGCGCATGTGCACTCGGACTCACTACTGCGGATGCGCGCTCGATCTCACTACTGCGCATGCGCACACGGGCTCACTACTGCGCATGCGCGCACGGGCCCACTACTGCGCATGCGCACTCCGGCTCAGACCTGCACATGCGCATACGGACTCACTACTGCGGGTGCGCAATCGGGCTCACTACTGCGGATGCGCGCTCGGGCTCACTACTGCGCATGCGCACCCGGGCTCACTACTGCGCATGCGAGCACGGGCCCACTACTGCGCATGCGCACTCCGGCTCAGACCTGCACATGCGCACACGGACTCACTACTGCGGATGCGCAATCGGGCTCACTACTGAGGATGCGCGCTCGGGCTCACTACTGCGCATGCGCACCCGGGCTCACTACTACTCATGCGCAATCGGGCTCACTACTGTGCATGCGCACTCGGATTCACTACTGCTCATGCGCACTCGGGGTCACTACTGCTCATGTGCACTCGGATTCACTACTGCTCATGCGCATTCGGGGTCACTACTGCGCATGCGCACTCGGACTCACTACTGCGGATGCGCGCTCGGGCTCACTACTGCGCATGCGCGCACGGGCCCACTACTGCGCATGCGCACTCCGGCTCAGACCTGCACATGCGCACACGGACTCACTACTGCGGATGCGCAATCGGGCTCACTACTGCGGATGCGCGCTCGGGCTCACTACTGCGCAGGCGCACCCGGGCTCACTACTGCGCATGCGCGCACGGGCCCACTACTGCGCATGCGCACTCCGGCTCAGACCTGCACATGCGCACACGGACTCACTACTGCGGATGCACAATCGGGCCCACTACTGCGCATGCGCACTCCGGCTCAGACCTGCACATGCGCATTCGAGCTCACTTCTGCGCATGCGCACACGGGCTCACTACTGCGCATGCGCGCACGGGCCCACTACTGCCCATGCGCACTCCGGCTCAGACCTGCACATGCGCATTCGAGCTCACTTCTGCGCATGCGCACACGGGCTCACTACTGTGCATGCGCACTCGGGGTCACTACTGCTCATGCGCACTCGGGGTCACTACTGCTCATGCGCACTCGGACTCACTACTGCTCATGCGCAATCGGACTCACTACTGCGCATGCGCGCTCGGGCTCACTACTGCGCATACGCGCTCGGGGTCGCTACTGCGCATTCGCTCACGGGCTCACACTGTGCATGCACACTTGGGGTCACTACTGCGCATGCGCACTCTGGTTCACTACTGCTCATGCGCAATCGGTCTCACTACTGCGGATGAACAATCGGGCTCACTACTGCGCATGCGCACTCCGGCTCAGACCTGCACATGCGCACAAGGACCCACTACTGCGGATGCGCAATCGGGCTCACTACTGTGCATGCGCACTCGGGGTCACTACTGCTCATGCGCACTCGGACTCACTACTGCGGATGCGCGCTCGGGCTCACTACTGCGCATGCGCACTGGGAGTCACTACTGCGTATGCGCAGTCCGGCTCACTACTGCTCATGCGCAATCGGACTCACTACTGCGCATGCGCGCTCGGGCTCACTACTGCGCATATGCGCTCGGGTCGCTACTGCGCATTCGCTCACGGGCTCACACTGTGCATGCACACTTGGGGTCACTACTGCGCATGCGCACTCCGGCTCAGACCTGCACATGCGCACAAGGACCCACTACTGCAGATGCGCAATCGGGCTCACTACTGTGCATGCGCACTCGAACTCACTACTACTCATGCGCATTCGGGGTCACTACTGCGCATGCGCACTCGGACTCACTACTGCGGATGCGCGCTCGGGCTCACTACTGCGCATGCGCACACGGGCTCACTACTGCGCATGCGCGCACGGGCCCACTACTGCGCATGCGCACTCCGGCTCAGACCTGCACATGCGCACACGGACTCACTACTGCGGATGCGCAATCGGGCTCACTACTGCGGATGCGCGCTCGGGCTCACTACTGCGCATGCGCACCCGGACTCACTTCTGCGCATGCGCGCACGGGCCCACTACTGCGCATGCGCACTCCGGCTCACACATGCATATGCGCACACGGACTCACTACTGCGGATGCGCAATCGGTCTCACTATAGCGGATGAACAATCGGGCTCACTACTGCGCATGCGCACTCCGGCTCAGACCTGCACCTGCGCACAAGGACCCACTACTGCGGATGCGCAATCGGGCTCACTACTGTGCATGCGCACTCGGGGTCACTACTGCTCATGCGCACTCGGACTCACTACTGCGGATGCGCGCTCGGGCTCACTACTGCCCATCCGCACTGGGAGTCACTACTGCGTATGCGCAGTCCGGCTCACTACTGCTCATGCGCAATCGGACTCACTACTGCGCATACGCGCTCTGGTTCACTACTGCTCATGCGCAATCGGTCTCACTACTGCGGATGAACAATCGTGCTCACTACTGCGCATGCGCACTCCGGCTCAGACCTGCACATGCGCACACGGACTCACTACTGCGGATGCGCAATCGGGCACACTACTGCGGATGCGCGCTCGGGCTCACTACTGCGCATGCGCACCCGGGCTCACTACTGCTCATGCTCACTCGGACTCACTACTGCTCATGCGCACTCGGGGTCACTACTGCTCATGCGCACTCGAACTCACTACTACTCATGCGCATTCGGGGTCACTACTGCGCATGCGCTCTCGGACTCACTACTGCGGATGCGCGCTCGGGCTCACTACTGCCCCTGCGCACACGGGCTTACTACTGCGCATGCGCGCACGGGCCCACTACTGCGCATGCGCTCTCCGGCTCAGACATGCATATGCGCACACGGACTCACTACTGGGGATGCGCAATCGGGCTCACTACTGCGCATGCGCACTCGGGGTCACTACTGCTCATGCGCACGCGGGGTCACTACTGCTCATGCTCACTCGGACTCACTACTGCTCATGCGCACTCGGGGTTACTACTGCTCATGCGCACTCGAACTCACTACTACTCATGTGCATTCGGGGTCACTACTGCGTGTGCGCAATCCGGCTCACTACTGCTCATGCGCAATCGGACTCACTACTGCGGATGCGCGCTCGGGCTCACTACTGCGCATGCGCACACGGGCTCACGACTGCGCATGCGCGCACGGGCCCACTAGTGCGCATGCGCGCACGGGCCCACTACTGCGCATGCGCACCCGGGCTCACTACTGCTCATGCTCACTCGGACTCACTACTGCTCATGCGCACTCGCGGTCACTACTGCTCATGCGCACTCGAACTCACTACTACTCATGCGCATTCGGGGTCACTACTGCGCATGCGCTCTCGGACTCACTACTGCGGATGCGCGCTCGGGCTCACTACTGCGCCTGCGCACACGGGCTCACTACTGCGCATGCGCGCACGGGCCCACTACTGCGCATGCGCACTCCGGCTCAGACCTGCACATGCGCACACGGACTCACTACTGCGGATGCGCAATCGGGCTCACTACTGCGGATGCGCACTCGGGCTCACTACTGCGAATGCGCACCCGGACTCACTACTGCGCATGCGCGCACGGGCCCACTACTGCGCATGCGCACTCCGGCTCAGACATGCATATGCGCACACGGACTCACTACTGGGGATGCGCAATCGGGCTCACTACTGCGCATGCGCACTCGGGGTCACTACTGCTCATGCGCACTCGGGGTCACTACTGCTCATGCTCACTCGGACTCACTACTGCTCATGCGCACTCGGGGTCACTACTGCTCATGCGCACTCGAACTCACTACTACTCATGTGCATTCGGGGTCACTACTGCGCATGCGCACTCGGAGTCACTACTGCGTATGCGCAATCCGGCTCACTACTGCTCATGCGCAATCGGACTCACTACTGCGCATGCGCGCTCGGGCTCACTACTGCGGATGCGCACTCGGGGTCACTACTGCTCATGCGCACTCGGGGTCACTACTGCTCATGCGCACTCGGACTCACTACTGCCCATGCGCACTCGCGGTCACTACTGCTCATGCGCACTCGGATTCACTACTGCTAATGCGCATTCGGGGTCACTACTGCGCATGCGCACTCGGACTCACTACTGCAGATGCGCGCTCGGTCTCACTACTGCGCATGCGCACAGGGGCTCACTACTGCGCATCCGCGCTCGGGCTCACTACTGCGCATGCCCACCCGGGCTCACTACTGCGCATGAGCGCACGGGCCCACTACTGCGCATGCGCACTCCGGCTCAGACCTGCACATGCGCACACGGACTCACTACTGCGGATGCGCAATCGGGCACACTACTGTGCATGCGCACTCGGGCCCACTACTGCGGATGCGCGCTCGATCTCACTACTGCGCATGCGCACACGGGCTCACTACTGCGCATGCGCGCACGGGCCCACTACTGCGCATGCGCACCCCGGCTGAGACATGCACATGCGCACACGGACTCACTACTGCGGATGCGCAATCGGGCTCTCTACTGTGCATGCGCACTCGGGGTCACTACTGCTCATGCGCACTCGGGGTCCCTACTGATCATGCGCACTCGGACTCACTACTGCTCATGCGCACTCGGGGTCACTACTGCTCATGCGCACTCGAACTCACTACTACCCATGCGCATTCGGGGTCACTACTGCGCATGTGCACTCGGACTCACTACTGCGGATGCGCGCTCGATCTCACTACTGCGCATGCGCACACGGGCTCACTACTGCGCATGCGCGCACGGGCCCACTACTGCGCATGCGCACTCCGGCTCAGACCTGCACATGCGCATACGGACTCACTACTGCGGGTGCGCAATCGGGCTCACTACTGCGGATGCGCGCTCGGGCTCACTACTGCGCATGCGCACCCGGGCTCACTACTGCGCATGCGAGCACGGGCCCACTACTGCGCATGCGCACTCCGGCTCAGACCTGCACATGCGCACACGGACTCACTACTGCGGATGCGCAATCGGGCTCACTACTGAGGATGCGCGCTCGGGCTCACTACTGCGCATGCGCACCCGGGCTCACTACTACTCATGCGCAATCGGGCTCACTACTGTGCATGCGCACTCGGATTCACTACTGCTCATGCGCACTCGGGGTCACTACTGCTCATGTGCACTCGGATTCACTACTGCTCATGCGCATTCGGGGTCACTACTGCGCATGCGCACTCGGACTCACTACTGCGGATGCGCGCTCGGGCTCACTACTGCGCATGCGCGCACGGGCCCACTACTGCGCATGCGCACTCCGGCTCAGACCTGCACATGCGCACACGGACTCACTACTGCGGATGCGCAATCGGGCTCACTACTGCGGATGCGCGCTCGGGCTCACTACTGCGCATGCGCACCCGGGCTCCCTACTGCGCATGCGAGCACGGGCCCACTACTGCGCATGCGCACTCCGGCTCAGACCTGCACATGCGCACACGGACTCACTAGTGCGGATGCGCAATCGGGCTCACTACTGTGCATGCGCACTCGGGCCCACTACTGCGGATGCGCGCTCGATCTCACTACTGCGCATGCGCACACGGGCTCACTACTGCGCATGCGCGCACGGGCCCACTACTGCGCATGCGCACTCCGGCTCAGACCTGCACATGCGCATACGGACTCACTACTGCGGGTGCGCAATCGGGCTCACTACTGCGGATGCGCGCTCGGGCCCACTACTGCGCATGCGCACTCCGGCTCAGACCTGCACATGCGCACACGGACTCACTACTGCGGATGCGCAATCGGGCTCACTACTGCGCATGCGCAGTCCGGCTCAGACCTGCACATGCGCATTCGAGCTCACTTCTGCGCATACGCACTCGGACTCACTACTTCTCATGCGCACTCGAGGTCACTACTGCTCATGCGCACTCGAGGTCACTACTGCTCATGCGCACTCGGACTCACTACTGCTCATGCGCATTCGGACTCACTACTGCTCATGCGCACTTGGGGTCACTACTGCTCACGCGCACTCGGACTCACTATTGCTCATGCGCACAGGGGCGCACTACTGTGCACGCGCACTCGGGGTCACTACTGCTCACGCGCACTCAGACTCACTACTGCTCATGCGCACTCGGGGTCACTACTGCTCATGCGCACTCGGACTCACTACTGTGCATGCGCACTCGGGGTCACTACTGCTCACGCGCACTCGGACTCACTACTGCTCATGCTCACTCGGGCTCACTACTGTGCACGCGCACTCGGGGTCAATACTGCTCATGCGCACTCGGACTCACTACTGCTCATGCGCACTCGGGGTCACTACTGCTCATGCGCACTCGGACTCACTACTGCTCATGCGCACTCGGGCTCACTACTGTGCATGCGCACTCGGGGTCACTACTGCTCACGCGCACTCGGACTCACTACTGCGGATGCGCGCTCGGGCTCACTACTGCGCATGCGCACACGGGCTCACTACTGCGCATGCGCGCACGGGCCCACTACTGCGCATGCGCACTCCGGCTCAGACCTGCACATGCGCACACGGACTCACTACTGCGGATGCGCAATCGGCCTCACTACTGTGCATGAGCACTCGGGGTCACTACTGCTCATGCGCACTCGGACTCACTACTGCTCATGCACACTCGGGCTCACTACTGTGCATGCGCACTCGGGGTCACTACTGCGCATGCGCACTCGGACTCACTACTGCAGATGCGCGCTCGGGCGCACTACTGCGCATGCGAACACGGGCTCACTACTGCGCATGTGCGCACGGGCCCACTACTGCGCATGCGCACTCCGGCTCAGACCTGCACATGCGCATTCGAGCTCACTTCTGCGCATGCGCACACGGGCTCACTACTGTGCATGCGCACTCGGGGTCACTACTGCTGATGCGCACTCGGACTCACTACTGCTCATGCGCACTCGGGGTCACTACTGCTCATGCGCACTCGGACTCACAACTGCTCATGCGCATTCGGGGTCACCTCTGTGCATGCGCACTCGGGGTCACTACTGCGCATGCGCGCTCGGGCTCACTACTGCGCATGCGCACACGGGCTCACTACTGCGTATGCGCGCAAGGGCCCACTACTGCCCATGCGCACTCCGGCTCAGACCTGCACATGCGCATTCGAGCTCACTTCTGCGCATGCGCACACGGGCTCACTACTCTGCATGCGCAGTCGGGGTCACTACTGCTCATGCGCACTCGGGGTCACTACTGCTCATGCGCACTCGCACTCACTACTGCTCATGCGCACTTGGGGTCACTACTGCTCACGCGCACTCGGACTCACTACTGCTCATGCGCACAGGGGCGCACTACTGTGCACGCGCACTCGGGCCCACTACTGTGCATGCGCACTCCGGCTCAGACCTGCACATGCGCACACGGACTCACTACTGCGGATGCGCAATCGGGCTCACTACTGATAATGCGCGCTCGGGCTCACTACTGCGCATGCGCACTCGGGCTCACTACTACTCATGCGCAATCGGGCTCACTACTGTGCATGCGCACTCGGACTCACTACTGCTCATGCGCACTCGGGGTCACTACTGCTCATGTGCACTCGGATTCACTACTGCTCATGCGCATTCGGGGTCACTACTGCGCATGCGCACTCCGGCTCAGACCTGCACATGCGCACACGGACTCACTACTGCGGATGCGCAATCGGGCTCACTACTGCGGATGCGCGCTCGGGCTCACTACTGCGCATGCGCACCCGGGCTCACTACTGCGCATGCGCACCCGGGCCCACTACTGCGCATGCGCACTCCGGCTAAGACCTGCACATGCGCACACGGGCTCACTACTGCGGATGCGCAATCGGGCTCACTACAGTGCATGCGCACTCGGGGTCACTACTGCTCATGCGCACTCGGACTCACTACTGCTCATGCGCACTCGGGGTCACTACTGCTCATGCGCACTCGAACTCACTACTACTCATGCGCATTCGGGGTCACTACTGCGCATGCGCACTCGGACTCACTACTGCGGATGCGCGCTCGGGCTCACTACCGCGGATGCGCGCTCGGGGTCACTACTGCGCATGCGCACCCGGGCTCACTACTACGCATGCGCACACGGGCTCACTACTGCGCATGCGCGCACGGGCCCACTACTGCCCATGCGCGCTCCGGCTCAGACCTGCTCATGCGCATTCGAGCTCACTTCTGCGCATGCGCACACGGGCTCACTACTGTGCATGCGCACTCGGGGTCACTACTGCTCATGCGCACTCGGGGTCACTACTGCTCATGCGCACTCGGACTCACTACTGCTCATGCGCACTCGGAGTCACTACTGCGTGTGCGCAATCCGGCTCACTACTGCTCATGCGCAATCGGACTCACTACTGCGGATGCGCGCTCGGGCTCACTACTGCGCATGCGCACACGGGCTCACGACTGCGCATGCGCGCACGGGCCCACTACTGCGCATGCGCACTCCGGCTCAGACCTGCACATGCGCACACGGACTCACTACTGCGGATGCGCAATCGGGCTCACTACTGCGGATGCGCGCTCGGGCTCACTACTGCGCATGCGCGCTCGGGCTCACTACTGCGCATACGCGCTCGGGGTCGCTACTGCGCATTCGCTCACGGGCTCACACTGTGCATGCACACTTGGGGTCACTACTGCGCATGCGCACTCTGGTTCACTACTGCTCATGCGCAATCGGTCTCACTACTGCGGATGAACAATCGGGCTCACTACTGCGCATGCGCACTCCGGCTCAGACCTGCACATGCGCACAAGGACCCACTACTGCGGATGCGCAATCGGGCTCACTACTGTGCATGCGCACTCGGGGTCACTACTGCTCATGCGCACTCGGACTCACTACTGCGGATGCGCGCTCGGGCTCACTACTGCGCATGCGCACTGGGAGTCACTACTGCGTATGCGCAGTCCGGCTCACTACTGCTCATGCGCAATCGGACTCACTACTGCGCATGCGCGCTCGGGCTCACTACTGCGCATGCGCACCCGGACTCACTACTGCACATGCGCACACGGACTCACTACTGCGGATGCGCAATCGGGCTCACTACTGCGGATGCGCACTCGGGCTCACTACTGCGCATGCGCACCCGGACTCACTACTGCGCATGCGCGCACGGGCCCACTACTGCGCATGCGCACTCCGGCTCAGACCTGCACATGCGCACACGGACTCACTACTGCGGATGCACAATCGGGCCCACTACTGCGCATGCGCACTCCGGCTCAGACCTGCACATGCGCACACGGACTCACTACTGCGGATGCGCAATCGGGCTCACTACTGCGCATGCGCACCCGGGCTCACTACTACGCATGCGCACACGGGCTCACTACTGCGCATGCGCGCACGGGCCCACTACTGCCCATGCGCGCTCCGGCTCAGACCTGCTCATGCGCATTCGAGCTCACTTCTGCGCATGCGCACACGGGCTCACTACTGTGCATGCGCACTCGGGGTCACTACTGCTCATGCGCACTCGGGGTCACTACTGCTCATGCGCACTCGGACTCACTACTGCTCATGCGCACTCGGAGTCACTACTGCGTGTGCGCAATCCGGCTCACTACTGCTCATGCGCAATCGGACTCACTACTGCGGATGCGCGCTCGGGCTCACTACTGCGCATGCGCACACGGGCTCACGACTGCGCATGCGCGCACGGGCCCACTACTGCGCATGCGCACTCCGGCTCAGACCTGCACATGCGCACACGGACTCACTACTGCGGATGCGCAATCGGGCTCACTACTGCGGATGCGCGCTCGGGCTCACTACTGCGCATGCGCGCTCGGGCTCACTACTGCGCATACGCGCTCGGGGTCGCTACTGCGCATTCGCTCACGGGCTCACACTGTGCATGCACACTTGGGGTCACTACTGCGCATGCGCACTCTGGTTCACTACTGCTCATGCGCAATCGGTCTCACTACTGCGGATGAACAATCGGGCTCACTACTGCGCATGCGCACTCCGGCTCAGACCTGCACATGCGCACAAGGACCCACTACTGCGGATGCGCAATCGGGCTCACTACTGTGCATGCGCACTCGGGGTCACTACTGCTCATGCGCACTCGGACTCACTACTGCGGATGCGCGCTCGGGCTCACTACTGCGCATGCGCACTGGGAGTCACTACTGCGTATGCGCAGTCCGGCTCACTACTGCTCATGCGCAATCGGACTCACTACTGCGCATGCGCGCTCGGGCTCACTACTGCGCATGCGCACCCGGACTCACTACTGCACATGCGCACACGGACTCACTACTGCGGATGCGCAATCGGGCTCACTACTGCGGATGCGCACTCGGGCTCACTACTGCGCATGCGCACCCGGACTCACTACTGCGCATGCGCGCACGGGCCCACTACTGCGCATGCGCACTCCGGCTCAGACCTGCACATGCGCACACGGACTCACTACTGCGGATGCACAATCGGGCCCACTACTGCGCATGCGCACTCCGGCTCAGACCTGCACATGCGCACACGGACTCACTACTGCGGATGCGCAATCGGGCTCACTACTGCGGATGCGCACTCGGGCTCACTACTGCGCATGCGCACCCGGACTCACTACTGCGCATGCGCGCACGGGCCCACTACTGCCCATGCGCACTCCGGCTCAGACCTGCACATGCGCATTCGAGCTCACTTCTGCGCATGCGCACACGGGCTCACTACTGTGCATGCGCACTCGGGGTCACTACTGCTCATGCGCACTCGGGGTCACTACTGCTCATGCGCACTCGGACTCACTACTGCTCATGCGCAATCGGACTCACTACTGCGCATGCGCGCTCGGGCTCACTACTGCGCATACGCGCTCGGGGTCGCTACTGCGCATTCGCTCACGGGCTCACACTGTGCATGCACACTTGGGGTCACTACTGCGCATGCGCACTCTGGTTCACTACTGCTCATGCGCAATCGGTCTCACTACTGCGGATGAACAATCGGGCTCACTACTGCGCATGCGCACTCCGGCTCAGACCTGCACATGCGCACAAGGACCCACTACTGCGGATGCGCAATCGGGCTCACTACTGTGCATGCGCACTCGGGGTCACTACTGCTCATGCGCACTCGGACTCACTACTGCGGATGCGCGCTCGGGCTCACTACTGCGCATGCGCACTGGGAGTCACTACTGCGTATGCGCAGTCCGGCTCACTACTGCTCATGCGCAATCGGACTCACTACTGCGCATGCGCGCTCGGGCTCACTACTGCGCATATGCGCTCGGGTCGCTACTGCGCATTCGCTCACGGGCTCACACTGTGCATGCACACTTGGGGTCACTACTGCGCATGCGCACTCTGGCTCACTACTGCGCATGCGCACTCCGGTCAGGCCTGTGCATGCGCACTCAGGCTCACTACTGCGCATGCGCACTCTGTTTCACTACTGCTCATGCTCACTCGGACTCACTACTGCTCATGCGCACTCGGGGTCACTACTGCTCATGCGCACTCGAACTCACTACTACTCATGCGCATTCGGGGTCACTACTGCGCATGCGCACTCGGACTCACTACTGCGGATGCGCGCTCGGGCTCACTACTGCGCATGCGCACACGGGCTCACTACTGCGCATGCGCGCACGGGCCCACTACTGCGCATGCGCACTCCGGCTCAGACCTGCACATGCGCACACGGACTCACTACTGCGGATGCGCAATCGGGCTCACTACTGCGGATGCGCGCTCGGGCTCACTACTGCGCATGCGCACCCGGACTCACTTCTGCGCATGCGCGCACGGGCCCACTACTGCGCATGCGCACTCCGGCTCAGACATGCATATGCGCACACGGACTCACTACTGCGGATGCGCAATCGGTCTCACTATAGCGGATGAACAATCGGGCTCACTACTGCGCATGCGCACTCCGGCTCAGACCTGCACCTGCGCACAAGGACCCACTACTGCGGATGCGCAATCGGGCTCACTACTGTGCGTGCGCACTCGGGGTCACTACTGCTCATGCGCACTCGGACTCACTACCGCGGATGCGCGCTCGGGCTCACTACTGCCCATCCGCACTGGGAGTCACTACTGCGTATGCGCAGTCCGGCTCACTACTGCTCATGCGCAATCGGACTCACTACTGCGCATACGCGCTCGGGTCGCTACTGCGCATTCGCTCACGTGCTCACACTGTGCATGCACACTTGGTGTCACTACTGCGCACGCGCACTCTGGCTCACTACTGCGCATGCGCACTTCGGTCAGGCCTGTGCATGCGCACTCAGGCTCACTACTGCGCATGCGCACTCTGGTTCACTACTGCTCATGCGCAATCGGTCTCACTACTGCGGATGAACAATCGTGCTCACTACTGCGCATGCGCACTCCGGCTCAGACCTGCACATGCGCACACGGACTCACTACTGCGGATGCGCAATCGGGCACACTACTGCGGATGCGCACTCCGGCTCAGACCTGCACATGCGCACACGGACTCACTACTGCGCATGCGCACTCCGGCTCAGACCTGCACATGCGCACACGGACTCACTACTGCGGATGCGCAATCGGCCTCACTACTGTGCATGAGCACTCGGGGTCACTACTGCTCATGCGCACTCGGACTCACTACTGCTCATGCACACTCGGGCTCACTACTGTGCATGCGCACTCGGGGTCACTACTGCGCATGCGCACTCGGACTCACTACTGCAGATGCGCGCTCGGGCGCACTACTGCGCATGCGAACACGGGCTCACTACTGCGCATGTGCGCACGGGCCCACTACTGCGCATGCGCACTCCGGCTCAGACCTGCACATGCGCATTCGAGCTCACTTCTGCGCATGCGCACACGGGCTCACTACTGTGCATGCGCACTCGGGGTCACTACTGCTGATGCGCACTCGGACTCACTACTGCTCATGCGCACTCGGGGTCACTACTGCTCATGCGCACTCGGACTCACAACTGCACATGCGCATTCGGGGTCACCTCTGTGCATGCGCACTCGGGGTCACTACTGCGCATGCGCGCTCGGGCTCACTACTGCGCATGCGCACACGGGCTCACTACTGCGTATGCGCGCAAGGGCCCACTACTGCCCATGCGCACTCCGGCTCAGACCTGCACATGCGCATTCGAGCTCACTTCTGCGCATGCGCACACGGGCTCACTACTCTGCATGCGCAGTCGGGGTCACTACTGCTCATGCGCACTCGGGGTCACTACTGCTCATGCGCACTCGCACTCACTACTGCTCATGCGCACTTGGGGTCACTACTGCTCACGCGCACTCGGACTCACTACTGCTCATGCGCACAGGGGCGCACTACTGTGCACGCGCACTCGGGCCCACTACTGTGCATGCGCACTCCGGCTCAGACCTGCACATGCGCACACGGACTCACTACTGCGGATGCGCAATCGGGCTCACTACTGATAATGCGCGCTCGGGCTCACTACTGCGCATGCGCACTCGGGCTCACTACTACTCATGCGCAATCGGGCTCACTACTGTGCATGCGCACTCGGACTCACTACTGCTCATGCGCACTCGGGGTCACTACTGCTCATGTGCACTCGGATTCACTACTGCTCATGCGCATTCGGGGTCACTACTGCGCATGCGCACTCCGGCTCAGACCTGCACATGCGCACACGGACTCACTACTGCGGATGCGCAATCGGGCTCACTACTGCGGATGCGCGCTCGGGCTCACTACTGCGCATGCGCACCCGGGCTCACTACTGCGCATGCGCACCCGGGCCCACTACTGCGCATGCGCACTCCGGCTAAGACCTGCACATGCGCACACGGGCTCACTACTGCGGATGCGCAATCGGGCTCACTACAGTGCATGCGCACTCGGGGTCACTACTGCTCATGCGCACTCGGACTCACTACTGCTCATGCGCACTCGGGGTCACTACTGCTCATGCGCACTCGAACTCACTACTGCTCATGCGCACTCGGACTCACTACTGCTCATGCGCACTCGGAGTCACTACTGCGTGTGCGCAATCCGGCTCACTACTGCTCATGCGCAATCGGACTCACTACTGCGGATGCGCGCTCGGGCTCACTACTGCGCATGCGCACACGGGCTCACGACTGCGCATGCGCGCACGGACCCACTACTGCGCATGCGCACTCCGGCTCAGACCTGCACATGCGCACACGGACTCACTACTGCGGATGCGCAATCGGGCTCACTACTGCGGATGCGCGCTCGGGCTCACTACTGCGCATGCGCGCTCGGGCTCACTACTGCGCATACGCGCTCGGGGTCGCTACTGCGCATTCGCTCACGGGCTCACACTGTGCATGCACACTTGGGGTCACTACTGCGCATGCGCACTCTGGTTCACTACTGCTCATGCGCAATCGGTCTCACTACTGCGGATGAACAATCGGGCTCACTACTGCGCATGCGCACTCCGGCTCAGACCTGCACATGCGCACAAGGACCCACTACTGCGGATGCGCAATCGGGCTCACTACTGTGCATGCGCACTCGGGGTCACTACTGCTCATGCGCACTCGGACTCACTACTGCGGATGCGCGCTCGGGCTCACTACTGCGCATGCGCACTGGGAGTCACTACTGCGTATGCGCAGTCCGGCTCACTACTGCTCATGCGCAATCGGACTCACTACTGCGCATGCGCGCTCGGGCTCACTACTGCGCATGCGCACCCGGACTCACTACTGCACATGCGCACACGGACTCACTACTGCGGATGCGCAATCGGGCTCACTACTGCGGATGCGCACTCGGGCTCACTACTGCGCATGCGCACCCGGACTCACTACTGCGCATGCGCGCACGGGCCCACTACTGCGCATGCGCACTCCGGCTCAGACCTGCACATGCGCACACGGACTCACTACTGCGGATGCACAATCGGGCCCACTACTGCGCATGCGCACTCCGGCTCAGACCTGCACATGCGCACACGGACTCACTACTGCGGATGCGCAATCGGGCTCACTACTGCGGATGCGCGCTCGGGCTCACTACTGCGCATGCGCACCCGGACTCACTACTGCACATGCGCACACGGACTCACTACTGCGGATGCGCAATCGGGCTCACTACTGCTCATGCGCAATCGGACTCACTACTGCGCATGCGCGCTCGGGCTCACTACTGCGCATATGCGCTCGGGTCGCTACTGCGCATTCGCTCACGGGCTCACACTGTGCATGCACACTTGGGGTCACTACTGCGCATGCGCACTCTGGCTCACTACTGCGCATGCGCACTCCGGTCAGGCCTGTGCATGCGCACTCAGGCTCACTACTGCGCATGCGCACTCTGTTTCACTACTGCTCATGCTCACTCGGACTCACTACTGCTCATGCGCACTCGGGGTCACTACTGCTCATGCGCACTCGAACTCACTACTACTCATGCGCATTCGGGGTCACTACTGCGCATGCGCACTCGGACTCACTACTGCGGATGCGCGCTCGGGCTCACTACTGCGCATGCGCACACGGGCTCACTACTGCGCATGCGCGCACGGGCCCACTACTGCGCATGCGCACTCCGGCTCAGACCTGCACATGCGCACACGGACTCACTACTGCGGATGCGCAATCGGGCTCACTACTGCGGATGCGCGCTCGGGCTCACTACTGCGCATGCGCACCCGGACTCACTTCTGCGCATGCGCGCACGGGCCCACTACTGCGCATGCGCACTCCGGCTCAGACATGCATATGCGCACACGGACTCACTACTGCGGATGCGCAATCGGTCTCACTATAGCGGATGAACAATCGGGCTCACTACTGCGCATGCGCACTCCGGCTCAGACCTGCACCTGCGCACAAGGACCCACTACTGCGGATGCGCAATCGGGCTCACTACTGTGCGTGCGCACTCGGGGTCACTACTGCTCATGCGCACTCGGACTCACTACCGCGGATGCGCGCTCGGGCTCACTACTGCCCATCCGCACTGGGAGTCACTACTGCGTATGCGCAGTCCGGCTCACTACTGCTCATGCGCAATCGGACTCACTACTGCGCATACGCGCTCGGGTCGCTACTGCGCATTCGCTCACGTGCTCACACTGTGCATGCACACTTGGTGTCACTACTGCGCACGCGCACTCTGGCTCACTACTGCGCATGCGCACTTCGGTCAGGCCTGTGCATGCGCACTCAGGCTCACTACTGCGCATGCGCACTCTGGTTCACTACTGCTCATGCGCAATCGGTCTCACTACTGCGGATGAACAATCGTGCTCACTACTGCGCATGCGCACTCCGGCTCAGACCTGCACATGCGCACACGGACTCACTACTGCGGATGCGCAATCGGGCACACTACTGCGGATGCGCACTCCGGCTCAGACCTGCACATGCGCACACGGACTCACTACTGCGCATGCGCACTCCGGCTCAGACCTGCACATGCGCACACGGACTCACTACTGCGGATGCGCAATCGGCCTCACTACTGTGCATGAGCACTCGGGGTCACTACTGCTCATGCGCACTCGGACTCACTACTGCTCATGCACACTCGGGCTCACTACTGTGCATGCGCACTCGGGGTCACTACTGCGCATGCGCACTCGGACTCACTACTGCAGATGCGCGCTCGGGCGCACTACTGCGCATGCGAACACGGGCTCACTACTGCGCATGTGCGCACGGGCCCACTACTGCGCATGCGCACTCCGGCTCAGACCTGCACATGCGCATTCGAGCTCACTTCTGCGCATGCGCACACGGGCTCACTACTGTGCATGCGCACTCGGGGTCACTACTGCTGATGCGCACTCGGACTCACTACTGCTCATGCGCACTCGGGGTCACTACTGCTCATGCGCACTCGGACTCACAACTGCACATGCGCATTCGGGGTCACCTCTGTGCATGCGCACTCGGGGTCACTACTGCGCATGCGCGCTCGGGCTCACTACTGCGCATGCGCACACGGGCTCACTACTGCGTATGCGCGCAAGGGCCCACTACTGCCCATGCGCACTCCGGCTCAGACCTGCACATGCGCATTCGAGCTCACTTCTGCGCATGCGCACACGGGCTCACTACTCTGCATGCGCAGTCGGGGTCACTACTGCTCATGCGCACTCGGGGTCACTACTGCTCATGCGCACTCGCACTCACTACTGCTCATGCGCACTTGGGGTCACTACTGCTCACGCGCACTCGGACTCACTACTGCTCATGCGCACAGGGGCGCACTACTGTGCACGCGCACTCGGGCCCACTACTGTGCATGCGCACTCCGGCTCAGACCTGCACATGCGCACACGGACTCACTACTGCGGATGCGCAATCGGGCTCACTACTGATAATGCGCGCTCGGGCTCACTACTGCGCATGCGCACTCGGGCTCACTACTACTCATGCGCAATCGGGCTCACTACTGTGCATGCGCACTCGGACTCACTACTGCTCATGCGCACTCGGGGTCACTACTGCTCATGTGCACTCGGATTCACTACTGCTCATGCGCATTCGGGGTCACTACTGCGCATGCGCACTCCGGCTCAGACCTGCACATGCGCACACGGACTCACTACTGCGGATGCGCAATCGGGCTCACTACTGCGGATGCGCGCTCGGGCTCACTACTGCGCATGCGCACCCGGGCTCACTACTGCGCATGCGCACCCGGGCCCACTACTGCGCATGCGCACTCCGGCTAAGACCTGCACATGCGCACACGGGCTCACTACTGCGGATGCGCAATCGGGCTCACTACAGTGCATGCGCACTCGGGGTCACTACTGCTCATGCGCACTCGGACTCACTACTGCTCATGCGCACTCGGGGTCACTACTGCTCATGCGCACTCGAACTCACTACTGCTCATGCGCACTCGGACTCACTACTGCTCATGCGCACTCGGAGTCACTACTGCGTGTGCGCAATCCGGCTCACTACTGCTCATGCGCAATCGGACTCACTACTGCGGATGCGCGCTCGGGCTCACTACTGCGCATGCGCACACGGGCTCACGACTGCGCATGCGCGCACGGACCCACTACTGCGCATGCGCACTCCGGCTCAGACCTGCACATGCGCACACGGACTCACTACTGCGGATGCGCAATCGGGCTCACTACTGCGGATGCGCGCTCGGGCTCACTACTGCGCATGCGCGCTCGGGCTCACTACTGCGCATACGCGCTCGGGGTCGCTACTGCGCATTCGCTCACGGGCTCACACTGTGCATGCACACTTGGGGTCACTACTGCGCATGCGCACTCTGGTTCACTACTGCTCATGCGCAATCGGTCTCACTACTGCGGATGAACAATCGGGCTCACTACTGCGCATGCGCACTCCGGCTCAGACCTGCACATGCGCACAAGGACCCACTACTGCGGATGCGCAATCGGGCTCACTACTGTGCATGCGCACTCGGGGTCACTACTGCTCATGCGCACTCGGACTCACTACTGCGGATGCGCGCTCGGGCTCACTACTGCGCATGCGCACTGGGAGTCACTACTGCGTATGCGCAGTCCGGCTCACTACTGCTCATGCGCAATCGGACTCACTACTGCGCATGCGCGCTCGGGCTCACTACTGCGCATGCGCACCCGGACTCACTACTGCACATGCGCACACGGACTCACTACTGCGGATGCGCAATCGGGCTCACTACTGCGGATGCGCACTCGGGCTCACTACTGCGCATGCGCACCCGGACTCACTACTGCGCATGCGCGCACGGGCCCACTACTGCGCATGCGCACTCCGGCTCAGACCTGCACATGCGCACACGGACTCACTACTGCGGATGCACAATCGGGCCCACTACTGCGCATGCGCACTCCGGCTCAGACCTGCACATGCGCACACGGACTCACTACTGCGGATGCGCAATCGGGCTCACTACTGCGGATGCGCACTCGGGCTCACTACTGCGCATGCGCACCCGGACTCACTACTGCGCATGCGCGCACGGGCCCACTACTGCCCATGCGCACTCCGGCTCAGACCTGCACATGCGCATTCGAGCTCACTTCTGCGCATGCGCACACGGGCTCACTACTGTGCATGCGCACTCGGGGTCACTACTGCTCATGCGCACTCGGGGTCACTACTGCTCATGCGCACTCGGACTCACTACTGCTCATGCGCAATCGGACTCACTACTGCGCATGCGCGCTCGGGCTCACTACTGCGCATACGCGCTCGGGGTCGCTACTGCGCATTCGCTCACGGGCTCACACTGTGCATGCACACTTGGGGTCACTACTGCGCATGCGCACTCTGGTTCACTACTGCTCATGCGCAATCGGTCTCACTACTGCGGATGAACAATCGGGCTCACTACTGCGCATGCGCACTCCGGCTCAGACCTGCACATGCGCACAAGGACCCACTACTGCGGATGCGCAATCGGGCTCACTACTGTGCATGCGCACTCGGGGTCACTACTGCTCATGCGCACTCGGACTCACTACTGCGGATGCGCGCTCGGGCTCACTACTGCGCATGCGCACTGGGAGTCACTACTGCGTATGCGCAGTCCGGCTCACTACTGCTCATGCGCAATCGGACTCACTACTGCGCATGCGCGCTCGGGCTCACTACTGCGCATATGCGCTCGGGTCGCTACTGCGCATTCGCTCACGGGCTCACACTGTGCATGCACACTTGGGGTCACTACTGCGCATGCGCACTCTGGCTCACTACTGCGCATGCGCACTCCGGTCAGGCCTGTGCATGCGCACTCAGGCTCACTACTGCGCATGCGCACTCTGTTTCACTACTGCTCATGCTCACTCGGACTCACTACTGCTCATGCGCACTCGGGGTCACTACTGCTCATGCGCACTCGAACTCACTACTACTCATGCGCATTCGGGGTCACTACTGCGCATGCGCACTCGGACTCACTACTGCGGATGCGCGCTCGGGCTCACTACTGCGCATGCGCACACGGGCTCACTACTGCGCATGCGCGCACGGGCCCACTACTGCGCATGCGCACTCCGGCTCAGACCTGCACATGCGCACACGGACTCACTACTGCGGATGCGCAATCGGGCTCACTACTGCGGATGCGCGCTCGGGCTCACTACTGCGCATGCGCACCCGGACTCACTTCTGCGCATGCGCGCACGGGCCCACTACTGCGCATGCGCACTCCGGCTCAGACATGCATATGCGCACACGGACTCACTACTGCGGATGCGCAATCGGTCCCACTATAGCGGATGAACAATCGGGCTCACTACTGCGCATGCGCACTCCGGCTCAGACCTGCACCTGCGCACAAGGACCCACTACTGCGGATGCGCAATCGGGCTCACTACTGTGCGTGCGCACTCGGGGTCACTACTGCTCATGCGCACTCGGACTCACTACTGCGGATGCGCGCTCGGGCTCACTACTGCCCATCCGCACTGGGAGTCACTACTGCGTATGCGCAGTCCGGCTCACTACTGCTCATGCGCAATCGGACTCACTACTGCGCATACGCGCTCGGGTCGCTACTGCGCATTCGCTCACGTGCTCACACTGTGCATGCACACTTGGTGTCACTACTGCGCACGCGCACTCTGGCTCACTACTGCGCATGCGCACTTCGGTCAGGCCTGTGCATGCGCACTCAGGCTCACTACTGCGCATGCGCACTCTGGTTCACTACTGCTCATGCGCAATCGGTCTCACTACTGCGGATGAACAATCGTGCTCACTACTGCGCATGCGCACTCCGGCTCAGACCTGCACATGCGCACACGGACTCACTACTGCGGATGCGCAATCGGGCACACTACTGCGGATGCGCACTCCGGCTCAGACCTGCACATGCGCACACGGACTCACTACTGCGCATGCGCACTCCGGCTCAGACCTGCACATGCGCACACGGACTCACTACTGCGGATGCGCAATCGGCCTCACTACTGTGCATGAGCACTCGGGGTCACTACTGCTCATGCGCACTCGGACTCACTACTGCTCATGCACACTCGGGCTCACTACTGTGCATGCGCACTCGGGGTCACTACTGCAGATGCGCGCTCGGGCGCACTACTGCGCATGCGAACACGGGCTCACTACTGCGCATGTGCGCACGGGCCCACTACTGCGCATGCGCACTCCGGCTCAGACCTGCACATGCGCATTCGAGCTCACTTCTGCGCATGCGCACACGGGCTCACTACTGTGCATGCGCACTCGGGGTCACTACTGCTGATGCGCACTCGGACTCACTACTGCTCATGCGCACTCGGGGTCACTACTGCTCATGCGCACTCGGACTCACAACTGCACATGCGCATTCGGGGTCACCTCTGTGCATGCGCACTCGGGGTCACTACTGCGCATGCGCGCTCGGGCTCACTACTGCGCATGCGCACACGGGCTCACTACTGCGTATGCGCGCAAGGGCCCACTACTGCCCATGCGCACTCCGGCTCAGACCTGCACATGCGCATTCGAGCTCACTTCTGCGCATGCGCACACGGGCTCACTACTCTGCATGCGCAGTCGGGGTCACTACTGCTCATGCGCACTCGGGGTCACTACTGCTCATGCGCACTCGCACTCACTACTGCTCATGCGCACTTGGGGTCACTACTGCTCACGCGCACTCGGACTCACTACTGCTCATGCGCACAGGGGCGCACTACTGTGCACGCGCACTCGGGCCCACTACTGTGCATGCGCACTCCGGCTCAGACCTGCACATGCGCACACGGACTCACTACTGCGGATGCGCAATCGGGCTCACTACTGATAATGCGCGCTCGGGCTCACTACTGCGCATGCGCACTCGGGCTCACTACTACTCATGCGCAATCGGGCTCACTACTGTGCATGCGCACTCGGACTCACTACTGCTCATGCGCACTCGGGGTCACTACTGCTCATGTGCACTCGGATTCACTACTGCTCATGCGCATTCGGGGTCACTACTGCGCATGCGCACTCCGGCTCAGACCTGCACATGCGCACACGGACTCACTACTGCGGATGCGCAATCGGGCTCACTACTGCGGATGCGCGCTCGGGCTCACTACTGCGCATGCGCACCCGGGCTCACTACTGCGCATGCGCACCCGGGCCCACTACTGCGCATGCGCACTCCGGCTAAGACCTGCACATGCGCACACGGGCTCACTACTGCGGATGCGCAATCGGGCTCACTACAGTGCATGCGCACTCGGGGTCACTACTGCTCATGCGCACTCGGACTCACTACTGCTCATGCGCACTCGGGGTCACTACTGCTCATGCGCACTCGAACTCACTACTGCTCATGCGCACTCGGACTCACTACTGCTCATGCGCACTCGGAGTCACTACTGCGTGTGCGCAATCCGGCTCACTACTGCTCATGCGCAATCGGACTCACTACTGCGGATGCGCGCTCGGGCTCACTACTGCGCATGCGCACACGGGCTCACGACTGCGCATGCGCGCACGGGCCCACTACTGCGCATGCGCACTCCGGCTCAGACCTGCACATGCGCACACGGACTCACTACTGCGGATGCGCAATCGGGCTCACTACTGCGGATGCGCGCTCGGGCTCACTACTGCGCATGCGCGCTCGGGCTCACTACTGCGCATACGCGCTCGGGGTCGCTACTGCGCATTCGCTCACGGGCTCACACTGTGCATGCACACTTGGGGTCACTACTGCGCATGCGCACTCTGGTTCACTACTGCTCATGCGCAATCGGTCTCACTACTGCGGATGAACAATCGGGCTCACTACTGCGCATGCGCACTCCGGCTCAGACCTGCACATGCGCACAAGGACCCACTACTGCGGATGCGCAATCGGGCTCACTACTGTGCATGCGCACTCGGGGTCACTACTGCTCATGCGCACTCGGACTCACTACTGCGGATGCGCGCTCGGGCTCACTACTGCGCATGCGCACTGGGAGTCACTACTGCGTATGCGCAGTCCGGCTCACTACTGCTCATGCGCAATCGGACTCACTACTGCGCATGCGCGCTCGGGCTCACTACTGCGCATGCGCACCCGGACTCACTACTGCACATGCGCACACGGACTCACTACTGCGGATGCGCAATCGGGCTCACTACTGCGGATGCGCACTCGGGCTCACTACTGCGCATGCGCACCCGGACTCACTACTGCGCATGCGCGCACGGGCCCACTACTGCGCATGCGCACTCCGGCTCAGACCTGCACATGCGCACACGGACTCACTACTGCGGATGCACAATCGGGCCCACTACTGCGCATGCGCACTCCGGCTCAGACCTGCACATGCGCACACGGACTCACTACTGCGGATGCGCAATCGGGCTCACTACTGCGGATGCGCACTCGGGCTCACTACTGCGCATGCGCACCCGGACTCACTACTGCGCATGCGCGCACGGGCCCACTACTGCCCATGCGCACTCCGGCTCAGACCTGCACATGCGCATTCGAGCTCACTTCTGCGCATGCGCACACGGGCTCACTACTGTGCATGCGCACTCGGGGTCACTACTGCTCATGCGCACTCGGGGTCACTACTGCTCATGCGCACTCGGACTCACTACTGCTCATGCGCAATCGGACTCACTACTGCGCATGCGCGCTCGGGCTCACTACTGCGCATACGCGCTCGGGGTCGCTACTGCGCATTCGCTCACGGGCTCACACTGTGCATGCACACTTGGGGTCACTACTGCGCATGCGCACTCTGGTTCACTACTGCTCATGCGCAATCGGTCTCACTACTGCGGATGAACAATCGGGCTCACTACTGCGCATGCGCACTCCGGCTCAGACCTGCACATGCGCACAAGGACCCACTACTGCGGATGCGCAATCGGGCTCACTACTGTGCATGCGCACTCGGGGTCACTACTGCTCATGCGCACTCGGACTCACTACTGCGGATGCGCGCTCGGGCTCACTACTGCGCATGCGCACTGGGAGTCACTACTGCGTATGCGCAGTCCGGCTCACTACTGCTCATGCGCAATCGGACTCACTACTGCGCATGCGCGCTCGGGCTCACTACTGCGCATATGCGCTCGGGTCGCTACTGCGCATTCGCTCACGGGCTCACACTGTGCATGCACACTTGGGGTCACTACTGCGCATGCGCACTCTGGCTCACTACTGCGCATGCGCACTCCGGTCAGGCCTGTGCATGCGCACTCAGGCTCACTACTGCGCATGCGCACTCTGTTTCACTACTGCTCATGCTCACTCGGACTCACTACTGCTCATGCGCACTCGGGGTCACTACTGCTCATGCGCACTCGAACTCACTACTACTCATGCGCATTCGGGGTCACTACTGCGCATGCGCACTCGGACTCACTACTGCGGATGCGCGCTCGGGCTCACTACTGCGCATGCGCACACGGGCTCACTACTGCGCATGCGCGCACGGGCCCACTACTGCGCATGCGCACTCCGGCTCAGACCTGCACATGCGCACACGGACTCACTACTGCGGATGCGCAATCGGGCTCACTACTGCGGATGCGCGCTCGGGCTCACTACTGCGCATGCGCACCCGGACTCACTTCTGCGCATGCGCGCACGGGCCCACTACTGCGCATGCGCACTCCGGCTCAGACATGCATATGCGCACACGGACTCACTACTGCGGATGCGCAATCGGGCTCACTACTGCGGATGCGCGCTCGGGCTCACTACTGCGCATGCGCGCTCGGGCTCACTACTGCGCATACGCGCTCGGGGTCGCTACTGCGCATTCGCTCACGGGCTCACACTGTGCATGCACACTTGGGGTCACTACTGCGCATGCGCACTCTGGTTCACTACTGCTCATGCGCAATCGGTCTCACTACTGCGGATGAACAATCGGGCTCACTACTGCGCATGCGCACTCCGGCTCAGACCTGCACATGCGCACAAGGACCCACTACTGCGGATGCGCAATCGGGCTCACTACTGTGCATGCGCACTCGGGGTCACTACTGCTCATGCGCACTCGGACTCACTACTGCGGATGCGCGCTCGGGCTCACTACTGCGCATGCGCACTGGGAGTCACTACTGCGTATGCGCAGTCCGGCTCACTACTGCTCATGCGCAATCGGACTCACTACTGCGCATGCGCGCTCGGGCTCACTACTGCGCATGCGCACCCGGACTCACTACTGCACATGCGCACACGGACTCACTACTGCGGATGCGCAATCGGGCTCACTACTGCGGATGCGCACTCGGGCTCACTACTGCGCATGCGCACCCGGACTCACTACTGCGCATGCGCGCACGGGCCCACTACTGCGCATGCGCACTCCGGCTCAGACCTGCACATGCGCACACGGACTCACTACTGCGGATGCACAATCGGGCCCACTACTGCGCATGCGCACTCCGGCTCAGACCTGCACATGCGCACACGGACTCACTACTGCGGATGCGCAATCGGGCTCACTACTGCGGATGCGCACTCGGGCTCACTACTGCGCATGCGCACCCGGACTCACTACTGCGCATGCGCGCACGGGCCCACTACTGCCCATGCGCACTCCGGCTCAGACCTGCACATGCGCATTCGAGCTCACTTCTGCGCATGCGCACACGGGCTCACTACTGTGCATGCGCACTCGGGGTCACTACTGCTCATGCGCACTCGGGGTCACTACTGCTCATGCGCACTCGGACTCACTACTGCTCATGCGCAATCGGACTCACTACTGCGCATGCGCGCTCGGGCTCACTACTGCGCATACGCGCTCGGGGTCGCTACTGCGCATTCGCTCACGGGCTCACACTGTGCATGCACACTTGGGGTCACTACTGCGCATGCGCACTCTGGTTCACTACTGCTCATGCGCAATCGGTCTCACTACTGCGGATGAACAATCGGGCTCACTACTGCGCATGCGCACTCCGGCTCAGACCTGCACATGCGCACAAGGACCCACTACTGCGGATGCGCAATCGGGCTCACTACTGTGCATGCGCACTCGGGGTCACTACTGCTCATGCGCACTCGGACTCACTACTGCGGATGCGCGCTCGGGCTCACTACTGCGCATGCGCACTGGGAGTCACTACTGCGTATGCGCAGTCCGGCTCACTACTGCTCATGCGCAATCGGACTCACTACTGCGCATGCGCGCTCGGGCTCACTACTGCGCATATGCGCTCGGGTCGCTACTGCGCATTCGCTCACGGGCTCACACTGTGCATGCACACTTGGGGTCACTACTGCGCATGCGCACTCTGGCTCACTACTGCGCATGCGCACTCCGGTCAGGCCTGTGCATGCGCACTCAGGCTCACTACTGCGCATGCGCACTCTGTTTCACTACTGCTCATGCTCACTCGGACTCACTACTGCTCATGCGCACTCGGGGTCACTACTGCTCATGCGCACTCGAACTCACTACTACTCATGCGCATTCGGGGTCACTACTGCGCATGCGCACTCGGACTCACTACTGCGGATGCGCGCTCGGGCTCACTACTGCGCATGCGCACACGGGCTCACTACTGCGCATGCGCGCACGGGCCCACTACTGCGCATGCGCACTCCGGCTCAGACCTGCACATGCGCACACGGACTCACTACTGCGGATGCGCAATCGGGCTCACTACTGCGGATGCGCGCTCGGGCTCACTACTGCGCATGCGCACCCGGACTCACTTCTGCGCATGCGCGCACGGGCCCACTACTGCGCATGCGCACTCCGGCTCAGACATGCATATGCGCACACGGACTCACTACTGCGGATGCGCAATCGGTCCCACTATAGCGGATGAACAATCGGGCTCACTACTGCGCATGCGCACTCCGGCTCAGACCTGCACCTGCGCACAAGGACCCACTACTGCGGATGCGCAATCGGGCTCACTACTGTGCGTGCGCACTCGGGGTCACTACTGCTCATGCGCACTCGGACTCACTACTGCGGATGCGCGCTCGGGCTCACTACTGCCCATCCGCACTGGGAGTCACTACTGCGTATGCGCAGTCCGGCTCACTACTGCTCATGCGCAATCGGACTCACTACTGCGCATACGCGCTCGGGTCGCTACTGCGCATTCGCTCACGTGCTCACACTGTGCATGCACACTTGGTGTCACTACTGCGCACGCGCACTCTGGCTCACTACTGCGCATGCGCACTTCGGTCAGGCCTGTGCATGCGCACTCAGGCTCACTACTGCGCATGCGCACTCTGGTTCACTACTGCTCATGCGCAATCGGTCTCACTACTGCGGATGAACAATCGTGCTCACTACTGCGCATGCGCACTCCGGCTCAGACCTGCACATGCGCACACGGACTCACTACTGCGGATGCGCAATCGGGCACACTACTGCGGATGCGCACTCCGGCTCAGACCTGCACATGCGCACACGGACTCACTACTGCGCATGCGCACTCCGGCTCAGACCTGCACATGCGCACACGGACTCACTACTGCGGATGCGCAATCGGCCTCACTACTGTGCATGAGCACTCGGGGTCACTACTGCTCATGCGCACTCGGACTCACTACTGCTCATGCACACTCGGGCTCACTACTGTGCATGCGCACTCGGGGTCACTACTGCTCATGCGCACTCGCACTCACTACTGCTCATGCGCACTTGGGGTCACTACTGCTCACGCGCACTCGGACTCACTACTGCTCATGCGCACAGGGGCGCACTACTGCGCACGCGCACTCGGGCCCACTACTGTGCATGCGCACTCCGGCTCAGACCTGCACATGCGCACACGGACTCACTACTGCGGATGCGCAATCGGGCTCACTACTGATAATGCGCGCTCGGGCTCACTACTGCGCATGCGCACTCGGGCTCACTACTACTCATGCGCAATCGGGCTCACTACTGTGCATGCGCACTCGGACTCACTACTGCTCATGCGCACTCGGGGTCACTACTGCTCATGTGCACTCGGATTCACTACTGCTCATGCGCATTCGGGGTCACTACTGCGCATGCGCACTCCGGCTCAGACCTGCACATGCGCACACGGACTCACTACTGCGGATGCGCAATCGGGCTCACTACTGATAATGCGCGCTCGGGCTCACTACTGCGCATGCGCACTCGGGCTCACTACTACTCATGCGCAATCGGGCTCACTACTGTGCATGCGCACTCGGACTCACTACTGCTCATGCGCACTCGGGGTCACTACTGCTCATGTGCACTCGGATTCACTACTGCTCATGCGCATTCGGGGTCACTACTGCGCATGCGCACTCCGGCTCAGACCTGCACATGCGCACACGGACTCACTACTGCGGATGCGCAATCGGGCTCACTACTGCGGATGCGCGCTCGGGCTCACTACTGCGCATGCGCACCCGGGCTCACTACTGCGCATGCGCACCCGGGCCCACTACTGCGCATGCGCACTCCGGCTAAGACCTGCACATGCGCACACGGGCTCACTACTGCGGATGCGCAATCGGGCTCACTACAGTGCATGCGCACTCGGGGTCACTACTGCTCATGCGCACTCGGACTCACTACTGCTCATGCGCACTCGGGGTCACTACTGCTCATGCGCACTCGAACTCACTACTACTCATGCGCATTCGGGGTCACTACTGCGCATGCGCACTCGGACTCACTACTGCGGATGCGCGCTCGGGCTCACTACCGCGGATGCGCGCTCGGGGTCACTACTGCGCATGCGCACCCGGGCTCACTACTACGCATGCGCACACGGGCTCACTACTGCGCATGCGCGCACGGGCCCACTACTGCCCATGCGCGCTCCGGCTCAGACCTGCTCATGCGCATTCGAGCTCACTTCTGCGCATGCGCACACGGGCTCACTACTGTGCATGCGCACTCGGGGTCACTACTGCTCATGCGCACTCGGGGTCACTACTGCTCATGCGCACTCGGACTCACTACTGCTCATGCGCACTCGGAGTCACTACTGCGTGTGCGCAATCCGGCTCACTACTGCTCATGCGCAATCGGACTCACTACTGCGGATGCGCGCTCGGGCTCACTACTGCGCATGCGCACACGGGCTCACGACTGCGCATGCGCGCACGGGCCCACTACTGCGCATGCGCACTCCGGCTCAGACCTGCACCTGCGCACAAGGACCCACTACTGCGGATGCGCAATCGGGCTCACTACTGTGCGTGCGCACTCGGGGTCACTACTGCTCATGCGCACTCGGACTCACTACTGCGGATGCGCGCTCGGGCTCACTACTGCCCATCCGCACTGGGAGTCACTACTGCGTATGCGCAGTCCGGCTCACTACTGCTCATGCGCAATCGGACTCACTACTGCGCATACGCGCTCGGGTCGCTACTGCGCATTCGCTCACGTGCTCACACTGTGCATGCACACTTGGTGTCACTACTGCGCACGCGCACTCTGGCTCACTACTGCGCATGCGCACTTCGGTCAGGCCTGTGCATGCGCACTCAGGCTCACTACTGCGCATGCGCACTCTGGTTCACTACTGCTCATGCGCAATCGGTCTCACTACTGCGGATGAACAATCGTGCTCACTACTGCGCATGCGCACTCCGGCTCAGACCTGCACATGCGCACACGGACTCACTACTGCGGATGCGCAATCGGGCACACTACTGCGGATGCGCACTCCGGCTCAGACCTGCACATGCGCACACGGACTCACTACTGCGCATGCGCACTCCGGCTCAGACCTGCACATGCGCACACGGACTCACTACTGCGGATGCGCAATCGGCCTCACTACTGTGCATGAGCACTCGGGGTCACTACTGCTCATGCGCACTCGGACTCACTACTGCTCATGCACACTCGGGCTCACTACTGTGCATGCGCACTCGGGGTCACTACTGCTCATGCGCACTCGCACTCACTACTGCTCATGCGCACTTGGGGTCACTACTGCTCACGCGCACTCGGACTCACTACTGCTCATGCGCACAGGGGCGCACTACTGCGCACGCGCACTCGGGCCCACTACTGTGCATGCGCACTCCGGCTCAGACCTGCACATGCGCACACGGACTCACTACTGCGGATGCGCAATCGGGCTCACTACTGATAATGCGCGCTCGGGCTCACTACTGCGCATGCGCACTCGGGCTCACTACTACTCATGCGCAATCGGGCTCACTACTGTGCATGCGCACTCGGACTCACTACTGCTCATGCGCACTCGGGGTCACTACTGCTCATGTGCACTCGGATTCACTACTGCTCATGCGCATTCGGGGTCACTACTGCGCATGCGCACTCCGGCTCAGACCTGCACATGCGCACACGGACTCACTACTGCGGATGCGCAATCGGGCTCACTACTGATAATGCGCGCTCGGGCTCACTACTGCGCATGCGCACTCGGGCTCACTACTACTCATGCGCAATCGGGCTCACTACTGTGCATGCGCACTCGGACTCACTACTGCTCATGCGCACTCGGGGTCACTACTGCTCATGTGCACTCGGATTCACTACTGCTCATGCGCATTCGGGGTCACTACTGCGCATGCGCACTCCGGCTCAGACCTGCACATGCGCACACGGACTCACTACTGCGGATGCGCAATCGGGCTCACTACTGCGGATGCGCGCTCGGGCTCACTACTGCGCATGCGCACCCGGGCTCACTACTGCGCATGCGCACCCGGGCCCACTACTGCGCATGCGCACTCCGGCTAAGACCTGCACATGCGCACACGGGCTCACTACTGCGGATGCGCAATCGGGCTCACTACAGTGCATGCGCACTCGGGGTCACTACTGCTCATGCGCACTCGGACTCACTACTGCTCATGCGCACTCGGGGTCACTACTGCTCATGCGCACTCGAACTCACTACTACTCATGCGCATTCGGGGTCACTACTGCGCATGCGCACTCGGACTCACTACTGCGGATGCGCGCTCGGGCTCACTACCGCGGATGCGCGCTCGGGGTCACTACTGCGCATGCGCACCCGGGCTCACTACTACGCATGCGCACACGGGCTCACTACTGCGCATGCGCGCACGGGCCCACTACTGCCCATGCGCGCTCCGGCTCAGACCTGCTCATGCGCATTCGAGCTCACTTCTGCGCATGCGCACACGGGCTCACTACTGTGCATGCGCACTCGGGGTCACTACTGCTCATGCGCACTCGGGGTCACTACTGCTCATGCGCACTCGGACTCACTACTGCTCATGCGCACTCGGAGTCACTACTGCGTGTGCGCAATCCGGCTCACTACTGCTCATGCGCAATCGGACTCACTACTGCGGATGCGCGCTCGGGCTCACTACTGCGCATGCGCACACGGGCTCACGACTGCGCATGCGCGCACGGGCCCACTACTGCGCATGCGCACTCCGGCTCAGACCTGCACATGCGCACACGGACTCACTACTGCGGATGCGCAATCGGGCTCACTACTGCGGATGCGCGCTCGGGCTCACTACTGCGCATGCGCGCTCGGGCTCACTACTGCGCATACGCGCTCGGGGTCGCTACTGCGCATTCGCTCACGGGCTCACACTGTGCATGCACACTTGGGGTCACTACTGCGCATGCGCACTCTGGTTCACTACTGCTCATGCGCAATCGGTCTCACTACTGCGGATGAACAATCGGGCTCACTACTGCGCATGCGCACTCCGGCTCAGACCTGCACATGCGCACAAGGACCCACTACTGCGGATGCGCAATCGGGCTCACTACTGTGCATGCGCACTCGGGGTCACTACTGCTCATGCGCACTCGGACTCACTACTGCGGATGCGCGCTCGGGCTCACTACTGCGCATGCGCACTGGGAGTCACTACTGCGTATGCGCAGTCCGGCTCACTACTGCTCATGCGCAATCGGACTCACTACTGCGCATGCGCGCTCGGGCTCACTACTGCGCATGCGCACCCGGACTCACTACTGCACATGCGCACACGGACTCACTACTGCGGATGCGCAATCGGGCTCACTACTGCGGATGCGCACTCGGGCTCACTACTGCGCATGCGCACCCGGACTCACTACTGCGCCATGCGCGCACGGGCCCACTACTGCCCATGCGCACTCCGGCTCAGACCTGCACATGCGCATTCGAGCTCACTTCTGCGCATGCGCACACGGGCTCACTACTGTGCATGCGCACTCGGGGTCACTACTGCTCATGCGCACTCGGGGTCACTACTGCTCATGCGCACTCGGACTCACTACTGCTCATGCGCAATCGGACTCACTACTGCGCATGCGCGCTCGGGCTCACTACTGCGCATACGCGCTCGGGGTCGCTACTGCGCATTCGCTCACGGGCTCACACTGTGCATGCACACTTGGGGTCACTACTGCGCATGCGCACTCTGGTTCACTACTGCTCATGCGCAATCGGTCTCACTACTGCGGATGAACAATCGGGCTCACTACTGCGCATGCGCACTCCGGCTCAGACCTGCACATGCGCACAAGGACCCACTACTGCGGATGCGCAATCGGGCTCACTACTGTGCATGCGCACTCGGGGTCACTACTGCTCATGCGCACTCGGACTCACTACTGCGGATGCGCGCTCGGGCTCACTACTGCGCATGCGCACTGGGAGTCACTACTGCGTATGCGCAGTCCGGCTCACTACTGCTCATGCGCAATCGGACTCACTACTGCGCATGCGCGCTCGGGCTCACTACTGCGCATATGCGCTCGGGTCGCTACTGCGCATTCGCTCACGGGCTCACACTGTGCATGCACACTTGGGGTCACTACTGCGCATGCGCACTCTGGCTCACTACTGCGCATGCGCACTCCGGTCAGGCCTGTGCATGCGCACTCAGGCTCACTACTGCGCATGCGCACTCTGTTTCACTACTGCTCATGCTCACTCGGACTCACTACTGCTCATGCGCACTCGGGGTCACTACTGCTCATGCGCACTCGAACTCACTACTACTCATGCGCATTCGGGGTCACTACTGCGCATGCGCACTCGGACTCACTACTGCGGATGCGCGCTCGGGCTCACTACTGCGCATGCGCACACGGGCTCACTACTGCGCATGCGCGCACGGGCCCACTACTGCGCATGCGCACTCCGGCTCAGATCTGCACATGCGCACACGGACTCACTACTGCGGATGCGCAATCGGGCTCACTACTGCGGATGCGCGCTCGGGCTCACTACTGCGCATGCGCACCCGGACTCACTTCTGCGCATGCGCGCACGGGCCCACTACTGCGCATGCGCACTCCGGCTCAGACATGCATATGCGCACACGGACTCACTACTGCGGATGCGCAATCGGTCTCACTATAGCGGATGAACAATCGGGCTCACTACTGCGCATGCGCACTCCGGCTCAGACCTGCACCTGCGCACAAGGACCCACTACTGCGGATGCGCAATCGGGCTCACTACTGTGCGTGCGCACTCGGGGTCACTACTGCTCATGCGCACTCGGACTCACTACTGCGGATGCGCGCTCGGGCTCACAACTGCCCATCCGCACTGGGAGTCACTACTGCGTATGCGCAGTCCGGCTCACTACTGCTCATGCGCAATCGGACTCACTACTGCGCATACGCGCTCGGGTCGCTACTGCGCATTCGCTCACGTGCTCACACTGTGCATGCACACTTGGTGTCACTACTGCGCACGCGCACTCTGGCTCACTACTGCGCATGCGCACTTCGGTCAGGCCTGTGCATGCGCACTCAGGCTCACTACTGCGCATGCGCACTCTGGTTCACTACTGCTCATGCGCAATCGGTCTCACTACTGCGGATGAACAATCGTGCTCACTACTGCGCATGCGCACTCCGGCTCAGACCTGCACATGCGCACACGGACTCACTACTGCGGATGCGCAATCGGGCACACTACTGCGGATGCGCGCTCGGGCTCACTACTGCGCATGCGCACCCGGGCTCACTACTGCTCATGCTCACTCGGACTCACTACTGCTCATGCGCACTCGGGGTCACTACTGCTCATGCGCACTCGAACCCACTACTACTCATGCGCATTCGGGGTCACTACTGCGCATGCGCTCTCCGGCTCAGACATGCATATGCGCACACGGACTCACTACTGGGGATGCGCAATCGGGCTCACTACTGCGCATGCGCACTCGGGGTCACTACTGCTCATGCGCACTCGGACTCACTACTGATCATGCACACTCGGGCTCACTACTGTGCATGCGCACTCGGGGTCACTACTGCGCATGCGCACTCGGACTCACTACTGCAGATGCGCGCTCGGGCGCACTACTGCGCATGCGAACACGGGCTCACTACTGCGCATGCGCGCACGGGCCCACTACTGCGCATGCGCACTCCGGCTCAGACCTGCACATGCGCATTCGAGCTCACTTCTGCGCATGCGCACACGGGCTCACTACTGTGCATGCGCACTCGGGGTCACTACTGCTGATGCGCACTCGGACTCACTACTGCTCATGCGCACTCGGGGTCACTACTGCTCATGCGCACTCGGACTCAAAACTGCTCATGCGCATTCGGGGTCACCTCTGTGCATGCGCACTCGGGGTCACTACTGCGCATGCGCGCTCGGGCTCACTACTGCGCATGCGCACACGGGCTCACTACTGCGCATGCGCGCAAGGGCCCACTACTGCCCATGCGCACTCCGGCTCAGACCTGCACATGCGCATTCGAGCTCACTTCTGCGCATGCGCACACGGGCTCACTACTGTGCATGCGCAGTCGGGGTCACTACTGCTCATGCGCACTCGGGGTCACTACTGCTCATGCGCACTCGCACTCACTACTGCTCATGCGCACTTGGGGTCACTACTGCTCACGCGCACTCGGACTCACTACTGCTCATGCGCACAGGGGCGCACTACTGTGCACGCGCACTCGGGCCCACTACTGTGCATGCGCACTCCGGCTCAGACCTGCACATGCGCACACGGACTCACTACTGCGGATGCGCAATCGGACTCACTACTGATAATGCGCGCTCGGGCTCACTACTGCGCATGCGCACCCGGGCTCACTACTACTCATGCGCAATCGGGCTCACTACTGTGCATGCGCACTCGGACTCACTACTGCTCATGCGCACTCGGGGTCACTACTGCTCATGTGCACTCGGATTCACTACTGCTCATGCGCATTCGGGGTCACTACTGCGCATGCGCACTCGGTCTCACAACTGCGGATGCGCGCTCGGGCTCACTACTGCGCATGCGAACACGGGCTCACTACTGCGCATGCGCGCACGGGCCCACTACTGCGCATGCGCACTCCGGCTCAGACCTGCACATGCGCACACGGACTCACTACTGCGGATGCGCAATCGGGCTCACTACTGCGGATGCGCGCTCGGGCTCACTACTGCGCATGCGCACCCGGGCTCACTACTGCGCATGCGCGCACGGGCCCACTACTGCGCATGCGCACTCCGGCTAAGACCTGCACATGCGCACACGGGCTCACTACTGCGGATGCGCAATCGGGCTCACTACAGTGCATGCGCACTCGGGGTCACTACTGCTCATGCGCACTCGGACTCACTACTGCTCATGCGCACTCGGGGTCACTACTGCTCATGCGCACTCGAACTCACTACTACTCATGCGCATTCGGGGTCACTACTGCGCATGCGCACTCGGACTCACTACTGCGGATGCGCGCTCGGGCTCACTACCGCGGATGCGCGCTCGGGGTCACTACTGCGCATGCGCACCCGGGCTCACTACTACGCATGCGCACACGGGCTCACTACTGCGCATGCGCGCACGGGCCCACTACTGCCCATGCGCGCTCCGGCTCAGACCTGCACATGCGCATTCGAGCTCACTTCTGCGCATGCGCACACGGCCTCACTACTGTGCATGCGCACTCGGGGTCACTACTGCTCATGCGCACTCGGGGTCACTACTGCTCATGCGCACTCGGACTCACTACTGCTCATGCGCACTCGGAGTCACTACTGCGTGTGCGCAATCCGGCTCACTACTGCTCATGCGCAATCGGACTCACTACTGCGGATGCGCGCTCGGGCTCACTACTGCGCATGCGCACACGGGCTCACGACTGCGCATGCGCGCACGGGCCCACTACTGCGCATGCGCACTCCGGCTCAGACCTGCACATGCGCACACGGGCTCACTACTGCGGATGCGCAATCGGGCTCACTACTGCGGATGCGCGCTCGGGCTCACTACTGCGCAGGCGCACCCGGGCTCACTACTGCGCATGCGCGCACGGGCCCACTACTGCGCATGCGCACTCCGGCTCAGACCTGCACATGCGCACACGGACTCACTACTGCGGATGCACAATCGGGCCCACTACTGCGCATGCGCACTCCGGCTCAGACCTGCACATGCGCATTCGAGCTCACTTCTGCGCATGCGCACACGGGCTCACTACTGCGCATGCGCGCACGGGCCCACTACTGCCCATGCGCACTCCGGCTCAGACCTGCACATGCGCATTCGAGCTCACTTCTGCGCATGCGCACACGGGCTCACTACTGTGCATGCGCACTCGGGGTCACTACTGCTCATGCGCACTCGGGGTCACTACTGCTCATGCGCACTCGGACTCACTACTGCTCATGCGCAATCGGACTCACTACTGCGCATGCGCGCTCGGGCTCGCTACTGCGCATACGCGCTCGGGGTCGCTACTGCGCATTCGCTCACGGGCTCACACTGTGCATGCACACTTGGGGTCACTACTGCGCATGCGCACTCTGGTTCACTACTGCTCATGCGCAATCGGTCTCACTACTGCGGATGAACAATCGGGCTCACTACTGCGCATGCGCACTCCGGCTCAGACCTGCACATGCGCACAAGGACCCACTACTGCGGATGCGCAATCGGGCTCACTACTGTGCATGCGCACTCGGGGTCACTACTGCTCATGCGCACTCGGACTCACTACTGCGGATGCGCGCTCGGGCTCACTAGTGCGCATGCGCACTGGGAGTCACTACTGCGTATGCGCAGTCCGGCTCACTACTGCTCATGCGCAATCGGACTCACTACTGCGCATGCGCGCTCGGGTCGCTACTGCGCATTCGCTCACGGACTCACACTGTGCATGCACACTTGGTGTCACTACTGCGCATGCGCACTCTGGCTCACTACTGCGCATGCGCACTTCGGTCAGGCCTGTGCATGCGCACTCAGGCTCTCTACTGCACATGCGCACTCTGGTTCACTACTGCTCATGCGCAATCGGTCTCACTACTGCGGATGAACAATCGTGCTCACTACTGCGCATGCGCACCCGGGCTCACTACTGCTCATGCTCACTCGGACTCACTACTGCTCATGCGCACTCGGGGTCACTACTGCTCATGCGCACTCGAACTCACTACTACTCATGCGCATTCGGGGTCACTACTGCGCATGCGCTCTCGGACTCACTACTGCGGATGCGCGCTCGGGCTCACTACTGCGCCTGCGCACACGGGCTCACTACTGCGCATGCGCGCACGGGCCCACTACTGCGCATGCGCACTCCGGCTCAGACCTGCACATGCGCACACGGACTCACTACTGCGGATGCGCAATCGGGCTCACTACTGCGGATGCGCGCTCGGGCTCACTACTGCGCGTGCGCACCCGGGCTCACTACTGCGCATGCGCGCACGGGCCCACTACTGCGCATGCGCACTCCGGCTCAGACCTGCACATGCGCACACGGACTCACTACTGCGGATGCGCAATCGGGCTCACTACTGTGCATGCGCACTCGGGGTCACTACTGCTCATGCGCACTCGGTGTCACTACTGCTCATGCGCACTCGGACTCACTACTGCTCATGCGCACTCGGGGTCACTACTGCTCATGCGCACTCGAACTCACTACTACTCATGCGCATTCGGGGTCACTACTGCGCATGCGCACTCGGACTCACTACTGCGGATGCGCGCTCGGGCTCACTACTGCGCATGCGCACACGGGCTCACTACTGCGCATGCGCGCACGGGCCCACTACTGCGCATGCGCACTCCGGCTCAGACCTGCACATGCGCACACGGACATACTACTGCGGATGCGCAATCGGGCTCACTACTGTGCATGCGCACTCGGGGTCACTACTGCTCATGCGCACTCGGGGTCACTACTGTTCATGCGCACTCGGACTCACTACTCCTCATGCGCACTCGGGGTCACTACTGCTCATGCGCACTCGGACTCACTACTGCTCATGCGCATTCGGGGTCACTACTGCGCATGCGCACACGGGCTCACTACTGCGCATGCGCAGTCCGGCTCAGACCTGCACATGCGCATTCGAGCTCACTTCTGCGCATGCGCACACGGGCTCACTACTGTGCATGCGCACTCGGGGTCACTACTACTCATGCACACTCGGGCTCACTAATGTGCATGCGCACTCGGGGTCACTACTGCTCATGCGCACTCGGACTCACTACTGCGCATGCGCACTCGGGGTCACTACTGCTCATGCGCACTCGGACTCCCTGCTGCTCATGCGCATTCGGGGTCACTACTGCGGATGAACAATCGGGCTCACTACTGCGCATGCGCAGTCCGGCTCAGACCTGCACATGCGCATTCGAGCTCACTTCTGCGCATGCGCACTCGGACTCACTACTGCGGATGCGCGCTCGGGCTCACTACTGCGCATGCGCGCTCGGGCTCACTACTGCGCATACGCGCTCGGGGTCGCTACTGCGCATTCGCTCACGGGCTCACACTGTGCATGCACACTTGGGGTCACTACTGCGCATGCGCACTCTGGCTCACTACTGCGCATGCGCACTTCGGTCAGGCCTGTGCATGCGCACTCAGGCTCACTACTGCGCATGCGCACTCTGGTTCACTACTGCTCATGCGCAATCGGTCTCACTACTGCGGATGAACAATCGTGCTCACTACTGCGCATGCGCACTCCGGCTCAGACCTGCACGTGCGCACACGGACTCACTACTGCGGATGCGCAATCGGGCACACTACTGCGGATGCGCGCTCGGGCTCACTACTGCGCATGCGCACCCGGGCTCACTACTGCTCATGCTCACTCGGACTCACTACTGCTCATGCGCACTCGGGGTCACTACTGCTCATGCGCACTCGAACTCACTACTACTCATGCGCATTCGGGGTCACTACTGCGCATGCGCTCTCGGACTCACTACTGCGGATGCGCGCTCGGGCTCACTACTGCGCCTGCGCACACGGGCTCACTACTGCGCATGCGCGCACGGGCCCACTACTGCGCATGCGCACTCCGGCTCAGACCTGCACATGCGCACACGGACTCACTACTGCGGATGCGCAATCGGGCTCACTACTGCGGATGCGCACTCGGGCTCACTACTGCGCATGCGCACCCGGACTCACTACTGCGCATGCGCGCACGGGCCCACTACTGCGCATGCGCACTCCGGCTCAGACATGCATATGCGCACACGGACTCATTACTGGGGATGCGCAATCGGGCTCACGACTGCGCATGCGCACTCGGGGTCAGTACTGCTCATGCGCACTCGGGGTCACTACTGCTCACGCTCACTCGGACTCACTACTGCTCATGCGCACTCGGGGTCACTACTGCTCATGCGCACTCGAACTCACTACTACTCATGTGCATTCGGGGTCACTACTGCGCATGCGCACTCGGAGTCACTACTGCGTATGCGCAATCCGGCTCACTACTGCTCATGCGCAATCGGACTCACTACTGCGCATGCGCGCTCGGGCTCACTACTGCGGATGCGCACTCGGGGTCACTACTGCTCATGCGCACTCGGGGTCACTACTGCTCATGCGCACTCGGACTCACTACTGCCCATGCGCACTCGCGGTCACTACTGCTCATGCGCACTCGGATTCACTACTGCTAATGCGCATTCGGGGTCACTACTGCGCATGCGCACTCGGACTCACTACTGCAGATGCGCGCTCGGTCTCACTACTGCGCATGCGCACAGGGGCTCACTACTGAGCATCCGCGCTCGGGCTCACTACTGCGCATGCCCACCCGGGCTCACTACTGCGCATGCGCGCACGGGCCCACTACTGCGCATGCGCACTCCGGCTCAGACCTGCACATGCGCACACGGACTCACTACTGCGGATGCGCAATCGGGCTCACTACTACGGATGCGCACTCGGACTCACTACTGCTCATGCGCACTCGGGGTCACTACTGCTCATGCGCACTCGAACTCACTACTACCCATGCGCATTCGGGGTCACTACTGCGCATGCGCACTCGGACTCACTACTGCGGATGCGCGCTCGGGCTCTCTACTGCGCATGCGCACACGGGCTCACTACTGCGCATGCGCACCCGGGCCCACTACTGCGCATGCGCACTCCGGCTCAGACCTGCACATGCGCACACGGACTCACTACTGCGGATGCGCAATCGGGCTCACTACTGCGGATGCGCGCTCGGGCTCACTACTGCGCGTGCGCACGCGGGCTCACTACTGCGCATGCGCGCACGGGCCCACTACTGCGCATGCGCACTCCGGCTCAGACCTGCACATGCGCACACGGACTCACTACTGCGGATGCGCAATCGGGCTCACTACTGTGCATGCGCACTCGGGGTCACTACTGCTCATGCGCACTCGGTGTCACTACTGCTCATGCGCACTCGGACTCACTACTGCTCATGCGCACTCGGGGTCACTACTGCTCATGCGCACTCGAACTCACTACTACTCATGCGCATTCGGGGTCACTACTGCGCATGCGCACTCGGACTCACTACTGCGGATGCGCGCTCGGGCTCACTACTGCGCATGCGCACACGGGCTCACTACTGCGCATGCGCGCACGGGCCCACTACTGCGCATGCGCACTCCGGCTCAGACCTGCACATGCGCACACGGACATACTACTGCGGATGCGCAATCGGGCTCACTACTGTGCATGCGCACTCGGGGTCACTACTGCTCATGCGCACTCGGGGTCACTACTGTTCATGCGCACTCGGACTCACTACTCCTCATGCGCACTCGGGGTCACTACTGCTCATGCGCACTCGGACTCACTACTGCTCATGCGCATTCGGGGTCACTACTGCGCATGCGCACACGGGCTCACTACTGCGCATGCGCAGTCCGGCTCAGACCTGCACATGCGCATTCGAGCTCACTTCTGCGCATGCGCACACGGGCTCACTACTGTGCATGCGCACTCGGGGTCACTACTACTCATGCACACTCGGGCTCACTAATGTGCATGCGCACTCGGGGTCACTACTGCTCATGCGCACTCGGACTCACTACTGCGCATGCGCACTCGGGGTCACTACTGCTCATGCGCACTCGGACTCCCTGCTGCTCATGCGCATTCGGGGTCACTACTGCGGATGAACAATCGGGCTCACTACTGCGCATGCGCAGTCCGGCTCAGACCTGCACATGCGCATTCGAGCTCACTTCTGCGCATGCGCACTCGGACTCACTACTGCGGATGCGCGCTCGGGCTCACTACTGCGCATGCGCGCTCGGGCTCACTACTGCGCATACGCGCTCGGGGTCGCTACTGCGCATTCGCTCACGGGCTCACACTGTGCATGCACACTTGGGGTCACTACTGCGCATGCGCACTCTGGCTCACTACTGCACATGCGCACTCCGGTCAGGCCTGTGCATGCGCACTCAGGCTCACTACTGCGCATGCGCACTCTGGTTCACTACTGCTCATGCGCAATCGGTCTCACTACTGCGGATGAACAATCGGGCTCACTACTGCGCATGCGCACTCCGGCTCAGACCTGCACATGCGCACAAGGACCCACTACTGCGGATGCACAATCGGGCTCACTACTGTGCATGCGCACTCGGGCTCACTACTGCTCATGCGCACTCGGACTCACTACTGCAGATGCGCGCTCGGGCTCACTACTGCGCATGCGCACTGGAAGTCACTACTGCGTATGCGCAGTCCGGCTCACTACTGCTCATGCGCAATCGGACTCACTACTGCGCATGCGCGCTCCGGCTCACTACTGCGCATACGCGCTCGGGTCGCTACGGCGCATTCGCTCACGGGCTCACACTGTTCTTGCACACTTGGGGTCACTACTGCGCATGCGCACTCGGACTCACTACTGCTCATGCCCACTCGGGGTCACTACTGCTCATGCGCACTCGAACTCACTACTACTCATGCGCATTCGGGGTCACTACTGCGCATGCGCACTCGGACTCACTACTGCTGATGCGCGCTCGGGCTCACTACTGCGCATGCGCACACGGGCTCACTACTGCGCATGCGCGCACGGGCCCACTACTGCGCATGCGCACTCCGGCTCAGACCTGCACATGCGCACACGGACTCACTACTGCGGATGCGCAATCGGGCTCACTACTGCGGATGCGCGCTCGGACTCACTACTGCTCATGCGCACTCGGGGTCACTACTGCGCATGCGCGCTCGGGCTCACTACTGCGCATACGCGCTCGGGGTCGCTACTGCGCATTCGCTCACGGGCTCACACTGTGCATGCACACTTGGGGTCACTACTGCGCATGCGCACTCTGGCTCACTACTGCGCATGCGCACTCCGGTCAGGCTTGTGCATGCGCACTCAGGCTCACTAATGCGCATGCGCACTCTGGTTCACTACTGCTCATGCGCAATCGGTCTCACTACTGCGGATGAACAATCGGGCTCACTACTGCGCATGCGCACTCCGGCTCAGACCTGCACATGCGCACAAGGACCCACTACTGCGGATGCGCAATCGGGCTCACTACTGCTCATGCGCACTCGGGGTCACTACTGCTCATGCGCACTCGAACTCACTACTACTCATGCGCATTCGGGGTCACTACTGCGCATGCGCACTCGGACTCACTACTGCGGATACGCGCTCGGGCTCACTACTGCGCATGCGCACACGGGCTCACTACTGCGCATGCGCGCACGGGCCCACTACTGCGCATGCGCACTCCGGCTCAGACCTGCACATGCGCACACGGACTCACTACTGCAGATGCGCAATCGGGCTCACTACTGCGGATGCGCGCTCGGGCTCACTACTGCGCATGCGCACCCGGACTCACTTCTGCGCATGCGCGCACGGGCCCACTACTGCGCATGCGCACTCCGGCTCAGACATGCATATGCGCACACGGACTCACTACTGCGGATGCGCAATCGGTCTCACTACTGCGGATGAACAAGCGGGCTCACTACTGCGCATGCGCACTCCGGCTCAGACGTGCACCTGCGCACAAGGACCCACTACTGCGGATGTGCAATCGGGCTCACTACTGTGCATGCGCACTCGGGGTCACTACTGCTCATGCGTACTCGGACTCACTACTGCGGATGCGCGCTCGGGCTCACTACTGCCCATCCGCACTGGGAGTCACTACTGCGTATGCGCAGTCCGGCTCACTACTGCTCATGCGCAATCGGACTCACTACTGCGCATGCGCGCTCGGACTCACTACTGCGCATACGCGCTCGGGTCGCTACTGCGCATTCGCTCACGGGCTCACACTGTGCATGCACACTTGGTGTCACTACTGCGCATGCGCACTCTGGCTCACTACTGCGCATGCGCACTTCGGTCAGGCCTGTGCATGCGCACTCAGGCTCACTACTGCGCATGCGCACTCTGGTTCACTACTGCTCATGCGCAATCGGTCTCACTACTGCGGATGAACAATCGTGCTCACTACTGCGCATGCGCACTCCGGCTCAGACCTGCACATGCGCACACGGACTCACTACTGCGGATGCGCAATCGGGCACACTACTGCGGATGCGCGCTCGGGCTCACTACTGCGCATGCGCACCCGGGCTCACTACTGCTCATGCTCACTCGGACTCACTACTGCTCATGCGCACTCGGGGTCACTACTGCTCATGCGCACTCGAACTCACTACTACTCATGCGCATTCGGGGTCACTACTGCGCATGCGCACTCGGACTCACTACTGCGGATGCGCGCTCGGGCTCACTACTGCGCCTGCGCACACGGGCTCACTACTGCGCATGCGCGCACGGGCCCACTACTGCGCATGCGCACTCCGGCTCAGACCTGCACATGCGCACACGGACTCACTACTGCGGATGCGCAATCGGGCTCACTACTGCGGATGCGCGCTCGGGCTCACTACTGCGCATGCGCACCCGGACTCACTACTGCGCATGCGCGCACGGGCCCACTACTGCGCATGCGCACTCCGGCTCAGAAATGCATATGCGCACACGGACTCACTACTGGGGATGCGCAATCGGGCTCACTACTGCGCATGCGCACTCGGGGTCACTACTGCTCATGCGCACTCGGGGTCACTACTGCTCATGCTCATTCGGACTCACTACTGCTCATGCGCCCTCGGGGTCACTACTGCTCATGCGCACTCGAACTCACTACTACTCATGTGCATTCGGGGTCACTACTGCACATGCGCACTCGGAGTCACTACTGCGTATGCGCATTCCGGCTCACTACTGCTCATGCGCAATCGGACTCACTACTGCGCATGCGCGCTCGGGCTCACTACTGCGGATGCGCGCTCGGGGTCACTACTGCTCATGCGCACTCGGGGTCACTACTGCTCATGCGCACTCGGACTCACTACTGCCCATGCGCACTCGCGGTCACTACTGCTCATGCGCACTCGGATTCACTACTGCTAATGCGCATTCGGGGTCACTACTGCGCATGCGCACTCGGACTCACTACTGCATATGCGCGCTCGGGCTCACTACTGCGCATGCGCACACGGGCTCACTACTGCGCATCCGCGCTCGGGCTCACTACTGCGCATGCCCACCCAGGCTCACTACTGCGCATGCGCGCACGGGCCCACTACTGCGCATGCGCACTCCGGCTCAGACCTGCACATGCGCACACGGACTCACTACTGCGGATGCGCAATCGGGCACACTACTGCGCATGCGTAGTCCGGCTCAGACCTGCACATGCGCACAAAGACTCACTACTGCGGATGCGCAATCGGGCTCACTACTACGGATGCGCGCTCGGGCTCACTACTGCGCATGCGCACCCGGGATCACTACTGCGCATGCGCACCCCGGCTGAGACATGCACATGCGCACACGGACTCACTACTGCGGATGCGCAATCGGGCTCACTACTGTGCATGCGCACTCGGGGTCACTACTGCTCATGCGCACTCGGGGTCCCTACTGATCATGCGCACTCGGACTCACTACTGCTCATGCGCACTCGGGGTCACTACTGCTCATGCGCACTCGAACTCACTACTACCCATGCGCATTCGGGGTCACTACTGCGCATGCGCACTCGGACTCACTACTGCGGATGCGCGCTCGGGCTCTCTACTGCGCATGCGCACACGGGCTCACTACTGCGCATGCGCACCCGGGCCCACTACTGCGCATGCGCACTCCGGCTCAGACCTGCACATGCGCACACGGACTCACTATTGCGGATGCGCGCTCGGGCTCACTACTGCGCATGCGCACCCGGGCTCACTACTGCGCATGCGCGCACGGGCCCACTACTGCGCATGCGCACTCCGGCTCAGACCTGCACATGCGCACACGGACTCACTACTGCGGATGCGCAATCGGGCTCACTACTGTGCATGCGCACTCGGGGTCACTACTGCTCATGCGCACTCGGGGTCACTACTGCTCATGCGCACTCGGGGTCACTACTGTTCATGCGCACTCGGACTCACTACTCCTCATGCGCACTCGGGGTCACTACTGCTCATGCGCACTCGGACTCACTACTGCTCACGCGCAATCGGGGTTACTACTGCGCATGCGCACACGGGCTCACTACTGCGCATGCGCAGTCCGGCTCAGACCTGCACATGCGCACAAGGACCCACTACTGCGGATGCACAATCGGGCTCACTACTGTGCATGCGCACTCGGGGTCACTACTGCTCATGCGCACTCGGACTCACTACTGCGGATGCGCGCTCGGGCTCACTACTGCGCATGCGCACTGGAAGTCACTACTGCGTATGCGCAGTCCGGCTCACTACTGCTCATGCGCAATCGGACTCACTACTGCGCATGCGCGCTCCGGCTCACTACTGCGCATACGCGCTCGGGTCGCTACGGCGCATTCGCTCACGGGCTCACACTGTTCTTGTACACTTGGGGTCACTACTGCGCATGCGCACTCGGGGTCACTACTGCTCATGCGCACTCGGACTCAAAACTGCTCATGCGCATTCGGGGTCACTACTGCGCATGCGCACTCGGACTCACTACTGCGCATGCGCGCACGGGCCCACTACTGCGCATGCGCACTCCGGCTCAGACCTGCACATGCGCATACGGACTCACTACTGCGGATGCGCAATCGGGCTCACTACTGCGGATGCGCGCTCGGGCTCACTACTGCGCATGCGCACCCGGGCTCACTACTGCGCATGCTCGCACAGGCCCACTACTGCGCATGCGCACTCCGGCTCAGACATGCACATGCGCACACGGACTCACTACTGCGGATGCGCAATCGGGCTCACTACTGTGCATGCGCACTCGGGGTAACTACTGCTCATGCGCACTTGGGGTCACTAGTGCTCATGCGCACTCGGACTCACTACTGCTCATGCCCACTCGGGGTCACTACTGCTCATGCGCACTCGAACTCACTACTACTCATGCGCATTCGGTTTCACTACTGCGCATGCGCACTCGGACTCACTACTGCTGATGCGCGCTCGGGCTCACTACTGCGCATGCGCACACGGGCTCACTACTGCGCATGAGCGCACGGGCCCACTACTGCGCATGCGCACTCCGGCTCGGACCTGCACATGCGCAATCGGACTCACCACTGCGCATGCGCGCTCGGGCCCACTACTGCGGATGCGCGCTCGGGCTCACTACTGCGCATGCGCACCCGGGCGCACTACTGCGCATGCGCGCACGGGCTCACTACTGCGCATGCGCACTCCGGCTCAGACCTGCACATGCGCACACGGACTCACTACTGCGGATGCGCAATCGGGCTCACTACTGTGCATGCGCACTCGGGGTCACTACTGCTCATGCGCACTCGGGGTCACTACTGCTCATGCGCACTCGGACTCACTACTGCTCATGCGCACTTGGAGTCACTACTGCTCACGCGCACGCGGACTCACTACTGCTCATGCGCACAGGGGCGCACTACTGTGCACGCGCACTCGGGGTCACTACTGCTCATGCGCTCTCGGACTCACTAGTGCTCATGCGCACTCGAACTCACTACTACTCATGCGCATTCGGGGTCACTACTGCGCATGCGCACTCGGTCTCACTACTGCTGATTGGCGCTCGGGCTCACTACTGCGCATGCGCACACGGGCTCACTACTGCGCATGCGCGCACGGGCCCACTACTGCGCATGCGCACTCCAGCTCAGACCTGCACATGCGCACACGGACTCACTACTGCGGATGCGCAATCGGGCTCACTACTGCGGATGCGCGCTCGGACTCACTACTGCTCATGCGCACTCGGACTCACTACTGCGCATGCGCGCTCGGACTCACTACTGCGCATACGCGCTCGGGGTCGCTACTGCGCATTCGCTCACGGGCTCACACTGTGCATGCACACTTGGGGTCACTACTGCGCATGCGCACTCTGGCTCACTACTGCGCATGCGCACTCCGGTCAGGCATGTGCATGCGCACTCAGGCTCACTAATGCGCATGCGCACTCTGGTTCACTACTGCTCATGCGCAATCGGTCTCACTACTGCGGATGAACAATCGGGCTCACTACTGCGCATGCGCACTCCGGCTCAGACCTGCACATGCGCACAAGGACCCACTACTGCGGATGCGCAATCGGGCTCACTACTGTGCATGCGCACTCGGGGTCACTACTGCTCATGCGCACTCGGACTCACTACTGCGGATGCGCGCTCGGGCTCACTACTGCGCATGCGCACTGGGAGTCACTACTGCGTATGCGCAGTCGGGCTCACTACTGCTCATGCGCAATCGGACTCACTACTGCGCATGCGCGCTCCGGCTCACTACTGCGCATACGCGCTCGGGCCGCTACGGCGCATTCGCTCACGGGCTCACACTGTGCATGCACACTTGGGGTCACTACTGCGCATGCGCACTCAGGCTCACTACTGCGCATGCGCACTCTGGTTCACTACTGCTCATGCGCAGTCGGCCTCACTACTGCGGATGAACAATCGGGCTCACTACTGCGCATGCGCACTCCGGCTCAGACCTGCACATGCGCACAAGGACCCACTACTGCGGATGCGCACTCGGGCTCACTACTGTGCATGCGCACTCGGGGACACTACTGCTCACGCGCACTCCGACTCACTACTGCTCATGCGCACTCGGGGTCACTACCGCTCATGCGCACTCGGACTCACTACTATGTATGCGCACTCGGGGTCACTACTGCTGATGCGCACTCGGACTCACTACTGCTCATGCGCACTCGGGGTCACTACTGCTCATGCGCACTCGGACTCAAAACTGCTCATGCGCATTCGGGGTCACTACTGCGCATGCGCACTCGGACTCACTACTGCGCATGCGCGCACGGGCCCACTACTGCGCATGCGCACTCCGGCTCAGACCTGCACATGCGCACACGGACTCACTACTGCGGATGCGCAATTGGGGTCACTACTGCGGATGCGCGCTCGGGCTCACTACTGCGCATGCGCATTCGGACTCACTACTGCTCATGCGCACTCGGGGTCACTACTGCTCATGCGCACTCGGACTCACTACTGCTCATGCGCATTCGGGGTCACTACTGCTCATGCGCACTCGGACTCACTACTGCTCATGCGCATTCGGGGTCACTACTGAGCATGCGCACTCGGGCTCACTACTGCGGATGCGCGCTCGGGCTCACTACTGCGCATTGTAAGAGCGAGCGTGAAGAGTGCGAGTAGGACATTGTATTTTCCGTCGATGGAATATTCCATCGACGGTTAAAAACGGTTAAAAAACAAATGAAAATCGGGCAACGACGTCTCCGCACGGCGTCGTCCGACGAGAGAGGATTCAAGCATTAGCTATTGCGTCGAGCACTTCACGTGTGATTTCTTGAAAGATTAATTTTAATATTCTGTATTTTTTTTTGGTTAATAAAAGTTTCAATTTGTCAAAAGCATTACAAATTTCAGAAGTGGGATAAAGACCTGATAGAAATTGTGTAATCGTGTAATATCGTATTCTGTGTGACTTTCCGTGTGAACTATTCTGTGTGATATTTCGTTAACATTCTGTGTAACTTTTATTTTAATATTCTGTGTGACTTTTATTTTAATATTCTGTGTGACTTTTGTTTTAATATTCTGTGTGAAATTTTATGTTCGTTCTTTTCTCTGCGTTATTGACATTTTTATTTGTTCTTCTCTCTCGTTATTGCTTGTTAAGTGACCTTTATTTGTGCGGAGTGATTTGTTTTTCCCATTATGTCTCAAGTAACGGAGAAAACCCAACGCGAATTTCTGGTAGTTGACTTGAAAGAAATGTTGCGGCAAAATGGACTGTGTACAACGGGCAATAAAGTCGATTTGATACAACGGCTCGACGAACATTTTCCTAATCGGTCGTGGGAAGATATGGTATCGCGGACAAGGAGGGGCGGAGGTCCTGTTCCTGAGGAGGGTAACGTTCCTACCGAGGAAAATGATGCTTTTCGGGAGATGAGTGGTTTTCATGCGGATGCGGCTTCAGGGTGCGATGTACCAACGAACGTTGCACCTGATCGGTTTCTACGCATGGAGATGGATCTCATGCGACGGGAGCGAGAGCTGATGCAACGTGAATTAAAACTTCTTCAGCTGGAAAATGATACTCTACGGCGTCCGACCGGTCCGATCCAGGAATCGGAAAGAAGATCGACTCGAGATATCAGGGAAGTTGGTGAATTGTTACCGGAATTTAGCGGTATGGAGCAAAGTTTCCAAAATTGGAAAACGCAGCTGAATTTGTTAGTTGCAACCTACAACCTGGACGACGGCTCGTCGAGGATCCTTATCGGGTCCAAATTGAAGGGGAAGGCATTGAGCTGGTTTCAATCCAAAACGGAACATCTTCAGGTCAGTACCGACGAATTGTTAAGCCGTATGGAGACAATGTTTGACCATCGGGAAAGCAGACTGGAGGCCCGTAGAAAATTCGAATTGAGGAGGTGGATCACCAATGAAAGCTTTAATGAGTATTTCCACGATAAATTAATTTTGGCGAACAGAGTCCCAGTACCAGACGAGGAAATAGTGGACTCAGTGATTGACGGGATACCTGATCTGACCTTGCGAAATCAGGCGCGTCTATGCAATTTCACGACAACGCCGGCTTTATTGAAAGCATTCAGCAAGGTTAGACTGCCGCCTGCCTCAAGAAATTCAGCGAATTCCGGAATCTCGACGAATCAATCAAGGATGAAGGAGCCGTCAACAGCGAAGGAATTAGCAGTAACCTCAGCAGTACCCCCGATACGTTGTTACAACTGTAACAGAATAGGACATCGATCCCTGGAATGCCGCTTGCCGAAGAGAGAAAAAGGGTCATGTTTCCATTGCGGAGGAATGGGCCATCTATTCCATACCTGTCCTAAAAGAGTGAAGCCGCAAGTCACTTGCGTGCAGACGTCTCCACCGCCAGACAGCGAATTCCATAGCGATGTAGATTACGAACTGGGCGATGTAAAAGTAAGTTTGCTTACACTGTTTGATACGGGAAGTCCGGTGAGTTTTATTCAAGAAATGTTTGTTCTATGCGACATTGATAAAATTTGCGATGAATTACGAAATCGGTTCGTAGGAATAAATAAATCTCCGTTAAATCCTAAAGGTGTGATACGCGCGAAAGTCTGGGTTAATAACGTCTGTAGAGATATATTATTATTAGTTGTGTCGAATCAAACGATGTCCGCGCCTGTAGTCTTGGGTCGAGATGCTCTTAAGACATTTAAATTAAGTTTAACACCGCCTAAAAACGACGAGGTTCTTGAAATTTTGAATATTTTGTTGGATCCTTCCGCTGAAAACATAGTAGATTCGTTAAAAGTTGACCCCCAAATATCTCACAAGGTTTGCGTGGAATTTAAGAAAATCTTTATGGAACAGTATGTGCAACCGTCGCGTCCTGCATTTCCGCAGGTAGATGCCGAACTAAAATTAACTTTAAATAATCGCCAACCTTTCCATTCAACGCCCCGTCGAATAGCTTACTGCGAAAAAGATAAATTACAGAGTATATTGGACGATCTTTTGGCGAAAGGAATTATTAGACCCAGCAATTCCGAATATGCGTCACCAATAGTGTTGGTCAAGAAAAAGAATGGAGAACTGCGTATGTGCATAGATTATCGAACTTTGAATAAGGTCCTTGCTCGCGATAATTATCCCTTACCTTTAATCGAGGATCATTTGAATATTTTAAATGGGAAAAAGTATTTTAGCTCACTTGATATGAAAGACGCATTCCATCACATTCGAATAGCAGACGATTCTGTTAAATATACATCTTTTGTCACGCCTTTGGGCCAGTTTGAATATTTGCGGATGCCCTTCGGTCTCAAGGTTGCACCGTCTCGTTTTCAAAGATTTATTAATGATGTCCTTTCAGAACTTATCAAATCGGGAGATGTGGTTGTTTATTTAGACGATGTATTGATAGCTACGCGAACATTGGAACATCATTTACAGGTTTTGCGTCGTGTTTTCACTTTACTCGTACAGAATAAGATGGAACTAAGGCTCGATAAATGTAAATTTTTGTATACAAATATAGAATATTTAGGATATTACATAAATAAAAGAGGAATAAGTCCACCAAAAGATAGCATTCAGAGTATTGAAAAATTTCCTGTACCGCAAAACGTGCGGGATGTTCGAAGTTTTTTAGGGCTATGTTCGTATTTTAGAAAATTTATTGAGGGATTTGTTTCCATTGCCCATCCATTATATAGCCTGTTGAAGAAAGACGCGAAATTTAAATTTGGGGAAGCGGAGTTAAAAGCGTTTCATGTTTTAAAAACTAAATTAGTAGATGCTCCCGTTCTTGCGATGTATAGTCCGAAAGATGAAACTGAGCTTCATTGTGACGCTAGCTCAAAGGGATATGGTGCAATCCTGGTGCAACGGAAAAATGATATGAAGTTCCATCCGGTATTCTATTTTTCAAAACGAACCACTGAAGTCGAAAGTAAATATCATAGTTTCGAATTAGAAGTATTAGCCATAATATATGCATTGAGACGCTTCCGAGTTTATTTGCAGGGCATGAAGTTCAAAATTTTAACCGATTGCAATTCGCTCCGTATGACTTTAAATAAAAAAGAGGTAAATCCCCGTATCGCACGATGGGCACTAGAACTTCAAAGTTTTGACTATGAGATAGAGCATAGACAGGGCGCACGAATGGCACACGCGGACGCGTTAAGTAGATCCCAAAATATCCTTGTAGTGGAAGGAAATCCGTTCGAATTTGACTTGGCGCTCATGCAAAATCGAGACCCGGTAATTAGTACAATACGGGCAAAATTAGAATCGAAAGAAGATAAGTTCTTTGAAATGCGAAACGGCCTTGTCTATAGAAAGCACGGCGACGAATTATTGTTTTATGTGCCGTCAAGTATGGAAAAGAATGTTATCTACCGATATCACGACGAAATGGGGCACTTTGGGACAGAGAAAACTAGCAATACAATAATGAAGAATTATTGGTTTCCGAACATAAAAAGAAAAGTTGACGAACATAGGAAAAATTGTTTGAAATGCATTGCATATTCGCCTACATCAGGTAAAACTGAAGGGTCTTTACATAACATTCCTAAAGGAAACGTCCCATTCGCCGTGATACATATCGACCATTTTGGGCCTGTGGATAAAACTGTAAATATTAAGAAATATGTATTTTTAATTATAGACGCATTTACGAAGCACGTGAAATTATATGCAACAAAGACAACTGCGACAAAAGAGGTGATCGCGTGTTTAAAATTGTATTTCGCTCATTATAGTAAACCTCGGGTAATTGTTTCGGATAGGGGTAGTGCCTTTACCTCCAAAGATTTTGATGACTTCCTTACAATAAGCAATGTTAATCATGTGAAGGTCGCCACTGCGTCTCCGCAGGCAAACGGGCAGGTAGAGCGGGTGAATAGAGTTTTAGGTCCGATACTTGCGAAAACAACTGAAAATTGTCCGGGTAAGCGATGGTATGATGTATTGGAAGATGCGGAATATGCGCTCAATAATACCATTAATAAGGCTACTGGTGAAACCCCCTGTAAGTTATTGTTCGGAATTGATCAAAGGGGTAAGGTTTCAGATTCGTTAAGTCAGTATTTACAAGAGGAAGTAAACTGTGAACCGGTAAATTTAGAAAGTATTAGACATAGAGCTGAAATGAAAAATTTGCGTCAACAAGATTATAATAAAATATATTATGATAGAAAACATAAACCCCCTTACGAGTACCAGGTTGGGGACTATATAATGTTAAAGAATTTCGAAAGTACTCCGGGGATTTCCCAAAAGCTCATTCCTCAGTTCAAAGGGCCTTACGAAATCATAAAGAAACTGCGTAATGATCGATATATTGTAGCTGACATTGCAGGGTTCCAAAATACACAGAAGCCTTATCAAGGTACCTGGTCCTCTGCTAATATGCGACCGTGGCGCTCGCCGTAAATCCCGATTAGAATATAAGTTTCCGTTTAGGTTAAGATAATTATGAACTGCAATTGTAAAAGTATTTTGTTTGTTTTGTAGACCGAGCCCGAGGTCGGACTCAGGTGTCAGGACTGGCCGAGTTGTAAGAGCGAGCGTGAAGAGTGCGAGTAGGACATTGTATTTTCCGTCGATGGAATATTCCATCGACGGTTAAAAACGGTTAAAAAACAAATGAAAATCGGGCAACGACGTCTCCGCACGGCGTCGTCCGACGAGAGAGGATTCAAGCATTAGCTATTGCGTCGAGCACTTCACGTGTGATTTCTTGAAAGATTAATTTTAATATTCTGTATTTTTTTTTGGTTAATAAAAGTTTCAATTTGTCAAAAGCATTACAGCATGCGCACACGGGCTCACTACTGCGGACGCGCGCTCGGGCTCACTACTGCGCATGCGCACTCCGGCTCAGACCTGCACATGCGCGCTCGGGCTCACTACTGCGGATGCGCGCACGGGCTCACTACTGCGGATGCGCGCTCGGGCTCACTACTGCGCATGCGCACCCGGGCTCACTACTGCGCATGCGCGCACGGGCCCACCACTGCGCATGCGCAGTCCGGCTCAGACCTGCACATGCGCAGTCGAGCTCACTTCTGCGCATGCGCACACGGGCTCACTACTGTGCATGCGCGCACGGGACCACTACTGCGCATGCGCACTCCGGCTCAGACCTCCACATGCGCACACGGACTCACTACTGCGGATGCGCAATCGGGCTCACTACTGTGCATGCGCACTCGGGGTCACTACTGCTCATGCGCACTCGGGGTCACAACTGCTAATGCGCACTCGGACTCACTACTGCTCATGCGCACTCGCGGTCACTACTGCTCATGCGCACTCGGATTCACTACTGCTAATGCGCATTCGGGGTCACTACTGCGCATGCGCACTCGGACTCACTACTGCGGATGCGCGCTCGGGCTCACTACTGCGCATGCGCACACGGGCTCACTACTGCGCATGCGCGCACGGGCCCACTACTGCGCATGCGCACTCCGGCTCAGACCTGCACATGCGCACACGGACTCACTACTGCGGATGCGCAATCGGGCTCACTACTGCGCATGCGCAGTCCGGCTCAGACCTGCACATGCGCATTCGAGCTCACTTCTGCGCATGCGCATTCGGACTCACTACTGCTAATGCGCATTCGGGGTCACTACTGCGCATGCGCACTCGGACTCACTACTGCGGATGCGCGCTCGGGCTCACTACTGCGCATGCGCACACGGGCTCACTACTGCGCATGCGCGCACGGGCCCACTACTGCGCATTCGCACTCCGGCTCAGACCTGCACATGCGCACACGGGCTCACTACTGCGGATGCGCAATCGGGCTCACTACTGTGCATGCCCACTCGGGGTCACTACTGCTCATGCGCACTCGGGGTCACTACTGCTCATGCGCACTCGGACTCACTACTGCTCGTGCGCACTCGGGGTCACTACTGCTCACGCGCACTCGGACTCACTACTGCTCATGCGCACTCGGGCTCACTACTGTGCACGCGCACTCGGGGTCACTACTGATCATGCGCACTCGGACTCACTAGTGCTCATGCGCACTCGAACTCACAACTACTCATGCGCATTCGGGGTCACTACTGCGCATGCGCACTCGGTCTCACTACTGCTGATGCGCATTCGGGGTCACTACTGCGCATGCGCACTCGGACTCACTACTGCGGATGCGCGCTCGGGCTCACTACTGCGCATGCGCACACGGGCTCACTACTGCGCATGCGCGCACGGGCCCACTACTGCGCATTCGCAATCCGGCTCAGACCTGCACATGCGCACACGGACTCACTACTGCGGATGCGCAATCGGGCTCACTACTGCGCATGCGCAGTCCGGCTCAGACCTGCACATGCGCATTCGAGCTCACTTCTGCGCATGCGCATTCGGACTCACTACTGCTCATGCGCACTCGGGGTCACTACTGCTCATGCGCACTCGGACTCACTACTGCTCATGCGCATTCGGGGTCACTACTGCTCATGCGCACTCGGACTCACTACTGCTCATGCGCATTCGGGGTCACTACTGAGCATGCGCACTCGGACTCACTACTGCGGATGCGCGCTCGGGCTCACTACTGCGCATGCGCACACGGGCTCACTACTGCGCATGCGCGCACGGGCCCATTACTGCGCATGCGCACTCCGGCTCAGACCTCCACATGCGCGCTCGGGCTCACTACTGCTCATGCGCACTCGGACTCACTACTGCGGATGCGCGCTCGGGCTCACTACTGCGCATTCGCTCACGGGCTCACACTGTGCATGCACACTTGGGGTCACTACTGCGCATGCGCACTCTGGCTCACTACTGCGCATGCGCACTCCGGTCAGGCCTGTGCATGCGCACTCAGGCTCACTAATGCGCATGCGCACTCTGGTTCACTACTGCTCATGCGCAATCGGTCTCACTACTGCGGATGAACAATCGGGCTCACTACTGCGCATGCGCACTCCGGCTCAGACCTGCACATGCGCACAAGGACCCACTACTGCGGATGCGCACTTGGGCTCACTACTGCTCATGCGCACTTGGGGTCACTACTGCTCACGCGCACTCGGACTCACTACTGCTCATGCGCACAGGGGCGCACTACTGTGCACGCGCACTCGGGGTCACTACTGCTCATGCGCACTCGGACTCACTACTGCTCATGCGCACTCGGACTCAAAACTGCTCATGCGCATTCGGGGTCACTACTGCGCATGCGCACTCCGGCTCAGACATGCACATGCGCACACGGACTCACTACTGCGGATGCGCAATCGGGCTCACTACTGTGCATGCGCACTCGGGGTCACTACTGCTCATGCGCACTTGGGGTCGCTACTGCTCATGCGCACTCGGGCTCACTACTGCGCATGCGCACACGGGCTCACTACTGCGCATGCGCGCACGGGCCCACTACTGCGCATGCGAACTCCGGCTCAGACCTGCACATGCGCACACGGACTCACTACTGCGGATGCGCAATCGGGCTCAGTACTGTGCATGCGCACTCGGGGTCACTACTGCTCATGCGCACTCGGGGTCACTACTGCTCATGCGCACTCGGACTCACTACTGCTCATGCGCACTTGGAGTCACTACTGCTCACGCGCACGCGGACTCACTACTGCTCATGCGCACAGGGGCGCACTACTGTGCACGCGCACTCGGGGTCACTACTGCTCATGCGCTCTCGGACTCACTAGTGCTCATGCGCACTCGAACTCACTACTACTCATGCGCATTCGGGGTCACTACTGCGCATGCGCACTCGGTCTCACTACTGCTGATTGGCGCTCGGGCTCACTACTGCGCATGCGCACACGGGCTCACTACTGCGCATGCGCGCACGGGCCCACTACTGCGCATGCGCACTCCAGCTCAGACCTGCACATGCGCACACGGACTCACTACTGCGGATGCGCAATCGGGCTCACTACTGCGGATGCGCGCTCGGACTCACTACTGCTCATGCGCACTCGGACTCACTACTGCGCATGCGCGCTCGGACTCACTACTGCGCATACGCGCTCGGGGTCGCTACTGCGCATTCGCTCACGGGCTCACACTGTGCATGCACACTTGGGGTCACTACTGCGCATGCGCACTCTGGCTCACTACTGCGCATGCGCACTCCGGTCAGGCATGTGCATGCGCACTCAGGCTCACTAATGCGCATGCGCACTCTGGTTCACTACTGCTCATGCGCAATCGGTCTCACTACTGCGGATGAACAATCGGGCTCACTACTGCGCATGCGCACTCCGGCTCAGACCTGCACATGCGCACAAGGACCCACTACTGCGGATGCGCAATCGGGCTCACTACTGTGCATGCGCACTCGGGGTCACTACTGCTCATGCGCACTCGGACTCACTACTGCGGATGCGCGCTCGGGCTCACTACTGCGCATGCGCACTGGGAGTCACTACTGCGTATGCGCAGTCGGGCTCACTACTGCTCATGCGCAATCGGACTCACTACTGCGCATGCGCGCTCCGGCTCACTACTGCGCATACGCGCTCGGGCCGCTACGGCGCATTCGCTCACGGGCTCACACTGTGCATGCACACTTGGGGTCACTACTGCGCATGCGCACTCAGGCTCACTACTGCGCATGCGCACTCTGGTTCACTACTGCTCATGCGCAGTCGGCCTCACTACTGCGGATGAACAATCGGGCTCACTACTGCGCATGCGCACTCCGGCTCAGACCTGCACATGCGCACAAGGACCCACTACTGCGGATGCGCACTCGGGCTCACTACTGTGCATGCGCACTCGGGGACACTACTGCTCACGCGCACTCCGACTCACTACTGCTCATGCGCACTCGGGGTCACTACCGCTCATGCGCACTCGGACTCACTACTATGTATGCGCACTCGGGGTCACTACTGCTGATGCGCACTCGGACTCACTACTGCTCATGCGCACTCGGGGTCACTACTGCTCATGCGCACTCGGACTCAAAACTGCTCATGCGCATTCGGGGTCACTACTGCGCATGCGCACTCGGACTCACTACTGCGCATGCGCGCACGGGCCCACTACTGCGCATGCGCACTCCGGCTCAGACCTGCACATGTGCACACGGACTCACTACTGCGGATGCGCAATCGGGCTCACTACTGCGGATGCGCGCTCGGGCTCACTACTGCGCATGCGCATTCGGACTCACTACTGCTCATGCGCACTCGGGGTCACTACTGCTCATGCGCACTCGGACTCACTACTGCTCATGCGCATTCGGGGTCACTACTGCTCATGCGCACTCGGACTCACTACTGCTCATGCGCATTCGGGGTCACTACTGAGCATGCGCACTCGGGCTCACTACTGCGGATGCGCGCTCGGGCTCACTACTGCGCATGCGCACACGGGCTCACTACTGCGGACGCGCGCTCGGGCTCACTACTGCGCATGCGCACTCCGGCTCAGACCTGCACATGCGCGCTCGGGCTCACTACTGCGGATGCGCGCACGGGCTCACTACTGCGGATGCGCGCTCGGGCTCACTACTGCGCATGCGCACCCGGGCTCACTACTGCGCATGCGCGCACGGGCCCACCACTGCGCATGCGCAGTCCGGCTCAGACCTGCACATGCGCAGTCGAGCTCACTTCTGCGCATGCGCACACGGGCTCACTACTGTGCATGCGCGCACGGGACCACTACTGCGCATGCGCACTCCGGCTCAGACCTCCACATGCGCACACGGACTCACTACTGCGGATGCGCAATCGGGCTCACTACTGTGCATGCGCACTCGGGGTCACTACTGCTCATGCGCACTCGGGGTCACAACTGCTAATGCGCACTCGGACTCACTACTGCTCATGCGCACTCGCGGTCACTACTGCTCATGCGCACTCGGATTCACTACTGCTAATGCGCATTCGGGGTCACTACTGCGCATGCGCACTCGGACTCACTACTGCGGATGCGCGCTCGGGCTCACTACTGCGCATGCGCACACGGGCTCACTACTGCGCATGCGCGCACGGGCCCACTACTGCGCATGCGCACTCCGGCTCAGACCTGCACATGCGCACACGGACTCACTACTGCGGATGCGCAATCGGGCTCACTACTGCGCATGCGCAGTCCGGCTCAGACCTGCACATGCGCATTCGAGCTCACTTCTGCGCATGCGCATTCGGACTCACTACTGCTAATGCGCATTCGGGGTCACTACTGCGCATGCGCACTCGGACTCACTACTGCGGATGCGCGCTCGGGCTCACTACTGCGCATGCGCACACGGGCTCACTACTGCGCATGCGCGCACGGGCCCACTACTGCGCATTCGCACTCCGGCTCAGACCTGCACATGCGCACACGGGCTCACTACTGCGGATGCGCAATCGGGCTCACTACTGTGCATGCCCACTCGGGGTCACTACTGCTCATGCGCACTCGGGGTCACTACTGCTCATGCGCACTCGGACTCACTACTGCTCGTGCGCACTCGGGGTCACTACTGCTCACGCGCACTCGGACTCACTACTGCTCATGCGCACTCGGGCTCACTACTGTGCACGCGCACTCGGGGTCACTACTGATCATGCGCACTCGGACTCACTAGTGCTCATGCGCACTCGAACTCACAACTACTCATGCGCATTCGGGGTCACTACTGCGCATGCGCACTCGGTCTCACTACTGCTGATGCGCATTCGGGGTCACTACTGCGCATGCGCACTCGGACTCACTACTGCGGATGCGCGCTCGGGCTCACTACTGCGCATGCGCACACGGGCTCACTACTGCGCATGCGCGCACGGGCCCACTACTGCGCATTCGCAATCCGGCTCAGACCTGCACATGCGCACACGGACTCACTACTGCGGATGCGCAATCGGGCTCAGTACTGTGCATGCGCACTCGGGGTCACTACTGCTCATGCGCACTCGGGGTCACTACTGCGCATGCGCGCACGGACCCACTACTGCGCATGCGCACTCCGGCTCAGACATGCACATGCGCACACGGACTCACTACTGCGGATGCGCAATCGGGCTCACTACTGTGCATGCGCACGCGGACTCACTACTGCTCATGCGCACTCGGGGTCACTACTGCTCATGCGCACTCGAACTCACTACTACTAATGCGCATTCGGGGCACTACTGCGCATGCGCACTCGGACTCACTACTGCTCATGCGCACTCGGGCTCACTACTGTGCATGCGCACTCGGGGTCACTACTGTTCATGCGCACTCGGACTCACTACTGCTCATGCGCACTCGGGTCACTACTGCTCATGCGCACTCGGACTCACTACTGCTCATGCGCATTCGGGGTCACTACTGCGCATGCGCACACGGGCTCACTACTGCTCATGCGCACTCGGGGTCACTACTGCTCATGCGCACTCGGACTCACTACTGCTCATGCGCATTCGGGGTCACTACTGCGCATGCGCACTCGGACTCACTACTGCTCATGCGCATTCGGGCTCACTACTGCGCATGCGCACACGGGCTCACTACTGCGCATGCGCGCACGGGCCCACTACTGCGCATGCGAACTCCGGCTCAGACCTGCACATGCGCACACGGACTTACTACTGCGGATGCGCAATCGGGCTCACTACTGTGCATGCGCACTCGGGGTCACTACTGCTCATGCGCACTCGGGGTCACTACTGCTCATGCGCACTCGGACTCACTACTGCTCATGCGCACTTGGGGTCACTACTGCTCACGCGCACTCGGACTCACTACTGCTCACGCGCACAGGGGCGCACTACTGTGCACGCGCACTCGGGATCACTACTGCTCATGCGCACTCGGACTCACTACTGCTCATGCGCACTCGGGCTCACTACTGTGCATGCGCACTCGGGGTCACTACTGCTCACGCGCACTCGGACTCACTACTGCTCATGCGCACTCGGGGTCACTACTGCTCACGCGCACTCGGACTCACTACTGCTCATGCGCACTCGGGCTCACTACTGCTCATGCGCACTCGGGGTCACTACTGCTCATGCGCACTCGGACTCACTACTGCTCATGCGCACTCGGACTCACTACTGCGGATGCACAATCGGGCTCACTACTGCGCATGCGCACTCCGGCTCAGACCTGCACATGCGCACACAGCCTCACTACTGCGGATGCGCAATCGGGCTCACTACTGTGCATGCGCACTGGGGCGCACTACTGTGCACGCGCCCTCGGGGTCACTACTGCTCATGCGCACTCGGACTCACTACTGCTCATGCGCACTCGGACTCAAAACTGCTCATGCGCATTCGGGGTCACTACTGCGCATGCGCACTCGGACTCACTACTGCGCATGCGCGCACGGGCCCACTACTGCGCATGCGCACTCCGGGTCAGACCTGCACATGCGCACACGGACTCACTACTGCGGATGAGCAATCGGGCTCACTACTGCGGATGCGCGCTCGGGCTCACTACTGCGCATGCGCACCCGGGCTCACTACTGCGCATGCGCGCACGGGCCCACTACTGCGCATGCGCACTCCGGCTCAGACATGCACATGCGCACACGGACTCACTACTGCGGATGCGCAATCGGGCTCACTACTGTGCATGCGCACGCGGACTCACTACTGCTCATGCGCACTCGGGGTCACTACTGCTCATGCGCACTCGAACTCACTACTACTAATGCGCATTCGGGGCACTACTGCGCATGCGCACTCGGACTCACTACTGCTCATGCGCACTCGGGCTCACTACTGTGCATGCGCACTCGGGGTCACTACTGTTCATGCGCACTCGGACTCACTACTGCTCATGCGCACTCGGGTCACTACTGCTCATGCGCACTCGGACTCACTACTGCTCATGCGCATTCGGGGTCACTACTGCGCATGCGCACACGGGCTCACTACTGCTCATGCGCACTCGGGGTCACTACTGCTCATGCGCACTCGGACTCACTACTGCTCCTGCGCATTCGGGGTCACTACTGCGCATGCGCACTCGGACTCACTACTGCTCATGCGCACTCGGACTCACTACTGCTCATGCGTATTCGGGCTCACTACTGCACATGCGCACACGGGCTCACTACTGCGCATGCGCGCACGGGCCCACTACTGCGCATGCGAACTCCGGCTCAGACCTGCACATGCGCACACGGACTTACTACTGCGGATGCGCAATCGGGCTCACTACTGTGCATGCGCACTCGGGGTCACTACTGCTCATGCGCACTCGGGGTCACTACTGCTCATGCGCACTCGGACTCACTACTGCTCATGCGCACTTGGGGTCACTACTGCTCACGCGCACTCGGACTCACTACTGCTCATGCGCACAGGGGCGCACTACTGTTCACGCGCACTCGGGGTCACTACTGCTCATGCGCACTCGGACTCACTACTGCTCATGCGCACTCGGGCTCACTACTGTGCATGCGCACTCGGGGTCACTACTGCTCACGCGCACTCAGACTCACTACTGCTCATGCGCACTCGGGGTCACTACTGCTCACGCGCACTCGGACTCACTACTGCTCATGCGCACTCGGGCTCACTACTGCTCATGCGCACTCGGGGTCACTACTGCTCATGCGCACTCGGACTCACTACTGCTCATGCGCACTCGGACTCACTACTGCGGATGCACAATCGGGCTCACTACTGCGCATGCGCACTCCGGCTCAGACCTGCACATGCGCACACAGCCTCACTACTGCGGATGCGCAATCGGGCTCACTACTGTGCATGCGCACTGGGGCGCACTACTGTGCACGCGCCCTCGGGGTCACTACTGCTCATGCGCACTCGGACTCACTACTGCTCATGCGCACTCGGACTCAGAACTGCTCATGCGCATTCGGGGTCACTACTGCGCATGCGCACTCGGACTCACTACTGCGCATGCGCGCACGGGCCCACTACTGCGCATGCGCACTCCGGCTCAGACCTGCACATGCGCACACGGACTCACTACTGCGGATGAGCAATCGGGCTCACTACTGCGGATGCGCGCTCGGGCTCACCACTGCGCATGCGCGCCCGGGCTCACTACTGCGCATGCGCGCACGGGCCCACTACTGCGCATGCGCACTCCGGCTCAGACATGCACATGCGCACACGGACTCACTACTGCGGATGCGCAATCGGGCTCACTACTGTGCATGCGCACGCGGACTCACTACTGCTCATGCGCACTCGGGGTCACTACTGCTCATGCGCACTCGAACTCACTACTACTAATGCGCATTCGGGGCACTACTGCGCATGCGCACTCGGACTCACTACTGCCCATGCGCACTCGGGCTCACTACTGTGCATGCGCACTCGGGGTCACTACTGTTCATGCGCACTCGGACTCACTACTGCTCATGCGCACTCGGGGTCACTACTGCTCATGCGCACTCGGGGTCACTACTGTTCATGCGCACTCGGACTCACTACTGCTCATGCGCACTCGGGGTCACTACTGCTCATGCGCACTCGGGGTCACTACTGCTCATGCGCACTCGGACTCACTACTGCTCATGCGCACTCGGGGTCACTACTGCTCATGCGCACTCGGACTCACTACTGCTCATGCGCATTCGGGGTCACTACTGCGCATGCGCACTCGGACTCACTACTGCGGATGCGCGCTCGGGCTCACTACTGCGCATGCGCACACGGGCTCACTACTGCGCATGCGCGCACGGGCCCACTACTGCGCATGCGCACTCCGGCTCAGACCTGCACATGCGCATTCGAGCTCACTTCTGCGCATGCGCACACGGGCTCACTACTGTGCATGCGCACTCGGGGTCACTACTGCTCATGCGCACTCGGGGTCACTACTGCTCATGCGCACTCGGACTCACTACTGCTCATGCGCACTCGGGGTCACTACTGCTCATGCGCACTCGGACTCACTACTGCTCATGCGCATTCGGGGTCACTACTGCGCATGCGCACTCGGACTCACTACTGCGGATGCGCGCTCGGGCTCACTACTGCGCATGCGCACACGGGCTCACTACTGCGCATGCGCGCACGGGCCCACTACTGCGCATGCGCACTCCGGCTCAGACCTGCACATGCGCATTCGAGCTCACTTCTGCGCATGCGCACACGGGCTCACTACTGTGCATGCGCACTCGGGGTCACTACTGCTCATGCGCACTCGGGGTCACTACTGCTCATGCGCATTCGGGGTCACTACTGAGCATGCGCACTCGGACTCACTACTGCGGATGCGCGCTCGGGCTCACTACTGCGCATGCGCACACGGTCTCACTACTGCGCATGCGCGCACGGGCCCATTACTGCGTATGCGCACTCCGGCTCAGAGCTGCACATGCGCAATCGGACTCACTACTGCGCATGCGCGCTCGGGCTCACTACTGCGGATGCGCGCTCGGGCTCACTACTGCGCATGCGCACCCGGGCTCACTACTGCGCATGCGCGCACGGGCCCACCACTGCGCATGCGCACTCCGGCTCAGATCTGCACATGCGCACACGGGCTCACTACTGCTCATGCGCACTCGGGGTCACTACTGCTCACGCGCTCTCGGACCCACTACTGCTCATGCGCACTCAGGCTCACTACTGTGCATGCGCACTCGGGGTCACTACTGCTCACTCGCACTCGGACTCACTACTGCTCATGCGCACTCGGGGTCACTACTGCTCATGCGCACTCGGACTCACTACTGCTCATGCGCATTCGGGGTCACTACTGCTCATGCGCACTCGGGCTCACTACTGTGCATGCGCACTCGGGGTCACTACTGCTCATGCGCACTCGGACTCACTTCTGCTCATGCGCATTCGGGGTCACTACTGCGCATGCGCACTCGGACTCACTACTGCGGATGCGCGTTCGGGCTCACTACTGCGCATGCGCACACGGGCTCACTACTGCGCATGCGCGCAAGGGCCCACTACTGCGCATGCGCACTCCGGCTCAGACCTGCACATGCGCATTCGAGCTCACTTCTGCGCATGCGCACACGGGCTCACTACTGTGCATGCGCACTCGGGGTCACTACTGCTCATGCGCACTCGGGGTCACTACTGCTGATGCGCACTCGGACTCACTACTGCTCATGCGCACTCGGGTCACTACTGCTCATGCGCACTCGGACTCACTACTGCTCATGCGCATTCGGGGTCACTACTGCGCATGCGCACACGGGCTCACTACTGCTCATGCGCACTCGGGGTCACTACTGCTCATGCGCACTCGGACTCACTACTGCTCATGCGCATTCGGGGTCACTACTGCGCATGCGCACTCGGACTCACTATTGCGGATGCGCGCTCGGGCTCACTACTGCGCATGCGCACACGGGCTCACTACTGCGCATGCGCGCACGGGCCCACTACTGCGCATGCGCACTCCGGCTCAGACCTGCACATGCGCATTCGAGCTCACTTCTGCGCATGCGCACACGGGCTCACTACTGTGCACGCGCACTCGGGGTCACTACTGCTCATGCGCACTCGGGGTCACTACTGCTGATGCGCACTCGGACTCACTACTGCTCATGCGCATTCGGGGTCACTACTGCTCATGCGCACTCGGACTCACTACTGCTCATGCGCATTCGGGGTCACTACTGCTCATGCGCACTCGGGCTCACTACTGTGCATGCGCACTCGGGGTCACTACTGCTCATGCGCACTCGGACTCACTTCTGCTCATGCGCATTCGGGGTCACTACTGCGCATGCGCACTCGGACTCACTACTGCGGATGCGCGTTCGGGCTCACTACTGCGCATGCGCACACGGGCTCACTGCTGCGCATGCGCGCAAGGGCCCACTACTGCGCATGCGCACTCCGGCTCAGATCTGCACATGCGCACACGGGCTCACTACTGCTCATGCGCACTCGGGGTCACTACTGCTCACGCGCTCTCGGACCCACTACTGCTCATGCGCACTCAGGCTCACTACTGTGCATGCGCACTCGGGGTCACTACTGCTCACTCGCACTCGGACTCACTACTGCTCATGCGCACTCGGGGTCACTACTGCTCATGCGCACTCGGACTCACTACTGCTCATGCGCATTCGGGGTCACTACTGCTCATGCGCACTCGGGCTCACTACTGTGCATGCGCACTCGGGGTCACTACTGCTCATGCGCACTCGGACTCACTTCTGCTCATGCGCATTCGGGGTCACTACTGCGCATGCGCACTCGGACTCACTACTGCGGATGCGCGTTCGGGCTCACTACTGCGCATGCGCACACGGGCTCACTACTGCGCATGCGCGCAAGGGCCCACTACTGCGCATGCGCACTCCGGCTCAGACCTGCACATGCGCATTCGAGCTCACTTCTGCGCATGCGCACACGGGCTCACTACTGTGCATGCGCACTCGGGGTCACTACTGCTCATGCGCACTCGGGGTCACTACTGCTGATGCGCACTCGGACTCACTACTGCTCATGCGCACTCGGGTCACTACTGCTCATGCGCACTCGGACTCACTACTGCTCATGCGCATTCGGGGTCACTACTGCGCATGCGCGCACGGGCCCACTACTGCGCATGCGCACTCCGGCTCAGACCTGCACATGCGCATTCGAGCTCACTTCTGCGCATGCGCACACGGGCTCACTACTGTGCACGCGCACTCGGGGTCACTACTGCTCATGCGCACTCGGGGTCACTACTGCTGATGCGCACTCGGACTCACTACTGCTCATGCGCATTCGGGGTCACTACTGCTCATGCGCACTCGGACTCACTACTGCTCATGCGCATTCGGGGTCACTACTGCGCATGCGCACTCGGACTCACTACTGCGGATGCGCGTTCGGGCTCACTACTGCGCATGCGCACACGGGCTCACTGCTGCGCATGCGCGCAAGGGCCCACTACTGCGCATGCGCACTCCGGCTCAGACCTGCACATTCGCATTCGAGCTCACTTCTGCGCATGCGCACACGGGCTCACTACTGTGCATGCGCACTCGGGCTCACTACTGCTCATGCGCACTCGGGGTCACTACTGCTCATGCGCACTCGGACTCACTACTGCACATGCGCACTCCGGTCAGGCCTGTGCATGCGCACTCAGGCTCACTACTGCTCATGCGCAATCGGTCTCACTACTGCGGATGCGCGCTCGGGCTCACTACTGCGCATGCGCACTGGAAGTCACTACTGCGTATGCGCAGTCCGGCTCACTACTGCTCATGCGCAATCGGACTCACTACTGCGCATGCGCGCTCCGGCTCACTACTGCGCATGCGCACTGGAAGTCACTACTGCGTGTGCGCAGTCCGGCTCACTACTGCTCATGCGCAATCGGACTCACTACTGCTCATGCGCACTCGGGGTCACTACTGCTCATGCGCACTCGGACTCACTACTGCTCATGCGCATTCGGGGTCACTACTGCACATGCGCACTCCGGTCAGGCCTGTGCATGCGCACTCAGGCTCACTACTGCTCATGCGCAATCGGTCTCACTACTGCGGATGAACAATCGGGCTCACTACTGCGCATGCGCACTCCGGCTCAGACCTGCACATGCGCACAAGGACCCACTACTGCGGATGCACAATCGGGCTCACTACTGTGCATGCGCACTCGGGGTCACTACTGCTCATGCGCACTCGGTCTCACTACTGCGGATGCGCGCTCGGGCTCACTACTGCGCATGCGCACTGGAAGTCACTACTGCGTATGCGCAGTCCGGCTCACTACTGCTCATGCGCAATCGGACTCACTACTGCGCATGCGCGCTCCGGCTCACTACTGCGCATACGCGCTCGGGTCGCTACGGCGCATTCGCTCACGGGTTCACACTGTTCTTGCACACTTGGGGTCACTACTGCGCATGCGCACTCGGGGTCACTACTGCTCATGCGCACTCGGACTCAAAACTGCTCATGCGCATTCGGGGTCACTACTGCGCATGCGCACTCGGACTCACTACTGCGCATGCCCGCACGGGCCCACTACTGCGCATGCGCACTCCGGCTCAGACCTGCACATGCGCATACGGACTCACTACAGCGGATGCGCAATCGGGCTCACTACTGCGGATGCGCGCTCGGGCTCACTACTGCGCATGCGCACCCGGGCTCACTACTGCGCATGCTCGCACGGGCCCACTACTGCGCATGCGCAGTCCGGCTCAGACATGCACATGCGCACACGGACTCACTACTGCGGATGCGCAATCGGGCTCACTACTGTGCATGCGCACTCGGGGTAACTACTGCTCATGCGCACTTGGGGTCACTAGTGCTCATGCGCACTCGGACTCACTACTGCTCATGCCCACTCGGGGTCACTACTGCTCATGCGCACTCGAACTCACTACTACTCATGCGCATTCGGGGTCACTACTGCGCATGCGCACACGGGCTCACTACTGCGCATGCGCGCACGGGCCCACTACTGCGCATGCGCACTCCGGCTCGGACCTGCACATGCGCAATCGGACTCACCACTGCGCATGCGCGCTCGGGCTCACTACTGCGGATGCGCGCTCGGGCTCACTACTGCGCATGCGCACCCGGGCGCACTACTGCGCATGCGCGCACGGGCTCACTACTGCGCATGCGCACTCCGGCTCAGACCTGCACATGCGCACACGGACTCACTACTGCGGATGCGCAATCGGGCTCACTACTGTGCATGCGCACTCGGGGTCACTACTGCTCATGCGCTCTCGGACTCACTAGTGCTCATGCGCACTCGAACTCACTACTACTCATGCGCATTCGGGGTCACTACTGCGCATGCGCACTCGGTCTCACTACTGCTGATTGGCGCTCGGGCTCACTACTGCGCATGCGCACACGGGCTCACTACTGCGCATGCGCGCACGGGCCCACTACTGCGCATGCGCACTCCAGCTCAGACCTGCACATGCGCACACGGACTCACTACTGTGCATGCGCACTCGGGGTCACTACTGCTCATGCGCACTCGGTCTCACTACTGCGGATGCGCGCTCGGGCTCACTACTGCGCATGCGCACTGGAAGTCACTACTGCGTATGCGCAGTCCGGCTCACTACTGCTCATGCGCAATCGGACTCACTACTGCGCATGCGCGCTCCGGCTCACTACTGCGCATACGCGCTCGGGTCGCTACGGCGCATTCGCTCACGGGTTCACACTGTTCTTGCACACTTGGGGTCACTACTGCGCATGCGCACTCGGGGTCACTACTGCTCATGCGCACTCGGACTCAAAACTGCTCATGCGCATTCGGGGTCACTACTGCGCATGCGCACTCGGACTCACTACTGCGCATGCCCGCACGGGCCCACTACTGCGCATGCGCACTCCGGCTCAGACCTGCACATGCGCATACGGACTCACTACAGCGGATGCGCAATCGGGCTCACTACTGCGGATGCGCGCTCGGGCTCACTACTGCGCATGCGCACCCGGGCTCACTACTGCGCATGCTCGCACGGGCCCACTACTGCGCATGCGCAGTCCGGCTCAGACATGCACATGCGCACACGGACTCACTACTGCGGATGCGCAATCGGGCTCACTACTGTGCATGCGCACTCGGGGTAACTACTGCTCATGCGCACTTGGGGTCACTAGTGCTCATGCGCACTCGGACTCACTACTGCTCATGCCCACTCGGGGTCACTACTGCTCATGCGCACTCGAACTCACTACTACTCATGCGCATTCGGGGTCACTACTGCGCATGCGCACACGGGCTCACTACTGCGCATGCGCGCACGGGCCCACTACTGCGCATGCGCACTCCGGCTCGGACCTGCACATGCGCAATCGGACTCACCACTGCGCATGCGCGCTCGGGCTCACTACTGCGGATGCGCGCTCGGGCTCACTACTGCGCATGCGCACCCGGGCGCACTACTGCGCATGCGCGCACGGGCTCACTACTGCGCATGCGCACTCCGGCTCAGACCTGCACATGCGCACACGGACTCACTACTGCGGATGCGCAATCGGGCTCACTACTGTGCATGCGCACTCGGGGTCACTACTGCTCATGCGCTCTCGGACTCACTAGTGCTCATGCGCACTCGAACTCACTACTACTCATGCGCATTCGGGGTCACTACTGCGCATGCGCACTCGGTCTCACTACTGCTGATTGGCGCTCGGGCTCACTACTGCGCATGCGCACACGGGCTCACTACTGCGCATGCGCGCACGGGCCCACTACTGCGCATGCGCACTCCAGCTCAGACCTGCACATGCGCACACGGACTCACTACTGCGGATGCGCAATCGGGCTCACTACTGCGGATGCGCGCTCGGACTCACTACTGCTCATGCGCACTCGGGGTCACTACTGCGCATGCGCGCTCGGGCTCACTACTGCGCATACGCGCTCGGGGTCGCTACTGCTCATGCGCACTCGGACTCAAAACTGCTCATGCGCATTCGGGGTCACTACTGCGCATGCGCACTCGGACTCACTACTGCGCATGCGCGCACGGGCCCACTACTGCGCATGCGCACTCCGGCTCAGACCTGCACATGCGCATACGGACTCACTACTGCGGATGCGCAATCGGGCTCACTACTGCGGATGCGCGCTCGGGCTCACTACTGCGCATGCGCACCCGGGCTCACTACTGCGCATGCTCGCACGGGCCCACTACTGCGCATGCGCACTCCGGCTCAGACATGCACATGCGCACACGGACTCACTACTGCGGATGCGCAATCGGGCTCACTACTGTGCATGCGCACTCGGGGTAACTACTGCTCATGCGCACTTGGGGTCACTAGTGCTCATGCGCACTCGGACTCACTACTGCTCATGCCCACTCGGGGTCACTACTGCTCATGCGCACTCGAACTCACTACTACTCATGCGCATTCGGGGTCACTACTGCACATGCGCACACGGGCCCACTACTGCGCATGCGCGCACGGGCCCACTACTGCGCATGCGCACTCCGGCTCGGACCTGCACATGCGCAATCGGACTCACCACTGCGCATGCGCGCTCGGGCTCACTACTGCGGATGCGCGCTCGGGCTCACTACTGCGCATGCGCACCCGGGCGCACTACTGCGCATGCGCGCACGGGCTCACTACTGCGCATGCGCACTCCGGCTCAGACCTGCACATGCGCACACGGACTCACTACTGCGGATGCGCAATCGGGCTCACTACTGTGCATGCGCACTCGGGGTCACTACTGCTCATGCGCACTCGGGGTCACTACTGCTCATGCGCACGCGGACTCACTACTGCTCCTGCGCACTTGGAGTCACTACTGCTCACGCGCACGCGGACTCACTACTGCTCATGCGCACAGGGGCGCACTGCTGTGCACGCGCACTCGTGGTCACTACTGCTCATGCGCTCTCGGACTCACTAGTGCTCATGCGCACTCGAACTCACTACTACTCATGCGCATTCGGGGTCACTACTGCGCATGCGCACTCGGTCTCACTACTGCTGATTGGCGCTCGGGCTCACTACTGCGCATGCGCACACGGGCTCACTACTGCGCATGCGCGCACGGGCCCACTACTGCGCATGCGCACTCCAGCTCAGACCTGCACATGCGCACACGGACTCACTACTGCGGATGCGCAATCGGGCTCACTACTGCGGATGCGCGCTCGGACTCACTACTGCTCATGCGCACTCGGGGTCACTACTGCGCATGCGCGCTCGGGCTCACTACTGCGCATACGCGCTCGGGGTCGCTACTGCGCATTCGCTCACGGGCTCACACTGTGCATGCACACTTGGGGTCACTACTGCGCATGCGCACTCTGGCTCACTACTGCGCATGCGCACTCCGGTCAGGCCTGTGCATGCGCACTCAGGCTCACTAATGCGCATGCGCACTCTGGTTCACTACTGCTCATGCGCAATCGGTCTCACTACTGCGGATGAACAATCGGGCTCACTACTGCGCATGCGCACTCCGGCTCAGACCTGCACATGCGCATTCGAGCTCACTTCTGCGCATGCGCACACGGGCTCACTACTGTGCATGCGCACTCGGGGTCACTACTGCTCATGCGCACTCGGGGTCACTACTGCTGATGCGCACTCGGACTCACTACTGCTCATGCGCACTCGGGTCACTACTGCTCATGCGCACTCGGACTCACTACTGCTCATGCGCATTCGGGGTCACTACTGCGCATGCGCACACGGGCTCACTACTGCTCATGCGCACTCGGGGTCACTACTGCTCATGCGCACTCGGACTCACTACTGCTCATGCGCATTCGGGGTCACTACTGCGCATGCGCACTCGGACTCACTATTGCGGATGCGCGCTCGGGCTCACTACTGCGCATGCGCACACGGGCTCACTACTGCGCATGCGCGCACGGGCCCACTACTGCGCATGCGCACTCCGGCTCAGACCTGCACATGCGCATTCGAGCTCACTTCTGCGCATGCGCACACGGGCTCACTACTGTGCACGCGCACTCGGGGTCACTACTGCTCATGCGCACTCGGGGTCACTACTGCTGATGCGCACTCGGACTCACTACTGCTCATGCGCATTCGGGGTCACTACTGCTCATGCGCACTCGGACTCACTACTGCTCATGCGCATTCGGGGTCACTACTGCGCATGCGCACACGGGCTCACTACTGCTCATGCGCACTCGGGGTCACTACTGCTCATGCGCACTCGGACTCACTACTGCACATGCGCACTCCGGTCAGGCCTGTGCATGCGCACTCAGGCTCACTACTGCTCATGCGCAATCGGTCTCACTACTGCGGATGCGCGCTCGGGCTCACTACTGCGCATGCGCACTGGAAGTCACTACTGCGTATGCGCAGTCCGGCTCACTACTGCTCATGCGCAATCGGACTCACTACTGCGCATGCGCGCTCCGGCTCACTACTGCGCATGCGCACTGGAAGTCACTACTGCGTGTGCGCAGTCCGGCTCACTACTGCTCATGCGCAATCGGACTCACTACTGCTCATGCGCACTCGGGGTCACTACTGCTCATGCGCACTCGGACTCACTACTGCTCATGCGCATTCGGGGTCACTACTGCACATGCGCACTCCGGTCAGGCCTGTGCATGCGCACTCAGGCTCACTACTGCTCATGCGCAATCGGTCTCACTACTGCGGATGAACAATCGGGCTCACTACTGCGCATGCGCACAAGGACCCACTACTGCGGATGCACAATCGGGCTCACTACTGTGCATGCGCACTCGGGGTCACTACTGCTCATGCGCACTCGGACTCACTACTGCGGATGCGCGCTCGGGCTCACTACTGCGCATGCGCACTGGAAGTCACTACTGCGTATGCGCAGTCCGGCTCACTACTGCTCATGCGCAATCGGACTCACTACTGCGCATGCGCGCTCCGGCTCACTACTGCGCATACGCGCTCGGGTCGCTACGGCGCATTCGCTCACGGGTTCACACTGTTCTTGCACACTTGGGGTCACTACTGCGCATGCGCACTCGGGGTCACTACTGCTCATGCGCACTCGGACTCAAAACTGCTCATGCGCATTCGGGGTCACTACTGCGCATGCGCACTCGGACTCACTACTGCGCATGCCCGCACGGGCCCACTACTGCGCATGCGCACTCCGGCTCAGACCTGCACATGCGCATACGGACTCACTACAGCGGATGCGCAATCGGGCTCACTACTGCGGATGCGCGCTCGGGCTCACTACTGCGCATGCGCACCCGGGCTCACTACTGCGCATGCTCGCACAGGCCCACTACTGCGCATGCGCAGTCCGGCTCAGACATGCACATGCGCACACGGACTCACTACTGCGGATGCGCAATCGGGCTCACTACTGTGCATGCGCACTCGGGGTAACTACTGCTCATGCGCACTTGGGGTCACTAGTGCTCATGCGCACTCGGACTCACTACTGCTCATGCCCACTCGGGGTCACTACTGCTCATGCGCACTCGAACTCACTACTACTCATGCGCATTCGGGGTCACTACTGCGCATGCGCACACGGGCTCACTACTGCGCATGCGCGCACGGGCCCACTACTGCGCATGCGCACTCCGGCTCGGACCTGCACATGCGCAATCGGACTCACCACTGCGCATGCGCGCTCGGGCTCACTACTGCGGATGCGCGCTCGGGCTCACTACTGCGCATGCGCACCCGGGCGCACTACTGCGCATGCGCGCACGGGCTCACTACTGCGCATGCGCACTCCGGCTCAGACCTGCACATGCGCACACGGACTCACTACTGCGGATGCGCAATCGGGCTCACTACTGTGCATGCGCACTCGGGGTCACTACTGCTCATGCGCTCTCGGACTCACTAGTGCTCATGCGCACTCGAACTCACTACTACTCATGCGCATTCGGGGTCACTACTGCGCATGCGCACTCGGTCTCACTACTGCTGATTGGCGCTCGGGCTCACTACTGCGCATGCGCACACGGGCTCACTACTGCGCATGCGCGCACGGGCCCACTACTGCGCATGCGCACTCCAGCTCAGACCTGCACATGCGCACACGGACTCACTACTGCGGATGCGCAATCGGGCTCACTACTGCGGATGCGCGCTCGGACTCACTACTGCTCATGCGCACTCGGGGTCACTACTGCGCATGCGCGCTCGGGCTCACTACTGCGCATACGCGCTCGGGGTCGCTACTGCTCATGCGCACTCGGACTCAAAACTGCTCATGCGCATTCGGGGTCACTACTGCGCATGCGCACTCGGACTCACTACTGCGCATGCGCGCACGGGCCCACTACTGCGCATGCGCACTCCGGCTCAGACCTGCACATGCGCATACGGACTCACTACTGCGGATGCGCAATCGGGCTCACTACTGCGGATGCGCGCTCGGGCTCACTACTGCGCATGCGCACCCGGGCTCACTACTGCGCATGCTCGCACGGGCCCACTACTGCGCATGCGCACTCCGGCTCAGACATGCACATGCGCACACGGACTCACTACTGCGGATGCGCAATCGGGCTCACTACTGTGCATGCGCACTCGGGGTAACTACTGCTCATGCGCACTTGGGGTCACTAGTGCTCATGCGCACTCGGACTCACTACTGCTCATGCCCACTCGGGGTCACTACTGCTCATGCCTACTCGAACTCACTACTACTCATGCGCATTCGGGGTCACTACTGCGCATGCGCACACGGGCTCACTACTGCGCATGCGCGCACGGGCCCACTACTGCGCATGCGCACTCCGGCTCGGACCTGCACATGCGCAATCGGACTCACCACTGCGCATGCGCGCTCGGGCTCACTACTGCGGATGCGCGCTCGGGCTCACTACTGCGCATGCGCACCCGGGCGCACTACTGCGCATGCGCGCACGGGCTCACTACTGCGCATGCGCACTCCGGCTCAGACCTGCACATGCGCACACGGACTCACTACTGCGGATGCGCAATCGGGCTCACTACTGTGCATGCGCACTCGGGGTCACTACTGCTCATGCGCACTCGGGGTCACTACTGCTCATGCGCACGCGGACTCACTACTGCTCATGCGCACTTGGAGTCACTACTGCTCACGCGCACGCGGACTCACTACTGCTCATGCGCACAGGGGCGCACTACTGTGCACGCGCACTCGGGGTCACTACTGCTCATGCGCTCTCGGACTCACTAGTGCTCATGCGCACTCGAACTCACTACTACTCATGCGCATTCGGGGTCACTACTGCGCATGCGCACTCGGTCTCACTACTGCTGATTGGCGCTCGGGCTCACTACTGCGCATGCGCACACGGGCTCACTACTGCGCATGCGCGCACGGGCCCACTACTGCGCATGCGCACTCCAGCTCAGACCTGCACATGCGCACACGGACTCACTACTGCGGATGCGCAATCGGGCTCACTACTGCGGATGCGCGCTCGGACTCACTACTGCTCATGCGCACTCGGGGTCACTACTGCGCATGCGCGCTCGGGCTCACTACTGCGCATACGCGCTCGGGGTCGCTACTGCGCATTCGCTCACGGGCTCACACTGTGCATGCACACTTGGGGTCACTACTGCGCATGCGCACTCTGGCTCACTACTGCGCATGCGCACTCCGGTCAGGCCTGTGCATGCGCACTCAGGCTCACTAATGCGCATGCGCACTCTGGTTCACTACTGCTCATGCGCAATCGGTCTCACTACTGCGGATGAACAATCGGGCTCACTACTGCGCATGCGCACTCCGGCTCAGACCTGCACATGCGCACAAGGACCCACTACTGCGGATGCGCAATCGGGCTCACTACTGTGCATGCGCACTCGGGGTCACTACTGCTCATGCGCACTCGGACTCACTACTGCGGATGCGCGCTCGGGCTCACTACTGCGCATGCGCACTGGGAGTCACTACTGCGTATGCGCAGTCCGGCTCACTACTGCTCATGCGCAATCGGACTCACTACTGCGCATGCGCGCTCCGGCTCACTACTGCGCATACGCGCTCGGGCCGTTACGGCGCATTCGCTCACGGGCTCACACTGTGCATGCACACTTGGGGTCACTACTGCGCATGCGCACTCTGGCTCACTACTGCGCATGCGCACTCCGGTCAGGCCTGTGCATGCGCACTCAGGCTCACTACTGCGCATGCGCACTCTGGTTCACTACTGCTCATGCGCAGTCGGTCTCACTACTGCGGATGAACAATCGGGCTCACTACTGCGCATGCGCACTCCGGCTCAGACCTGCACATGCGCACAAGGACCCACTACTGCGGATGCGCACTCGGGCTCACTACTGTGCATGCGCACTCGGGGTCACTACTGCTCACGCGCACTCCGACTTACTACTGCTCATGCGCACTCGGGGTCACTACCGCTCATGCGCACTCGGACTCATTACTGCGCATGCGCGCACGGGCCCACTACTGCGCATGCGCACTCCGGCTCAGACCTGCACATGTGCACACGGACTCACTACTGCGGATGCGCAATCGGGCTCACTACTGCGGATGCGCGCTCGGGCTCACTACTGCGCATGCGCACCCGGGCTCACTACTGCGCATGCTCACACGGGCCCACTACTGCGCATGCGCACTCCGGCTCAGACATGCACATGCGCACACGGACTCACTACTGCGGATGCGCAATCGGGCTCACTACTGTGCATGCGCACTCGTGGTCACTACTGCTCATGCGCACTTGGGGTCACTACTGCTCGTGCGCACTCGGACTCACTACTGCTCATGCGCACTCGGGGTCACTACTGCTCATGCGCACTCGAGCTCACTACTACTCATGCGCATTCGGGGTCACTACTGCGCATGCGCACTCGGACTCACTACTGCTGATGCGCGCTCGGGCTCACTACTGCGCATGCGCACACGGGCTCACTACTGCGCATGCGCGCACGGGCCCACTACTGCGCATGCGCACTCCGGCTCAGACCTGCACATGCGCAATCGGACTCACCACTGCGCATGCGCGCTCGGGCTCACTACTGCGGATGCGCGCTCGGGCTCACTACTGCGCATGCGCACCCGGGCTCACTACTGCGCATGCGCGCACGGCCTCACTACTGCGCATGCGCACTCCGGCTCAGACCTGCACATGCGCACACGGACTCACTACTGCGGATGCGCAATCGGGCTCACTACTGCGCATGCGCAGTCCGGCTCAGACCTGCACATGCGCATTCGAGCTCACTTCTGCGCATGCGCATTCGGACTCACCACTGCTCATGCGCACTCGGGGTTACTACTGCTCATGCGCACTCGGACTCACTACTGCTCATGCGCATTCGGGGTCACTACTGCTCATGCGCACTCGGACTCACTACTGCTCATGCGCATTCGGGGTCACTACTGCTCATGCGCACTCGGACTCACTACTGCTCATGCGCATTCGGGGTCACTACTGAGCATGCGCACTCGGACTCACTAATGCGGATGCGCGCTCGGGCTCACTACTGCGCATGCGCACACGGGCTCACTACTGCGCATGCGCGCACGGGCCCATTACTGCGCATGCGCACTCCGGCTCAGACCTGCACATGCGCGCTCGGGCTCACTACTGCGGATGCGCGCACGGGCTCACTACTGCGGATGCGCGCTCGGGCTCACTACTGCGCATGCGCACCCGGGCTCACTACTGCGCATGCGCGCACGGGCCCACCACTGCGCATGCGCACTCCGGCTCAGACCTGCACATGCGCAGTCGAGCTCACTTCTGCGCATGCGCACACGGGCTCACTACTGTGCATGCGCGCACGGGACCACTACTGCGCATGCGCACTCCGGCTCAGACCTGCACATGCGCACACGGACTCACTACTGCGGATGCGCAATCGGGCTCACTACTGTGCATGCGCACTCGGGGTCACTACTGCTCATGCGCACTCGGGGTCACAACTGCTAATGCGCACTCGGACTCACTACTGCTCATGCGCACTCGCGGTCACTACTGCTCATGCGCACTCGGATTCACTACTGCTAATGCGCATTCGGGGTCACTACTGCGCATGCGCACTCGGACTCACTACTGCGGATGCGCGCTCGGGCTCACTACTGCGCATGCGCACACGGGCTCACTACTGCGCATGCGCGCACGGGCCCACTACTGCGCATGCGCACTCCGGCTCAGACCTGCACATGCGCACACGGACTCACTACTGCGGATGCGCAATCGGGCTCACTACTGCGCATGCGCAGTCCGGCTCAGACCTGCACATGCGCATTCGAGCTCACTTCTGCGCATGCGCATTCGGACTCACTACTGCTAATGCGCATTCGGGGTTACTACTGCGCATGCGCACTCGGACTCACTACTGCGGATGCGCGCTCGGGCTCACTACTGCGCATGCGCACACGGGCTCACTACTGCGCATGCGCGCACGGGCCCACCACTGCGCATGCGCACTCCGGCTCAGACCTGCTCATGCGCACTCGGGGTCACTACTGCTCATGCGCACTCGGACTCACTACTGCTCATGCGCACTCGGGGTCACTACTGCTCACGCGCACTCGGACTCACTACTGCTCATGCGCACACGGGCTCACTACTGTGCACGCGCACTCGGGGTCACTACTGATCATGCGCACTCGGACTCACTAGTGCTCATGCGCACTCGAACTCACTACTACTCATGCGCATTCGGGGTCACTACTGCGCATGCGCACTCGGTCTCACTACTGCTGATGCGCGCTCGGACTCACTACTGCTCATGCGCACTCGGGGTCACTACTGCGCATGCGCGCTCGGGCTCACTACTGCGCATACGCGCTCGGGATCGCTACTGCGCATTCGCTCACGGGCTCACACTGTGCATGCACACTTGGGGTCACTACTGCGCATGCGCACTCTGGCTCACTACTGCGCATGCGCACTCCGGTCAGGCCTGTGCATGCGCACTCAGGCTCACTAATGCGCATGCGCACTCTGGTTCACTACTGCTCATGCGCAATCGGTCTCACTACTGCGGATGAACAATCGGGCTCACTACTGCGCATGCGCACTCCGGCTCAGACCTGCACATGCGCACAAGGACCCACTACTGCGGATGCGCAATCGGGCTCACTACTGTGCATGCGCACTCGGGGTCACTACTGCTCATGCGCACTCGGACTCACTACTGCGGATGCGCGCTCGGGCTCACTACTGCGCATGCGCACTGGGAGTCACTACTAAGTATGCGCAGTCCGGCTCACTACTGCTCATGCGCAATCGGACTCACTACTGCGCTTGCGCGCTCCGGCTCACTACTGCGCATTCGCGCTCGGGCCGCTACGGCGCATTCGCTCACGGGCTCACACTGTGCATGCACACTTGTGGTCACTACTGCGCATGCGCACTCTGGCTCACTACTGCGCATGCGCACTCCGGTCAGGCCTGTGCATGCGCACTCAGGCTCACTACTGCGCATGCGCACTCTGGTTCACTACTGCTCATGCGCAATCGGTCTCACTACTGCGGATGAACAATCGGGCTCACTACTGCGCATGCGCACTCCGGCTCAGACCTGCACATGCGCACAAGGACCCACTACTGCGGATGCGCACTTGGGCTCACTACTGCTCATGCGCACTTGGGGTCACTACTGCTCACGCGCACTCGGACTCACTACTGCTCATGCGCACAGGGGCGCACTACTGTGCACGCGCACTCGGGGTCACTACTGCTCATGCGCACTCGGACTCACTACTGCTCATGCGCACTCGGACTCAAAACTGCTCATGCGCATTCGGGGTCACTACTGCGCATGCGCACCCGGGCTCACTACTGCGCATGCGCGCACGGGCCCACTACTGCGCATGCGCACTCCGGCTCAGACATGCACATGCGCACACGGACTCACTACTGCGGATGCGCACTCGGACTCACTACTGCTGATGCGCGCTCGGGCTCACTACTGCGCATGCGCACACGGGCTCACTACTGCGCATGCGCGCACGGGCCCACTACTGCGCATGCGAACTCCGGCTCAGACCTGCACATGCGCACACGGACTCACTACTGCGGATGCGCAATCGGGCTCACTACTGTGCATGCGCACTCGGGGTCACTACTGCTCATGCGCACTCGGGGTCACTACTGCTCATGCGCACTCGGACTCACTACTGCTCATGCGCACTTGGGGTCACTACTGCTCACGCGCACTCGGACTCACTACTGCTCATGCGCACAGGGGCGCACTACTGTGCACGCGCACTCGGGGTCACTACTGCTCATGCGCACTCGGACTCACTACTGCTCATGCGCACTCGGGCTCACTACTGTGCATGCGCACTCGGGGTCACTACTGCTCATGCGCACTCGGGGTCACAACTGCTAATGCGCACTCGGACTCACTACTGCTCATGCGCACTCGCGGTCACTACTGCTCATGCGCACTCGGATTCACTACTGCTAATGCGCATTCGGGGTCACTACTGCGCATGCGCACTCGGACTCACTACTGCGGATGCGCGCTCGGGCTCACTACTGCGCATGCGCACACGGGCTCACTACTGCGCATGCGCGCACGGGCCCACTACTGCGCATGCGCAGTCCGGCTCAGACCTGCACATGCGCATTCGAGCTCACTTCTGCGCATGCGCATTCGGACTCACTACTGCTAATGCGCATTCGGGGTCACTACTGCGCATGCGCACTCGGACTCACTACTGCGGATGCGCGCTCGGGCTCACTACTGCGCATGCGCACACGGGCTCACTACTGCGCATGCGCGCACGGGCCCACTACTGCGCATGCGCACTCCGGCTCAGACCTGCACATGCGCACACGGACTCACTACTGCGGATGCGCAATCGGGCTCACTACTGCGCATGCGCAGTCCGGCTCAGACCTGCACATGCGCATTCGAGCTCACTTCTGCGCATGCGCATTCGGACTCACTACTGCTCATGCGCACTCGGGGTCACTACTGCTCATGCGCACTCGGACTCACTACTGCTCATGCGCATTCGGGGTCACTACTGCTCATGCGCACTCGGACTCACTACTGCTCATGCGCATTCGGGGTCACTACTGAGCATGCGCACTCGGACTCACTACTGCGGATGCGCGCTCGGGCTCACTACTGCGCATGCGCACACGGGCTCACTACTGCGCATGCGCGCACGGGCCCATTACTGCGCATGCGCACTCCGGCTCAGACCTGCACATGCGCGCTCGGGCTCACTACTGCGGATGCGCGCACGGGCTCACTACTGCGGATGCGCGCTCGGGCTCACTACTGCGCATGCGCACCCGGGCTCACTACTGCGCATGCGCGCACGGGCCCACCACTGCGCATGCGCACTCCGGCTCAGACCTGCTCATGCGCACTCGGGGTCACTACTGCTCATGCGCACTCGGACTCACTACTGCTCATGCGCACTCGGGGTCACTACTGCTCACGCGCACTCGGACTCACTACTGCTCATGCGCACTCGGGCTCACTACTGTGCACGCGCACTCGGGGTCACTACTGATCATGCGCACTCGGACTCACTAGTGCTCATGCGCACTCGAACTCACTACTACTCATGCGCATTCGGGGTCACTACTGCGCATGCGCACTCGGTCTCACTACTGCTGATGCGCGCTCGGACTCACTACTGCTCATGCGCACTCGGGGTCACTACTGCGCATGCGCGCTCGGGCTCACTACTGCGCATACGCGCTCGGGATCGCTACTGCGCATTCGCTCACGGGCTCACACTGTGCATGCACACTTGGGGTCACTACTGCGCATGCGCACTCTGGCTCACTACTGCGCATGCGCACTCCGGTCAGGCCTGTGCATGCGCACTCAGGCTCACTAATGCGCATGCGCACTCTGGTTCACTACTGCTCATGCGCAATCGGTCTCACTACTGCGGATGAACAATCGGGCTCACTACTGCGCATGCGCACTCCGGCTCAGACCTGCACATGCGCACAAGGACCCACTACTGCGGATGCGCAATCGGGCTCACTACTGTGCATGCGCACTCGGGGTCACTACTGCTCATGCGCACTCGGACTCACTACTGCGGATGCGCGCTCGGGCTCACTACTGCGCATGCGCACTGGGAGTCACTACTAAGTATGCGCAGTCCGGCTCACTACTGCTCATGCGCAATCGGACTCACTACTGCGCATGCGCGCTCCGGCTCACTACTGCGCATTCGCGCTCGGGCCGCTACGGCGCATTCGCTCACGGGCTCACACTGTGCATGCACACTTGGGGTCACTACTGCGCATGCGCACTCTGGCTCACTACTGCGCATGCGCACTCCGGTCAGGCCTGTGCATGCGCACTCAGGCTCACTACTGCGCATGCGCACTCTGGTTCACTACTGCTCATGCGCAATCGGTCTCACTACTGCGGATGAACAATCGGGCTCACTACTGCGCATGCGCACTCCGGCTCAGACCTGCACATGCGCACAAGGACCCACTACTGCGGATGCGCACTTGGGCTCACTACTGCTCATGCGCACTTGGGGTCACTACTGCTCACGCGCACTCGGACTCACTACTGCTCATGCGCACAGGGGCGCACTACTGTGCACGCGCACTCGGGGTCACTACTGCTCATGCGCACTCGGACTCACTACTGCTCATGCGCACTCGGACTCAAAACTGCTCATGCGCATTCGGGGTCACTACTGCGCATGCGCACCCGGGCTCACTACTGCGCATGCGCGCACGGGCCCACTACTGCGCATGCGCACTCCGGCTCAGACATGCACATGCGCACACGGACTCACTACTGCGGATGCGCACTCGGACTCACTACTGCTGATGCGCGCTCGGGCTCACTACTGCGCATGCGCACACGGGCTCACTACTGCGCATGCGCGCACGGGCCCACTACTGCGCATGCGAACTCCGGCTCAGACCTGCACATGCGCACACGGACTCACTACTGCGGATGCGCAATCGGGCTCACTACTGTGCATGCGTACTCGGGGTCACTGCTGCTCATGCGCACTCGGGGTCACTACTGCTCATGCGCACTCGGACTCACTACTGCTCATGCGCACTCGGGGTCACTACTGCTCACGCGCACTCGGACTCACTACTGCTCATGCGCACTTGGGGTCACTACTGCTCACGCGCACTCGGACTCACTACTGCTCATGCGCACAGGGGCGCACTACTGTGCACGCGCACTCGGGGTCACTACTGCTCATGCGCACTCGGACTCACTACTGCACATGCGCACTCGGGCTCACTACTGTGCATGCGCACTCGGGGTCACTACTGCTCACGCGCACTCGGACTCACTACTGCTCATGCGCACTCGGGGTCACTACTGCTCACGCGCACTCGGACTCACTACTGCTCATGCGCACTGGGGCGCACTACTGTGCACGCGCCCTCGGGGTCACTACTGCTCATGCGCACTCGGACTCACTACTGCTCATGCGCACTCGGACTCAAAACTGCTCATGCGCATTCGGGGTCACTACTGCGCATGCGCACCCGGGCTCACTACTGCGCATGCGCGCACGGGCCCACTACTGCGCATGCGCACTCCGGCTCAGACATGCACATGCGCACACGGACTCACTACTGCGGATGCGCAATCGGGCTCACTACTGTGCATGCGCACGCGGACTCACTACTGCTCATGCGCACTCGGGGTCACTACTGCTCATGCGCACTCGAACTCACTACTACTAATGCGCATTCGGGGCACTACTGCGCATGCGCACTCGGACTCACTACTGCTCATGCGCACTCGGGTCACTACTGCTCATGCGCACTCGGACTCACTACTGCTCATGCGCATTCGGGGTCACTACTGCGCATGCGCACACGGGCTCACTACTGCTCATGCGCACTCGGGGTCACTACTGCTCATGCGCACTCGGACTCACTACTGCTCATGCGCATTCGGGGTCACTACTGCGCATGCGCACTCGGACTCACTACTGCTCATGCGCACTCGGACTCACTACTGCTCATGCGCATTCGGGCTCACTACTGCGCATGCGCACACGGGCTCACTACTGCGCATGCGCGCACGGGCCCACTACTGCGCATGCGAACTCCGGCTCAGACCTGCACATGCGCACACGGACTTACTACTGCGGATGCGCAATCGGGCTCACTACTGTGCATGCGCACTCGGGGTCACTACTGCTCATGCGCACTCGGGGTCACTACTGCTCATGCGCACTCGGACTCACTACTGCTCATGCGCACTTGGGGTCACTACTGCTCACGCGCACTCGGACTCACTACTGCTCATGCGCACAGGGGCGCACTACTGTGCACGCGCACTCGGGGTCACTACTGCTCATGCGTACTCGGACTCACTACTGCTCATGCGCACTCGGGCTCACTACTGTGCATGCGCACTCGGGGTCACTACTGCTCACGCGCACTCGGACTCACTACTGCTCATGCGCACTCGGGGTCACTACTGCTCACGCGCACTCGGACTCACTACTGCTCATGCGCACTCGGGCTCACTACTGCTCATGCGCACTCTGGTTCACTACTGCTCATGCGCAATCGGTCTCACTACTGCGGATGAACAATCGGGCTCACTACTGCGCATGCGCACTCCGGCTCAGACCTGCACATGCGCACAAGGACCCACTACTGCGGATGCGCAATCGGGCTCACTACTGTGCATGCGCACTCGGGGTCACTACTGCTCATGCGCACTCGGACTCACTACTGCGGATGCGCGCTCGGGCTCACTACTGCGCATGCGCACTGGGAGTCACTACTAAGTATGCGCAGTCCGGCTCACTACTGCTCATGCGCAATCGGACTCACTACTGCGCATGCGCGCTCCGGCTCACTACTGCGCATACGCGCTCGGGCCGCTACGGCGCATTCGCTCACGGGCTCACACTGTGCATGCACACTTGGGGTCACTACTGCGCATGCGCACTCTGGCTCACTACTGCGCATGCGCACTCCGGTCAGGCCTGTGCATGCGCACTCAGGATCACTACTGCGCATGCGCACTCTGGTTCACTACTGCTCATGCGCAATCGGTCTCACTACTGCGGATGAACAATCGGGCTCACTACTGCGCATGCGCACTCCGGCTCAGACCTGCACATGCGCACAAGGACCCACTACTGCGGATGCGCTCTTGGGCTCACTACTGCTCATGCGCACTTGGGGTCACTACTGCTCACGCGCACTCGGACTCACTACTGCTCATGCGCACAGGGGCGCACTACTGTGCACGCGCACTCGGGGTCACTACTGCTCATGCGCACTCGGACTCACTACTGCTCATGCGCACTCGGACTCAAAACTGCTCATGCGCATTCGGGGTCACTACTGCGCATGCGCACTCCGGCTCAGACATGCACATGCGCACACGGACTCACTACTGCGGATGCGCACTCGGACTCACTACTGCTGATGCGCGCTCGGGCTCACTACTGCGCATGCGCACACGGGCTCACTACTGCGCATGCGCGCACGGGCCCACTACTGCGCATGCGAACCCCGGCTCAGACCTGCACATGCGCACACGGACTCACTACTGCGGATGCGCAATCGGGTTCACTACTGTGCATGCGCACTCGGGGTCACTACTGCTCATGCGCACTCCGGGTCACTACTGCTCATGCGCACTCGGACTCACTACTGCTCATGCGCACTTGGGGTCACTACTGCTCACGCGCACTCGGACTCACTACTGCTCATGCGCACGGGGGCGCACAACTGTGCACGCGCACTCGGGGTCACTACTGCTCATGCGCACTCGGACTCACTACTGCTCATGCGCACTCGGGCTCACTACTGTGCATGCGCACTCGGGGTCACTACTGCTCACGCGCACTCGGACTCACTACTGCTCATGCGCACTCGGGGTCGCTACTGCTCACGCGCACTCGGACTCACTACTGCTCATGCGCACTCGGGCTCACTACTGCTCATGCGCACTCGGGGTCACTACTGCTCATGCGCACTCGGACTCACTACTGCTCATGCGCACTCGGACTCACTACTGCGGATGCACAATCGGGCTCACTACTGCGCATGCGCACTCCGGCTCAGACCTGCACATGCGCACACAGCCTCACTACTGCGGATGCGCAATCGGGCTCACTACTGCTCATGCGCATTCGGGCTCACTACTGCGCATGCGCACACGGGCTCACTACTGCGCATGCGCGCACGGGCCCACTACTGCGCATGCGAACTCCGGCTCAGACCTGCACATGCGCTCACGGACTTACTACTGCGGATGCGCAATCGGGCTCACTACTGTGCATGCGCACTCGGGGTCACTACTGCTCATGCGCACTCGGGGTCACTACTGCTCATGCGCACTCGGACTCACTACTGCTCATGCGCACTTGGGGTCACTACTGCCCACGCGCACTCGGACTCACTACTGCTCATGCGCACAGGGGCGCACTACTGTGCACGCGCACTCGGGGTCACTACTGCTCATGCGCACTCGGACTCACTACTGCTCATGCGCACTCGGGCTCACTACTGTGCATGCGCACTCGGGGTCACTACTGCTCACGCGCACTCGGACTCACTACTGCTCATGCGCACTCGGGGTCACTACTGCTCACGCGCACTCGGACTCACTACTGCTCATGCGCACTCGGGCTCACTACTGCTCATGCGCACTCGGGGTCACTACTGCTCATGCGCACTCGGACGCACTACTGCTCATGCGCACTCGGACTCACTACTGCGGATGCACAATCGGGCTCACTACTGCGCATGCACACTCCGGCTCAGACCTGCACATGCGCACACAGCCTCACTACTGCGGATGCGCAATCGGGCTCACTACTGTGCATGCGCACTGAGGCGCACTACTGTGCACGCGCCCTCGGGGTCACTACTGCTCATGCGCACTCGGACTCACTACTGCTCATGCGCACTCGGACTCAAAACTGCTCATGCGCATTCGGGGTCACTACTGCGCATGCGCACTCGGACTCACTACTGCGCATGCGCGCACGGGCCCACTACTGCGCATGCGCACTCCGGCTCAGACCTGCACATGCGCACACGGACTCACTACTGCGGATGAGCAATCGGGCTCACTACTGCGGATGCGCGCTCGGGCTCACTACTGCGCATGCGCACCCGGGCTCACTACTGCGCATGCGCGCACGGGCCCACTACTGCGCATGCGCACTCCGGCTCAGACATGCACATGCGCACACGGACTCACTACTGCGGATGCGCAATCGGGCTCACTACTGTGCATGCGCACGCGGACTCACTACTGCTCATGCGCACTCGGGGTCACTACTGCTCATGCGCACTCGAACTCACTACTACTAATGCGCATTCGGGGCACTACTGCGCATGCGCACTCGGACTCACTACTGCCCATGCGCACTCGGGCTCACTACTGTGCATGCGCACTCGGGGTCACTACTGTTCATGCGCACTCGGACTCACTACTGCTCATGCGCACTCGGGGTCACTACTGCTCATGCGCACTCGGGGTCACTACTGTTCATGCGCACTCGGACTCACTACTACTCATGCGCACTCGGGGTCACTACTGCTCATGCGCACTCGGGGTCACTACTGCTCATGCGCACTCGGACTCACTACTGCTCATGCGCACTCGGGGTCACTACTACTCATGCACACTCGGGCTCACTAATGTTGATTGCGCACTCGGGGTCACTACTGCTCATGCGCACTCGGACTCACTACTGCTCATGCGCACTCGGGGTCACTACTGCTCATGCGCACTCGGACTCACTACTGCTCATGCGCATTCGGGGTCACTACTGCGCATGCGCACTCGGACTCACTACTGCGGATGCGCGCTCGGGCTCACTACTGCGCATGCGCACACGGGCTCACTACTGCGCATGCGCGCACGGGCCCACTACTGCGCATGCGCACTCCGGCTCAGACCTGCACATGCGCATTCGAGCTCACTTCTGCGCATGCGCACACGGGCTCACTACTGTGCATGCGCACTCGGGGTCACTACTGCTCATGCGCACTCGGGGTCACTACTGCTGATGCGCACTCGGACTCACTAGTGCTCATGCGCACTCGGGGTCACTACTGCTCATGCGCACTCGGACTCACTACTGCTCATGCGCATTCGGGGTCACTACTGAGCATGCGCACTCGGACTCACTACTGCGGATGCGCACTCGGACTCACTACTGCTCATGCGCACTCGGGGTCACTACTGCTCATGCGCACTCGGGGTCACTACTGTTCATGCGCACTCGGACTCACTACTACTCATGCGCACTCGGGGTCACTACTGCTCATGCGCACTCGGGGTCACTACTGCTCATGCGCACTCGGACTCACTACTGCTCATGCGCACTCGGGGTCACTACTACTCATGCACACTCGGGCTCACTAATGTTGATTGCGCACTCGGGGTCACTACTGCTCATGCGCACTCGGACTCACTACTGCTCATGCGCACTCGGGGTCACTACTGCTCATGCGCACTCGGACTCACTACTGCTCATGCGCATTCGGGGTCACTACTGCGCATGCGCACTCGGACTCACTACTGCGGATGCGCGCTCGGGCTCACTACTGCGCATGCGCACACGGGCTCACTACTGCGCATGCGCGCACGGGCCCACTACTGCGCATGCGCACTCCGGCTCAGACCTGCACATGCGCATTCGAGCTCACTTCTGCGCATGCGCACACGGGCTCACTACTGTGCATGCGCACTCGGGGTCACTACTGCTCATGCGCACTCGGGGTCACTACTGCTGATGCGCACTCGGACTCACTAGTGCTCATGCGCACTCGGGGTCACTACTGCTCATGCGCACTCGGACTCACTACTGCTCATGCGCATTCGGGGTCACTACTGAGCATGCGCACTCGGACTCACTACTGCGGATGCGCGCTCGGGCTCACTACCGCGCATGCGCACACGGTCTCACTACTGCGCATGCGCGCACGGGCCCATTACTGCGTATGCGCACTCCGGCTCAGAGCTGCACATGCGCAATCGGACTCACTACTGCGCATGCGCGCTCGGGCTCACTACTGCGGATGCGCGCTCGGGCTCACTACTGCGCATGCGCGCAAGGGCCCACTACTGCGCATGCGCACTCCGGCTCAGACCTGCACATGCGCATTCGAGCTCACTTCTGCGCATGCGCACACGGGCTCACTACAGTGCATGCGCACTCGGGGTCACTACTGCTCATGCGCACTCGGGGTCACTACTGCTGATGCGCACTCGGACTCACTACTGCTCATGCGCACTCGGGTCACTACTGCTCATGCGCACTCGGACTCACTACTGCTCATGCGCATTCGGGGTCACTACTGCGCATGCGCACACGGGCTCACTACTGCTCATGCGCACTCGGGGTCACTACTGCTCATGCGCACTCGGACTCACTACTGCTCATGCGCATTCGGGGTCACTACTGCTCATGCGCACTCGGGCTCACTACTGTGCATGCGCACTCGGGGTCACTACTGCTCATGCGCAATCGGACTCATTTCTGCTCATGCGCATTAGGGGTCACTACTGCGCATGCGCACTCGGACTCACTACTGCGGATGCGCGTTCGGGCTCACTACTGCGCATGCGCACGCGGGCTCACTACTGCGCATGCGCGCAAGGGCCCACTACTGCGCATGCGCACTCCGGCTCAGACCTGCACATGCGCATTCGAGCTCACTTCTGCGCATGCGCACACGGGCTCACTACTGTGCATGCGCACTCGGGGTCACTACTGCTCATGCGCACTCGGGGTCACTACTGCGCATGCGCACTCCGGCTCAGACATGCACATGCGCACACGGACTCACTACTGCGGATGCGCAATCGGGCTCACTACTGTGCATGCGCACGCGGACTCACTACTGCTCATGCGCACTCGGGGTCACTACTGCTCATGCGCACTCGAACTCACTACTACTAATGCGCATTCGGGGCACTACTGCTCATGCGCATTCGGGGTCACTACTGCGCATGCGCACTCGGACTCACTACTGCGGATGCGCGCTCGGGCTCACTACTGCGCATGCGCACACGGGCTCACTACTGCGCATGCGCGCACGGGCCCACTACTGCGCATGCGCACTCGGACTCACTACTGTGCATGCGCACTCGGGGTCACTACTGCTCATGCGCACTCGGGGTCACTACTGCTGATGCGCACTCGGACTCACTACTGCTCATGCGCACTCGGGGTCACTACTGCTCATGCGCACTCGGACTCACTACTGCTCATGCGCATTCGGGGTCACTACTGCGCATGCGCACTCGGACTCACTACTGCGGATGCGCGCTCGGGCTCACTACTGCGCATGCGAACACGGGCTCACTGCTACGCATGCGCGCACGGGCCCACTACTGCGCATGCGCACTCCGGCTCAGACCTGCACATGCGCATTCGATCTCACTTCTGCGCATGCGCACACGGGCTCACTACTGTGCATGCGCACTCGGGGTCACTACTGCTCATGCGCGCTCGGGCTCACTACTGCGGATGCGCGCTCGGGCTCACTACTGCGCATGCGCACCCGGGCTCACTACTGCTCATGCGCACTCGGGGTCACTACTGCTCATGCGCACTCGGACTCAAAACTGCTCATGCGCATTCGGGGTCACTACTGCTCATGCGCACTCGGACTCACTACTGCTCATGCGCACTTGGGGTCACTACTGCTCACGCGCACTCGGACTCACTACTGCTCATGCGCACAGGGGCGCACTACTGTGCACGCGCACTCGGGGTCACTACTGCTCATGCGTACTCGGACTCACTACTGCTCATGCGCACTCGGGCTCACTACTGTGCATGCGCACTCGGGGTCACTACTGCTCACGCGCACTCGGACTCACTACTGCTCATGCGCACTCGGGGTCACTACTGCTCACGCGCACTCGGACTCACTACTGCTCATGCGCACTCGGGCTCACTACTGCTCATGCGCACTCTGGTTCACTACTGCTCATGCGCAATCGGTCTCACTACTGCGGATGAACAATCGGGCTCACTACTGCGCATGCGCACTCCGGCTCAGACCTGCACATGCGCACAAGGACCCACTACTGCGGATGCGCAATCGGGCTCACTACTGTGCATGCGCACTCGGGGTCACTACTGCTCATGCGCACTCGGACTCACTACTGCGGATGCGCGCTCGGGCTCACTACTGCGCATGCGCACTGGGAGTCACTACTAAGTATGCGCAGTCCGGCTCACTACTGCTCATGCGCAATCGGACTCACTACTGCGCATGCGCGCTCCGGCTCACTACTGCGCATACGCGCTCGGGCCGCTACGGCGCATTCGCTCACGGGCTCACACTGTGCATGCACACTTGGGGTCACTACTGCGCATGCGCACTCTGGCTCACTACTGCGCATGCGCACTCCGGTCAGGCCTGTGCATGCGCACTCAGGATCACTACTGCGCATGCGCACTCTGGTTCACTACTGCTCATGCGCAATCGGTCTCACTACTGCGGATGAACAATCGGGCTCACTACTGCGCATGCGCACTCCGGCTCAGACCTGCACATGCGCACAAGGACCCACTACTGCGGATGCGCACTTGGGCTCACTACTGCTCATGCGCACTTGGGGTCACTACTGCTCACGCGCACTCGGACTCACTACTGCTCATGCGCACAGGGGCGCACTACTGTGCACGCGCACTCGGGGTCACTACTGCTCATGCGCACTCGGACTCACTACTGCTCATGCGCACTCGGACTCAAAACTGCTCATGCGCATTCGGGGTCACTACTGCGCATGCGCACTCCGGCTCAGACATGCACATGCGCACACGGACTCACTACTGCGGATGCGCACTCGGACTTACTACTGCTGATGCGCGCTCGGGCTCACTACTGCGCATGCGCACACGGGCTCACTACTGCGCATGCGCGCACGGGCCCACTACTGCGCATGCGAACTCCGGCTCAGACCTGCACATGCGCACACGGACTCACTACTGCGGATGCGCAATCGGGTTCACTACTGTGCATGCGCACTCGGGGTCACTACTGCTCATGCGCACTCCGGGTCACTACTGCTCATGCGCACTCGGACTCACTACTGCTCATGCGCACTTGGGGTCACTACTGCTCACGCGCACTCGGACTCACTACTGCTCATGCGCACAGGGGCGCACAACTGTGCACGCGCACTCGGGGTCACTACTGCTCATGCGCAATCGGACTCACTACTGCTCATGCGCACTCGGGCTCACTACTGTGCATGCGCACTCGGGGTCACTACTGCTCACGCGCACTCGGACTCACTACTGCTCATGCGCACTCGGGGTCGCTACTGCTCACGCGCACTCGGACTCACTACTGCTCATGCGCACTCGGGCTCACTACTGCTCATGCGCACTCGGGGTCACTACTGCTCATGCGCACTCGGACTCACTACTGCTCATGCGCACTCGGACTCACTACTGCGGATGCACAATCGGGCTCACTACTGCGCATGCGCACTCCGGCTCAGACCTGCACATGCGCACACAGCCTCACTACTGCGGATGCGCAATCGGGCTCACTACTGCTCATGCGCATTCGGGCTCACTACTGCGCATGCGCACACGGGCTCACTACTGCGCATGCGCGCACGGGCCCACTACTGCGCATGCGAACTCCGGCTCAGACCTGCACATGCGCACACGGACTTACTACTGCGGATGCGCAATCGGGCTCACTACTGTGCATGCGCACTCGGGGTCACTACTGCTCATGCGCACTCGGACTCACTACTGCTCATGCGCACTCGGGGTCACTACTGCTCATGCGCACTCGAACTCACTACTACTAATGCGCATTCGGGGCACTACTGCGCATGCGCACTCGGACTCACTACTGCCCATGCGCACTCGGGCTCACTACTGTGCATGCGCACTCGGGGTCACTACTGTTCATGCGCACTCGGACTCACTACTGCTCATGCGCACTCGGGGTCACTACTGCTCATGCGCACTCGGGGTCACTACTGTTCATGCGCACTCGGACTCACTACTACTCATGCGCACTCGGGGTCACTACTGCTCATGCGCACTCGGGGTCACTACTGCTCATGCGCACTCCGACTCACTACTGCTCATGCGCACTCGGGGTCACTACTACTCATGCACACTCGGGCTCACTAATGTTGATTGCGCACTCGGGGTCACTACTGCTCATGCGCACTCGGACTCACTACTGCTCATGCGCACTCGGGGTCACTACTGCTCATGCGCACTCGGACTCACTACTGCTCATGCGCATTCGGGGTCACTACTGCGCATGCGCACTCGGACTCACTACTGCGGATGCGCGCTCGGGCTCACTACTGCGCATGCGCACACGGGCTCACTACTGCGCATGCGCGCACGGGCCCACTACTGCGCATGCGCACTCCGGCTCAGACCTGCACATGCGCATTCGAGCTCACTTCTGCGCATGCGCACACGGGCTCACTACTGTGCATGCGCACTCGGGGTCACTACTGCTCATGCGCACTCGGGGTCACTACTGCTGATGCGCACTCGGACTCACTAGTGCTCATGCGCACTCGGGGTCACTACTGCTCATGCGCACTCGGACTCACTACTGCTCATGCGCATTCGGGGTCACTACTGAGCATGCGCACTCGGACTCACTACTGCGGATGCGCGCTCGGGCTCACTACCGCGCATGCGCACACGGTCTCACTACTGCGCATGCGCGCACGGGCCCATTACTGCGTATGCGCACTCCGGCTCAGAGCTGCACATGCGCAATCGGACTCACTACTGCGCATGCGCGCTCGGGCTCACTACTGCGGATGCGCGCTCGGGCTCACTACTGCGCATGCGCGCAAGGGCCCACTACTGCGCATGCGCACTCCGGCTCAGACCTGCACATGCGCATTCGAGCTCACTTCTGCGCATGCGCACACGGGCTCACTACTGTGCATGCGCACTCGGGGTCACTACTGCTCATGCGCACTCGGGGTCACTACTGCTGATGCGCACTCGGACTCACTACTGCTCATGCGCACTCGGGTCACTACTGCTCATGCGCACTCGGACTCACTACTGCTCATGCGCATTCGGGGTCACTACTGCGCATGCGCACACGGGCTCACTACTGCTCATGCGCACTCGGGGTCACTACTGCTCATGCGCACTCGGACTCACTACTGCTCATGCGCATTCGGGGTCACTACTGCTCATGCGCACTCGGGCTCACTACTGTGCATGCGCACTCGGGGTCACTACTGCTCATGCGCAATCGGACTCATTTCTGCTCATGCGCATTAGGGGTCACTACTGCGCATGCGCACACGGGCTCACTACTGCGCATGCGCGCAAGGGCCCACTACTGCGCATGCGCACTCCGGCTCAGACCTGCACATGCGCATTCGAGCTCACTTCTGCGCATGCGCACACGGGCTCACTACTGTGCATGCGCACTCGGGGTCACTACTGCTCATGCGCACTCGGGGTCACTACTGCTGATGCGCACTCGGACTCACTACTGCTCATGCGCACTCGGGTCACTACTGCTCATGCGCACTCGGACTCACTACTGCTCATGCGCATTCGGGGTCACTACTGCGCATGCGCACACGGGCTCACTACTGCTCATGCGCACTCGGGGTCACTACTGCTCATGCGCACTCGGACTCACTACTGCTCATGCGCATTCGGGGTCACTACTGCGCATGCGCACTCGGACTCACTACTGCGGATGCGCGCTCGGGCTCACTACTGCGCATGCGCACACGGGCTCACTACTGCGCATGCGCGCACGGGCCCACTACTGCGCATGCGCACTCGGACTCACTACTGTGCATGCGCACTCGGGGTCACTACTGCTCATGCGCACTCGGGGTCACTACTGCTGATGCGCACTCGGACTCACTACTGCTCATGCGCACTCGGGGTCACTACTGCTCATGCGCACTCGGACTCACTACTGCTCATGCGCATTCGGGGTCACTACTGCGCATGCGCACTCGGACTCACTACTGCGGATGCGCGCTCGGGCTCACTACTGCGCATGCGAACACGGGCTCACTGCTACGCATGCGCGCACGGGCCCACTACTGCGCATGCGCACTCCGGCTCAGACCTGCACATGCGCATTCGATCTCACTTCTGCGCATGCGCACACGGGCTCACTACTGTGCATGCGCACTCGGGGTCACTACTGCTCATGCGCGCTCGGGCTCACTACTGCGGATGCGCGCTCGGGCTCACTACTGCGCATGCGCACCCGGGCTCACTACTGCTCATGCGCACTCGGGGTCACTACTGCTCATGCGCACTCGGACTCAAAACTGCTCATGCGCATTCGGGGTCACTACTGCTCATGCGCACTCGGACTCACTACTGCTCATGCGCACTTGGGGTCACTACTGCTCACGCGCACTCGGACTCACTACTGCTCATGCGCACAGGGGCGCACTACTGTGCACGCGCACTCGGGGTCACTACTGCTCATGCGTACTCGGACTCACTACTGCTCATGCGCACTCGGGCTCACTACTGTGCATGCGCACTCGGGGTCACTACTGCTCACGCGCACTCGGACTCACTACTGCTCATGCGCACTCGGGGTCACTACTGCTCACGCGCACTCGGACTCACTACTGCTCATGCGCACTCGGGCTCACTACTGCTCATGCGCACTCTGGTTCACTACTGCTCATGCGCAATCGGTCTCACTACTGCGGATGAACAATCGGGCTCACTACTGCGCATGCGCACTCCGGCTCAGACCTGCACATGCGCACAAGGACCCACTACTGCGGATGCGCAATCGGGCTCACTACTGTGCATGCGCACTCGGGGTCACTACTGCTCATGCGCACTCGGACTCACTACTGCGGATGCGCGCTCGGGCTCACTACTGCGCATGCGCACTGGGAGTCACTACTAAGTATGCGCAGTCCGGCTCACTACTGCTCATGCGCAATCGGACTCACTACTGCGCATGCGCGCTCCGGCTCACTACTGCGCATACGCGCTCGGGCCGCTACGGCGCATTCGCTCACGGGCTCACACTGTGCATGCACACTTGGGGTCACTACTGCGCATGCGCACTCTGGCTCACTACTGCGCATGCGCACTCCGGTCAGGCCTGTGCATGCGCACTCAGGATCACTACTGCGCATGCGCACTCTGGTTCACTACTGCTCATGCGCAATCGGTCTCACTACTGCGGATGAACAATCGGGCTCACTACTGCGCATGCGCACTCCGGCTCAGACCTGCACATGCGCACAAGGACCCACTACTGCGGATGCGCACTTGGGCTCACTACTGCTCATGCGCACTTGGGGTCACTACTGCTCACGCGCACTCGGACTCACTACTGCTCATGCGCACAGGGGCGCACTACTGTGCACGCGCACTCGGGGTCACTACTGCTCATGCGCACTCGGACTCACTACTGCTCATGCGCACTCGGACTCAAAACTGCTCATGCGCATTCGGGGTCACTACTGCGCATGCGCACTCCGGCTCAGACATGCACATGCGCACACGGACTCACTACTGCGGATGCGCACTCGGACTCACTACTGCTGATGCGCGCTCGGGCTCACTACTGCGCATGCGCACACGGGCTCACTACTGCGCATGCGCGCACGGGCCCACTACTGCGCATGCGAACTCCGGCTCAGACCTGCACATGCGCACACGGACTCACTACTGCGGATGCGCAATCGGGTTCACTACTGTGCATGCGCACTCGGGGTCACTACTGCTCATGCGCACTCCGGGTCACTACTGCTCATGCGCACTCGGACTCACTACTGCTCATGCGCACTTGGGGTCACTACTGCTCACGCGCACTCGGACTCACTACTGCTCATGCGCACAGGGGCGCACAACTGTGCACGCGCACTCGGGGTCACTACTGCTCATGCGCACTCGGACTCACTACTGCTCATGCGCACTCGGGCTCACTACTGTGCATGCGCACTCGGGGTCACTACTGCTCACGCGCACTCGGACTCACTACTGCTCATGCGCACTCGGGGTCGCTACTGCTCACGCGCACTCGGACTCACTACTGCTCATGCGCACTCGGGCTCACTACTGCTCATGCGCACTCGGGGTCACTACTGCTCATGCGCACTCGGACTCACTACTGCTCATGCGCACTCGGACTCACTACTGCGGATGCACAATCGGGCTCACTACTGCGCATGCGCACTCCGGCTCAGACCTGCACATGCGCACACAGCCTCACTACTGCGGATGCGCAATCGGGCTCACTACTGCTCATGCGCATTCGGGCTCACTACTGCGCATGCGCACACGGGCTCACTACTGCGCATGCGCGCACGGGCCCACTACTGCGCATGCGAACTCCGGCTCAGACCTGCACATGCGCACACGGACTTACTACTGCGGATGCGCAATCGGGCTCACTACTGTGCATGCGCACTCGGGGTCACTACTGCTCATGCGCACTCGGGGTCACTACTGCTCATGCGCACTCGGACTCACTACTGCTCATGCGCACTTGGGGTCACTACTGCCCACGCGCACTCGGACTCACTACTGCTCATGCGCACAGGGGCGCACTACTGTGCACGCGCACTCGGGGTCACTACTGCTCATGCGCACTCGGACTCACTACTGCTCATGCGCACTCGGGCTCACTACTGTGCATGCGCACTCGGGGTCACTACTGCTCACGCGCACTCGGACTCACTACTGCTCATGCGCACTCGGGGTCACTACTGCTCACGCGCACTCGGACTCACTACTGCTCATGCGCACTCGGGCTCACTACTGCTCATGCGCACTCGGGGTCACTACTGCTCATGCGCACTCGGACTCACTACTGCTCATGCGCACTCGGACTCACTACTGCGGATGCACAATCGGGCTCACTACTGCGCATGCGCACTCCGGCTCAGACCTGCACATGCGCACACAGCCTCACTACTGCGGATGCGCAATCGGGCTCACTACTGTGCATGCGCACTGAGGCGCACTACTGTGCACGCGCCCTCGGGGTCACTACTGCTCATGCGCACTCGGACTCACTACTGCTCATGCGCACTCGGACTCAAAACTGCTCATGCGCATTCGGGGTCACTACTGCGCATGCGCACTCGGACTCACTACTGCGCATGCGCGCACGGGCCCACTACTGCGCATGCGCACTCCGGCTCAGACCTGCACATGCGCACACGGACTCACTACTGCGGATGAGCAATCGGGCTCACTACTGCGGATGCGCGCTCGGGCTCACTACTGCGCATGCGCACCCGGGCTCACTACTGCGCATGCGCGCACGGGCCCACTACTGCGCATGCGCACTCCGGCTCAGACATGCACATGCGCACACGGACTCACTACTGCGGATGCGCAATCGGGCTCACTACTGTGCATGCGCACGCGGACTCACTACTGCTCATGCGCACTCGGGGTCACTACTGCTCATGCGCACTCGAACTCACTACTACTAATGCGCATTCGGGGCACTACTGCGCATGCGCACTCGGACTCACTACTGCCCATGCGCACTCGGGCTCACTACTGTGCATGCGCACTCGGGGTCACTACTGTTCATGCGCACTCGGACTCACTACTGCTCATGCGCACTCGGGGTCACTACTGCTCATGCGCACTCGGGGTCACTACTGTTCATGCGCACTCGGACTCACTACTACTCATGCGCACTCGGGGTCACTACTGCTCATGCGCACTCGGGGTCACTACTGCTCATGCGCACTCGGACTCACTACTGCTCATGCGCACTCGGGGTCACTACTACTCATGCACACTCGGGCTCACTAATGTTGATTGCGCACTCGGGGTCACTACTGCTCATGCGCACTCGGACTCACTACTGCTCATGCGCACTCGGGGTCACTACTGCTCATGCGCACTCGGACTCACTACTGCTCATGCGCATTCGGGGTCACTACTGCGCATGCGCACTCGGACTCACTACTGCGGATGCGCGCTCGGGCTCACTACTGCGCATGCGCACACGGGCTCACTACTGCGCATGCGCGCACGGGCCCACTACTGCGCATGCGCACTCCGGCTCAGACCTGCACATGCGCATTCGAGCTCACTTCTGCGCATGCGCACACGGGCTCACTACTGTGCATGCGCACTCGGGGTCACTACTGCTCATGCGCACTCGGGGTCACTACTGCTGATGCGCACTCGGACTCACTAGTGCTCATGCGCACTCGGGGTCACTACTGCTCATGCGCACTCGGACTCACTACTGCTCATGCGCATTCGGGGTCACTACTGAGCATGCGCACTCGGACTCACTACTGCGGATGCGCGCTCGGGCTCACTACCGCGCATGCGCACACGGTCTCACTACTGCGCATGCGCGCACGGGCCCATTACTGCGTATGCGCACTCCGGCTCAGAGCTGCACATGCGCAATCGGACTCACTACTGCGCATGCGCGCTCGGGCTCACTACTGCGGATGCGCGCTCGGGCTCACTACTGCGCATGCGCGCAAGGGCCCACTACTGCGCATGCGCACTCGGGGTCACTACTGCTCATGCGCACTCGGGGTCACTACTGCTGATGCGCACTCGGACTCACTACTGCTCATGCGCACTCGGGGTCACTACTGCTCATGCGCACTCGGACTCACTACTGCTCATGCGCATTCGGGGTCACTACTGCGCATGCGCACTCGGACTCACTACTGCGGATGCGCGCTCGGGCTCACTACTGCGCATGCGAACACGGGCTCACTGCTACGCATGCGCGCACGGGCCCACTACTGCGCATGCGCACTCCGGCTCAGACCTGCACATGCGCATTCGATCTCACTTCTGCGCATGCGCACACGGGCTCACTACTGTGCATGCGCACTCGGGGTCACTACTGCTCATGCGCGCTCGGGCTCACTACTGCGGATGCGCGCTCGGGCTCACTACTGCGCATGCGCACCCGGGCTCACTACTGCTCATGCGCACTCGGGGTCACTACTGCTCATGCGCACTCGGACTCAAAACTGCTCATGCGCATTCGGGGTCACTACTGCGCATGCGCACTCGGACTCACTACTGTGCATGCGCACTCGGGGTCACTACTGCTCATGCGCACTCGGGGTCACTACTGCTGATGCGCACTCGGACTCACTACTGCTCATGCGCACTCGGGGTCACTACTGCTCATGCGCACTCGGACTCACTACTGCTCATGCGCATTCGGGGTCACTACTGAGCATGCGCACTCGGACTCACTACTACGGATGCGCGCTCGGGCTCACTACTGCGCATGCGCACACGGTCTCACTACTGCGCATGCGCGCACGGGCCCATTACTGCGCATGCGCACTCCGGCTCAGAGCTGCACATGCGCAATCGGACTCACTACTGCGCATGCGCGCTCGGGCTCAGACCTGCACATGCGCACACGGACTCACTACTGCGGATGCGCAATCGGGTTCACTACTGCGCATGCGCAGTCCGGCTCAGACCTGCACATGCGCATTCGAGCTCACTTCTGCGCATGCGCACTCGGTCTCACTACTGCTCATGCGCACTTGGGGTCACTACTGCTCATGCGCACTCGGACTCACTACTGCTCATGCGCATTCGGGGTCACTACTGCTCATGCGCACTCCGACTCACTACTGCTCATGCGCACTCGGACTCACTACTGCTCATGCGCATTCGGGGTCACTACTGCGCATGCGCACTCGGACTCACTACTGCGGATGCGCGCTCGGGCTCACTACTGCGCATGCGCACACGGGCCCACTACTGCGCATGCGCACTCCGGCTCAGACCTGCACATGCGCATTCGATCTCACTTCTGCGCATGCGCACACGGGCTCACTACTGTGCATGCGCACTCGGGGTCACTACTGCTCATGCGCGCTCGGGCTCACTACTGCGGATGCTCGCTCGGGCTCACTACTGCGCATGCGCACCCGGGCTCACTACTGCTCATGCGCACTCGGGGTCACTACTGCTCATGCGCACTCGGACTCAAAACTGCTCATGCGCATTCGGGGTCACTACTGTGCATGCGCACTCGGACTCACTACTGCGGATGCGCGCTGGGGCTCACTACTGCGCATGCGCACACGGGCTCACTACTGCGCATGCGCGCACGGGCCCACTACTGCGCATGCGCACTCCGGTTCAGACCTGCACATGCGCATTCGAGCTCACTTCTGCGCATGCGCACACGGGCTCACTACTGTGCATGCGCACTCGGGGTCACTACTGCTCATGCGCACTCGGGGTCACTACTGCTGATGCGCACTCGGACTCACTACTGCTCATGCGCACTCGGGGTAACTACTGCTCATGCGCACTCGGACTCACTACTGCTCATGCGCATTCGGGGTCACTACTGAGCATGCGCACTCGGACTCACTACTGCGGATGCGCGCTCGGGCTCACTACTGCGCATGCGCACACGGTCTCACTACTGCGCATGCGCGCACGGGCCCATTACTGCGCATGCGCACTCCGGCTCAGAGCTGCACATGCGCAATCGGACTCAGTACTGCGCATGCGCGCTCGGGCTCAGACCTGCACATGCGCACACGGACTCACTACTGCGGATGCGCAATCGGGCTCAGTACTGCGCATGCGCAGTCCGGCTCAGACCTGCACATGCGCATTCCAGCTCACTTCTGCGCATGCGCACTCGGACTCACTACTGCTCATGCGCACTCGGGGTCACTACTGCTCATGCGCACTCGGACTCACTACTGCTCATGCGCATTCGGGGTCACTACTGCTCATGCGCACTCGGACTCACTACTGCTCATGCGCATTCGGGGTCACTACTGCGCATGCGCACTCGAACTCACTACTGCGGATGCGCGCTCGGGCTCACTACTGCGCATGCGAACACGGGCTCACTGCTACGCATGCGCGCACGGGCCCACTACTGCGCATGCGCACTCCGGCTCAGACCTGCACATGCGCATTCGATCTCACTTCTGCGCATGCGCACACGGGCTCACTACTGTGCATGCGCACTCGGGGTCACTACTGCTCATGCGCACTCGGGGTCACTACTGCTCATGCGCACTTGGACTCACTACTGCTCATGCGCACTCGGGGTCACTACTACTCATGCACACTCGGGCTCACTAATGTGCTTGCGCACTCGGGGTCACTACTGCTCATGCGCACTCGGACTCACTACTGCTCATGCGCACTCGGGGTCACTACTGCTCATGCGCACTCGGACTCACTACTGCTCATGCGCACTCGGGGTCACTACTGCTCATGCGCACTCGGACTCACTACTGCTCATGCGCATTCGGGGTCACTACTGCGGATGCGCACTCGGACTCACTACTGCGGATGCGCGCTCGGGCTCACTAATGCGCATGCGCACACGGGCTCACTACTGCGCATGCGCGCACGGGCCCACTACTGCGCATGCGCACTCCGGCTCAGACCTGCACATGCGCATTCGAGCTCACTTCTGCGCATGCGCACACGGGCTCACTACTGTGCATGCGCACTCGGGGTCACTACTGCTCATGCGCACTCGGGGTCACTACTGCTGATGCGCACTCGGACTCACTACTGCTCATGCGCACTCGGGGTCACTACTGCTCATGCGCACTCGGACTCACTACTGCTCATGCGCATTCGGGGTCACTACTGAGCATGCGCACTCGGACTCACTACTGCGGATGCGCGCTCGGGCTCACTACTGCGCATGCGCACACGGTCTCACTACTGCGCATGCGCGCACGGGCCCACTACTGCGCATGCGCACTCCGGCTCAGACCTGCACATGCGCATTCGAGCTCACTACTGCTCATGCGCACTCGGGGTCACTACTGCTGATGCGCACTCGGACTCACTACTGCTCATGCGCACTCGGGGTCACTACTGCTCATGCGCACTCGGACTCACTACTGCTCATGCGCACTCGGGGTCACTACTGCTCATGCGCACTCGGACTCACTACTGCTCATGCGCATTCGGGGTCACTACTGCGCATGCGCACTCGGACTCACTACTGCGGATGCGCGCTCGGGCTCACTACTGCGCATGCGAACACGGGCTCACTGCTACGCATGCGCGCACGGGCCCACTACTGCGCATGCGCACTCCGGCTCAGACCTGCACATGCGCATTCGATCTCACTTCTGCGCATGCGCACACGGGCTCACTACTGTGCATGCGCACTCGGGGTCACTACTGCTCATGCGCGCTCGGGCTCACTACTGCGGATGCGCGCTCGGGCTCACTACTGCGCATGCGCACCCGGGCTCACTACTGCTCATGCGCACTCGGGGTCACTACTGCTCATGCGCACTCGGACTCAAAACTGCTCATGCGCATTCGGGGTCACTACTGTGCATGCGCACTCGGACTCACTACTGCGGATGCGCGCTGGGGCTCACTACTGCGCATGCGCACACGGGCTCACTACTGCGCATGCGCGCACGGGCCCACTACTGCCCATGCGCACTCCGGCTCAGACCTGCACATGCGCATTCGAGTTCACTTCTGCGCATGCGCACACGGGCTCACTACTGTGCATGCGCACTCGGGGTCACTACTGCTGATGCGCACTCGGACTCACTACTGCTTATGCGCACTCGGGGTCACTACTGCTCACGCGCACTCGGACTCAAAGCTGCTCATGCGCATTCGGGGTCACTACTGTGCATGCGCACTCGGACTCACTACTGCGGATGCGCAATCGGGCTCACTACTGTGCATGCGCACTCGGGGTCACTACTGCTCATGCGCACTCGGACTCACTACTGCTCATGCGCACTCGGGGTCGCTACTGCTCATGCGCACTCGGGCTCACTACTGTGCATGCGCACTCGGGGTCACTACTGCTCATGCGCACTCGGACACACTTCTGCTCATGCACATTCGGGGTCACTACTGCGCATGCGCACTCGGACTCACTACTGCGGATGCGCGTTCGGGCTCACTACTGCGCATGCGCACACGGGCTCACTACTGCGGATGCGCGCTCGGGCTCACTACTGCGCATGCGCACACGGGCTGACTACTGCGCATGCGCGCACGGGCCCACTACTGCGCATGCGCACTCGGACTCACTACTGTGCATGCGCACTCGGGGTCACTACTGCTCATGCGCACTCGGGGTCACTACTGCTGATGCGCACTCGGACTCACTACTGCTCATGCGCACTCGGGGTCACTACTGCTCATGCGCACTCGGACTCACTACTGCTCATGCGCATTCGGGGTCACTACTGAGCATGCGCACTCGGACTCACTACTGCGGATGCGCGCTCGGGCTCACTACTGCGCATGCGCACACGGTCTCACTACTGCGCATGCGCGCACGGGCCCATAACTGCGCATGCGCACTCCGGCTCAGAGCTGCACATGCGCACTCGGACTCACTACTGCTCATGCGCATTCGGGGTCACTACTGCGCATGCGCACACGGGCTCACTACTGCTCATGCGCACTCGGGGTCACTACTGCTCATGGGCACTCGGACTCACTACTGCTCATGCGCATTCGGGGTCACTACTGCGCATGCGCACTCGGACTCACTACTGCGGATGCGCGCTCGGGCTCACTACTGCGCATGCGCACACGGGCTCACTACTGCGCATGCGCGCACGGGCCCACTACTGCGCATGCGCACTCCGGCTCAGACCTGCACATGCGCATTCGAGCTCACTTCTGCGCATGCGCACACGGGCTCACTACTGTGCATGCGCACTCGGGGTCACTACTGCTCATGCGCACTCGGGGTCACTACTGCTGATGCGCACTCGGACTCACTACTGCTCATGCGCACTCGGGGTCACTACTGCTCATGCGCACTCGGACTCACTACTGCTCATGCGCATTCGGGGTCACTACTGAGCATGCGCACTCGGACTCACTACTACGGATGCGCGCTCGGGCTCACTACTGCGCATGCGCACACGGTCTCACTACTGCGCATGCGCACACGGTCTCACTACTGCGCATGCGCGCACGGGCCCATTACTGCGCATGCGCACTCCGGCTCAGAGCTGCACATGCGCACTCGGACTCACTACTGCTCATGCGCATTCGGGGTCACTACTGCGCATGCGCACACGGGCTCACTACTGCTCATGCGCACTCGGGGTCACTACTGCTCATGGGCACTCGGACTCACTACTGCTCATGCGCATTCGGGGTCACTACTGCGCATGCGCACTCGGACTCACTACTGCGGATGCGCGCTCGGGCTCACTACTGCGCATGCGCACACGGGCTCACTACTGCGCATGCGCGCACGGGCCCACTACTGCGCATGCGCACTCCGGCTCAGACCTGCACATGCGCATTCGAGCTCACTTCTGCGCATGCGCACACGGGCTCACTACTGTGCATGCGCACTCGGGGTCACTACTGCTCATGCGCACTCGGGGTCACTACTGCTGATGCGCACTCGGACTCACTACTGCTCATGCGCACTCGGGGTCACTACTGCTCATGCGCACTCGGACTCACTACTGCTCATGCGCATTCGGGGTCACTACTGAGCATGCGCACTCGGACTCACTACTACGGATGCGCGCTCGGGCTCACTACTGCGCATGCGCACACGGTCTCACTACTGCGCATGCGCGCACGGGCCCATTACTGCGCATGCGCACTCCGGCTCAGAGCTGCACATGCGCAATCGGACTCACTACTGCGCATGCGCGCTCGGGCTCAGACCTGCACATGCGCACACGGACTCACTACTGCGGATGCGCAATCGGGCTCACTACTGCGCATGCGCAGTCCGGCTCAGACCTGCACATGCGCATTCGAGCTCACTTCTGCGCATGCGCACTCGGACTCACTACTGCTCATGCGCATTCGGGGTCACTACTGAGCATGCGCACTCGGACTCACTACTGCGGATGCGCGCTCGGGCTCACTACTGCGCATGCGCACACGGTCTCACTACTGCGCATGCGCGCACGGGCCCATTACTGCGCATGCGCACTCCGGCTCAGAGCTGCACATGCGCAATCGGACTCAGTACTGCGCATGCGCGCTCGGGCTCAGACCTGCACATGCGCACACGGACTCACTACTGCGGATGCGCAATCGGGCTCAGTACTGCGCATGCGCAGTCCGGCTCAGACCTGCACATGCACATTCCAGCTCACTTCTGCGCATGCGCACTCGGACTCACTACTGCTCATGCGCACTCGGGGTCACTACTGCTCATGCGCACTCGGACTCACTACTGCTCATGCGCATTCGGGGTCACTACTGCTCATGCGCACTCGGACTCACTACTGCTCATGCGCATTCGGGGTCACTACTGCGCATGCGCACTCGAACTCACTACTGCGGATGCGCGCTCGGGCTCACTACTGCGCATGCGAACACGGGCTCACTGCTACGCATGCGCGCACGGGCCCACTACTGCGCATGCGCACTCCGGCTCAGACCTGCACATGCGCATTCGATCTCACTTCTGCGCATGCGCACACGGGCTCACTACTGTGCATGCGCACTCGGGGTCACTACTGCTCATGCGCACTCGGGGTCACTACTGCTCATGCGCACTTGGACTCACTACTGCTCATGCGCACTCGGGGTCACTACTACTCATGCACACTCGGGCTCACTAATGTGCTTGCGCACTCGGGGTCACTACTGCTCATGCGCACTCGGACTCACTACTGCTCATGCGCACTCGGGGTCACTACTGCTCATGCGCACTCGGACTCACTACTGCTCATGCGCACTCGGGGTCACTACTGCTCATGCGCACTCGGACTCACTACTGCTCATGCGCATTCGGGGTCACTACTGCGGATGCGCACTCGGACTCACTACTGCGGATGCGCGCTCGGGCTCACTAATGCGCATGCGCACACGGGCTCACTACTGCGCATGCGCGCACGGGCCCACTACTGCGCATGCGCACTCCGGCTCAGACCTGCACATGCGCATTCGAGCTCACTTCTGCGCATGCGCACACGGGCTCACTACTGTGCATGCGCACTCGGGGTCACTACTGCTCATGCGCACTCGGGGTCACTACTGCTGATGCGCACTCGGACTCACTACTGCTCATGCGCACTCGGGGTCACTACTGCTCATGCGCACTCGGACTCACTACTGCTCATGCGCATTCGGGGTCACTACTGAGCATGCGCACTCGGACTCACTACTGCGGATGCGCGCTCGGGCTCACTACTGCGCATGCGCACACGGTCTCACTACTGCGCATGCGCGCACGGGCCCACTACTGCGCATGCGCACTCCGGCTCAGACCTGCACATGCGCATTCGAGCTCACTACTGCTCATGCGCACTCGGGGTCACTACTGCTGATGCGCACTCGGACTCACTACTGCTCATGCGCACTCGGGGTCACTACTGCTCATGCGCACTCGGACTCACTACTGCTCATGCGCACTCGGGGTCACTACTGCTCATGCGCACTCGGACTCACTACTGCTCATGCGCATTCGGGGTCACTACTGCGCATGCGCACTCGGACTCACTACTGCGGATGCGCGCTCGGGCTCACTACTGCGCATGCGAACACGGGCTCACTGCTACGCATGCGCGCACGGGCCCACTACTGCGCATGCGCACTCCGGCTCAGACCTGCACATGCGCATTCGATCTCACTTCTGCGCATGCGCACACGGGCTCACTACTGTGCATGCGCACTCGGGGTCACTACTGCTCATGCGCGCTCGGGCTCACTACTGCGGATGCGCGCTCGGGCTCACTACTGCGCATGCGCACCCGGGCTCACTACTGCTCATGCGCACTCGGGGTCACTACTGCTCATGCGCACTCGGACTCAAAACTGCTCATGCGCATTCGGGGTCACTACTGTGCATGCGCACTCGGACTCACTACTGCGGATGCGCGCTGGGGCTCACTACTGCGCATGCGCACACGGGCTCACTACTGCGCATGCGCGCACGGGCCCACTACTGCCCATGCGCACTCCGGCTCAGACCTGCACATGCGCATTCGAGTTCACTTCTGCGCATGCGCACACGGGCTCACTACTGTGCATGCGCACTCGGGGTCACTACTGCTGATGCGCACTCGGACTCACTACTGCTTATGCGCACTCGGGGTCACTACTGCTCACGCGCACTCGGACTCAAAGCTGCTCATGCGCATTCGGGGTCACTACTGTGCATGCGCACTCGGACTCACTACTGCGGATGCGCAATCGGGCTCACTACTGTGCATGCGCACTCGGGGTCACTACTGCTCATGCGCACTCGGACTCACTACTGCTCATGCGCACTCGGGGTCGCTACTGCTCATGCGCACTCGGGCTCACTACTGTGCATGCGCACTCGGGGTCACTACTGCTCATGCGCACTCGGACACACTTCTGCTCATGCACATTCGGGGTCACTACTGCGCATGCGCACTCGGACTCACTACTGCGGATGCGCGTTCGGGCTCACTACTGCGCATGCGCACACGGGCTCACTACTGCGGATGCGCGCTCGGGCTCACTACTGCGCATGCGCACACGGGCTCACTACTGCGCATGCGCGCACGGGCCCACTACTGCGCATGCGCACTCGGACTCACTACTGTGCATGCGCACTCGGGGTCACTACTGCTCATGCGCACTCGGGGTCACTACTGCTGATGCGCACTCGGACTCACTACTGCTCATGCGCACTCGGGGTCACTACTGCTCATGCGCACTCGGACTCACTACTGCTCATGCGCATTCGGGGTCACTACTGAGCATGCGCACTCGGACTCACTACTGCGGATGCGCGCTCGGGCTCACTACTGCGCATGCGCACACGGTCTCACTACTGCGCATGCGCGCACGGGCCCATTACTGCGCATGCGCACTCCGGCTCAGAGCTGCACATGCGCACTCGGACTCACTACTGCTCATGCGCATTCGGGGTCACTACTGCGCATGCGCACACGGGCTCACTACTGCTCATGCGCACTCGGGGTCACTACTGCTCATGCGCACTCGGACTCACTACTGCTCATGCGCATTCGGGGTCACTACTGTGCATGCGCACTCGGACTCACTACTGCGGATGCGCGCTGGGGCTCACTACTGCGCATGCGCACACGGGCTCACTACTGCGCATGCGCGCACGGGCCCACTACTGCGCATGCGCACTCCGGTTCAGACCTGCACATGCGCATTCGAGCTCACTTCTGCGCATGCGCACACGGGCTCACTACTGTGCATGCGCACTCGGGGTCACTACTGCTCATGCGCACTCGGGGTCACTACTGCTGATGCGCACTCGGACTCACTACTGCTCATGCGCACTCGGGGTAACTACTGCTCATGCGCACTCGGACTCACTACTGCTCATGCGCATTCGGGGTCACTACTGAGCATGCGCACTCGGACTCACTACTGCGGATGCGCGCTCGGGCTCACTACTGCGCATGCGCACACGGTCTCACTACTGCGCATGCGCGCACGGGCCCATTACTGCGCATGCGCACTCCGGCTCAGAGCTGCACATGCGCAATCGGACTCACTACTGCGCATGCGCGCTCGGGCTCAGACCTGCACATGCGCACACGGACTCACTACTGCGGATGCGCAATCGGGCTCAGTACTGCGCATGCGCAGTCCGGCTCAGACCTGCACATGCGCATTCCAGCTCGCTTCTGCGCATGCGCACTCGGACTCACTACTGCTCATGCGCACTCGGGGTCACTACTGCTCATGCGCACTCGGACTCACTACTGCTCATGCGCATTCGGGGTCACTACTGCTCATGCGCACTCGGACTCACTACTGCTCATGCGCATTCGGGGTCACTACTGCGCATGCGCACTCGAACTCACTACTGCGGATGCGCGCTCGGGCTCACTACTGCGCATGCGAACACGGGCTCACTGCTACGCATGCGCGCACGGGCCCACTACTGCGCATGCGCACTCCGGCTCAGACCTGCACATGCGCATTCGATCTCACTTCTGCGCATGCGCACACGGGCTCACTACTGTGCATGCGCACTCGGGGTCACTACTGCTCATGCGCACTCGGGGTCACTACTGCTCATGCGCACTTGGACTCACTACTGCTCATGCGCACTCGGGGTCACTACTACTCATGCACACTCGGGCTCACTAATGTGCTTGCGCACTCGGGGTCACTACTGCTCATGCGCACTCGGACTCACTACTGCTCATGCGCACTCGGGGTCACTACTGCTCATGCGCACTCGGACTCACTACTGCTCATGCGCACTCGGGGTCACTACTGCTCATGCGCACTCGGACTCACTACTGCTCATGCGCATTCGGGGTCACTACTGCGGATGCGCACTCGGACTCACTACTGCGGATGCGCGCTCGGGCTCACTAATGCGCATGCGCACACGGGCTCACTACTGCGCATGCGCGCACGGGCCCACTACTGCGCATGCGCGCTCCGGCTCAGACCTGCACATGCGCATTCGAGCTCACTTCTGCGCATGCGCACACGGGCTCACTACTGTGCATGCGCACTCGGGGTCACTACTGCTCATGCGCACTCGGGGTCACTACTGCTGATGCGCACTCGGACTCACTACTGCTCATGCGCACTCGGGGTCACTACTGCTCATGCGCACTCGGACTCACTACTGCTCATGCGCATTCGGGGTCACTACTGAGCATGCGCACTCGGACTCACTACTGCGGATGCGCGCTCGGGCTCACTACTGCGCATGCGCACACGGTCTCACTACTGCGCATGCGCGCACGGGCCCATTACTGCGCATGCGCACTCATGCTCAGAGCTGCACATGCGCAATCGGACTCACTACTGCGCATGCGCGCTCGGGCTCACTACTGCGGATGCGCGCTCGGGCTCACTACTGCGCATGCGCACCCGGGCTCACTACTGCGCATGCGCGCACGGGCCCACCACTGCGCATGCGCACTCCGGCTCAGATCTGCACATGCGCACACGGGCTCACTACTGCTCATGCGCACTCGGGGTCACTACTGCTCACGCGGACTCGGACTCACTACTGCTCATGCGCACTCGGGCTCACTACTGTGCACGCGCACTCGGGGTCACTACTGCTCATGCGCACTCGGACTCACTACTGCTCCTGCGCACTCAGGCTCACTACTGTGCATGCGCACTCGGGGTCACTACTGCTCACGCGCACTCGGACTCACTACTGCTCATGCGCACTCGGGGTCACTACTGCTCATGCGCACTCGGACTCACTACTGCTCATGCGCGTTCGGGGTCACTACTGCTCATGCGCACTCGGGCTCACTACTGTGCATGCGCACTCGGGGTCACTACTGCTCATGCGCACTCGGACTCACATCTGCTCATGCGCATTCGGGGTCACTACTGCGCATGCGCACTCGGACTCACTACTGCGGATGCGCGTTCGGGCTCACTACTGCGCATGCGCACACGGGCTCACTACTGCGCATGCGCGCAAGGGCCCACTACTGCGCATGCGCACTCCGGCTCAGACCTGCACATGCGCATTCGAGCTCACTTCTGCGCATGCGCACACGGGCTCACTACTGTGCATGCGCACACGGGCTCACTACTGTGCATGCGCACTCGGGGTCACTACTACTCATGCACACTCGGGCTCACTAATGTGCATGCGCACTCGGGGTCACTACTGCTCATGCGCACTCGGACTCACTACTGCTCATGCGCACTCGGGATCGCTACTGCTCATGCGCACTCGGACTCACTACTGCTCATGCGCATTCGGGGTCACTACTGCGCATGCGCACTCGGACTCACTACTGCGGATGCGCGCTCGGGCTCACTACTGCGCATGCGCACACGGGCTCACTACTGCGCATGCGCGCACGGGCCCACTACTGCGCATGCGCACTCCGGCTCAGACCTGCACATGCGCATTCGAGCTCACTTCTGCGCATGCGCACACGGGCTCACTACTGTGCATGCGCGCTCGGGGTCACTACTGCTCATGCGCACTCGGGGTCACTACAGCTGATGCGCACACGGGCTCACTACTGCGCATGCGCAGTCCGGCTCAGACCTGCACATGCGCATTCGAGCTCACTTCTGCGCATGCGCACACGGGCTCACTACTGTGCATGCGCACTCGGGGTCACTACTACTCATGCACGCTCGGGCTCACTAATGTGCATGCGCACTCGGGGTCACTACTGCTCATGCGCACTCGGACTCACTACTGCTCATGCGCACTCGGGGTCACTACTGCACATGCGCACTCGGACTCACTACTGCTCATGCGCACTCGGGGTCACTACTACTCATGCACACTCGGGCTCACTAATGTGCTTGCGCACTCGGGGTCACTACTGCTCATGCGCACTCGGACTCACTACTGCTCATGCGCACTCGGGGTCACTACTGCTCATGCGCACTCGGACTCACTACTGCTCATGCGCACTCGGGGTCACTACTGCTCATGCGCACTCGGACTCACTACTGCTCATGCGCATTCGGGGTCACTACTGCGGATGCGCACTCGGACTCACTACTGCGGATGCGCGCTCGGGCTCACTAATGCGCATGCGCACACGGGCTCACTACTGCGCATGCGCGCACGGGCCCACTACTGCGCATGCGCGCTCCGGCTCAGACCTGCACATGCGCATTCGAGCTCACTTCTGCGCATGCGCACACGGGCTCACTACTGTGCATGCGCACTCGGGGTCACTACTGCTCATGCGCACTCGGGGTCACTACTGCTGATGCGCACTCGGACTCACTACTGCTCATGCGCACTCGGGGTCACTACTGCTCATGCGCACTCGGACTCACTACTGCTCATGCGCATTCGGGGTCACTACTGAGCATGCGCACTCGGACTCACTACTGCGGATGCGCGCTCGGGCTCACTACTGCGCATGCGCACACGGTCTCACTACTGCGCATGCGCGCACGGGCCCATTACTGCGCATGCGCACTCATGCTCAGAGCTGCACATGCGCAATCGGACTCACTACTGCGCATGCGCGCTCGGGCTCACTACTGCGGATGCGCGCTCGGGCTCACTACTGCGCATGCGCACCCGGGCTCACTACTGCGCATGCGCGCACGGGCCCACCACTGCGCATGCGCACTCCGGCTCAGATCTGCACATGCGCACACGGGCTCACTACTGCTCATGCGCACTCGGGGTCACTACTGCGCACGCGGACTCGGACTCACTACTGCTCATGCGCACTCGGGCTCACTACTGTGCACGCGCACTCGGGGTCACTACTGCTCATGCGCACTCGGACTCACTACTGCTCCTGCGCACTCAGGCTCACTACTGTGCATGCGCACTCGGGGTCACTACTGCTCACGCGCACTCGGACTCACTACTGCTCATGCGCACTCGGGGTCACTACTGCTCATGCGCACTCGGACTCACTACTGCTCATGCGCGTTCGGGGTCACTACTGCTCATGCGCACTCGGGCTCACTACTGTGCATGCGCACTCGGGGTCACTACTGCTCATGCGCACTCGGACTCACATCTGCTCATGCGCATTCGGGGTCACTACTGCGCATGCGCACTCGGACTCACTACTGCGGATGCGCGTTCGGGCTCACTACTGCGCATGCGCACACGGGCTCACTACTGCGCATGCGCGCAAGGGCCCACTACTGCGCATGCGCACTCCGGCTCAGACCTGCACATGCGCATTCGAGCTCACTTCTGCGCATGCGCACACGGGCTCACTACTGTGCATGCGCACACGGGCTCACTACTGTGCATGCGCACTCGGGGTCACTACTACTCATGCACACTCGGGCTCACTAATGTGCATGCGCACTCGGGGTCACTACTGCTCATGCGCACTCGGACTCACTACTGCTCATGCGCACTCGGGATCGCTACTGCTCATGCGCACTCGGACTCACTACTGCTCATGCGCATTCGGGGTCACTACTGCGCATGCGCACTCGGACTCACTACTGCGGATGCGCGCTCGGGCTCACTACTGCGCATGCGCACACGGGCTCACTACTGCGCATGCGCGCACGGGCCCACTACTGCGCATGCGCACTCCGGCTCAGACCTGCACATGCGCATTCGAGCTCACTTCTGCGCATGCGCACACGGGCTCACTACTGTGCATGCGCGCTCGGGGTCACTACTGCTCATGAGCACTCGGGGTCACTACAGCTGATGCGCACACGGGCTCACTACTGCGCATGCGCAGTCCGGCTCAGACCTGCACATGCGCATTCGAGCTCACTTCTGCGCATGCGCACACGGGCTCACTACTGTGCATGCGCACTCGGGGTCACTACTACTCATGCACGCTCGGGCTCACTAATGTGCATGCGCACTCGGGGTCACTACTGCTCATGCGCACTCGGACTCACTACTGCTCATGCGCACTCGGGGTCACTACTGCACATGCGCACTCGGACTCACTACTGCTCATGCGCATTCGGGGTCACTACTGCGCATGCGCACTCGGACTCACTACTGCGGATGCGCGCTCGGGCTCACTACTGCGCATGCGCACACGGGCTCACTACTGCGCATGCGCGCACGGGCCCACTACTGCGCATGCGCTCTCCGGCTCAGACCTGCACATGCGCATTCGAGCTCACTTCTGCGCATGCGCACACGGGCTCACTACTGTGCATGCGCACTCGGACTCACTACTGCTCATGCGCACTCGGGGTCGCTACTGCGCATTCGCTCACGGGCTCACACTGTGCATGCACACTTGGGGTCACTACTGCGCATGCGCACTCTGGCTCACTACTGCGCATGCGCACTCCGGTCAGGCCTGTGCATGCACACTCGGGCTCACTGCTGCGCATGCGCACTCCGGTTCACTACTGCTCATGCGCACTCGGGCTCACTACTGCGGATGCACAATCGGGCTCACTACTGCGCATGCGCACTCGGGGTCACTACTGCTGATGCGCACTCGGACTCACTACTGCTCATGCGCACTCGGGGTCACTACTGCTCATGCGCACTCGGGGTCACTACTGCTCATGCGCGCACGGGCCCACTACTGCGCATGCGCACTCCGGCTCAGACCTGCACATGCGCATTCGAGCTCACTTCTGCGCATGCGCACACGGGCTCACTACTGTGCATGCGCACACGGGCTCACTACTGTGCATGCGCACTCGGGGTCACTACTACTCATGCACACTCGGGCTCACTAATGTGCATGCGCACTCGGGGTCACTACTGCTCATGCGCACTCGGACTCACTACTGCTCATGCGCACTCGGGGTCGCTACTGCTCATGCGCACTCGGACTCACTACTGCTCATGCGCATTCGGGGTCACTACTGCGCATGCGCACTCGGACTCACTACTGCGGATGCGCGCTCGGGCTCACTACTGCGCATGCGCACACGGGCCCACTACTGCGCATGCGCGCACGGGCCCACTACTCCGCATGCGCACTCCGGCTCAGACCTGCACATGCGCACACGGACTCACTACTGCCCATGCACACTCGGGGTCACTACTGGTCATGCGCACTCGAACTCACTACTACTGATGCGCATTCGGGGACACTACTGCGCATGCGCGCACGGGCCCACTACTGCGCATGCGCACTCCGGCTCAGACCTGCACATGCGCACACGGACTCACTACTGCGGATGCGCAATCGGGCTCACTACTGCGGATGCGCGCTCGGGCTCATTACTGCGCATGCCCACCCGGGCTCACTACTGCGCATGCGCGCACGGGCCCACTACTGCGCATGCGCACTCCGGCTCAGACCTGCACATATGCATTCGGGCTCACTTCTGCGCATGCGCACTCGGACTCACTACTGCTCATGCGCACTCGGGGTCACTACTGCTCATGCGCACTCGGACTCACTACTGCTCATGCGCATTCGGGGTCACTACTGCGCATGCGCACTCGGACTCACTACTGCGGATGCGCGCTCGGGCTCACTACTGCGCATGCGAACACGGGCTCACTGCTACGCATGCGCGCACGGGCCCACTACTGCGCATGCGCACTCCGGCTCAGACCTGCACATGCGCATTCGATCTCACTTCTGCGCATGCGCACACGGGCTGACTACTGTGCATGCGCACTCGGGGTCACTACTGCTCATGCGCGCTCGGGCTCACTACTGCGGATGCGCGCTCGGGCTCACTACTGCGCATGCGCACCCGGGCTCACTACTGCTCATGCGCACTCGGGGTCACTACTGCTCATGCGCACTCGGACTCAAAACTGCTCATGCGCATTCGGGGTCACTACTGTGCATGCGCACTCGGACTCACTACTGCGGATGCGCGCTGGGGCTCACTACTGCGCATGCGCACACGGGCTCACTACTGCGCATGCGCGCACGGGCCCACTACTGCCCATGCGCACTCCGGCTCAGACCTGCACCTGCGCATTCGAGTTCACTTCTGCGCATGCGCACACGGGCTCACTACTGTGCATGCGCACTCGGGGTCACTACTGCTGATGCGCACTCGGACTCACTACTGCTTATGCGCACTCGGGGTCACTACTGCTCACGCGCACTCGGACTCAAAGCTGCTCATGCGCATTCGGGGTCACTACTGTGCATGCGCACTCGGACTCACTACTGCGGATGCGCAATCGGGCTCACTACTGTGCATGCGCACTCGGGGTCACTACTGCTCATGCGCACTCGGACTCACTACTGCTCATGCGCACTCGGGGTCGCTACTGCTCATGCGCACTCGGGCTCACTACTGTGCATGCGCACTCGGGGTCACTACTGCTCATGCGCACTCGGACACACTTCTGCTCATGCACATTCGGGGTCACTACTGCGCATGCGCACTCGGACTCACTACTGCGGATGCGCGTTCGGGCTCACTACTGCGCATGCGCACACGGGCTCACTACTGCGGATGCGCGCTCGGGCTCACTACTGCGCATGCGCACACGGGCTCACTACTGCGCATGCGCGCACGGGCCCACTACTGCGCATGCGCACTCGGACTCACTACTGTGCATGCGCACTCGGGGTCACTACTGCTCATGCGCACTCGGGGTCACTACTGCTGATGCGCACTCGGACTCACTACTGCTCATGCGCACTCGGGGTCACTACTGCTCATGCGCACTCGGACTCACTACTGCTCATGCGCATTCGGGGTCACTACTGAGCATGCGCACTCGGACTCACTACTGCGGATGCGCGCTCGGGCTCACTACTGCGCATGCGCACACGGTCTCACTACTGCGCATGCGCGCACGGGCCCATTACTGCGCATGCGCACTCCGGCTCAGAGCTGCACATGCGCACTCGGACTCACTACTGCTCATGCGCATTCGGGGTCACTACTGCGCATGCGCACACGGGCTCACTACTGCTCATGCGCACTCGGGGTCACTACTGCTCATGCGCACTCGGACTCACTACTGCTCATGCGCATTCGGGGTCACTACTGCGCATGCGCACTCGGACTCACTACTGCGGATGCGCGCTCGGGCTCACTACTGCGCATGCGCACACGGGCTCACTACTGCGCATGCGCGCACGGGCCCACTACTGCGCATGCGCACTCCGGCTCAGACCTGCACATGCGCATTCGAGCTCACTTCTGCGCATGCGCACACGGGCTCACTACTGTGCATGCGCACTCGGGGTCACTACTGCTCATGCGCACTCGGGGTCACTACTGCTGATGCGCACTCGGACTCACTACTGCTCATGCGCACTCGGGGTCACTACTGCTCATGCGCACTCGGACTCACTACTGCTCATGCGCATTCGGGGTCACTACTGAGCATGCGCACTCGGACTCACTACTACGGATGCGCGCTCGGGCTCACTACTGCGCATGCGCACACGGTCTCACTACTGCGCATGCGCGCACGGGCCCATTACTGCGCATGCGCACTCCGGCTCAGAGCTGCACATGCGCAATCGGACTCACTACTGCGCATGCGCGCTCGGGCTCAGACCTGCACATGCGCACACGGACTCACTACTGCGGATGCGCAATCGGGCTCACTACTGCGCATGCGCAGTCCGGCTCAGACCTGCACATGCGCATTCGAGCTCACTTCTGCGCATACGCACTCGGACTCACTACTGCTCATGCGCACTCGGGGTCACTACTGCTCATGCGCACTCGGACTCACTACTGCTCATGCGCATTCGGGGTCACTACTGCTCATGCGCACTCGGACTCACTACTGCTCATGCGCACTCGGACTCACTACTGCTCATGCGCATTCGGGGTCACTACTGCGCATGCGCACTCGGACTCACTACTGCGGATGCGCGCTCGGGCTCACTACTGCGCATGCGCACACGGGCCCACTACTGCGCATGCGCACTCCGGCTCAGACCTGCACATGCGCATTCGATCTCACTTCTGCGCATGCGCACACGGGCTCACTACTGTGCATGCGCACTCGGGGTCACTACTGCTCATGCGCGCTCGGGCTCACTACTGCGGATGCTCGCTCGGGCTCACTACTGCGCATGCGCACCCGGGCTCACTACTGCTCATGCGCACTCGGGGTCACTACTGCTCATGCGCACTCGGACTCAAAACTGCTCATGCGCATTCGGGGTCACTACTGTGCATGCGCACTCGGACTCACTACTGCGGATGCGCGCTGGGGCTCACTACTGCGCATGCGCACACGGGCTCACTACTGCGCATGCGCGCACGGGCCCACTACTGCGCATGCGCACTCCGGTTCAGACCTGCACATGCGCATTCGAGCTCACTTCTGCGCATGCGCACACGGGCTCACTACTGTGCATGCGCACTCGGGGTCACTACTGCTCATGCGCACTCGGGGTCACTACTGCTGATGCGCACTCGGACTCACTACTGCTCATGCGCACTCGGGGTAACTACTGCTCATGCGCACTCGGACTCACTACTGCTCATGCGCATTCGGGGTCACTACTGAGCATGCGCACTCGGACTCACTACTGCGGATGCGCGCTCGGGCTCACTACTGCGCATGCGCACACGGTCTCACTACTGCGCATGCGCGCACGGGCCCATTACTGCGCATGCGCACTCCGGCTCAGAGCTGCACATGCGCAATCGGACTCACTACTGCGCATGCGCGCTCGGGCTCAGACCTGCACATGCGCACACGGACTCACTACTGCGGATGCGCAATCGGGCTCAGTACTGCGCATGCGCAGTCCGGCTCAGACCTGCACATGCGCATTCCAGCTCACTTCTGCGCATGCGCACTCGGACTCACTACTGCTCATGCGCACTCGGGGTCACTACTGCTCATGCGCACTCGGACTCACTACTGCTCATGCGCATTCGGGGTCACTACTGCTCATGCGCACTCGGACTCACTACTGCTCATGCGCATTCGGGGTCACTACTGCGCATGCGCACTCGAACTCACTACTGCGGATGCGCGCTCGGGCTCACTACTGCGCATGCGAACACGGGCTCACTGCTACGCATGCGCGCACGGGCCCACTACTGCGCATGCGCACTCCGGCTCAGACCTGCACATGCGCATTCGATCTCACTTCTGCGCATGCGCACACGGGCTCACTACTGTGCATGCGCACTCGGGGTCACTACTGCTCATGCGCACTCGGGGTCACTACTGCTCATGCGCACTTGGAATCACTACTGCTCATGCGCACTCGGGGTCACTACTACTCATGCACACTCGGGCTCACTAATGTGCTTGCGCACTCGGGGTCACTACTGCTCATGCGCACTCGGACTCACTACTGCTCATGCGCACTCGGGGTCACTACTGCTCATGCGCACTCGGACTCACTACTGCTCATGCGCACTCGGGGTCACTACTGCTCATGCGCACTCGGACTCACTACTGCTCATGCGCATTCGGGGTCACTACTGCGGATGCGCACTCGGACTCACTACTGCGGATGCGCGCTCGGGCTCACTAATGCGCATGCGCACACGGGCTCACTACTGCGCATGCGCGCACGGGCCCACTACTGCGCATGCGCACTCCGGCTCAGACCTGCACATGCGCATTCGAGCTCACTTCTGCGCATGCGCACACGGGCTCACTACTGTGCATGCGCACTCGGGGTCACTACTGCTCATGCGCACTCGGGGTCACTACTGCTGATGCGCACTCGGACTCACTACTGCTCATGCGCACTCGGGGTCACTACTGCTCATGCGCACTCGGACTCACTACTGCTCATGCGCATTCGGGGTCACTACTGAGCATGCGCACTCGGACTCACTACTGCGGATGCGCGCTCGGGCTCACTACTGCGCATGCGCACACGGTCTCACTACTGCGCATGCGCGCACGGGCCCATTACTGCGCATGCGCACTCATGCTCAGAGCTGCACATGCGCAATCGGACTCACTACTGCGCATGCGCGCTCGGGCTCACTACTGCGGATGCGCGCTCGGGCTCACTACTGCGCATGCGCACCCGGGCTCACTACTGCGCATGCGCGCACGGGCCCACCACTGCGCATGCGCACTCCGGCTCAGATCTGCACATGCGCACACGGGCTCACTACTGCTCATGCGCACTCGGGGTCACTACTGCTCACGCGGACTCGGACTCACTACTGCTCATGCGCACTCGGGCTCACTACTGTGCACGCGCACTCGGGGTCACTACTGCTCATGCGCACTCGGACTCACTACTGCTCCTGCGCACTCAGGCTCACTACTGTGCATGCGCACTCGGGGTCACTACTGCTCACGCGCACTCGGACTCACTACTGCTCATGCGCACTCGGGGTCACTACTGCTCATGCGCACTCGGACTCACTACTGCTCATGCGCGTTCGGGGTCACTACTGCTCATGCGCACTCGGGCTCACTACTGTGCATGCGCACTCGGGGTCACTACTGCTCATGCGCACTCGGACTCACATCTGCTCATGCGCATTCGGGGTCACTACTGCGCATGCGCACTCGGACTCACTACTGCGGATGCGCGTTCGGGCTCACTACTGCGCATGCGCACACGGGCTCACTACTGCGCATGCGCGCAAGGGCCCACTACTGCGCATGCGCACTCCGGCTAAGACCTGCACATGCGCATTCGAGCTCACTTCTGCGCATGCGCACACGGGCTCACTACTGTGCATGCGCACTCGGACTCACTACTGCTCATGCGCACTCGGGATCGCTACTGCTCATGCGCACTCGGACTCACTACTGCTCATGCGCATTCGGGGTCACTACTGCTCATGCGCAATTGGGGTCACTACAGCTGATGCGCACACGGGCTCACTACTGCGCATGCGCAGTCCGGCTCAGACCTGCACATGCGCATTCGAGCTCACTTCTGCGCATGCGCACACGGGCTCACTACTGTGCATGCGCACTCGGGGTCACTACTACTCATGCACACTCGGGCTCACTAATGTGCATGCGCACTCGGGGTCACTACTGCTCATGCGCACTCGGACTCACTACTGCTCATGCGCACTCGGGGTCACTACTGCACATGCGCACTCGGACTCACTACTGCTCATGCGCATTCGGGGTCACTACTGCGCATGCGCACTCGGACTCACTACTGCGGATGCGCGCTCGGGCTCACTACTGCGCATGCGCACACGGGCTCACTACTGCGCATGCGCGCACGGGCCCACTACTGCGCATGCGCTCTCCGGCTCAGACCTGCACATGCGCATTCGAGCTCACTTCTGCGCATGCGCACACGGGCTCACTACTGTGCATGCGCACTCGGACTCACTACTGCTCATGCGCACTCGGGGTCGCTACTGCGCATTCGCTCACGGGCTCACACTGTGCATGCACACTTGGGGTCACTACTGCGCATGCGCACTCTGGCTCACTACTGCGCATGCGCACTCCGGTCAGGCCTGTGCATGCACACTCGGGCTCACTGCTGCGCATGCGCACTCCGGTTCACTACTGCTCATGCGCACTCGGGCTCACTACTGCGGATGCACAATCGGGCTCACTACTGCGCATGCGCACTCGGGGTCACTACTGCTGATGCGCACTCGGACTCACTACTGCTCATGCGCACTCGGGGTCACTACTGCTCATGCGCACTCGGGGTCACTACTGCTCATGCGCGCACGGGCCCACTACTGCGCATGCGCACTCCGGCTCAGACCTGCACATGCGCATTCGAGCTCACTTCTGCGCATGCGCACACGGGCTCACTACTGTGCATGCGCACACGGGCTCACTACTGTGCATGCGCACTCGGGGTCACTACTACTCATGCACACTCGGGCTCACTAATGTGCATGCGCACTCGGGGTCACTACTGCTCATGCGCACTCGGACTCACTAGTGCTCATGCGCACTCGGGGTCGCTACTGCTCATGCGCACTCGGACTCACTACTGCTCATGCGCATTCGGGGTCACTACTGCGCATGCGCACTCGGACTCACTACTGCGGATGCGCGCTCGGGCTCACTACTGCGCATGCGCACACGGGCCCACTACTGCGCATGCGCGCACGGGCCCACTACTCCGCATGCGCACTCCGGCTCAGACCTGCACATGCGCATTCGAGCTCACTTCTGCGCATGCGCACACGGGCTCACTACTGTGCATGCGCGCTCGGGGTCACTACTGCGCATGCCCACCCGGGCTCACTACTGCGCATGCGCGCACGGGCCCACTACTACGCATGCGCACTCCGGCTCAGACCTGCACATGCGCACACGGACTCACTACTGCCCATGCACACTCGGGGTCACTACTGGTCATGCGCACTCGAACTCACTACTACTGATGCGCATTCGGGGACACTACTGCGCATGCGCGCACGGGCCCACTACTGCGCATGCGCACTCCGGCTCAGACCTGCACATGCGCACACGGACTCACTACTGCGGATGCGCAATCGGGCTCACTACTGCGGATGCGCGCTCGGGCTCATTACTGCGCATGCCCACCCGGGCTCACTACTGCGCATGCGCGCACGGGCCCACTACTGCGCATGCGCACTCCGGCTCAGACCTGCACATACGCATTCGGGCTCACTTCTGCGCATGCGCACTCGGACTCACTACTGCTCATGCGCACTCGGGGTCACTACTGCTCATGCGCACTCGGACTCACTACTGCTCATGCGCATTCGGGGTCACTACTGCGCATGCGCACTCGGACTCACTACTGCGGATGCGCGCTCGGGCTCACTACTGCGCATGCGAACACGGGCTCACTGCTACGCATGCGCGCACGGGCCCACTACTGCGCATGCGCACTCCGGCTCAGACCTGCACATGCGCATTCGATCTCACTTCTGCGCATGCGCACACGGGCTCACTACTGTGCATGCGCACTCGGGGTCACTACTGCTCATGCGCGCTCGGGCTCACTACTGCGGATGCGCGCTCGGGCTCACTACTGCGCATGCGCACCCGGGCTCACTACTGCTCATGCGCACTCGGGGTCACTACTGCTCATGCGCACTCGGACTCAAAACTGCTCATGCGCATTCGGGGTCACTACTGTGCATGCGCACTCGGACTCACTACTGCGGATGCGCGCTGGGGCTCACTACTGCGCATGCGCACACGGGCTCACTACTGCGCATGCGCGCACGGGCCCACTACTGCCCATGCGCACTCCGGCTCAGACCTGCACATGCGCATTCGAGTTCACTTCTGCGCATGCGCACACGGGCTCACTACTGTGCATGCGCACTCGGGGTCACTACTGCTGATGCGCACTCGGACTCACTACTGCTTATGCGCACTCGGGGTCACTACTGCTCACGCGCACTCGGACTCAAAGCTGCTCATGCGCATTCGGGGTCACTACTGTGCATGCGCACTCGGACTCACTACTGCGGATGCGCAATCGGGCTCACTACTGTGCATGCGCACTCGGGGTCACTACTGCTCATGCGCACTCGGACTCACTACTGCTCATGCGCACTCGGGGTCGCTACTGCTCATGCGCACTCGGACTCACTACTGCTCATGCGCATTCGGGGTCACTACTGCGCATGCGCACTCGGACTCACTACTGCGGATGCGCGCTCGGGCTCACTACTGCGCATGCGCACACGGGCTCACTAGTGCGCATGCGCGCACGGGCCCACTACTGCGCATGCGCACTCCGGCTCAGACCTGCACATGCGCATTCGAGCTCACTTCTGCGCATGCGCACACGGGCTCACTACTGTGCATGCGCGCTCGGGGTCACTACTGCTCATGCGCGCTCGGGCTCACTACTGCGGATGCTCGCTCGGGCTCACTACTGCGCATGCGCACCCGGGCTCACTATTGCTCATGCGCACTCGGGGTCACTACTGCTCATGCGCACTCGGACTCAAAACTGCTCATGCGCATTCGGGGTCACTACTGTGCATGCGCACTCGGACTCACTACTGCGGATGCGCGCTGGGGCTCACTACTGCGCATGCGCACACGGGCTCACTACTGCGCATGCGCGCACGGGCCCACTACTGCGCATGCGCACTCCGGCTCAGACCTGCACATGCGCATTCGAGCTCACTTCTGCGCATGCGCACACGGGCTCACTACTGTGCATGCGCACTCGGGGTCACTACTGCTCATGCGCACTCGGGGTCACTACTGCTGATGCGCACTCGGACTCACTACTGCTCATGCGCACTCGGGGTAACTACTGCTCATGCGCACTCGGACTCACTACTGCTCATGCGCATTCGGGGTCACTACTGAGCATGCGCACTCGGACTCACTACTGCGGATGCGCGCTCGGGCTCACTACTGCGCATGCGCACACGGTCTCACTACTGCGCATGCGCGCACGGGCCCATTACTGCGCATGCGCACTCCGGCTCAGAGCTGCACATGCGCAATCGGACTCACTACTGCGCATGCGCGCTCGGGCTCAGACCTGCACATGCGCACACGGACTCACTACTGCGGATGCGCAATCGGGCTCAGTACTGCGCATGCGCAGTCCGGCTCAGACCTGCACATGCGCATTCGAGCTCACTTCTGCGCATGCGCACTCGGACTCGCTACTGCTCATGCGCACTCGGGGTCACTACTGCTCATGCGCACTGGTGACCGAATGGCGTCAGTTGACGCAAGTCGGATCTCCCACCTCCTCGTGGTGGTCGCTGGGATAGAGGCACTCTATGCCCTTCGGTAGTACTTCGGTGCTACCCAAGGGTGAGGGCCTCTATGCTAACGGGAGAACGGCGGACCCCCTAGCGGGGTTTGTGCTCATACCGTAAGCCTGTGGTCATGTTTCACAGGAACGGGGACCTTGCCTTAACCGGCTGGGTCGCGAGGATGTAAACCTCTATAAAAAATACCCTAACCCCAAGTTATGGTGCGCGGCGAGGGGGCACCTCCCAGTCTTGCACTGGGGGGTGGGCTGGTGGGAGCACCAGCCATTAGCGGCCACCTCATGATACCTGGCGACCTCATGAGTATTGAGCCTTCTCCCCGGGAAGGGCGTCACCCGGGGAGTGACCGTTGTACGTCCCAGCTCGTGGGAACCTTATGGAATCTAACGTAAAACTCGGGGATTTGGGGGTGAAGGGGAGCGGGAGTGGAGGAAGTGGGGAGGGAAATGGGAAGGGTAGGAGGCCGGGCACTCGCAGCCTGAGCCCGCGAAAGCGGACCAGGCTGGGTGCACCGGAGGAGGAAGTAGAGGTTGAGGAGGGAGAGGAGGAGGTGAAGGAATTGAAGATGATGAGGAAAGTGGGAGATAAGTTAAGGCGGTTCCTCCTGACAGAGGCAAACCGCGTTAACAAGAATGCATGTGATTTTATTTTAGGATGTGTGAGTGATTATGAGGAATGTATGATGGGAATGATTGCAAAGAATGAGCGGTTGAGTGGACGATTGGATGAGTGTCGAAGAATGGTTGATGAGCGTGCGAGTATGCCTGCGCCAGTGAGCTATGCGAGTGTGACTGGAAGGACTGATGTTGGTGTGACTGAGCGAATGAAGGGTGCAAGTGTGACTGAGAGACCGAAAGTGCGAACGTTTGCTGTGGTTGTTAAGTCGAAGGATGAAAGCGTGAAAATGACGAGTGAACAGGTGAAAGAGAAAGTAATGAGTAATGTGAGTGGTGGTCTGAATGTGCGGGTGAAAGCGGTGAGAAAGACGTGAAGTGGAGGGTTGGTGATTGAAGCGGCGAGTGCGCGAGAAATGGATATGATTAAGCAGAGTAAACGGTTTGAGGAAGTGGGTCTCAAGGTAGAGACACCCAAGAGAGTGGGACCTAAGCTGATTGTATTTGATGTAGCGAATGAGATGACGAATGATGAGCTGATGAATGAGTTGTATGTCAAGAATCTGAAGAGTGCTGGTATAACTGAAATGGAGTTCAAAGATAGAGCGAGAATAGTGAGTCGAGTGAACAAGAAAGGTGCGGATGTTGGTAATATTATAATCGAGGTGTCGAAAAGAATGCGTGATGTGTTGATGAGTGAGGAGCGAATGTACATTAAATGGAGAGCGTGTAAGGTGCGTGACTTTGTAAATGTGATGAGATGTTACAAATGTTTTTCTTTCGGACACATGATGCGTGAATGTAGTGTGAAGGAAAGATTGTGTGAAAAGTGTGGTGAAAGTGGGCACTTAAGAGATAAGTGTCAGAGTGCGTGTGTGTGCAGAAATTGCAAAATGAAAGGCAGAGCGTGTGACCACTCGGTTCTGTCGAGTGAATGCCCAGAATATGTGAGAATGTTAGAGCGAGAGAAGGCCAGGATATGTGATGACTGAGTGTTTGAAAATATTGCAGTGTAATTGTCAGAAAGCGTATAGTGTGTTGTGTGATTTGAATGTTGTTATGAATGAAAAGGATGTAAGTGTGGCTCTCTTGCAGGAAGTGTATGTGTCGCATGGGTGTGTGAAAATGTTGCCAAGTGGGTGGCAAGTGTATGTGTGTGCGGATGACCCTGCCAAGGCTGCAGTGGTTGTTCGGGATGTAAATGTGGAGGTTATGTGTGTGCGTGAATATACCAATGAGTATGGTGTGTGTGTTTGGCTGAAAGGGGATTTTGGCGAGATGTATGTGGTGTCCATGTACTGCAGGTGGGGTTCTGACATAGAGCCCTACCTGACGTACATGGAGCGTGTGAGAGAGTATGTGAGGGGGAAGCGTGTGTTATTCGGAATGGATGCGAATGCGACCTCGCCCTTGTGGTATAGCAAGGGTGGGGGTCGCAGTAGAGAGAATGAGATGCGTGGAAGGATTCTGGAAGAGTGGATTTTGGCGAATGGAATGATTGTGTTGAATGAGCCGAGTGAGTATTATACTTTCTCGGGCGTGAATGGGCAGAGTGACATCGATGTCACTCTGATGAATGATTCGTTAGCCAGGTGACGCCTTGAATGGGAAGTGAAGAATGACTGGGGAATAAGTGACCATAATGTTATATTAATAAGTATGATGTATGATGAGAGTGAGCAAAATGTTATGAATGTAAGGAAAGGATGGATATGCAAAGATGTGGACTGGGAAGAATATAAGAATGATCTGATGGAGTATGCGTTGATGTATGGGCAAGATATGAGTGATGAAACAAATGTGGATAGAATGCTTGAATATTTGATGGACTGGATCCAAGGTTCGAACGACAAAAGAATGAAACAGAGAATAAGAATGAATGATAGGAAGATAGCATGGTGGACGGATGAATTAAGAAGACTGAAAGCTAAAGTGCGAAAGAGTAGGAAGTTGTGGCAAAGAGCGAAAAGAAGACGAAGCGAGAATGTTGATGCATGCTTGACCAGGTATAAGTGTTTGATGAAAGAGTATAAGCGTGAATTGTGGAGAGTGAAAGAAGAGAGTTGGCGGAAGTTTGTGAGTGTGTCGTCGAACCTGGAGCCATGGGGTCCTGTATACAGAATATGTAGAGGTAAGAATGCGAGGGAGAGAATGAGCTCGTTGAATATTGATGGTAGGAATTATTCCACATGGAGAGAATGTGCGAAAGTTTTGTTAGATTGTTTCTTCCCAGCCTCGAGTATCTCGGTGGGAGTGAGTGGTGTGGAAGAGAGTGTGAATGAAGTGGAAGAGTTTGATTGGAATGAAGTGAATGAGGCTGTGATGGCAGCAAAATTGGGCAAGGCACCTGGCATGGATGGTATAACTGCGAAAATGTTGCGAATGATTTGGTATGCGATTCCGGGATGTTTGTTGAGATTGTATAATGCGTGTTTGAAGTATGGATATTTTCCGAGTGAGTGGAAGAAAGCGTGCGTAATTGTGTTGCTGAAGTCCCCTGAAAAGCCGCGAACGGACCCTGCGTCGTATAGACCAATAAGCCTGCTGTCAGTGTTTGGGAAAACTTTAGAGCGAATGATGGTTAAGAGACATGAACGGAGAGTGAATGAGAGTATGGATGATGCGCAGCATGGCTTTCGCAGGGGACGTTCGACAGAGAGTGCATGGATAAAGGTGAGAGAGTATGTGCAAGAGAGTGGAAAGAAGTATGTGCTGGGTATATTTGTGGATTTTAGAGGAGCGTTTGATAATTTGGAATGGAAGAGTGTGCTTGGCTGGTTGAATGAGACAGGATGCGCGGAGATGCCACTCTGGAGGAGCTACTTCCAGGGAAGGACAGCATGTATGTGTGGAGTGAATGAAATTGTGTGGAAGGATGTTGTGCGAGGATGTCCGCAGGGGTCCGTCTCTGGTCCTTTCCTGTGGATTGGACGGATGAACTGCGGCGTTTGAGAGAACGTGGGTGTAAGTGTGTGGCCTTCGCGGATGACTTGTATGTAATGGTTGAAGGACAGAGCCGAGTGGAAATTGAGCGAATGGGTGCTGAATGGATGACAATAGTGTGTGAATGGGGTGCGGAAGTAGGTGTGAGTGTGTCCGAGAGTAAAACTGTGACCATGTTGTTGAAAGGTAGTATGGCTGCGAGTAGACGACCGATTGTACGTATGAATGGAAAGCCTTTAAGGTATGTAGAGAAAGTGAAGCATTTGGGAATATGGGTGAGTGAAAGAATGAACTTTAAAGTACACCTCGATTACGTGCGGAAGAAAGTGACGAATGTAGTGGGTGCTATGAGAAGAGTTATGAAGAGAGAATGGGGTATGCGAAGAAAAGCTGTGAGAGTGTTGTACAAAGGTCTGTTTGTTGCGTGTGTGATGTATGGAGCGAGTGTGTGGTATGATGTGTTGCAATTTGGGTATGCTAGAGATTTATTGAATAGATGTCAGCGTGTAGTGTTGTATGCGTGCTTGAATGTATGTAGAACCGTTTCGACGGATAGTATGCAAGTGTTGATGGGTGTCCTACCTTGGGACCTTGAATGTGTGAGAAGAGGTATGTGTGCAAGAATCAAAAATGGTGTGAGTCTGTGTGCGAATGAGATTGTAGCCTTGGGTGATTTGGATGGACGTGCTGTTGATGAATGCTTGGAAATTGTGGATGAAAAAGTGTATGATTGTTGGCAGCGTAGATGGGATCAGAGCGAAAAAGGACGTGTGACGTATGAGTACATTAAGAGTGTAAGGTTTGCTGAGAGTTGTGTGAGTTTTGAACCAAGTGTGTTTGCGTGTTCCTTGCTGACTGGGCATGGTAGTATGAATGCGTATTTGTATAAACGTGGTCTAAGTGAAACTGAGCATTGTATGTGTGGTGCTGTGTGTGAAGACTGGAAACATGTGTTGACTGAATGTAGTATGTATGATGATCTCCGAGATCTGAATGCATGTGGTGTAATAAGGAGAGAGGATGGTAGTGTGGATGTGAGTGATGTGCTAGAATGCAAGGAGAAGTATGAATGTTTCTGTGTGTATGCGAGAAGTGTGTTTGTGAGGAGAAGAAGGTGTGTGAATGCGTAGTGTGTGTATATGGGTGTATGAGGTACGCAGGGTGGTCGCGAGGGGGTCAAAGACCTTATGGTCGATTCCTACTCGTGGTCTTTGGAGGTTGGCGTCTCCACGTACCCGAGTCGCCGGCTGACCATTGCCGGGGGTTGCGGGACCCCCAAAATGGAAGCGACACTGGTCGCGCAGATCCCACCAGTGATTTTGACTGGTACCGCGGGGACCGAGATGCCTACAGGGGCAACCCTGGCTCGGTCGTGGGTTGGACCATCGCGGGGGCAGTGGTTTAAAAGCCACATGCTGGCTAGAGGGCCTGCTAGTCGGGCCCTCGGCGGGTGAGCTGCGTCCCAACAGCTCGGGTACCAGCCTGTCTTAGCTGGTAGAGTGTTGGAAAGTCACTCGGCCCCACCAGAGGTCGGTTACCGGGACCCGTAGAGCCTGGTACCGTTTCTGGTAGTCCTTGCTTCGGCGGGGACGCGCTAATTGGGCGTATCCCAATTCCGCGCCCATGGGGGCCGTGTAGTAGAGCTGTGATGGCGGGAACTACACGTTAAACCAAGACAGAGATCCTGCTCATGCGCACTCGGACTCACTACTGCTCATGCGCATTCGGGGTCACTACTGCTCATGCGCACTCGGACTCACTACTGCTCATGCGCATTCGGGGTCACTACTGCGCATGCGCACTCGGACTCACTACTGCGGATGCGCGTTCGGGCTCACTACTGCGCATGCGCACACGGGCTCACTACTGCGCATGCGCGCAAGGGCCCACTACTGCGCATGCGCACTCCGGCTCAGACCTGCACATGCGCATTCGAGCTCACTTCTGCGCATGCGCACACGGGCTCACTACTGTGCATGCGCACTCGGGGTCACTACTGCTCATGCGCACTCGGGGTCACTACTGCTGATGCGCACTCGGACTCACTACTGCTCATGCGCACTCGGGTCATTACTGCTCATGCGCACTCGGACTCACTACTGCTCATGCGCATTCGGGCTCACTACTGCGCATGCGCGCACGGGCCCACAACTGCGCATGCGCACTCCGGCTCAGACCTGCACATGCGCATTCGAGCTCACTTCTGCGCATGCGCACACGGGCTCACTACTGCGCATGCGCAGTCCGGCTCAGACCTGCACATGCGCACTCGGACTCACTACTGCTCATGCGCACACGGGCTCACTACTGTGCATGCGCACTCGGGGTCACTACTACTCGTGCACACTCGGGCTCACTAATGTGCATGCGCACTCGGGGTCGCTACTGCTCATGCGCACTCGGGGTCACTACTGCTCATGCGCACTCGGACTCACTACTGCTCATGCGCACTCGGGGTCACTACTACTCATGCACACTCGGGCTCACTAATGTGCTTGCGCACTCCGGCTCAGACCTGCACATGCGCATTCGAGCTCACTTCTGCGCATGCGCACACGGGCTCACTACTGTGCATGCGCACTCGGGGTCACTACTGCTCATGCGCACTCGGGGTCACTACTGCTGATGCGCACTCGGACTCACTACTGCTCATGCGCACTCGGGGTCACTACTGCTCATGCGCACTCGGACTCACTACTGCTCATGCGCATTCGGGGTCACTACTGAGCATGCGCACTCGGACTCACTACTGCGGATGCGCGCTCGGGCTCACTACTGCGCATGCGCACACGGTCTCACTACTGCGCATGCGCGCACGGGCCCATTACTGCGCATGCGCACTCATGCTCAGAGCTGCACATGCGCAATCGGTTTCACTACTGCGCATGCGCACCCGGGCTCACTACTGCGCATGCGCGCACGGGCCCACCACTGCGCATGCGCACTCCGGCTCAGATCTGCACATGCGCACACGGGCTCACTACTGCTCATGCGCACTCGGGGTCACTACTGCTCACGCGGACTCGGACTCACTACTGCTCATGCGCACTCGGGCTCACTACTGTGCACGCGCACTCCGGGTCACTACTGCTCATGCGCACTCGGACTCACTACTGCTCCTGCGCACTCAGGCTCACTACTGTGCATGCGCACTCGGACTCACTACTGCTCATGCGCACTCGGGGTCACTACTGCTCATGCGCACTCGGACTCACTACTGCTCATGCGCGTTCGGGGTCACTACTGCTCATGCGCACTCGGGCTCACTACTGTGCATGCGCACTCGGGGTCACTACTGCTCATGCGCACTCGGACTCACTTCTGCTCATGCGCATTCGGGGTCACTACTGCGCATGCGCACTCGGACTCACTACTGCGGATGCGCGTTCGGGCTCACTACTGCGCATGCGCACACGGGCTCACTACTGCGCATGCGCGCAAGGGCCCACTACTGCGCATGCGCACTCCGGCTCAGACCTGCACATGCGCATTCGAGCTCACTTCTGCGCATGCGCACACGGGCTCACTACTGTGCATGCGCGCTCGGGGTCACTACTGCTCATGCGCACTCGGGGTCACTACAGCTGATGCGCACACGGGCTCACTACTGCGCATGCGCAGTCCGGCTCAGACCTGCACATGCGCATTCGAGCTCACTTCTGCGCATGCGCACACGGGCTCACTACTGTGCATGCGCACTCGGGGTCACTACTACTCATGCACACTCGGGCTCACTAATGTGCATGCGCACTCGGGGTCACTACTGCTCATGCGCACTCGGACTCACTACTGCTCATGCGCACTCGGGGTCACTACTGCACATGCGCACTCGGACTCACTACTGCTCAAGCGCATTCGGGGTCACTACTGCGCATGCGCACTCGGACTCACTACTGCGGATGCGCGCTCGGGCTCACTACTGCGCATGCGCACACGGGCTCACTACTGCGCATGCGCGCACGGGCCCACTACTCCGCATGCGCACTCCGGCTCAGACCTGCACATGCGCATTCGAGCTCACTTCTGCGCATGCGCACACGGGCTCACTACTGTGCATGCGCGCTCGGGGTCACTACTGCGCATGCCCACCCGGGCTCACTACTGCGCATGCGCGCACGGGCCCACTACTACGCATGCGCACTCCGGCTCAGACCTGCACATGCGCACACGGACTCACTACTGCCCATGCGCACTCGGGGTCACTACTGGTCATGCGCACTCGAACTCACTACTACTGATGCGCATTCGGGGACACTACTGCGCATGCGCGCACGGGCCCACTACTGCGCATGCGCACTCCGGCTCAGACCTGCACATGCGCACACGGACTCACTACTGCGGATGCACAATCGGGCTCACTACTGCGCATGCGCACTCGGGGTCACTACTGCTGATGCGCACTCGGACTCACTACTGCTCATGCGCACTCGGACTCACTACTGCTCATGCGCACTCGGGGTCACTACTGCTTATGCGCACTCGGATTCACTACTGCTCATGCGCATTCGGGGTCACTACTGCGCATGCGCACTCGGACTCACTACTGCGGATGCGCGCTCGGGCTCACTACTGCGCATGCGAACACGGGCTCACTGCTACGCATGCGCGCACGGGCCCACTACTGCGCATGCGCACTCCGGCTCAGACCTGCACATGCGCATTCGAGCTCACTTCTGCGCATGCGCACACGGGCTCACTACTGTGCATGCGCACTCGGGGTCACTACTGCTCATGCGCGCTCGGGCTCACTACTGCGGATGCGCGCTCGGGCTCACTACTGCGCATGCGCACCCGGGCTCACTACTGCTCATGCGCACTCGGGGTCACTACTGCTCATGCGCACTCGGACTCAAAACTGCTCATGCGCATTCGGGGTCACTACTGTGCATGCGCACTCGGACTCACTACTGCGGATGCGCGCTCGGGCTCACTACTGCGCATGCGCACACGGGCTCACTACTGCGCATGCGCGCACGGGCCCACTACTGCGCATGCGCAATCCGGCTCAGACCTGCACATGCGCATTCGAGCTCACTTCTGCGCATGCGCACACGGGCTCACTACTGCGGATGCGCAATCTGGCTCAATACTGCGCATGCGCACTCGGACTCACTACTGCTCATGCGCATTCGGGGTCACTACTGCGCATGCGCACTCGGACTCACTACTGCGGATGCGCGCTCGGGCTCACTACTGCGGATGCGCAATCGGGCTCACTACTGTGCATGCGCACTCGGACTCACTACTGCTCATGCGCATTCGGGTCGCTACTGCGCATTCGCTCACGGGCTCACACTGTGCATGCACACTTGGGGTCACTACTGCCCATGCGCACTCGGACTCACTACTGCTCATGCGCACTCGGGGTCACTACTGCTCATGCGCACTGGGATTCACTACTGCTCATGCGCACTCGGACTCACTACTGCGGATGCACAATCGGGCTCACTACTGCGCATGCGCACTCGGGGTCACTACTGCTGATGCGCACTCGGACTCACTACTGCTCATGCGCACTCGGGGTCAATACTGCTCATGCGCACTCGGACTCACTACTGCGCATGCGCATTCGGGGTCACTACTGCGCATGCGCACTCCGGCTCAGACCTGGACATGCGCATTCGAGCTCACTTCTGCGCATGCGCACACGGGCTCACTACTGTGCATGCGCGCTCGGGGTCACTACTGCTCATGCGCACTCGGGGTCACTACAGCTGATGCGCACACGGGCTCACTACTGCGCATGCGCAGTCCGGCTCAGACCTGCACATGCGCATTCGAGCTCACTTCTGCGCATGCGCACACGGGCTCACTACTGTGCATGCGCACTCGGGGTCACTACTACTCATGCACACTCCGGCTCACTAATGTGCATGCGCACTCGGGGTCACTACTGCTCATGCGCACTCGGACTCACTACTACTCATGCGCATTCGGGGTTACTACTGCGCATGCGCGCACGAGCCCACTACTGCGCATGCGCACTCCGGCTCAGACCTGCACATGCGCACACGGACTCACTACTGCGGATGCGCAATCGGGCTCACTACTGTGCATGCGCACTCGGGGTCACTACTGCTCATGCGCACTCGGGGTCACTACTGCTCATGCGCATTCGGGGTCACTACTGCGCATGCGCACTCCGGCTCAGACCTGCACATGCGCACACGGACTCACTACTGCGGATGCGCAGTCGGGCTCACTACTGTGCATGAGCACTCGGGGTCACTACTGCTCATGCGCACTCAGACTCACTACTGCTCATGCACACTCGGGCTCACTACTGTGCATGCGCACTCGGGGTCACTACTGCTCATGCGCACTCGGACTCACTACTGCTCATGCGCACTCGGGGTCACTACTGCTCATGCGCACTCGGACTCACTGCTGCTCATGCGCATTCGGGGTCACTACTGCTCATGCGCACTCGGACTCACTACTGCGGATGCACAATCGGGCTCACTACTGCGCATGCGCACACGGACTCACTACTGCGGATGCGCAATCGGGCTCACTACTGTGCATGCGCACTCGGCGTCACTACTGCTCATGCGCACTCGGTGTCACTACTGCTCATGCGCACTCGGACTCACTACTGCTCATTCGCACTCGGGGTCACTACTGCTCATGCGCACTCGGATTCACTACTGCTCATGCGCATTCGGGGTCACTACTGCTCATGCGCACTCGGACTCACTACTGCTCATGCGCATTCGGGCTCACTACTGCGTATGCGCACACGGGCCCACAACTGCGCATGCGCACTCCGGCTCAGACCTGCACATGCGCATTCGAGCTCACTTCTGCGCATGCGCACACGGGCTCACTACTGCGCATGCGCAGTCCGGCTCAGACCTGCACATGCGCACTCGGACTCACTACTGCTCATGCGCACACGGGCTCACTACTGTGCATGCGCACTCGGGGTCACTACTACTCGTGCACACTCGGGCTCACTAATGTGCATGCGCACTCGGGGTCGCTACTGCTCATGCGCACTCGGGGTCACTACTGCTCATGCGCACTCGGACTCACTACTGCTCATGCGCACTCGGGGTCACTACTACTCATGCACACTCGGGCTCACTAATGTGCTTGCGCACTCGGGGTCACTACTGCTCATGCGCACTCGGACTCACTACTGCTCATGCGCACTCGGGGTCACTACTGCTCATGCGCACTCGGACTCACTACTGCTCATGCGCATTCGGGGTCACTACTGCGGATGCGCACTCGGACTCACTACTGCGGATGCGCGCTCGGGCTCACTAATGCGCATGCGCACACGGGCTCACTACTGCGCATGCGCGCACGGGCCCACTACTGCGCATGCGCACTCCGGCTCAGACCTGCACATGCGCATTCGAGCTCACTTCTGCGCATGCGCACACGGGCTCACTACTGTGCATGCGCACTCGGGGTCACTACTGCTCATGCGCACTCGGGGTCACTACTGCTGATGCGCACTCGGACTCACTACTGCTCATGCGCACTCGGGGTCACTACTGCTCATGCGCACTCGGACTCACTACTGCTCATGCGCATTCGGGGTCACTACTGAGCATGCGCACTCGGACTCACTACTGCGGATGCGCGCTCGGGCTCACTACTGCGCATGCGCACACGGTCTCACTACTGCGCATGCGCGCACGGGCCCATTACTGCGCATGCGCACTCATGCTCAGAGCTGCACATGCGCAATCGGACTCACTACTGCGCATGCGCGCTCGGGCTCACTACTGCGGATGCGCGCTCGGGCTCACTACTGCGCATGCGCACCCGGGCTCACTACTGCGCATGCGCGCACGGGCCCACCACTGCGCATGCGCACTCCGGCTCAGATCTGCACATGCGCACACGGGCTCACTACTGCTCATGCGCACTCGGGGTCACTACTGCTCACGCGGACTCGGACTCACTACTGCTCATGCGCACTCGGGCTCACTACTGTGCACGCGCACTCGGGGTCACTACTGCTCATGCGCACTCGGACTCACTACTGCTCCTGCGCACTCAGGCTCACTACTGTGCATGCGCACTCGGACTCACTACTGCTCATGCGCACTCGGGGTCACTACTGCTCATGCGCACTCGGACTCACTACTGCTCATGCGCGTTCGGGGTCACTACTGCTCATGCGCACTCGGGCTCACTACTGTGCATGCGCACTCGGGGTCACTACTGCTCATGCGCACTCGGACTCACTTCTGCTCATGCGCATTCGGGGTCACTACTGCGCATGCGCACTCGGACTCACTACTGCGGATGCGCGTTCGGGCTCACTACTGCGCATGCGCACACGGGCTCACTACTGCGCATGCGCGCAAGGGCCCACTACTGCGCATGCGCACTCCGGCTCAGACCTGCACATGCGCATTCGAGCTCACTTCTGCGCATGCGCACACGGGCTCACAACTGTGCATGCGCACACGGGCTCACTACTGTGCATGCGCACTCGGGGTCACTACTACTCATGCACACTCGGGCTCACTAATGTGCATGCGCACTCGGGGTCACTACTGCTCATGCGCACTCGGACTCACTACTGCTCATGCGCACTCGGGATCGCTACTGCTCATGCGCACTCGGACTCACTACTGCTCATGCGCATTCGGGGTCACTACTGCGCATGCGCACTCGGACTCACTACTGCTCATTCGCACTCGGGGTCACTACTGCTCATGCGCACTCGGATTCACTACTGCTCATGCGCATTCGGGGTCACTACTGCGCATGCGCACTCGGACTCACTACTGCGGATGCGCGCTCGGGCTCACTACTGCGCATGCGCACACGGGCTCACTACTGCTCATGCGCATTCGGGGTCACTACTGCTGATGCGCACTCGGACTCACTACTGCTCATGCGCACTCGGGTCACTACTGCTCATGCGCACTCGGACTCACTACTGCTCATGCGCATTCGGGCTCACTACTGCGCATGCGCGCACGGGCCCACAACTGCGCATGCGCACTCCGGCTCAGACCTGCACATGCGCATTCGAGCTCACTTCTGCGCATGCGCACACGGGCTCACTACTGCGCATGCGCAGTCCGGCTCAGACCTGCACATGCGCACTCGGACTCACTACTGCTCATGCGCACACGGGCTCACTACTGTGCATGCGCACTCGGGGTCACTACTACTCGTGCACACTCGGGCTCACTAATGTGCATGCGCACTCGGGGTCGCTACTGCTCATGCGCACTCGGGGTCACTACTGCTCATGCGCACTCGGACTCACTACTGCTCATGCGCACTCGGGGTCACTACTACTCATGCACACTCGGGCTCACTAATGTGCTTGCGCATTCGGGGTCACTACTGCGGATGCGCACTCGGACTCACTACTGCGGATGCGCGCTCGGGCTCACTAATGCGCATGCGCACACGGGCTCACTACTGCGCATGCGCGCACGGGCCCACTACTGCGCATGCGCACTCCGGCTCAGACCTGCACATGCGCATTCGAGCTCACTTCTGCGCATGCGCACACGGGCTCACTACTGTGCATGCGCACTCGGGGTCACTACTGCTCATGCGCACTCGGGGTCACTACTGCTGATGCGCACTCGGACTCACTACTGCTCATGCGCACTCGGGGTCACTACTGCTCATGCGCACTCGGACTCACTACTGCTCATGCGCATTCGGGGTCACTACTGAGCATGCGCACTCGGACTCACTACTGCGGATGCGCGCTCGGGCTCACTACTGCGCATGCGCACACGGTCTCACTACTGCGCATGCGCGCACGGGCCCATTACTGCGCATGCGCACTCATGCTCAGAGCTGCACATGCGCAATCGGACTCACTACTGCGCATGCGCGCTCGGGCTCACTACTGCGGATGCGCGCTCGGGCTCACTACTGCGCATGCGCACCCGGGCTCACTACTGCGCATGCGCGCACGGGCCCACCACTGCGCATTCGCACTCCGGCTCAGATCTGCTCATGCGCACACGGGCTCACTACTGCTCATGCGCACTCGGGGTCACTACTGCTCACGCGGACTCGGACTCACTACTGCTCATGCGCACTCGGGGTCACTACTGTGCACGCGCACTCGGGGTCACTACTGCTCATGCGCACTCGGACTCACTACTGCTCCTGCGCACTCAGGCTCACTACTGTGCATGCGCACTCGGACTCACTACTGCTCATGCGCACTCGGGGTCACTACTGCTCATGCGCACTCGGACTCACTACTGCTCATGCGCGTTCGGGGTCACTACTGCTCATGCGCACTCGGGCTCACTACTGTGCATGCGCACTCGGGGTCACTACTGCTCATGCGCACTCGGACTCACTTCTGCTCATGCGCATTCGGGGTCACTACTGCGCATGCGCACTCGGACTCACTACTGCGGATGCGCGTTCGGGCTCACTACTGCGCATGCGCACACGGGCTCACTACTGCGCATGCGCGCAAGGGCCCACTACTGCGCATGCGCACTCCGGCTCAGACCTGCACATGCGCATTCGAGCTCACTTCTGCGCATGCGCACACGGGCTCACTACTGTGCATGCGCACACGGGCTCACTACTGTGCATGCGCACTCGGGGTCACTACTACTCATGCACACTCAGGCTCACTAATGTGCATGCGCACTCGGGGTCACTACTGCTCATGCGCACACGGGCTCACTACTGCGCATGCGCAGTCCGGCTCAGACCTGCACATGCGCATTCGAGCTCACTTCTGCGCATGCGCACACGGCCTCACTACTGTGCATGCGCACTCGGGGTCACTACTACTCATGCACACTCGGGCTCACTAATGTGCATGCGCACTCGGGGTCACTACTGCTCATGCGCACTCGGACTCACTACTGCTCATGCGCACTCGGGGTCACTACTGCACATGCGCACTCGGACTCACTACTGCTCATGCGCATTCGGGGTCACTACTGCGCATGCGCACTCGGACTCACTCCTGCGGATGCGCGCTCGGGCTCACTACTGCGCATGCGCACACGGGCTCACTACTGCGCATGCGCGCACGGGCCCACTACTGCGCATGCGCTCTCCGGCTCAGACCTGCACATGCGCATTCGAGCTCACTTCTGCGCATGCGCACACGGGCTCACTACTGTGCATGCGCACTCGGACTCACTACTGCTCATGCGCACTCGGGGTCGCTACTGCGCATTCGCTCACGGGCTCACACTGTGCATGCACACTTGGGGTCACTACTGCGCATGCGCACTCTGGCTCACTACTGCGCATGCGCACTCCGGTCAGGCCTGTGCATGCACACTCGGGCTCACTGCTGCGCATGCGCACTCCGGTTCACTACTGCTCATGCGCACTCGGGCTCACTACTGCGGATGCACAATCGGGCTCACTACTGCGCATGCGCACTCGGGGTCACTACTGCTGATGCGCACTCGGACTCACTACTGCTCATGCGCACTCGGGGTCACTACTGCTCATGCGCACTCGGGGTCACTACTGCTCATGCGCGCACGGGCCCACTACTGCGCATGCGCACTCCGGCTCAGACCTGCACATGCGCATTCGAGCTCACTTCTGCGCATGCGCACACGGGCTCACTACTGTGCATGCGCACACGGGCTCACTACTGTGCATGCGCACTCGGGGTCACTACTACTCATGCACACTCGGGCTCACTAATGTGCATGCGCACTCGGGGTCACTACTGCTCATGCGCACTCGGACTCACTACTGCTCATGCGCACTCGGGGTCGCTACTGCTCATGCGCACTCGGACTCACTACTGCTCATGCGCATTCGGGGTCACTACTGCGCATGCGCACTCGGACTCACTACTGCGGATGCGCGCTCGGGCTCACTACTGCGCATGCGCACACGGGCTCACTACTGCGGATGCGCAATCGGGCTCACTACAGCGGATGCGCGCTCGGGCTCATTACTGCGCATGCCCACCCGGGCTCACTACTGCGCATGCGCGCACGGGCCCACTACTACGCATGCGCACTCCGGCTCAGACCTGCACATGCGCACACGGACTCACTACTGCGGATGCGCAATCGGGCTCACTACAGCGGATGCGCGCTCGGGCTCATTACTGCGCATGCCCACCCGGGCTCACTACTGCGCATGCGCGCACGGGCCCACTACTGCGCATGCGCACTCCGGCTCAGACCTGCACATGCGCATTCGAGCTCACTTCTGCGCATGCGCACACGGGCTCACTACTGTGCATGCGCACTCGGACTCACTACTGCTCATGCGCACTCGGGGTCGCTACTGCGCATTCGCTCACGGGCTCACACTGTGCATGCACACTTGGGGTCACTACTGCGCATGCGCACTCTGGCTCACTACTGCGCATGCGCACTCCGGTCAGGCCTGTGCATGCACACTCGGGCTCACTGCTGCGCATGCGCACTCCGGTTCACTACTGCTCATGCGCACTCGGGCTGACTACTGCGGATGCACAATCGGGCTCACTACTGCGCATGCGCACTCGGGGTCACTACTGCTGATGCGCACTCGGACTCACTACTGCTCATGCGCACTCGGACTCACTACTGCTCATGCGCATTTGGGGTCACTACTGCTCATGCGCACTCGGATTCACTACTGCTCATGCGCATTCGGGGTCACTACTGCGCATGCGCACTCGGACTCACTACTGCGGATGCGCGCTCGGGCTCACTACTGCGCATGCGAACACGGGCTCACTGCTACGCATGCGCGCACGGGCCCACTACTGCGCATGCGCACTCCGGCTCAGACCTGCACATGCGCATTCGAGCTCACTCCTGCGCATGCGCACACGGGCTCACTACTGTGCATGCGCACTCGGGGTCACTACTGCTCATGCGCGCTCGGGCTCACTACTGCGGATGCGCGCTCGGGCTCACTACTGCGCATGCGCACCCGGGCTCACTACTGCTCATGCGCACTCGGGGTCACTACTGCTCATGCGCACTCGGACTCAAAACTGCTCATGCGCATTCGGGGTCACTACTGTGCATGCGCACTCGGACTCACTACTGCGGATGCGCGCTCGGGCTCACTACCGCGCATGCGCACACGGGCTCACTACTGCGCATGCGCGCACGGGCCCACTACTGCGCATGCGCACTCCGGCTCAGACCTGCACATGCGCATTCGAGCTCACTTCTGCGCATGCGCACACGGGCTCACTACTGCGGATGCGCAATCGGGCTCACTACTGCGCATGCGCACTCGGACTCACTACTGCTCATGCGCATTCGGGGTCACTACTGCGAATGCGCACTCGGACTCACTACTGCGGATGCGCGCTCGGGCTCACTACTGCGCATGCGCACACGGGCTCACTACTGCGCATGCGCGCACGGGCCCACTACTGCGCATGCGCACTCCGGCTCAGACCTGCACATGCGCATTCGAGCTCACTTCTGCGCATGCGCACACGGGCTCACTACTGTGCATGCGCACTCGGACTCACTGCTGCTCATGCGCACTCGGGGTCACTACTGCTGATGCGCACTCGGGGTCACTACTGCTGATGCGCACTCGGACTCACTACTGCTCATGCGCACTCGGGGTCACTACTGCTCATGCGCACTCGGACTCACTACTGCTCATGCATATTCGGGGTCACTACTGCGCATGCGCGCTCGGGCTCACTACTGCGCATGCGCACCCGGGCTCAGTACTGCGCATGCGCGCACGGGCCCACTACTGCGCATGCGCACTCCGGCTCAGACCAGCACATGCGCACACGGACTCACTACTGCGGATGCGCAATCGGGCTCACTACTGTGCATGCGCACTCGGACTCACTACTGCTCATGCGCATTCGGGTCGCTACTGCGCATTCGCTCACGGGCTCACACTGTGCATGCACACTTGGGGTCACTACTGCCCATGCGCACTCGGACTCACTACTGCTCATGCGCACTCGGGGTCACTACTGCTCATGCGCACTGGGATTCACTACTGCTCATGCGCACTCGGACTCACTACTGCGGATGCACAATCGGGCTCACTACTGCGCATGCGCACTCGGGGTCACTACTGCTGATGTGCACTCGGACTCACTACTGCTCATGCGCACTCGGGGTCACTACTGCTCATGCGCACTCGGACTCACTACTGCGCATGCGCATTCGGGGTCACTACTGCGCATGCGCACTCCGGCTCAGACCTGGACATGCGCATTCGAGCTCACTTCTGCGCATGCGCACACGGGCTCACTACTGTGCATGCGCGCTCGGGGTCACTACTGCTCATGCGCACTCGGGGTCACTACAGCTGATGCGCACACGGGCTCACTACTGCGCATGCGCAGTCCGGCTCAGACCTGCACATGCGCATTCGAGCTCACTTCTGCGCATGCGCACACGGGCTCACTACTGTGCATGCGCACTCGGGGTCACTACTACTCATGCACACTCCGGCTCACTAATGTGCATGCGCACTCGGGGTCACTACTGCTCATGCGCACTCGGACTCACTACTGCTCATGCGCACTCGGGGTCACTACTGCTCATGCGCACTCGGACTCACTACTGCTCATGCGCATTCGGGGTCACTACTGCGCATGCGCTCTCGGACTCACTACTGCGGATGCGCGCTCGGGCTCACTACTGCGCATGCGCACACGGGCTCACTATTGCGCATGCGCGCACGGGCCCACTACTGCGCATGCGCACTCCGGCTCAGACCTGCACATGCGCATTCGAGCTCACTTCTGCGCATGCGCACACGGGCTCACTACTGTGCATGCGCACTCGGACTCACTGCTGCTCGTGCGCACTCGGGGTCACTACTGCTGATGCGCACTCGGACTCACTACTGCTGATGCGCACTCGGGGTCACTACTGCTCATGCGCACTCGGACTCACTACTGCTCATGCGCATTCGGGGTCACTACTGCGCATGCGCACTCGGGGTCACTACTGCTCATGCGCACTCAGACTCACTACTGCTCATGCACACTCGGGCTCACTACTGTGCATGCGCACTCGGGGTCACTACTGCTCATGCGCACTCGGACTCACTACTGCTCATGCGCATTCGGGGTCACTACTGCGCATGCGCACTCGGACTCACTACTGCTCATGCGCATTCGGGGTCACTACTGCGCATGCGCACTCCGGCTCAGACCTGCACATGCGCACACGGACTCACTACTGCGGATGCGCAGTCGGGCTCACTACTGTGCATGAGCACTCGGGGTCACTACTGCTCATGCGCACTCAGACTCACTACTGCTCATGCACACTCGGGCTCACTACTGTGCATGCGCACTCGGGGTCACTACTGCTCATGCGCACTCGGACTCACTATTGCTCATGCGCACTCGGGGTCACTACTGCTCATGCGCACTCGGACTCACTGCTGCTCATGCGCATTCGGGGTCACTACTGCTCATGCGCACTCGGACTCACTACTGCGGATGCACAATCGGGCTCACTACTGCGCATGCGCACACGGACTCACTACTGCGGATGCGCAATCGGGCTTACTACTGTGCATGCGCACTCGGCGTCACTACTGCGCATGCGCACTCGGACTCACTACTGCGGATGCGCGCTCGGGCTCACTACTGCGCATGCGCACACGGGCTCACTACTGCTCATGCGCATTCGGGGTCACTACTGCTCATGCGCACTCGGACTCACTACTGCGGATGCACAATCGGGCTCACTACTGTGCATGCGCACTCGGGGTCACTACTGCTCATGCGCACTCGGGGTCACTACTGCTCATGCGCACTCCGGCTCAGACCAGCACATGCGCACACGGACTCACTACTGCGGATGCGCAATCGGGCTCACTACTGTGCATGCGCACTCGGACTCACTACTGCTCATGCGCATTCGGGTCGCTACTGCGCATTCGCTCACGGGCTCACACGGTGCATGCACACTTGGGGTCACTACTGCGCATGCGCACTCTGGCTCACTACTGCGCATGCGCACTCCGGTCAGGCCTGTGCATGCACACTCGGGCTCACTGCTGCGCATGCGCACTCCGGTTCACTACTGCTCATGCGCACTCGGACTCACTACTGCGGATGCACAATCGGGCTCACTACTGCGCATGCGCACTCGGGGTCACTACTGCTGATGCGCACTCGGACTCACTACTGCTCATGCGCACTCGGGGTCAATACTGCTCATGCGCACTCGGACTCACTACTGCGCATGCGCATTCGGGGTCACTACTGCGCATGCGCACTCCGGCTCAGACCTGGACATGCGCATTCGAGCTCACTTCTGCGCATGCGCACACGGGCTCACTACTGTGCATGCGCGCTCGGGGTCACTACTGCTCATGCGCACTCGGGGTCACTACAGCTGATGCGCACACGGGCTCACTACTGCGCATGCGCAGTCCGGCTCAGACCTGCACATGCGCATTCGAGCTCACTTCTGCGCATGCGCACACGGGCTCACTACTGTGCATGCGCACTCGGGGTCACTACTACTCATGCACACTCCGGCTCACTAATGTGCATGCGCACTCGGGGTCACTACTGCTCATGCGCACTCGGACTCACTACTGCTCATGCGCACTCGGGGTCACTACTGCTCATGCGCACTCGGACTCACTACTGCTCATGCGCATTCGGGGTCACTACTGCGCATGCGCACTCGGACTCACTACTGCGGATGCGCGCTCGGGCTCACTACTGCGCATGCGCACACGGGCTCACTATTGCGCATGCGCGCACGTGCCCACTACTGCGCATGCGCACTCCGGCTCAGACCTGCACATGCGCATTCGAGCTCACTTCTGCGCATGCGCACACGGGCTCACTACTGTGCATGCGCACTCGGACTCACTGCTGCTCGTGCGCACTCGGGGTCACTACTGCTGATGCGCACTCGGACTCACTACTGCTGATGCGCACTCGGGGTCACTACTGCTCATGCGCACTCGGACTCACTACTGCTCATGCGCATTCGGGGTCACTACTGCGCATGCGCACTCGGACTCACTACTGCTCATGCGCATTCGGGGTCACTACTGCGCATGCGCACTCGGACTCACTACTGCTCATGCGCATTCGGGGTCACTACTGCGCATGCGCGCACGAGCCCACTACTGCGCATGCGCACTCCGGCTCAGACCTGCACATGCGCACACGGACTCACTACTGCGGATGCGCAATCGGGCTCACTACTGCGGATGCGCGCTCGGGCTCATTACTGCGCATGCCCACCCGGGCTCACTACTGCGCATGCGCGCACGGGCAAACTACTACGCATGCGCACTCCGGCTCAGACCTGCACATGCGCACACGGACTCACTACTGCGGATGCGCAATCGGGCTCACTACTGTGCATGCGCACTCGGGGTCACTACTGCTCATGCGCACTCGGGGTCACTACTGCTCATGCGCATTCGGGGTCACTACTGCGCATGCGCACTCCGGCTCAGACCTGCACATGCGCACACGGACTCACTACTGCGGATTCGCAGTCGGGCTCACTACTGTGCATGAGCACTCGGGGTCACTACTGCTCATGCGCACTCAGACTCACTACTGCTCATGCACACTCGGGCTCACTACTGTGCATGCGCACTCGGGGTCACTACTGCTCATGCGCACTCGGACTCACTACTGCTCATGCGCATTCGGGGTCACTACTGCGCATGCGCACTCGGACTCACTACTGCTCATGCGCATTCGGGGTCACTACTGCGCATGCGCACTCGGACTCACTACTGCTCATGCGCATTCGGGGTCACTACTGCGCATGCGCGCACGAGCCCACTACTGCGCATGCGCACTCCGGCTCAGACCTGCACATGCGCACACGGACTCACTACTGCGGATGCGCAATCGGGCTCACTACTGCGGATGCGCGCTCGGGCTCATTACTGCGCATGCCCACCCGGGCTCACTACTGCGCATGCGCGCACGGGCAAACTACTACGCATGCGCACTCCGGCTCAGACCTGCACATGCGCACACGGACTCACTACTGCGGATGCGCAATCGGGCTCACTACTGTGCATGCGCACTCGGGGTCACTACTGCTCATGCGCATTCGGGGTCCATACTGCGCATGCGCACTCCGGCTCAGACCTGCACATGCGCACACGGACTCACTACTGCGGATGCGCAGTCGGGCTCACTACTGTGCATGAGCACTCGGGGTCACTACTGCTCATGCGCACTCAGACTCACTACTGCTCATGCACACTCGGGCTCACTACTGTGCATGCGCACTCGGGGTCACTACTGCTCATGCGCACTCGGACTCACTACTGCTCATGCGCAGTCGGGGTCACTACTGCTCGTGCGCACTCGGACTCACTGCTGCTCATGCGCATTCGGGGTCACTACTGCTCATGCGCACTCGGACTCACTACTGCGGATGCACAATCGGGCTCACTACTGCGCATGCGCCCACGGACTCACTACTGCGGATGCCCAATCGGGCTTACTACTGTGCATGCGCACTCGGCGTCACTACTGCTCATGCGCACTCGGTGTCACTACTGCTCATGCGCACTCGGACTCACTACTGCTCATGCGCACTCGGGGTCACTACTGCTCATGCGCACTCGGATTCACTACTGCGCATGTGCATTCGGGGTCACTACTGCGCATGCGCACTCCGGCTCAGACCTGCACATGCGCATTCGAGCTCACTTCTGCGCATGCGCACACGGGCTCACTACTGCGCATGCGCGCACGGGCCCTCTACTGCGCATGCGCACTCCGGCTCAGACCTGCACATGCGCATTCGAGCTCACTTCCGCGCATGCGCACACGGGCTCACTACTGTGCATGCGCACTCGGACTCACTGCTGCTCATGCGCACTCGGGGTCGCTACTGCTGATGCGCACTCGGACTCACTACTGCTCATGCGCACTCGGGGTCACTACTGCTCATGCGCACTCGGACTCACTGCTGCTCATGCGCATTCGGGGTCACTACTGCTCATGCGCACTCGGACTCACTACTGCGGATGCACAATCGGGCTCACTACTGCGCATGCGCACACGGACTCACTACTGCGGATGCGCAATTGGGCTCACTACTGTGCATGCGCACTCGGCGTCACTACTGCTCATGCGCACTCGGTGTCACTACTGCCCATGCGCACTCGGACTCACTACTGCTCATGCGCACTCGGGGTCACTACTGCTCATGCGCACTGGGATTCACTACTGCTCATGCGCATTCGGGGTCACTACTGCGCATGCGCACTCGGACTCACTACTGCGGATGCGCGCTCGGGCTCACTACTGCGCATGCGCACACGGGCTCACTACTGCTCATGCGCATTCGGGGTCACTACTGCTCACGCGCACTCGGACTCACTACTGCGGATGCACAATCGGGCTCACTACTGCGCATGCGCACTCCGGCTCAGACCTGCACATGCGCACACAGACTCACTACTGCGGATGCGCAATCGGGCTCACTACTGTGCATGCGCACTCGGGGTCACTACTGCTCATGCGCACTCGGGGTCACTACTGCTCATGCGCACTCCGGCTCAGACCAGCACATGCGCACACGGACTCACTACTGCGGATGCGCAATCGGGCTCACTACTGTGCATGCGCACTCGGACTCACTACTGCTCATGCGCATTCGGGTAGCTACTGCGCATTCGCTCACGTGCTCACACGGTGCATGCACACTTGGGGTCACTACTGCGCATGCGCACTCTGGCTCACTACTGCGCATGCGCACTCCGGTCAGGCCTGTGCATGCACACTCGGGCTCACTGCTGCGCATGCGCACTCCGGTTCACTACTGCTCATGCGCACTCGGACTCACTACTGCGGATGCACAATCGGGCTCACTACTGCGCATGCGCATTCGGGGTCACTACTGCGCATGCGCACTCCGGCTCAGACCTGGACATGCGCATTCGAGCTCACTTCTGCGCATGCGCACACGGGCTCACTACTGTGCATGCGCGCTCGGGGTCACTACTGCTCATGCGCACTCGGGGTCACTACAGCTGATGCGCACACGGGCTCACTACTGCGCATGCGCAGTCCGGCTCAGACCTGCACATGCGCATTCGAGCTCACTTCTGCGCATGCGCACACGGGCTCACTACTGTGCATGCGCACTCGGGGTCACTACTACTCATGCACACTCCGGCTCACTAATGTGCATGCGCACTCGGGGTCACTACTGCTCATGCGCACTCGGACTCACTACTTCTCATGCGCACTCGGGGTCACTACTGCTCATGCGCACTCGGACTCACTACTGCTCATGCGCATTCGGGGTCACTACTGCGCATGCGCACTCGGACTCACTACTGCGGATGCGCGCTCGGGCTCACTACTGCGCATGCGCACACGGGCTCACTACTGCGCATGCGCGCACGGGCCCACTACTGCGCATGCGCACTCCGGCTCAGACCTGCACATGCGCATTCGAGCTCACTTCTGCGCATGCGCACACGGGCTCACTACTGTGCATGCGCACTCGGACTCACTGCTGCTCATGCGCACTCGGGGTCACTACTGCTGATGCGCACTCGGACTCACTACTGCTCATGCGCACTCGGGGTCACTACTGCTCATGCGCACTCGGACTCACTACTGCTCATGCGCATTCGGGGTCACTATTGCGCATGCGCACTCGGACTCACTACTGCTCATGCGCACTCGGGGTCACTACTGGTCATGCGCACTCGAACTCACTACTACTCATGCGCGCTCGGGCTCATTACTGCGCATGCCCACACGGGCTCACTACTGCGCATGCGCGCACGGGCCCACTACTACGCATGCGCACTCCGGCTCAGACCTGCACATGCGCACACGGGCCCACTACTACGCATGCGCATTCGGGGTCACTACTGCTCATGCGCACTCGGACTCACTACTGCGGATGCACAATCGGGATCACTACTGCGCATGCGCACTCCGGCTCAGACCTGCACATGCGCACACGGACTCACTACTGCGGATGCGCAATCGGACTCACTACTGCTCATGCGCATTCGGGGTCACTACTGCGCATGCGCACTCGGGGTCACTACTGCTGATGCGCACTCGGACTCACTACTGCTGATGCGCACTCGGGGTCACTACTGCTCATGCGCACTCGGACTCACTACTGCTCATGCGCATTCGGGGTCACTACTGCGCATGCGCACTCGGACTCACTACTGCTCATGCGCATTCGGGGTCACTACTGCGCATGCGCACTCGGACTCACTACTGCTCATGCGCATTCGGGGTCACTACTGCGCATGCGCGCACGAGCCCACTACTGCGCATGCGCACTCCGGCTCAGACCTGCACATGCGCACACGGACTCACTACTGCGGATGCGCAATCGGGCTCACTACTGCGGATGCGCGCTCGGGCTCATTACTGCGCATGCCCACCCGGGCTCACTACTGCGCATGCGCGCACGGGCAAACTACTACGCATGCGCACTCCGGCTCAGACCTGCACATGCGCACACGGACTCACTACTGCGGATGCGCAATCGGGCTCACTACTGTGCATGCGCACTCGGGGTCACTACTGCTCATGCGCACTCGGGGTCACTACTGCTCATGCGCATTCGGGGTCACTACTGCGCATGCGCACTCCGGCTCAGACCTGCACATGCGCACACGGACTCACTACTGCGGATTCGCAGTCGGGCTCACTACTGTGCATGAGCACTCGGGGTCACTACTGCTCATGCGCACTCAGACTCACTACTGCTCATGCACACTCGGGCTCACTACTGTGCATGCGCACTCGGGGTCACTACTGCTCATGCGCACTCGGACTCACTACTGCTCATGCGCATTCGGGGTCACTACTGCGCATGCGCACTCGGACTCACTACTGCTCATGCGCATTCGGGGTCACTACTGCGCATGCGCACTCGGACTCACTACTGCTCATGCGCATTCGGGGTCACTACTGCGCATGCGCGCACGAGCCCACTACTGCGCATGCGCACTCCGGCTCAGACCTGCACATGCGCACACGGACTCACTACTGCGGATGCGCAATCGGGCTCACTACTGCGGATGCGCGCTCGGGCTCATTACTGCGCATGCCCACCCGGGCTCACTACTGCGCATGCGCGCACGGGCAAACTACTACGCATGCGCACTCCGGCTCAGACCTGCACATGCGCACACGGACTCACTACTGCGGATGCGCAATCGGGCTCACTACTGTGCATGCGCACTCGGGGTCACTACTGCTCATGCGCATTCGGGGTCCATACTGCGCATGCGCACTCCGGCTCAGACCTGCACATGCGCACACGGACTCACTACTGCGGATGCGCAGTCGGGCTCACTACTGTGCATGAGCACTCGGGGTCACTACTGCTCATGCGCACTCAGACTCACTACTGCTCATGCACACTCGGGCTCACTACTGTGCATGCGCACTCGGGGTCACTACTGCTCATGCGCACTCGGACTCACTACTGCTCATGCGCAGTCGGGGTCACTACTGCTCGTGCGCACTCGGACTCACTGCTGCTCATGCGCATTCGGGGTCACTACTGCTCATGCGCACTCGGACTCACTACTGCGGATGCACAATCGGGCTCACTACTGCGCATGCGCCCACGGACTCACTACTGCGGATGCCCAATCGGGCTTACTACTGTGCATGCGCACTCGGCGTCACTACTGCTCATGCGCACTCGGTGTCACTACTGCTCATGCGCACTCGGACTCACTACTGCTCATGCGCACTCGGGGTCACTACTGCTCATGCGCACTCGGATTCACTACTGCGCATGTGCATTCGGGGTCACTACTGCGCATGCGCACTCCGGCTCAGACCTGCACATGCGCATTCGAGCTCACTTCTGCGCATGCGCACACGGGCTCACTACTGCGCATGCGCGCACGGGCCCTCTACTGCGCATGCGCACTCCGGCTCAGACCTGCACATGCGCATTCGAGCTCACTTCCGCGCATGCGCACACGGGCTCACTACTGTGCATGCGCACTCGGACTCACTGCTGCTCATGCGCACTCGGGGTCGCTACTGCTGATGCGCACTCGGACTCACTACTGCTCATGCGCACTCGGGGTCACTACTGCTCATGCGCACTCGGACTCACTGCTGCTCATGCGCATTCGGGGTCACTACTGCTCATGCGCACTCGGACTCACTACTGCGGATGCACAATCGGGCTCACTACTGCGCATGCGCACACGGACTCACTACTGCGGATGCGCAATTGGGCTCACTACTGTGCATGCGCACTCGGCGTCACTACTGCTCATGCGCACTCGGTGTCACTACTGCCCATGCGCACTCGGACTCACTACTGCTCATGCGCACTCGGGGTCACTACTGCTCATGCGCACTGGGATTCACTACTGCTCATGCGCATTCGGGGTCACTACTGCGCATGCGCACTCGGACTCACTACTGCGGATGCGCGCTCGGGCTCACTACTGCGCATGCGCACACGGGCTCACTACTGCTCATGCGCATTCGGGGTCACTACTGCTCACGCGCACTCGGACTCACTACTGCGGATGCACAATCGGGCTCACTACTGCGCATGCGCACTCCGGCTCAGACCTGCACATGCGCACACAGACTCACTACTGCGGATGCGCAATCGGGCTCACTACTGTGCATGCGCACTCGGGGTCACTACTGCTCATGCGCACTCGGGGTCACTACTGCTCATGCGCACTCCGGCTCAGACCAGCACATGCGCACACGGACTCACTACTGCGGATGCGCAATCGGGCTCACTACTGTGCATGCGCACTCGGACTCACTACTGCTCATGCGCATTCGGGTAGCTACTGCGCATTCGCTCACGTGCTCACACGGTGCATGCACACTTGGGGTCACTACTGCGCATGCGCACTCTGGCTCACTACTGCGCATGCGCACTCCGGTCAGGCCTGTGCATGCACACTCGGGCTCACTGCTGCGCATGCGCACTCCGGTTCACTACTGCTCATGCGCACTCGGACTCACTACTGCGGATGCACAATCGGGCTCACTACTGCGCATGCGCATTCGGGGTCACTACTGCGCATGCGCACTCCGGCTCAGACCTGGACATGCGCATTCGAGCTCACTTCTGCGCATGCGCACACGGGCTCACTACTGTGCATGCGCGCTCGGGGTCACTACTGCTCATGCGCACTCGGGGTCACTACAGCTGATGCGCACACGGGCTCACTACTGCGCATGCGCAGTCCGGCTCAGACCTGCACATGCGCATTCGAGCTCACTTCTGCGCATGCGCACACGGGCTCACTACTGTGCATGCGCACTCGGGGTCACTACTACTCATGCACACTCCGGCTCACTAATGTGCATGCGCACTCGGGGTCACTACTGCTCATGCGCACTCGGACTCACTACTTCTCATGCGCACTCGGGGTCACTACTGCTCATGCGCACTCGGACTCACTACTGCTCATGCGCATTCGGGGTCACTACTGCGCATGCGCACTCGGACTCACTACTGCGGATGCGCGCTCGGGCTCACTACTGCGCATGCGCACACGGGCTCACTACTGCGCATGCGCGCACGGGCCCACTACTGCGCATGCGCACTCCGGCTCAGACCTGCACATGCGCATTCGAGCTCACTTCTGCGCATGCGCACACGGGCTCACTACTGTGCATGCGCACTCGGACTCACTGCTGCTCATGCGCACTCGGGGTCACTACTGCTGATGCGCACTCGGACTCACTACTGCTCATGCGCACTCGGGGTCACTACTGCTCATGCGCACTCGGACTCACTACTGCTCATGCGCATTCGGGGTCACTATTGCGCATGCGCACTCGGACTCACTACTGCTCATGCGCACTCGGGGTCACTACTGGTCATGCGCACTCGAACTCACTACTACTCATGCGCGCTCGGGCTCATTACTGCGCATGCCCACACGGGCTCACTACTGCGCATGCGCGCACGGGCCCACTACTACGCATGCGCACTCCGGCTCAGACCTGCACATGCGCACACGGGCCCACTACTACGCATGCGCATTCGGGGTCACTACTGCTCATGCGCACTCGGACTCACTACTGCGGATGCACAATCGGGATCACTACTGCGCATGCGCACTCCGGCTCAGACCTGCACATGCGCACACGGACTCACTACTGCGGATGCGCAATCGGGCTCACTACTGTGCATGCGCACTCGGGGTCACTACTGCTCATGCGCACTCGGACTCACTACTGCTCATGCACACTCGGGCTCACTACTGTGCATGCGCACTCGGGGTCACTACTGCTCATGCGCACTCGGACTCACTACTGCTCATGAACACTCGGGGTCACTACTGCTCATGCGCACTCGGACTCACTGCTGCTCATGCGCATTCGGGGTCACTACTGCTCATGCGCACTCGGACTCACTACTGCGGATGCACAATCGGGCTCACTACTGCGCATGCGCACACGGGCTCACTACTGCTCATGCGCATTCGGGGTCACTACTGCTCATGCGCACTCGGACTCACTACTGCGGATGCACAATCGGGCTCACTACTGCGCATGCGCACTCCGGCTCAGACCTGCACATGCGCACACGGACTCACTACTGCGGATGCGCAATCGGGCTCACTACTGTGCATGCGCACTCGGGGTCACTACTGCTCATGCGCACTCGGGGTCACTACTGCTCGTGGGCACTCGGACTCACTACTGCTCATGCGCACTCGGAGTCACTACTGCTCATGCGCACTCGGACTCATTACTGCTCATGCGCACTCGGACTCACTACTGCGGATGCGCGCTCGGGCTCACTACTGCGCACACGCACCCGGGCTCACTACTGCGCATGCGCGCCCGGGCCCACTACTGCGCATGCGCAGTCCGGCTCAGACCAGCACAAGCGTATTCCAGCTCACTTCTGCGCATATCCACTCGGACTCACTACTGCTCAAGCGCACTCGGGCTCACTCCTGCGCATGCGCAGTCCGGCTCAGACCTGCACATGCGTATTCGAATTCACTTCTGCGCATGTGCACTCGGACTCACTACTGGGCAAGCGCACTCGGACTCACTACTGCGCATGCGCACTCCCGCCCAGACCTGCACATGCGCACTCCGGCTCACTACTGCTCATGCGCATTCGGACTCACTACTGCGGATGCACAATCGGGCTCACTACTGCGCATCCGCACTCCGGCTCAGACCAGCACATGCGCATTCGAGCTCACTTCTGCGCATGCGCACACGGGCTCACTACTGTGCATGCGCACTCGGGGTCACTACTGCTCATGCGCGCTCGGGCTCACTACTGCGGATGCGCGCTCGGGCTCACTACTGCGCATGCGCACCCGGGCTCACTACTGCTCATGCGCACTCGAGGTCGCTACTGCGCATTCGCTCACGGGCTCACACGGTGCATGCACACTTGGGGTCACTACTGCGCATGCGCACTCTGGCTCACTACTGCGCATGCGCACTCCGGTCAGGCCTGTGCATGCACACTCGGGCTCACTGCTGCGCATGCGCACTCCGGTTCACTACTGCTCATGCGCACTCGGACTCACTACTGCGGATGCACAATCGGGCTCACTACTGCGCATGCGCACTCGGGGTCACTACTGCTGATGCGCACTCGGACTCACTACTGCTCATGCGCACTCGGGGTCAATACTGCTCATGCGCATTCGGACTCACTACTGCGCATGCGCATTCGGGATCACTACTGCGCATGCGCACTCCGGCTCAGACCTGGACATGCGCATTCGAGCTCACTTCTGCGCATGCGCACACGGGCTCACTACTGTGCATGCGCGCTCGGGGTCACTACTGCTCATGCGCACTCGGGGTCACTACAGCTGATGCGCACACGGGCTCACTACTGCGCATGCGCAGTCCGGCTCAGACCTGCACATGCGCATTCGAGCTCACTTCTGCGCATGCGCACACGGGCTCACTACTGTGCATGCGCACTCGGGGTCACTACTACTCATGCACACTCCGGCTCACTAATGTGCATGCGCACTCGGCGTCACTACTGCTCATGCGCACTCGGACTCACTACTACTCATGCGCATTCGGGGTCACTACTGCGCATGCGCGCACGAGCCCACTACTGCGCATGCGCACTCCGGCTCAGACCTGCACATGCGCACACGGACTCACTACTGCGGATGCGCAATCGGGCTCACTACTGTGCATGCGCACTCGGGGTCACTACTGCTCATGCGCACTCGGGGTCATTACTGCTCATGCGCATTCGGGGTCACTACTGCGCATGCGCACTCCGGCTCAGACCTGCACATGCGCACACGGACTCACTACTGCGGATGCGCAGTCGGGCTCACTACTGTGCATGAGCACTCGGGGTCACTACTGCTCATGCGCACTCAGACTCACTACTTCTCATGCACACTCGGGCTCACTACTGTGCATGCGCACTCGGGGTCACTACTGCTCATGCGCACTCGGACTCACTACTGCTCATGCGCACTCGGGGTCACTACTGCTCATGCGCACTCGGACTCACTGCTGCTCATGCGCATTCGGGGTCACTACTGCTCATGCGCACTCGGACTCACTACTGCGGATGCGCAATCGGGCTCACTACTGCGCATGCGCACACGGACTCACTACTGCGGATGCGCAATCGGGCTCACTACTGTGCATGCGCACTCGGCGTCACTACTGCTCATGCGCACTCGGTGTCACTACTGCTCATGCGCACTCGGACTCACTACTGCTCATTCGCACTCGGGGTCACTACTGCTCATGCGCACTCGGACTCACTACTGCTCATGCGCACTCGGGGTCACTACTGCTCATGCGCACTCGGACTCACTGCTGCTCATGCGCATTCGGGGTCACTACTGCTCATGCGCACTCGGACTCACTACTGCGGATGCACAATCGGGCTCACTACTGCGCATGCGCACACGGACTCACTACTGCGGATGCGCAATCGGGCTCACTACTGTGCATGCGCACTCGGGCTCACTACTGCGCATGCGCACACGGGCTCACTACTGCGCATGCGCGCACGGGCCCACTACTACGCATGCGCATTCGGGGTCACTACTGCTCATGCGCACTCGGACTCACTACTGCGGATGCACAATCGGGATCACTACTGCGCATGCGCACTCCGGCTCAGACCTGCACATGCGCACACGGACTCACTACTGCGGATGCGCAATCGGGCTCACTACTGTGCATGCGCACTCGGGGTCACTACTGCTCATGCGCACTCGGACTCACTACTGCTCATGCACACTCGGGCTCACTACTGTGCATGCGCACTCGGGGTCACTACTGCTCATGCGCACTCGGACTCACTACTGCTCATGAACACTCGGGGTCACTACTGCTCATGCGCACTCGGACTCACTGCTGCTCATGCGCATTCGGGGTCACTACTGCTCATGCGCACTCGGACTCACTACTGCGGATGCACAATCGGGCTCACTACTGCGCATGCGCACACGGGCTCACTACTGCTCATGCGCATTCGGGGTCACTACTGCTCATGCGCACTCGGACTCACTACTGCGGATGCACAATCGGGCTCACTACTGCGCATGCGCACTCCGGCTCAGACCTGCACATGCGCACACGGACTCACTACTGCGGATGCGCAATCGGGCTCACTACTGTGCATGCGCACTCGGGGTCACTACTGCTCATGCGCACTCGGGGTCACTACTGCTCATGGGCACTCGGACTCACTACTGCTCATGCGCACTCGGAGTCACTACTGCTCATGCGCACTCGGACTCATTACTGCTCATGCGCACTCGGACTCACTACTGCGGATGCGCGCTCGGGCTCACTACTGCGCACACGCACCCGGGCTCACTACTGCGCATGCGCGCCCGGGCCCACTACTGCGCATGCGCAGTCCGGCTCAGACCAGCACAAGCGTATTCCAGCTCACTTCTGCGCATATCCACTCGGACTCACTACTGCTCAAGCGCACTCGGGCTCACTCCTGCGCATGCGCAGTCCGGCTCAGACCTGCACATGCGTATTCGAATTCACTTCTGCGCATGTGCACTCGGACTCACTACTGGGCAAGCGCACTCGGACTCACTACTGCGCATGCGCACTCCCGCCCAGACCTGCACATGCGCACTCCGGCTCACTACTGCTCATGCGCATTCGGACTCACTACTGCGGATGCACAATCGGGCTCACTACTGCGCATCCGCACTCCGGCTCAGACCAGCACATGCGCATTCGAGCTCACTTCTGCGCATGCGCACACGGGCTCACTACTGTGCATGCGCACTCGGGGTCACTACTGCTCATGCGCGCTCGGGCTCACTACTGCGGATGCGCGCTCGGGCTCACTACTGCGCATGCGCACCCGGGCTCACTACTGCTCATGCGCACTCGAGGTCGCTACTGCGCATTCGCTCACGGGCTCACACGGTGCATGCACACTTGGGGTCACTACTGCGCATGCGCACTCTGGCTCACTACTGCGCATGCGCACTCCGGTCAGGCCTGTGCATGCACACTCGGGCTCACTGCTGCGCATGCGCACTCCGGTTCACTACTGCTCATGCGCACTCGGACTCACTACTGCGGATGCACAATCGGGCTCACTACTGCGCATGCGCACTCGGGGTCACTACTGCTGATGCGCACTCGGACTCACTACTGCTCATGCGCACTCGGGGTCAATACTGCTCATGCGCATTCGGACTCACTACTGCGCATGCGCATTCGGGATCACTACTGCGCATGCGCACTCCGGCTCAGACCTGGACATGCGCATTCGAGCTCACTTCTGCGCATGCGCACACGGGCTCACTACTGTGCATGCGCGCTCGGGGTCACTACTGCTCATGCGCACTCGGGGTCACTACAGCTGATGCGCACACGGGCTCACTACTGCGCATGCGCAGTCCGGCTCAGACCTGCACATGCGCATTCGAGCTCACTTCTGCGCATGCGCACACGGGCTCACTACTGTGCATGCGCACTCGGGGTCACTACTACTCATGCACACTCCGGCTCACTAATGTGCATGCGCACTCGGCGTCACTACTGCTCATGCGCACTCGGACTCACTACTACTCATGCGCATTCGGGGTCACTACTGCGCATGCGCACTCCGGCTCAGACCTGCACATGCGCATTCGAGCTCACTTCTGCGCATGCGCACACGGGCTCACTACTGCGCATGCGCGCACGGGCCCTCTACTGCGCATGCGCACTCCGGCTCAGACCTGCACATGCGCATTCGAGCTCACTTCTGCGCATGCGCACACGGGCTCACTACTGTGCATGCGCACTCGGACTCACTGCTGCTCATGCGCACTCGGGGTCGCTACTGCTGATGCGCACTCGGACTCACTACTGCTCATGCGCACTCGGGGTCACTACTGCTCATGCGCACTCGGACTCACTGCTGCTCATGCGCATTCGGGGTCACTACTGCTCATGCGCACTCGGACTCACTACTGCGGATGCACAATCGGGCTCACTACTGCGCATGCGCACACGGACTCACTACTGCGGATGCGCAATTGGGCTCACTACTGTGCATGCGCACTCGGCGTCACTACTGCTCATGCGCACTCGGTGTCACTACTGCCCATGCGCACTCGGACTCACTACTGCTCATGCGCACTCGGGGTCACTACTGCTCATGCGCACGGGGATTCACTACTGCTCATGCGCATTCGGGGTCACTACTGCGCATGCGCACTCGGACTCACTACTGCGGATGCGCGCTCGGGCTCACTACTGCGCATGCGCACACGGGCTCACTACTGCTCATGCGCATTCGGGGTCACTACTGCCCATGCGCACTCGGACTCACTACTGCGGATGCACAATCGGGCTCACTACTGCGCATGCGCACTCCGGCTCAGACCTGCACATGCGCACACAGACTCACTACTGCGGATGCGCAATCGGGCTCACTACTGTGCATGCGCACTCGGGGTCACTACTGCCCATGCGCACTCGGGGTCACTACTGCTCATGCGCACTCCGGCTCAGACCAGCACATGCGCAAACGGACTCACTACTGCGGATGCGCAATCGGGCTCACTACTGTGCATGCGCACTCGGACTCACTACTGCTCATGCGCATTCGGGTCGCTACTGCGCATTCGCTCACGGGCTCACACGGTGCATGCACACTTGGGGTCACTACTGCGCATGCGCACTCTGGCTCACTACTGCGCATGCGCACTCCGGTCAGGCCTGTGCATGCACACTCGGGCTCACTGCTGCGCATGCGCACTCCGGTTCACTACTGCTCATGCGCACTCGGACTCACTACTGCGGATGCACAATCGGGCTCACTACTGCGCATGCGCACTCGGGGTCACTACTGCTGATGCGCACTCGGACTCACTACTGCTCATGCGCACTCGGGGTCAATACTGCTCATGCGCACTCGGACTCACTACTGCGCATGCGCATTCGGGGTCACTACTGCGCATGCGCACTCCGGCTCAGACCTGGACATGCGCATTCGAGCTCACTTCTGCGCATGCGCACACGGGCTCACTACTGTGCATGCGCGCTCGGGGTCACTACTGCTCATGCGCACTCGGGGTCACTACAGCTGATGCGCACACGGGCTCACTACTGCGCATGCGCAGTCCGGCTCAGACCTGCACATGCGCATTCGAGCTCACTTCTGCGCATGCGCACACGGGCTCACTACTGTGCATGCGCACTCGGGGTCACTACTACTCATGCACACTCCGGCTCACTAATGTGCATGCGCACTCGGGGTCACTACTGCTCATGCGCACTCGGACTCACTACTACTCATGCGCATTCGGGGTCACTACTGCGCATGCGCGCACGAGCCCACTACTGCGCATGCGCACTCCGGCTCAGACCTGCACATGCGCACACGGACTCACTACTGCGGATGCGCAATCGGGCTCACTACTGTGCATGCGCACTCGGGGTCACTACTGCTCATGCGCACTCGGGGTCACTACTGCTCATGCGCATTCGGGGTCACTACTGCGCATGCGCACTCCGGCTCAGACCTGCACATGCGCACACGGACTCACTACTGCGGATGCGCAGTCGGGCTCACTACTGTGCATGAGCACTCGGGGTCACTACTGCTCATGCGCACTCAGACTCACTACTGCTCATGCACACTCGGGCTCACTACTGTGCATGCGCACTCGGGGTCACTACTGCTCATGCGCACTCGGACTCACTACTGCTCATGCGCACTCGGGGTCACTACTGCTCATGCGCACTCGGACTCACTGCTGCTCATGCGCATTCGGGGTCACTACTGCTCATGCGCACTCGGACTCACTACTGCGGATGCACAATCGGGCTCACTACTGCGCATGCGCACACGGACTCACTACTGCGGATGCGCAATCGGGCTCACTACTGTGCATGCGCACTCGGCGTCACTACTGCTCATGCGCACTCGGTGTCACTACTGCTCATGCGCACTCGGACTCACTACTGCTCATTCGCACTCGGGGTCACTACTGCTCATGCGCACTCGGATTCACTACTGCTCATGCGCATTCGGGGTCACTACTGCGCATGCGCACTCGGACTCACTACTGCGGATGCGCGCTCGGGCTCACTACTGCGCATGCGCACACGGGCTCACTACTGCTCATGCGCATTCGGGGTCACTACTGCTCATGCGCACTCGGACTCACTACTGCGGATGCACAATCGGGCTCACTACTGCGCATGCGCACTCCGGCTCAGACCTGCACATGCGCACACAGACTCACTACAGCGGATGCGCAATCGGGCTCACTACTGCGCACACGCACCCGGGCTCACTACTGCGCATGCGCGCACGGGCCCACTACTGCGCATGCGCAGTCCGGCTCAGACCAGCACAAGCGTATTCCAGCTCACTTCTGCGCATATCCACTCGGACTCACTACTGCTCAAGCGCACTCGGGCTCACTACTGCGCATGCGCACTCCCGCCCAGACCTGCACATGCGCACTCCGGCTCACTACTGCTCATGCGCATTCGGACTCACTACTGCGGATGCACAATCGGGCTCACTACTGCGCATCCGCACTCCGGCTCAGACCAGCACATGCGCATTCGAGCTCACTTCTGCGCATGCGCACACGGGCTCACTACTGTGCATGCGCACTCGGGGTCACTACTGCTCATGCGCTCTCGGGCTCACTACTGCGGATGCGCGCTCGGGCTCACTACTGCGCATGCGCACACGGGCTCACTACTGCGCATGCGCGCACGGGCCCACTACTACGCATGCGCATTCGGGGTCACTACTGCTCATGCGCACTCGGACTCACTACTGCGGATGCACAATCGGGCTCACTACTGCGCATGCGCACTCCGGCTCAGACCTGCACATGCGCACACGGACTCACTACTGCGGATGCGCAATCGGGCTGACTACTGTGCATGCGCACTCGGGGTCACTACTGCTCATGCGCACTCGGACTCACTACTGCTCATGCACACTCGGGCTCACTACTGTGCATGCGCACTCGGGGTCACTACTGCTCATGCGCACTCGGACTCACTACTGCTCATGAACACTCGGGCTCACTACTGCGCATGCGCACTCCGGCTCAGACCTGCACATGCGCACACGGACTCACTACTGCGGATGCGCAATCGGGCTCACTACTGTGCATGCGCACTCGGGGTCACTACTGCTCATGCGCACTCGGAGTCACTACTGCTCATGCGCACTCGGACTCATTACTGCTCATGCGCACTCGGACTCACTACTGCGGATGCGCGCTCGGGCTCACTACTGCGCACACGCACCCGGGCTCACTACTGCGCATGCGCGCCCGGGCCCACTACTGCGCATGCGCAGTCCGGCTCAGACCAGCACAAGCGTATTCCAGCTCACTTCTGCGCATATCCACTCGGACTCACTACTGCTCAAGCGCACTCGGGCTCACTGCTGCGCATGCGCAGTCCGGCTCAGACCTGCACATGCGTATTCGAGTTCACTTCTGCGCATGTGCACTCGGACTCACTACTGGGCAAGCGAACTCGGACTCACTACTGCGCATGCGCACTCCCGCCCAGACCTGCACATGCGCACTCCGGCTCACTACTGCTCATGCGCATTCGGACTCACTACTGCGGATGCACAATCGGGCTCACTACTGCGCATCCACACTCCGGCTCAGACCAGCACATGCGCATTCGAGCTCACTTCTGCGCATGCGCACACGGGCTCACTACTGTGCATGCGCACTCGGGGTCACTACTGCTCATGCGCGCTCGGGCTCACTACTGCGGATGCGCGCTCGGGCTCACTACTGCGCATGCGCACCCGGGCTCACTACTGCTCATGCGCACTCGAGGTCACTACTGCGCATGCGCATTCGGGGTCACTACTGCGCATGCGCATTCGGGGTCACTACTGCGCATGCGCACTCGGACTCACTACTGCTCATGCGCACTCGGGGTCACTACTGGTCATGCGCACTCGAACTCACTACTACTCATGCGCATTCGGGGTCACTACTGCTCATGCGCGCTCGGGCTCACTACTGCGGATGCGCGCTCGGGCTCACTACTGCGCATGCGCACCCGGGCTCACTACTGCCCATGCGCACTCGGGGTCACTACTGCTCATGCGCACTCGGACTCACTACTGCTCATGCGCACTCGGGGTCACTACTGCCCATGCGCACTCGGACTCACTACTGCGGATGCGCGCTCGGGCTCACTACTGCGCATGCGCACACGGGCTCACTACTGCTCATGCGCATTCGGGGTCACTACTGCTCATGCGCACTCGGACTCACTACTGCGGATGCACAATCGGGCTCACTACTGCGCATGCGCACTCCGGCTCAGACCTGCACATGCGCACACAGACTCACTACTGCGGATGCGCAATCGGGCTCACTACTGCTCATGCGCACTCGGGGTCACTACTGGTCATGCGCACTCGAACTCACTACTACTCATGCGCATTCGGGGTCACTACTGCTCATGCGCGCTCGGGCTCACTACTGCGGATGCGCGCTCGGGCTCACTACTGCGCATGCGCACCCGGGCTCACTACTGCCCATGCGCACTCGGGGTCACTACTGCTCATGCGCACTCGGACTCACTACTGCTCATGCGCACTCGGGGTCACTACTGCCCATGCGCACTCGGACTCACTACTGCGGATGCGCGCTCGGGCTCACTACTGCGCATGCGCACCCGGGCTCACTACTGCCCATGCGCACTCGGGGTCACTACTGCTCATGCGCACTCGGACTCACTACTGCTCATGCGCACTCGGGGTCACTACTGCCCATGCGCACTCGGACTCACTACTGCGGATGCGCGCTCGGGCTCACTACTGCGCATGCGCACACGGGCTCACTACTGCTCATGCGCATTCGGGGTCACTACTGCTCATGCGCACTCGGACTCACTACTGCGGATGCACAATCGGGCTCACTACTGCGCATGCGCACTCCGGCTCAGACCTGCACATGCGCACACAGACTCACTACTGCGGATGCGCAATCGGGCTCACTACTGTGCATGCGCACTCGGGGTCACTACTGCTCATGCGCACTCGGGGTCACTAGTGCTCATGCGCACTCGGACTCACTACTGCTCATGCGCATTCGGGGTCACTACTGCGCATGCGCGCTCGGGCTCACTACTGCGCATGCGCACTCGGGCTCACTACTGCGCATGCGCACCCCGGTCAGGCCTGTGCATGCACACTCGGGCTCACTACTGTGCATGCGCACTCGGGGTCACTACTGCTCATGCGCGCTCGGGCTCACTACTGCGGATGCGCGCTCGGGCTCACTACTGCGCATGCGCACCCGGGCTCACTACTGCTCATGCGCACTCGAGGTCACTACTGCGCATGCGCATTCGGGGTCACTACTGCGCATGCGCATTCGGGGTCACTACTGCGCATGCGCACTCGGACTCACTACTGCTCATGCGCACTCGGGGTCACTACTGGTCATGCGCACTCGAACTCACTACTACTCATGCGCATTCGGGGTCACTACTGCTCATGCGCGCTCGGGCTCACTACTGCGGATGCGCGCTCGGGCTCACTACTGCGCATGCGCACCCGGGTTCACTACTGCCCATGCGCACTCGGGGTCACTACTGCTCATGCGCACTCGGACTCACTACTGCTCATGCGCACTCGGGGTCACTACTGCCCATGCGCACTCGGACTCACTACTGCGGATGCGCGCTCGGGCTCACTACTGCGCATGCGCACACGGGCTCACTACTGCTCATGCGCATTCGGGGTCACTACTGCTCATGCGCACTCGGACTCACTACTGCGGATGCACAATCGGGCTCACTACTGCGCATGCGCACTCCGGCTCAGACCTGCACATGCGCACACAGACTCACTACTGCGGATGCGCAATCGGGCTCACTACTGCTCATGCGCACTCGGGGTCACTACTGGTCATGCGCACTCGAACTCACTACTACTCATGCGCATTCGGGGTCACTACTGCTCATGCGCGCTCGGGCTCACTACTGCGGATGCGCGCTCGGGCTCACTACTGCGCATGCGCACCCGGGCTCACTACTGCCCATGCGCACTCGGGGTCACTACTGCTCATGCGCACTCGGACTCACTACTGCTCATGCGCACTCGGGGTCACTACTGCCCATGCGCACTCGGACTCACTACTGCGGATGCGCGCTCGGGCTCACTACTGCGCATGCGCACCCGGGCTCACTACTGCCCATGCGCACTCGGGGTCACTACTGCTCATGCGCACTCGGACTCACTACTGCTCATGCGCACTCGGGGTCACTACTGCCCATGCGCACTCGGACTCACTACTGCGGATGCGCGCTCGGGCTCACTACTGCGCATGCGCACACGGGCTCACTACTGCTCATGCGCATTCGGGGTCACTACTGCTCATGCGCACTCGGACTCACTACTGCGGATGCACAATCGGGCTCACTACTGCGCATGCGCACTCCGGCTCAGACCTGCACATGCGCACACAGACTCACTACTGCGGATGCGCAATCGGGCTCACTACTGTGCATGCGCACTCGGGGTCACTACTGCTCATGCGCACTCGGGGTCACTAGTGCTCATGCGCACTCGGACTCACTACTGCTCATGCGCATTCGGGGTCACTACTGCGCATGCGCGCTCGGGCTCACTACTGCGCATGCGCACTCGGGCTCACTACTGCGCATGCGCACCCCGGTCAGGCCTGTGCATGCACACTCGGGCTCACTGCTGCGCATGCGCACTCCGGTTCACTACTGCTCATGCGCACTCGGACTCACTACTGCTCATGCGCACTCGGGGTCACTACTGGTCATGCGCACTCGAACTCACTACTACTCATGCGCATTCGGGGTCACTATTGCGCATGCGCGCACGGGCTCAGACCTGCACATGCGCACACGGACTCACTACTGCGGAAGCGCAATCGGGCTCACTATTGCGGATGCGCGCTCGGGCTCATTACTGCGCATGCCCACCCGGGCTCACTACTGCGCATGCGCGCACGGGCCCACTACTACGCATGCGCACTCCGGCTCAGACCTGCACATGCGCACACGGACTCACTACTGCGGATGCGCAATCGGGCTCACTACTGTGCATGCGCACTCGGCGTCACTACTGCTTATGCGCACTCGGGGTCACTACTGCTCATGCGCATTCGGGGTCACTACTGCGCATGCGCACTCCGGCTCAGACCTGCACATGCGCACACGGACTCACTACTGCGGATGCGCAGTCCGGCTCAGACCTGCACATGCGTATTCGAGTTCACTTCTGCGCATGTGCACTCGGACTCACTACTGCTCAAGCGCACTCGGACTCACTACTGCGCATGCGCACTACCGCCCAGACCTGCACATGCGCACTCCGGCTCACTACTGCTCATGCGCATTCGGACTCACTACTGCGGATGCACAATCGGGCTCACTACTGCGCATCCGCACTCCGGCTCAGACCAGCACATGCGCATTCGAGCTCACTTCTGCGCATGCGCACACGGGCTCACTACTGTGCATGCGCACTCGGGGTCACTACTGCTCATGCGCATTCGGGGTCACTACTGCGCATGCGCACTCGGGCTCACTACTGTGCATGCGCACTCGGGGTCACTACTGCTCATGCGCACTCGGACTCACTACTGCTCATGCGCACTCGGGGTCACTACTGCTCATGCGCACTCGGACTCACTGCTGCTCATGCGCATTCGGGGTCACTACTGCTCATGCGCACTCGGACTCACTACTGCGGATGCACAATCGGGCTCACTACTGCGCATGCGCACACGGACTCACTACTGCGGATGCGCGCTCGGGCTCACTACTGCGCATGCGCACACGGGCCCACTACTGCTCATGCGCATTCGGGGTCACTACTGCCCATGCGCACTCGGACTCACTACTGCGGATGCACAATCGGGCTCACTACTGCGCATGCGCACTCCGGCTCAGACCTGCCCATGCGCACACGGACTCACTACTGCGGATGCGCAATCGGGCTCACTACTGTGCATGCGCACTCGGGGTCACTACTGCTCATGGGCACTCGGACTCACTACTGCTCATGCGCACTCGGAGTCACTACTGCTCAAGCGCACTCGGACTCATTACTGCTCATGCGCACTCGGACTGACTACTGCGGATGCGCGCTCGGGCTCACTACTGCGCACACGCACCCGGGCTCACTACTGCGCATGCGCGCCCGGGCCCACTACTGCGCATGCGCAGTCCGGCTCAGACCAGCACAAGCGTATTCCAGCTCACTTCTGCGCATATCCACTCGGACTCACTAGTGCTCAAGCGCACTCGGACTCACTACTGCGCATGCGCACTCCCGCCCAGACCTGCACATGCGCACTCCGGCTCACTACTGCTCATGCGCATTCGGACTCACTACTGCGGATGCACAATCGCGCTCACTACTGCGCATCCGCACTCCGGCTCAGACCAGCACATGCGCATTCGAGCTCACTTCTGCGCATGCGCACACGGGCTCACTACTGTGCATGCGCGCTCGGGCTCACTACTGCGCATGCGCACCCGGGCTCACTACTGCTCATGCGCACTCGGGGTCAATACTGCTCATGCGCACTCGGACTCAAAACTGCTCATGCGCATTCGGGGTCACTACTGTGCATGCGCACTCGGACTCACTACTGCGGATGCGCGCTCGGGCTCACTACTGCGCATGCGCACACGGGCTCACTACTGCGCATGCGCGCACGGGCCCACTACTGCCCATGCGCACTCCGGCTCAGACCTGCACAAGCGCATTCGAGCTCACTTCTGCGCATGCGCACACGGGCTCACTACTGTGCATGCGCACTCGGGGTCACTACTGCTGATGCGCACTCGGACTCACTACTGCTTATGCGCACTCGGGGTCACTACTGCTCATGCGCACTCGGACTCAAAACTGCTCATGCGCATTCGGGGTCACTACTGTGCATGCGCACTCGGACTCACTACTGCGGATGCGCAATCGGGCTCACTACTGTGCATGCGCACTCGGGGTCACTACAGCTCATGCGCACTCGGGCTCACTACTGCTCATGCGCACTCGGGCTCACTACTGCTCATGCGCACTCGGGGTCACTACTGCTCATGCGCATTCGGGGTCACTACTGCGCATGCGCACTCGGACTCACTACTGCGGATGCGCGCTCGGGCTCACTACTGCGCATGCGCACACGGGCTCACTACTGCGCATGCGCACACGGGCTCACTACTGCGCATGCGCGCACGGGCCCACTACTGCGCATGCGCACTCCGGCTCAGACCTGCACATGCGCATTCGAGCTCACTTCTGCGCATGCGCACACGGGCTCACTACTGTGCATGCGCGCTCGGGCTAACTACTGCTCATGCGCACTCGGGGTCACTACAGCTGATGCGCACACGGGCTCACTACTGCGCATGCGCAGTCCGGCTCAGACCTCCACATGCGCATTCGAGCTCACTTCTGCGCATGCGCACACGGGCTCACTACTGCTTATGCGCACTCGGGGTCACTACTGCCCATGCGCACTCGGACTCAAAACTGCTCATGCGCATTCGGGGCACTACTGTGCATGCGCACTCGGACTCACTACTGCGGATGCGCAATCGGGCTCACTACTGTGCATGCGCACTCGGGGTCACTACAGCTCATGCGCACTCGGGCTCACTACTGCTCATGCGCACTCGGGCTCACTACTGCTCATGCGCACTCGGGGTCACTACTGCTCATGCGCACTCGGACTCACTACTGCTCATGCGCATTCGGGGTCACTACTATGCATGCGCACTCGGACTCACTACTGCGGATGCGCGCTCGGGCTCACTACTGCGCATGCGCACACGGGCTCACTACTGCGCATGCGCGCACGGGCCCACTACTGCGCATGCGCACTCCGGCTCAGACCTGCACATGCGCATTCGAGCTCACTTCTGCGCATGCGCACACGGGCTCACTACTGTGCATGCGCGCTCGGACTCACTACTGCTCATGCGCACTCGGGGTCACTACTGCTGATGCGCACTCGGACTCACTACTGCTCATGCGCACTCGGGGTCACTACTGCTCATGCGCACTCGGACTCACTACTGCTCATGCGCACTCGGGGTCACTACTGGTCATGCGCACTCGAACTCACTACTACTCATGCGCATTCGGGGTCACTACTGCGCATGCGCGCACGGGCCCACTACTGCGCATGCGCACTCCGGCTCAGACCTGCACATGCGCACTCGGACTCACTACTGCTCATGCGCATTCGGGGTCACTACTGCGCATGCGCGCTCGGACTCACTACTGCTCAAGCGCACTCGGACTCACTACTGCGCATGCGCACTCCCGCCCAGACCTGCACATGCGCACTCCGGCTCACTACTGCTCATGCGCATTCGGACTCACTACTGCGGATGCACAATCGCGCTCAATACTGCGCATCCGCACTCCGGCTCAGACCAGCACATGCGCATTCGAGCTCACTTCTGCGCATGCGCACACGGGCTCACTACTGTGCATGCGCACTCGGGGTCACTACTGCTGATGCGCACTCGGACCCACTACTGCTTATGCGCACTCGGGGTCACTACTGCTCATGCGCACTCGGACTCAAAACTGCTCATGCGCATTCGGGCTCACTACTGCGCATGCGCACACGGGCTCACTACTGCGCATGCGCGCACGGGCCCACTACTGCGCATGCGCACTCCGGCTCAGACCTGCACATGCGCATTCGAGCTCACTTCTGCGCATGCGCACACGGGCTCACTACTGTGCATGCGCGCTCGGGGTCACTACTGCTCATGCGCACTCGGGGTCACTACAGCTGATGCGCACACGGGCTCACTACTGCGCATGCGCAGTCCGGCTCAGACCTGCACATGCGCATTCGAGCTCACTTCTGCGCATGCGCACACGGGCTCACTACTGTGCATGCGCACTCGGGGTCACTACTACTCATGCACACTCGGGCTCACTAATGTGCATGCGCGCTCGGGGTCACTACTGCTCATGCGCACTCGGACTCACTACTGCTCATGCGCACTCGGGGTCACTACTGCTCATGCGCACTCGGACTCACTACTGCTCAAGCGCACTCGGACTCACTACTGCGCATGCGCACTCCCGCCCAGACCTGCACATGCGCACTCCGGCTCACTACTGCTCATGCGCATTCGGACTCACTACTGCGGATGCACAATCGGGCTCACTACTGCGCATGCGCACACGGACTCACTACTGCGCATGCGCACACGGGCTCACTACTGCGCATGCGCGCACGGGCCCACTACTGCGCATGCGCACTCCGGCTCAGACCTGCACATGTGCATTCGAGCTCACTTCTGCGCATGCGCACACGGGCTCACTACTGTGCATGCGCGCTCGGGCTAACTACTGCTCATGCGCACTCGGGGTCACTACAGCTGATGCGCACACGGGCTCACTACTGCGCATGCGCAGTCCGGCTCAGACCTGCACATGCGCATTCGAGCTCACTTCTGCGCATGCGCACACGGGCTCACTACTGTGCATGCGCACTCGGGGTCACTACTACTCATGCACACTCGGGCTCACTAATGTGCATGCGCACTCGGGGTCACTACTGCTCATGCGCACTCGGACTCACTACTGCGGATGCACAATCGGGCTCACTACTGCGCATGCGCACACGGACTCACTACTGCGGATGCGCAATCGGGCTCACTACTGTGCATGCGCACTCGGCGTCACTACTGCTCATGCGCACTCGGTGTCACTACTGCTCATGCGCACTCGGACTCACTACTGCTCATGCGCACTGGGGGTCACTACTGCTCATGCGCACTCGGATTCACTACTGCTCATGCGCATTCGGGGTCACTACTGCGCATGCGCGCACGGGCCCACTACTGCGGATGCGCGCTCGGGCTCACTACTGCGCATGCGCACACGGGCTCACTACTGCGCATGCGCGCACGGGCCCACTACTGCGCATGCGCACTCCGGCTCAGACCTGCACATGCGCATTCGAGCTCACTTCTGCGCATGCGCACACGGGCTCACTACTGTGCATGCGCGCTCGGGGTCACTACTGCTCATGCGCACTCGGGGTCACTACAGCTGATGCGCACACGGGCTCACTACTGCGCATGCGCAGTCCGGCTCAGACCTGCACATGCGCATTCGAGCTCACTTCTGCGCATGCGCACACGGGCTCACTACTGTGCATGCGCACTCGGGGTCACTACTACTCATGCACACTCCGGCTCACTAATGTGCATGCGCACTCGGGGTCACTACTGCTCATGCGCACTCGGACTCACTACTACTCATGCGCATTCGGGGTCACTACTGCGCATGCGCGCACGAGCCCACTACTGCGCATGCGCACTCCGGCTCAGACCTGCACATGCGCACACGGACTCACTACTGCGGATGCGCAATCGGGCTCACTACTGTGCATGCGCACTCGGGGTCACTACTGCTCATGCGCACTCGGGGTCACTACTGCTCATGCGCATTCGGGGTCACTACTGCGCATGCGCACTCCGGCTCAGACCTGCACATGCGCACACGGACTCACTACTGCGGATGCGCAGTCGGGCTCACTACTGTGCATGAGCACTCGGGGTCACTACTGCTCATGCGCACTCAGACTCACTACTGCTCATGCACACTCGGGCTCACTACTGTGCATGCGCACTCGGGGTCACTACTGCTCATGCGCACTCGGACTCACTACTGCTCATGCGCACTCGGGGTCACTACTGCTCATGCGCACTCGGACTCACTGCTGCTCATGCGCATTCGGGGTCACTACTGCTCATGCGCACTCGGACTCACTACTGCGGATGCACAATCGGGCTCACTACTGCGCATGCGCACACGGACTCACTACTGCGGATGCGCAATCGGGCTCACTACTGTGCATGCGCACTCGGCGTCACTACTGCTCATGCGCACTCGGTGTCACTACTGCTCATGCGCACTCGGACTCACTACTGCTCATTCGCACTCGGGGTCACTACTGCTCATGCGCACTCGGATTCACTACTGCTCATGCGCATTCGGGGTCACTACTGCGCATGCGCACTCGGACTCACTACTGCGGATGCGCGCTCGGGCTCACTACTGATCATGCGCACACGGGCTCACTACTGCTCATGCGCATTCGGGGTCACTACTGCTCATGCGCACTCGGACTCACTACTGCGGATGCACAATCGGGCTCACTACTGCGCATGCGCACTCCGGCTCAGACCTGCACATGCGCACACAGACTCACTACAGCGGATGCGCAATCGGGCTCACTACTGCGCACACGCACCCGGGCTCACTACTGCGCATGCGCGCACGGGCCCACTACTGCGCATGCGCAGTCCGGCTCAGACCAGCACAAGCGTATTCCAGCTCACTTCTGCGCATATCCACTCGGACTCACTACTGCTCAAGCGCACTCGGGCTCACTACTGCGCATGCGCACTCCCGCCCAGACCTGCACATGCGCACTCCGGCTCACTACTGCTCATGCGCATTCGGACTCACTACTGCGGATGCACAATCGGGCTCACTACTGCGCATCCGCACTCCGGCTCAGACCAGCACATGCGCATTCGAGCTCACTTCTGCGCATGCGCACACGGGCTCACTACTGTGTATGCGCACTCGGGGTCACTACTGCTCATGCGCTCTCGGGCTCACTACTGCGGATGCGCGCTCGGGCTCACTACTGCGCATGCGCACACGGGCTCACTACTGCGCATGCGCGCACGGGCCCACTACTACGCATGCGCATTCGGGGTCACTACTGCTCATGCGCACTCGGACTCACTACTGCGGATGCACAATCGGGCTCACTACTGCGCATGCGCACTCCGGCTCAGACCTGCACATGCGCACACGGACTCACTACTGCGGATGCGCAATCGGGCTGACTACTGTGCATGCGCACTCGGGGTCATTACTGCTCATGCGCACTCGGACTCACTACTGCCCATGCACACTCGGGCTCACTACTGTGCATGCGCACTCGGGGTCACTACTGCTCATGCGCACTCGGACTCACTACTGCTCATGAACACTCGGGGTCACTACTGCTCATGCGCACTCGGACTCACTGCTGCTCATGCGCATTCGGGGTCACTACTGCTCATGCGCACTCGGACTTACTACTGCGGATGCACAATCGGGCTCACTACTGCGCATGCGCACTCCGGCTCAGACCTGCACATGCGCACACGGACTCACTACTGCGGATGCGCAATCGGGCTCACTACTGTGCATGCGCACTCGGGGTCACTACTGCTCATGCGCACTCGGGGTCACTACTGCTCATGGGCACTCGGACTCACTACTGCTCATGCGCACTCGGAGTCACTACTGCTCATGCGCACTCGGACTCATTACTGCTCATGCGCACTCGGACTCACTACTGCGGATGCGCGCTCGGGCTCACTACTGCGCACACGCACCCGGGCTCACTACTGCGCATGCGCGCCCGGGCCCACTACTGCGCATGCGCAGTCAGGCTCAGACCAGCACAAGCGTATTCCAGCTCACTTCTGCGCATATCCACTCGGACTCACTACTGCTCAAGCGCACTCGGGCTCACTGCTGCGCATGCGCAGTCCGGCTCAGACCTGCACATGCGTATTCGAGTTCACTTCTGCGCATGTGCACTCGGACTCACTACTGGGCAAGCGAACTCGGACTCACTACTGCGCATGCGCACTCCCGCCCAGACCTGCACATGCGCTCTCCGGCTCACTACTGCTCATGCGCATTCGGACTCACTACTGCGGATGCACAATCGGGCTCACTACTGCGCATCCACACTCCGGCTCAGACCAGCACATGCGCATTCGAGCTCACTTCTGCGCATGCGCACACGGGCTCACTACTGTGCATGCGCACTCGGGGTCACTACTGCTCATGCGCGCTCGGGCTCACTACTGCGGATGCGCGCTCGGGCTCACTACTGCGCATGCGCACCCGGGCTCACTACTGCTCATGCGCACTCGAGGTCACTACTGCGCATGCGCATTCGGGGTCACTACTGCGCATGCGCATTCGGGGTCACTACTGCGCATGCGCACTCGGACTCACTACTGCTCATGCGCACTCGGGGTCACTACTGGTCATGCGCACTCGAACTCACTACTACTCATGCGCATTCGGGGTCACTACTGCGCATGCGCGCACGAGCCCACTACTGCGCATGCGCACTCCGGCTCAGACCTGCACATGCGCACACGGACTCACTACTGCGGATGCGCAATCAGGCTCACTACTGCGGATGCGCGCTCGGGCTCATTACTGCGCATGCCCACCCGGGCTCACTACTGCGCATGCGCGCACGGGCCCACTACTACGCATGCGCACTCCGGCTCAGACCTGCACATGCGCACACGGACTCACTACTGCGGATGCGCAATCGGGCTCACTACTGTGCATGCGCACTCGGGGTCACTACTGCTCATGCGCGCTCGGGCTCACTACTGCGGATGCGCGCTCGGGCTCACTACTGCGCATGCGCACCCGGGCTCACTACTGCTCATGCGCACTCGGGGTCACTACTGCTCATGCGCACTCGGACTCACTACTGCGGATGCGCGCTTGGGCTCACTACTGCGCATGCGCACACGGGCTCACTACTGCTCATGCGCATTCGGGGTCACTACTGCTCATGCGCACTCGGACTCACTACTGCGGATGCACAATCGGGCTCACTACTGCGCATGCGCACTCCGGCTCAGACCTGCACATGCGCACACAGACTCACTACTGCGGATGCGCAATCGGGCTCACTACTGTGCATGCGCGCTCGGGCTCACTACTGCGCATGCGCACCCGGGCTCAGTACTGCGCATGCGCGCACGGGCCCACTACTGCGCATGCGCACTCCGGCTCAGACCAGCACATGCGCACACGGACTCACTACTGCGGATGCGCAATCGGGCTCACTACTGTGCATGCGCACTCGGACTCACTACTGCTCATGCGCATTCGGGTCGCTACTGCGCATTCGCTCACGGGCTCACACTGTGCATGCACACTTGGGGTCACTACTGCGCATGCGCACTCCGGCTCAGACCTGCACATGCGCATTCGAGCTCACTTCTGCGCATGCGCACACGGGCTCACTACTGCGCATGCGCACTCGGACTCACTACTGCTCATGCGCACTCGGGGTCACTACTGGTCATGCGCACTCGAACTCACTACTACTCATGCGCATTCGGGGTCACTACTGCGCATGCGCGCGCGGGCCCACTACTGCGGATGCGCGCTCGGGCTCACTACTGCGCATGCGCACACGGGCTCACTACTGCGCATGCGCGCACGGGCCCACTACTGCGCATGCGCACTCCGGCTCAGACCTTCACATGCGCATTCGAGCTCACTTCTGCGCATGCGCACACGGGCTCACTACTGTGCATGCGCGCTCGGGGTCACTACTGCTCATGCGCACTCGGGGTCACTACGGCTCATGCGCACTCGGACTCACTACTGCTCATGCGCATTCGGGGTCACTACTGCGCATGCGCACTCGGACTCACTACTGCTCATGCGCACTCGGGGTCACTACTGGTCATGCGCACTCGAACTCACTACTACTCATGCGCATTCGGGGTCACTACTGCGCATGCGCGCACGGGCCCACTACTGCGCATGCGCACTCCGGCTCAGACCTGCACATGCGCACACGGACTCACTACTGCGGATGCGCAATCGGGCGCACTACTGCGGATGCGCGCTCGGGCTCATTACTGCGCATGCCCACCCGGGCTCACTACTGCGCATGCGCGCACGGGCCCACTACTACGCATGCGCACTCCGGCTCAGACCTGCACATGCGCACACGGACTCACTACTGCGGATGCGCAATCGGGCTCACTACTGCGCATGCGCACACGGACTCACTACTGCGGATGCGCAATCGGGCTCACTACTGTGCATGCGCACTCGGCGTCACTACTGCCCATGCGCACTCGGTGTCACTACTGTGCATGCGCACTCGGACTCACTACTGCTCATGCGCACTCGGGGTCACTACTGCTGATGCGCACTCGGACTCACTACTGCTCATGCGCACTCGGGGTCACTACTGCTCATGCGCACTCGGACTCACTGCTGCTCATACGCATTCGGGGTCACTACTGCTCATGCGCACTCGGACTCACTACTGCGGATGCACAATCGGGCTCACTACTGCGCATGCGCACACGGACTCACTACTGCTCAAGCGCACTCGGACTCACTACTGCGCATGCGCACTCGGGGTCACTACTGCTCATGCGCACTCGGACTCACTACTGCTCATGCGCATTCGGGGTCACTACTGCGCATGCGCGCTCGGACTCACTACTGCTCAAGCGCACTCGGACTCACTACTGCGCATGCGCACTCCCGCCCAGACCTGCACATGCGCACTCCGGCTCACTACTGCTCATGCGCATTCGGACTCACTACTGCGGATGCACAATCGCGCTCAATACTGCGCATCCGCACTCCGGCTCAGACCAGCACATGCGCATTCGAGCTCACTTCTGCGCATGCGCACACGGGCTCACTACTGTGCATGCGCACTCGGGGTCACTACTGCTGATGCGCACTCGGACTCACTACTGCTTATGCGCACTCGGGGTCACTACTGCTCATGCGCACTCGGACTCAAAACTGCTCATGCGCATTCGGGCTCACTACTGCGCATGCGCACACGGGCTCACTACTGCGCATGCGCGCACGGGCCCACTACTGCGCATGCGCACTCTGGCTCAGACCTGCACATGCGCATTCGAGCTCACTTCTGCGCATGCGCACACGGGCTCACTACTGTGCATGCGGGGTCACTACTACTCATGCACACTCGGGCTCACTAATGTGCATGCGCGCACGGGCCCACTACTGCGCATGCGCACTCTGGCTCAGACCTGCACATGCGCATTCGAGCTCACTTCTGCGCATGCGCACACGGGCTCACTACTGCGCATGCGCAGTCCGGCTCAGACCTGCACATGCGCATTCGAGCTCACTTCTGCGCATGCGCACACGGGCTCACTACTGTGCATGCGCACTCGGGGTCACTACAGCTCATGCGCACTCGGGCTCACTACTGCTCATGCGCACTCGGGCTCACTACTGCTCATGCGCACTCGGGGTCACTACTGCTCATGCGCATTCGGGGTCACTACTGCGCATGCGCACTCGGACTCACTACTGCGGATGCGCGCTCGGGCTCACTACTGCGCATGCGCACACGGGCTCACTACTGCGCATGCGCGCACGGGCCCACTACTGCGCATGCGCACTCCGGCTCAGACCTGCACATGCGCATTCGAGCTCACTTCTGCGCATGCGCACACGGGCTCACTACTGTGCATGCGCGCTCGGGCTAACTACTGCTCATGCGCACTCGGGGTCACTACAGCTGATGCGCACACGGGCTCACTACTGCGCATGCGCAGTCCGGCTCAGACCTGCACATGCGCATTCGAGCTCACTTCTGCGCATGCGCACACGGGCTCACTACTGCTTATGCGCACTCGGGGTCACTACTGCCCATGCGCACTCGGACTCAAAACTGCTCATGCGCATTCGGGGCACTACTGTGCATGCGCACTCGGACTCACTACTGCGGATGCGCAATCGGGCTCACTACTGTGCATGCGCACTCGGGGTCACTACAGCTCATGCGCACTCGGGCTCACAACTGCTCATGCGCACTCGGGCTCACTACTGCTCATGCGCACTCGGGGTCACTACTGCTCATGCGCACTCGGACTCACTACTGCTCATGCGCATTCGGGGTCACTACTGCGCATGCGCACTCGGACTCACTACTGCGGATGCGCGCTCGGGCTCACTACTGCGCATGCGCACACGGGCTCACTACTGCGCATGCGCGCACGGGCCCACTACTGCGCATGCGCACTCCGGCTCAGACCTGCACATGCGCATTCGAGCTCACTTCTGCGCATGCGCACACGGGCTCACTACTGTGCATGCGCGCTCGGGCTAACTACTGCTCATGCGCACTCGGGGTCACTACAGCTGATGCGCACACGGGCTCACTACTGCGCATGCGCAGTCCGGCTCAGACCTGCACATGCGCATTCGAGCTCACTTCTGCGCATGCGCACTCGGACTCACTACTGCTCATGCGCATTCGGGGTCACTACTGCGCATGCGCACTCGGACTCACTATTGCGGATGCGCGCTCGGGCTCACTACTGCGCATGCGCACACGGGCTCACTACTGCGCATGCGCGCACGGGCCCACTACTGCGCATGCGCACTCCGGCTCAGACCTGCACATGCGCATTCGAGCTCACTTCTGCGCATGCGCACACGGGCTCACTACTGTGCATGCGCACTCGGACTCACTACTGCTCATGCGCACTCGGGGTCACTACTGCTGATGCTCACTCGGACTCACTACTGCTCATGCGCACTCGGGGTCACTACTGCTCATGCGCACTCGGACTCACAACTGCTCATGCGCATTCGGGGTCACTACTGCGCATGCGCGCTCGGGCTCACTACTGCGCATGCGCACCCGGGCTCACTACTGCGCATGCGCGCACGGGCCCACTACTGCGCATGCGCACTCCGGCTCAGACCAGCACATGCGCACACGGACTCACTACTGCGGATGCGCAATCGGGCTCACTACTGTGCATGCGCACTCGGACTCACTACTGCTCATGCGCATTCGGGTCGCTACTGCGCATTCGCTCACGGGCTCACACTGTGCATGCACACTTGGGGTCACTACTGCGCATGCGCACTCCGGCTCAGACCTGCACGTACGCATTCGAGCTCACTTCTGCGCATGCGCACACGGGCCCACTACTGCGCATGCGCACTCGGACTCACTACTGCTCATGCGCACTCGGGGTCACTACTGGTCATGCGCACTCGAACTCACTACTACTCATGCGCATTCGGGGTCACTACTGCGCATGCGCGCACGGGCCCACTACTGCGGATGCGCGCTCGGGCTCACTACTGCGCATGCGCACACGGGCTCACTACTGCGCATGCGCGCACGGGCCCACTACTGCGCATGCGCACTCCGGCTCAGACCTGCACATGCGCATTCGAGCTCACTTCTGCGCATGCGCACACGGGCTCACTACTGTGCATGCGCGCTCGGGGTCACTACTGCTCATGCGCACTCGGGGTCACTACAGCTGATGCGCACACGGGCTCACTACTGCGCATGCGCAGTCCGGCTCAGACCTGCACATGCGCATTCGAGCTCACTTCTGCGCATGCGCACACGGGCTCACTACTGTGCATGCGCACTCGGGGTCACTACTACTCATGCACACTCGGGCTCACTAATGTGCATGCGCACTCGGGGTCACTACTGCTCATGCGTACTCGGACTCACTACTGCTCATGCGCACTCGGGGTCACTACTGCTCATGCGCACTCGGACTCACTACTGCTCATGCGCATTCGGGGTCACTACTGCGCATGCGCACTCGGACTCACTACTGCGGATGCGCGCTCGGGCTCACTACTGCGCATGCGCACACGGGCTCACTACTGCGCATGCGCGCACGGGCCCACTACTGCGCATGCGCACTCCGGCTCAGACCTGCACACGCGCATTCGAGCTCACTTCTGCGCATGCGCACACGGGCTCACTACTGTGCATGCGCACTCGGACTCACTGCTGCCCATGCGCACTCGGGGTCACTACTGCTGATGCGCACTCGGACTCACTACTGCTCATGCGCACTCGGACTCACTACTGCTCATGCGCATTCGGGGTCACTACTGCTGATGCGCACTCGGGGTCACTACTGCTCATGCGCACTCGGACTCACTACTGCTCATGCGCATTCGGGGTCACTACTGCGCATGCGCACTCGGACTCACTACTGCTCATGCGCAGTCGGGGTCACTACTGGTCATGCGCACTCGAACTCACTACTACTCATGCGCATTCGGGGTCACTACTGCGCATGCGCGCACGGGCCCACTACTGCGCATGCGCACTCCGGCTCAGACCTGCACATGCGCACACGGACTCACTACTGCGGATGCGCAATCGGGCTCACTACTGCGGATGCGCGCTCGGGCTCATTACTGCGCATGCCCACCCGGGCTCACTACTGCGCATGCGCGCACGGGCCCACTACTACGCATGCGCACTCCGGCTCAGACCTGCACATGCGCACACGGACTCACTACTGCGGATGCGCAATCGGGCTCACTACTGTGCATGCGCACTCGGACTCACTACTGCTCATGCACACTCGGGCTCACTACTGTGCATGCGCACTCGGGGTCACTACTGCTCATGCGCACTCGGACAACCTACTGCTCATGCGCACTCGGGGTCACTACTGCTCATGCGCACTCGGACTCACTGCTGCTCATACGCATTCGGGGTCACTACTGCTCATGCGCACTCGGACTCACTACTGCGGATGCACAATCGGGCTCACTACTGCGCATGCGCACACGGACTCACTACTGCGGATGCGCAATCGGGCTCACTACTGTGCATGCGCACTCGGCGTCACTACTGCTCATGCGCACTCGGTGTCACTACTGCTCATGCGCACTCGGACTCACTACTGCTCATGCGCACTGGGGGTCACTACTGCTCATGCGCACTCGGATTCACTACTGCTCATGCGCATTCGGGGTCACTACTGCGCATGCGCGCACGGGCCCACTACTGCGGATGCGCGCTCGGGCTCACTACTGCGCATGCGCACACGGGCTCACTACTGCGCATGCGCGCACGGGCCCACTACTGCGCATGCGCACTCCGGCTCAGACCTGCACATGCGCATTCGAGCTCACTTCTGCGCATGCGCACACGGGCTCACTACTGTGCATGCGCGCCCGGGGTCACTACTGCTTATGCGCACTCGGGGTCACTACAGCTGATGCGCACACGGGCTCACTACTGCGCATGCGCATTCCGGCTCAGACCTGCACATGCGCATTCGAGCTCACTTCTGCGCATGCGCACACGGGCTCACTACTGTGCATGCGCACTCGGGGTCACTACTACTCATGCACGCTCGGGCTCACTAATGTGCATGCGCGCTCGGGGTCAGTACTGCTCATGCGCACTCGGACTCACTACTGCTCATGCGCACTCGGGGTCACTACTGCTCATGCGCACTCGGACTCACTACTGCTCAAGCGCACTCGGACTCACTACTGCGCATGCGCACTCCCGCCCAGACCTGCACATGCGCACTCCGGCTCACTACTGCTCATGCGCATTCGGACTCACTACTGCGGATGCACAATCGGGCTCACTACTGCGCATGCGCACACGGACTCACTACTGCGGATGCGCAATCGGGCTCACTACTGTGCATGCGCACTCGGGGTCACTAGTGCTCATGCGCACTCGGGGTCACTACTGCTCATGGGCACTCGGACTCACTACTGCTCATGCGCACTCGGAGTCACTACTGCTCATGCGCACTCGGACTCATTACTGCTCATGCGCACTCGGACTCACTACTGCGGATGCGCGCTCGGGCTCACTACTGCGCACACGCACCCGGGCTCACTACTGCGCATGCGCGCCCGGGCCCACTACTGCGCATGCGCAGTCCGGCTCAGACCAGCACAAGCGTATTCCAGCTCACTTCTGCGCATATCCACTCGGACTCACTACTGCTCAAGCGCACTCGGGCTCACTGCTGCGCATGCGCAGTCCGGCTCAGACCTGCACATGCGTATTCGAGTTCACTTCTGCGCATGTGCACTCGGACTCACTACTGCTCAAGCGCACGCGGACTCACTACTGCGCATGCGCACTCCCGCCCAGACCTGCACATGCGCACTCCGGCTCACTACTGCTCATGCGCATTCGGACTCACTACTGCGGATGCACAATCGGGCTCACTACTGCGCATCCGCACTCCGGCTCAGACCAGCACATGCGCATTCGAGCTCACTTCTGCGCATGCGCACACGGGCTCACTACTGTGCACGCGCACTCGGGGTCACTACTGCTCAGGCGCGCCCGGGCTCACTACTGCGGATGCGCGCTCGGGCTCACTACTGCGCATGCGCACCCGGGCTCACTACTGCTCATGCGCACTCGGGGTCACTACTGCGCATGCGCATTCGGGGTCACTACTGCGCATGCGCACTCGGACTCACTACTGCTCATGCGCACTCGGGGTCACTACTGCTCATGCGCACTCGAACTCACTACTACTCATGCGCATTCGGGGTCACTACTGCGCATGCGCGTACGGGCCCACTACTGCGCATGCGCACTCCGGCTCAGACCTGCACATGCGCACACGGACTCACTACTGCGGAAGCGCAATCGGGCTCACTACTGCGGATGCGCGCTCGGGCTCATTACTGCGCATGCCCACCCGGGCTCACTACTGCGCATGCGCGCACGGGCCCACTACTACGCATGCGCACTCCGGCTCAGACCAGCACAAGCGTATTCCAGCTCACTTCTGCGCATATCCACTCGGACTCACTACTGCTCATGCGCACTCGGGGTCACTAGTGCTCATGCGCACTCGGTCTCGCTGCTGCTCATGCGCATTCGGGGTCACTACTGCTCATGCGCACTCGGACTCACTACTGCGGATGCACAATCGGGCTCACTACTGCGCATGCGCACACGGACTCACTACTGCGGATGCGCAATCGGGCTCACTACTGTGCATGCGCACTCGGCGTCACTACTGCTCATGCGCACTCGTTGTCACTACTGCTCATGCGCACTCGGACTCACTACTGCTCATGCGCACTCGGGGTCACTACTGCTCATGCGCACTCGGATTCACTACTGCTCATGCGCATTCGGATTCACTACTGCGCATGCGCACTCGGACTCACTACTGCGGATGCGCGCTCGGGCTCACTACTGCGCATGCGCATTCGGGTCGCTACTGCGCATTCGCTCACGGGCTCACACTGTGCATGCACACTTGGGGTCACTACTGCGCATGCGCACTCCGGCTCAGACCTGCACGTACGCATTCGAGCTCACTTCTGCGCATGCGCACACGGGCCCACTACTGCGCATGCGCACTCGGACTCACTACTGCTCATGCGCACTCGGGGTCACTACTGGTCATGCGCACTCGAACTCACTACTACTCATGCGCATTCGGGGTCACTACTGCGCATGCGCGCACGGGCCCACTACTGCGGATGCGCGCTCGGGCTCACTACTGCGCATGCGCACACGGGCTCACTACTGCGCATGCGCGCACGGGCCCACTACTGCGCATGCGCACTCCGGCTCAGACCTGCACATGCGCATTCGAGCTCACTTCTGCGCATGCGCACACGGGCTCACTACTGTGCATGCGCGCTCGGGGTCACTACTGCTCATGCGCACTCGGGGTCACTACAGCTGATGCGTACACGGGCTCACTACTGCGCATGCGCAGTCCGGCTCAGACCTGCACATGCGCATTCGAGCTCACTTCTGCGCATGCGCACACGGGCTCACTACTGTGCATGCGCACTCGGGGTCACTACTACTCATGCACACTCGGGCTCACTAATGTGCATGCGCACTCGGGGTCACTACTGCTCATGCGTACTCGGACTCACTACTGCTCATGCGCACTCGGGGTCACTACTGCTCATGCGCACTCGGACTCACTACTGCTCATGCGCATTCGGGGTCACTACTGCGCATGCGCACTCGGACTCACTACTGCGGATGCGCGCTCGGGCTCACTACTGCGCATGCGCACACGGGCTCACTACTGCGCATGCGCGCACGGGCCCACTACAGCGCATGCGCACTCCGGCTCAGACCTGCACACGCGCATTCGAGCTCACTTCTGCGCATGCGCACACGGGCTCACTACTGTGCATGCGCACTCGGACTCACTGCTGCCCATGCGCACTCGGGATCACTACTGCTGATGCGCACTCGGACTCACTACTGCTCATGCGCACTCGGACTCACAACTGCTCATGCGCATTCGGGGTCACTACTGCTGATGCGCACTCGGGGTCACTACTGCTCATGCGCACTCGGACTCACTACTGCTCATGCGCATTCGGGGTCACTACTGCTCATGCGCACTCGGAGTCACTACTGCTCATGCGCACTCGGACTCATTACTGCTCATGCGCACTCGGACTCACTACTGCGGATGCGCGCTCGGGCTCACTACTGCGCACACGCACCCGGGCTCACTACTGCGCATGCGCGCCCGGGCCCACTACTGCGCATGCGCAGTCCGGCTCAGACCAGCACAAGCGTATTCCAGCTCACTTCTGCGCATGTGCACTCGGACTCACTACTGCTCAAGCGCACGCGGACTCACTACTGCGCATGCGCACTCCCGCCCAGACCTGCACATGCGCACTCCGGCTCACTACTGCTCATGCGCATTCGGACTCACTACTGCGGATGCACAATCGGGCTCACTACTGCGCATCCGCACTCCGGCTCAGACCAGCACATGCGCATTCGAGCTCACTTCTGCGCATGCGCACACGGGCTCACTACTGTGCATGCGCACTCGGGGTCACTACTGCTCAGGCGCGCCCGGGCTCACTACTGCGGATGCGCGCTCGGGCTCACTACTGCGCATGCGCACCCGGGCTCACTACTGCTCATGCGCACTCGGGGTCACTACTGCGCATGCGCATTCGGGGTCACTACTGCGCATGCGCACTCGGACTCACTACTGCTCATGCGCACTCGGGGTCACTACTGCTCATGCGCACTCGAACTCACTACTACTCATGCGCATTCGGGGTCACTACTGCGCATGCGCGTACGGGCCCACTACTGCGCATGCGCACTCCGGCTCAGACCTGCACATGCGCACACGGACTCACTACTGCGGAAGCGCAATCGGGCTCACTACTGCGGATGCGCGCTCGGGCTCATTACTGCGCATGCCCACCCGGGCTCACTACTGCGCATGCGCGCACGGGCCCACTACTACGCATGCGCACTCCGGCTCAGACCAGCACAAGCGTATTCCAGCTCACTTCTGCGCATATCCACTCGGACTCACTACTGCTCATGCGCACTCGGGGTCACTAGTGCTCATGCGCACTCGGTCTCGCTGCTGCTCATGCGCATTCGGGGTCACTACTGCTCATGCGCACTCGGACTCACTACTGCGGATGCACACTCGGGCTCACTACTGCGCATGCGCACACGGACTCACTACTGCGGATGCGCAATCGGGCTCACTACTGTGCATGCGCACTCGGCGTCACTACTGCTCATGCGCACTCGTTGTCACTACTGCTCATGCGCACTCGGACTCACTACTGCTCATGCGCACTCGGGGTCACTACTGCTCATGCGCACTCGGATTCACTACTGCTCATGCGCATTCGGATTCACTACTGCGCATGCGCACTCGGACTCACTACTGCGGATGCGCGCTCGGGCTCACTACTGCGCATGCGCATTCGGGTCGCTACTGCGCATTCGCTCACGGGCTCACACTGTGCATGCACACTTGGGGTCACTACTGCGCATGCGCACTCCGGCTCAGACCTGCACGTACGCATTCGAGCTCACTTCTGCGCATGCGCACACGGGCCCACTACTGCGCATGCGCACTCGGACTCACTACTGCTCATGCGCACTCGGGGTCACTACTGGTCATGCGCACTCGAACTCACTACTACTCATGCGCATTCGGGGTCACTACTGCGCATGCGCGCACGGGCCCACTACTGCGGATGCGCGCTCGGGCTCACTACTGCGCATGCGCACACGGGCTCACTACTGCGCATGCGCGCACGGGCCCACTACTGCGCATGCGCACTCCGGCTCAGACCTGCACATGCGCATTCGAGCTCACTTCTGCGCATGCGCACACGGGCTCACTACTGTGCATGCGCGCTCGGGGTCACTACTGCTCATGCGCACTCGGGGTCACTACAGCTGATGCGTACACGGGCTCACTACTGCGCATGCGCAGTCCGGCTCAGACCTGCACACGCGCATTCGAGCTCACTTCTGCGCATGCGCACACGGGCTCACTACTGTGCATGCGCACTCGGGGTCACTACTACTCATGCACACTCGGGCTCACTAATGTGCATGCGCACTCGGGGTCACTACTGCTCATGCGTACTCGGACTCACTACTGCTCATGCGCATTCGGGGTCACTACTGCTGATGCGCACTCGGGGTCACTACTGCTCATGCGCACTCGGACTCACTACTGCTCATGCGCATTCGGGGTCACTACTGCGCATGCGCACTCGGACTCACTACTGCTCATGCGCACTCGGGGTCACTACTGGTCATGCGCACTCGAACTCACTACTACTCATGCGCATTCGGGGTCACTACTGCGCATGCGCGCACGGGCCCACTACTGCGCATGCGCACTCCGGCTCAGGCCTGCACATGCGCACACGGACTCACTACTACGGATGCGCAATCGGGCTCACTACTGCGGATGCGCGCTCGGGCTCATTACTGCGCATGCCCACCCGGGCTCACTACTGCGCATGCGCGCACGGGCCCACTACTACGCATGCGCACTCCGGCTCAGACCTGCACATGCGCACACGGACTCACTACTGCGGATGCGCAATCGGGCTCAATACTGTGCATGCGCACTCGGACTCACTACTGCTCATGCGCACTCGGACTCACTGCTGCTCATACGCATTCGGGGTCACTACTGCTCATGCGCACTCGGACTCACTACTGCGGATGCACAATCGGGCTCACTACTGCGCATGCGCACACGGACTCACTACTGCGGATGCGCAATCGGGCTCACTACTGTGCATGCGCACTCGGCGTCACTACTGCTCATGCGCACTCGGGGTCACTACTGCTCATGCGCACTCGGGGTCACTACTGCTCATGGGCACTCGGACTCACTACTGCTCACGCGCACTCGGAGTCACTACTGCTCATGCGCACTCGGACTCATTACTGCTCATGCGCACTCGGACTCACTACTGCGGATGCGCGCTCGGGCTCACTACTGCGCACACGCACCCGGGCTCACTACTGCGCATGCGCGCCCGATCCCACTACTGCGCATGCGCAGTCCGGCTCAGACCAGCACAAGCGTATTCCAGCTCACTTCTGCGCATATCCACTCGGACTCACTACTGCTCAAGCGCACTCGGGCTCACTGCTGCGCATGCGCAGTCCGGCTCAGACCTGCACATGCGTATTCGAGTTCACTTCTGCGCATGTGCACTCGGACTCACTACTGCTCAAGCGCACTCGGACTCACTACTGCGCATGCGCACTCCCGCCCAGACCTGCACATGCGCACTCCGGCTCACTACTGCTCATGCGCATTCGGACTCACTACTGCGGATGCACAATCGGGCTTACTACTGCGCATCCGCACTCCGGCTCAGACCAGCACATGCGCATTCGAGCTCACTTCTGCGCATGCGCACACGGGGTCACTACTGCGCATGCGCATTCGGGGTCACTACTGCGCATGCGCACTCGGACTCACTACTGCTCATGCGCACTCGGGGTCACTACTGGTCATGCGCACTCGAACTCACTACTACTCATGCGCATTCGGGGTCACTATTGCGCATGCGCGCACGGGCCCACTACTGCGCATGCGCACTCCGGTTCACTACTGCTCATGCGCACTCGGACTCTCTACTGCGCATGCGCATTCGGGGTCACTACTGCGCATGCGCACTCGGACTCACTACTGCTCATGCGCACTCGGGGTCACTACTGCTCATGCGCACTCGAACTCACTAGTACTCATGCGCATTCGGGGTCACTACTGCGCATGCGCGTACGGGCCCACTACTGCGCATGCGCACTCCGGCTCAGACCTGCACATGCGCACACGGACTCACTACTGCGGGAACGCAATCGGGCTCACTACTGCGGATGCGCGCTCGGGCTCATTACTGCGCATGCCCACCCGGGCTCATTACTGCGCATGCGCGCACGGGCCCACTACTACGCATGCGCACTCCGGCTCAGACCAGCACAAGCGTATTCCAGCTCACTTCTGCGCATATCCACTCGGACTCACTACTGCTCATGCGCACTCGGGGTCACTAGTGCTCATGCGCACTCGGTCTCGCTGCTGCTCATGCGCATTCGGGGTCACTACTGCTCATGCGCACTCGGACTCACTACTGCGGATGCACAATCGGGCTCACTACTGCGCATGCGCACACGGACTCACTACTGCGGATGCGCAATCGGGCTCACTACTGTGCATGCGCACTCGGCGTCACTACTGCTCATGCGCACTCGTTGTCACTACTGCTCATGCGCGCTCGGACTCACTACTGCTCATGCGCACTCGGGGTCACTACTGCTCATGCGCACTCGGATTCACTACTGCTCATGCGCATTCGGATTCACTACTGCGCATGCGCACTCGGACTCACTACTGCGGATGCGCGCTCGGGCTCACTACTGCGCATGCGCGCACGGGCCCACTACTGCGCATGCGCACTCCGGCTCAGACCTGCACATGCGCATTCGAGCTCACTTCTGCGCATGCGCACACGGGCTCACTACTGTGCATGCGCGCTCGGGGTCACTACTGCTCATGCGCACTCGGGGTCACTACAGCTGATGCGCACACGGGCTCACTACTGCGCATGCGCAGTCCGGCTCAGACCTGCACATGCGCATTCGAGCTCACTTCTGCGCATGCGCACACGGGCTCACTACTGTGCATGCGCACTCGGGGTCACTACTACTCATGCACACTCGGGCTCACTAATGTGCATGCGCACTCGGGGTCACTACTGCTCATGCGTACTCGGACTCACTACTGCTCATGCGCACTCGGGGTCACTACTGCTCATGCGCACTCGGACTCACTACTGCTCATGCGCACTCGGGGTCACTACTGGTCATGCGCACTCGAACTCACTACTACTCATGCGCATTCGGGGTCACTACTGCGCATGCGCGCACGGGCCCACTACTGCGCATGCGCACACCGGCTCAGACCTGCACGTACGCATTCGAGCTCACTTCTGCGCATGCGCACACGAGACCACTACTGCGCATGCGCACTCGGACTCACTACTGCTCATGCGCACTCGGGGTCACTACTGGTCATGCGCACTCGAACTCACTACTACTCATGCGCATTCGGGGTCACTACTGCGCATGCGCACTCGGACTCACTACTGCTCATGCGCACTCGGGGTCACTACTGGTCATGCGCACTCGAACTCACTACTACTCATGCGCATTCGGGGTCACTATTGCGCATGCGCGCACGGGCCCACTACTGCGCATGCGCACTCCGGTTCACTACTGCTCATGCGCACTCGAACTCACTAGTACTCATGCGCATTCGGGGTCACTACTGAGCATGCGCGTACGGGCCCACTACTGCGCATGCGCACTCCGGCTCAGACCTGCACATGCGCACACGGACTCACTACTGCGGAAGCGCAATCGGGCTCACTACTGCGGATGCGCGCTCGGGCTCATTACTGCGCATGCCCACCCGGGCTCACTACTGCGCATGCGCGCACGGGCCCACTACTACGCATGCGCACTCCGGCTCAGACCAGCACAAGCGTATTCCAGCTCACTTCTGCGCATATCCACTCGGACTCACTACTGCTCATGCGCACTCGGGGTCACTAGTGCTCATGCGCACTCGGTCTCGCTGCTGCTCATGCGCATTCGGGGTCACTACTGCTCATGCGCACTCGGACTCACTACTGCGGATGCACAATCGGGCTCACTACTGCGCATGCGCACACGGACTCACTACTGCGGATGCGCAATCGGGCTCACTACTGTGCATGCGCACTCGGCGTCACTACTGCTCATGCGCACTCGTTGTCACTACTGCTCATGCGCACTCGGACTCACTACTGCTCATGCGCACTCGGGGTCACTACTGCTCATGCGCACTCGGATTCACTACTGCTCATGCGCATTCGGATTCACTACTGCGCATGCGCACTCGGACTCACTACTGCGGATGCGCGCTCGGACTCACTACTGCGCATGCGCATTCGGGTCGCTACTGCGCATTCGCTCACGGGCTCACACTGTGCATGCACACTTGGGGTCACTACTGCGCATGCGCACTCCGGCTCAGACCTGCACGTACGCATTCGAGCTCACTTCTGCGCATGCGCACACGGGACCACTACTGCGCATGCGCACTCGGACTCACTACTGCTCATGCGCACTCGGGGTCACTACTGGTCATGCGCACTCGAACTCACTACTACTCATGCGCTTTCGGGGTCACTACTGCGCATGCGCGCACGGGCCCACTACTGCGGATGCGCGCTCGGGCTCACTACTGCGCATGCGCACACGGGCTCACTACTGCGCATGCGCGCACGGGACCACTACTGCGCATGCGCACTCCGGCTCAGACCTGCACATGCGCATTCGAGCTCACTTCTGCGCATGCGCACACGGGCTCACTACTGTGCATGCGCGCTCGGGGTCACTACTGCTCATGCGCACTCGGGGTCACTACAGCTGATGCGTACACGGGCTCACTACTGCGCATGCGCAGTCCGGCTCAGACCTGCACATGCGCATTCGAGCTCACTTCTGCGCATGCGCACACGGGCTCACTACTGTGCATGCGCACTCGGGGTCACTACTACTCATGCACACTCGGGCTCACTAATGTGCATGCGCACTCGGGGTCACTACTGCTCATGCGTACTCGGACTCACTACTGCTCATGCGCACTCGGGGTCACTACTGCTCATGCGCACTCGGACTCACTACTGCTCATGCGCATTCGGGGTCACTACTGCGCATGCGCACTCGGACTCACTACTGCGGATGCGCGCTCGGGCTCACTACTGCGCATGCGCACACGGGCTCACTACTGCGCATGCGCGCACGGGCCCACTACAGCGCATGCGCACTCCGGCTCAGACCTGCACACGCGCATTCGAGCTCACTTCTGCGCATGCGCACACGGGCTCACTACTGTGCATGCGCACTCGGACTCACTACTGCTCATGCGCACTCGGGGTCACTACTGGTCATGCGCACTCGAACTCACTACTACTCATGCGCATTCGGGGTCACTACTGCGCATGCGCGCACGGGCCCACTACTGCGCATGCGCACTCCGGCTCAGGCCTGCACATGCGCACACGGACTCACTACTACGGATGCGCAATCGGGCTCACTACTGCGGATGCGCGCTCGGGCTCATTACTGCGCATGCCCACCCGGGCTCACTACTGCGCATGCGCGCACGGGCCCACTACTACGCATGCGCACTCCGGCTCAGACCTGCACATGCGCACACGGACTCACTACTGCGGATGCGCAATCGGGCTCACTACTGTGCATGCGCACTCGGACTCACTACTGCTCATGCGCACTCGGACTCACTGCTGCTCATACGCATTCGGGGTCACTACTGCTCATGCGCACTCGGACTCACTACTGCGGATGCACAATCGGGCTCACTACTGCGCATGCGCACACGGACTCACTACTGCGGATGCGCAATCGGGCTCACTACTGTGCATGCGCACTCGGCGTCACTACTGCTCATGCGCACTCGGGGTCACTACTGCTCATGCGCACTCGGGGTCACTACTGCTCATGGGCACTCGGACTCACTACTGCTCACGCGCACTCGGAGTCACTACTGCTCATGCGCACTCGGACTCATTACTGCTCATGCGCACTCGGACACACTACTGCGGATGCGCGCTCGGGCTCACTACTGCGCACACGCACCCGGGCTCACTACTGCGCATGCGCGCCCGGTCCCACTACTGCGCATGCGCAGTCCGGCTCAGACCAGCACAAGCGTATTCCAGCTCACTTCTGCGCATATCCACTCGGACTCACTACTGCTCAAGCGCACTCGGGCTCACTGCTGCGCATGCGCAGTCCGGCTCAGACCTGCACATGCGTATTCGAGTTCACTTCTGCGCATGTGCACTCGGACTCACTACTGCTCAAGCGCACTCGGACTCACTACTGCGCATGCGCACTCCCGCCCAGACCTGCACATGCGCACTCCGGCTCACTACTGCTCATGCGCATTCGGACTCACTACTGCGGATGCACAATCGGGCTTACTACTGCGCATCCGCACTCCGGCTCAGACCAGCACATGCGCATTCGAGCTCACTTCTGCGCATGCGCACACGGGGTCACTACTGCGCATGCGCATTCGGGGTCACTACTGCGCATGCGCACTCGGACTCACTACTGCTCATGCGCACTCGGGGTCACTACTGGTCATGCGCACTCGAACTCACTACTACTCATGCGCATTCGGGGTCACTATTGCGCATGCGCGCACGGGCCCACTACTGCGCATGCGCACTCCGGTTCACTACTGCTCATGCGCACTCGGACTCTCTACTGCGCATGCGCATTCGGGGTCACTACTGCGCATGCGCACTCGGACTCACTACTGCTCATGCGCACTCGGGGTCACTACTGCTCATGCGCACTCGAACTCACTAGTACTCATGCGCATTCGGGGTCACTACTGCGCATGCGCGTACGGGCCCACTACTGCGCATGCGCACTCCGGCTCAGACCTGCACATGCGCACACGGACTCACTACTGCGGGAACGCAATCGGGCTCACTACTGCGGATGCGCGCTCGGGCTCATTACTGCGCATGCCCACCCGGGCTCACTACTGCGCATGCGCGCACGGGCCCACTACTACGCATGCGCACTCCGGCTCAGACCAGCACAAGCGTATTCCAGCTCACTTCTGCGCATATCCACTCGGACTCACTACTGCTCATGCGCACTCGGGGTCACTACAGCTGATGCGCACACGGGCTCACTACTGCGCATGCGCAGTCCGGCTCAGACCTGCACATGCGCATTCGAGCTCACTTCTGCGCATGCGCACACGGGCTCACTACTGTGCATGCGCACTCGGGGTCACTACTACTCATGCACACTCGGGCTCACTAATGTGCATGCGCACTCGGGGTCACTACTGCTCATGCGTACTCGGACTCACTACTGCTCATGCGCACTCGGGGTCACTACTGCTCATGCGCACTCGGACTCACTACTGCTCATGCGCATTCGGGGTCACTACTGCGCATGCGCACTCGGACTCACTACTGCGGATGCGCGCTCGGGCTCACTACTGCGCATGCGCACTCCGGCTCAGACCTGCACGTACGCATTCGAGCTCACTTCTGCGCATGCGCACACGGGACCACTACTGCGCATGCGCACTCGGACTCACTACTGCTCATGCGCACTCGGGATCACTACTGGTCATGCGCACTCGAACTCACTACTACTCATGCGCTTTCGGGGTCACTACTGCGCATGCGCGCACGGGCCCACTACTGCGGATGCGCGCTCGGGCTCACTACTGCGCATGCGCACACGGGCTCACTACTGCGCATGCGCGCACGGGACCACTACTGCGCATGCGCACTCCGGCTCAGACCTGCACATGCGCATTCGAGCTCACTTCTGCGCATGCGCACACGGGCTCACTACTGTGCATGCGCGCTCGGGGTCACTACTGCTCATGCGCACTCGGGGTCACTACAGCTGATGCGTACACGGGCTCACTACTGCGCATGCGCAGTCCGGCTCAGACCTGCACATGCGCATTCGAGCTCACTTCTGCGCATGCGCACACGGGCTCACTACTGTGCATGCGCACTCGGGGTCACTACTACTCATGCACACTCGGGCTCACTAATGTGCATGCGCACTCGGGGTCACTACTGCTCATGCGTACTCGGACTCACTACTGCTCATGCGCACTCGGGGTCACTACTGCTCATGCGCACTCGGACTCACTACTGCTCATGCGCATTCGGGGTCACTACTGCGCATGCGCACTCGGACTCACTACTGCGGATGCGCGCTCGGGCTCACTACTGCGCATGCGCACACTGGCTCACTACTGCGCATGCGCGCACGGGCCCACTACAGCGCATGCGCACTCCGGCTCAGACCTGCACACGCGCATTCGAGCTCACTTCTGCGCATGCGCACACGGGCTCACTACTGTGCATGCGCACTCGGACTCACTACTGCTCATGCGCACTCGGGGTCACTACTGGTCATGCGCACTCGAACTCACTACTACTCATGCGCATTCGGGGTCACTACTGCGCATGCGCGCACGGGCCCACTACTGCGCATGCGCACTCCGGCTCAGGCCTGCACATGCGCACACGGACTCACTACTACGGATGCGCAATCGGGCTCACTACTGCGGATGCGCGCTCGGGCTCATTACTGCGCATGCCCACCCGGGCTCACTACTGCGCATGCGCGCACGGGCCCACTACTACGCATGCGCACTCCGGCTCAGACCTGCACATGCGCACACGGACTCACTACTGCGGATGCGCAATCGGGCTCACTACTGTGCATGCGCACTCGGACTCACTACTGCTCATGCGCACTCGGACTCACTGCTGCTCATACGCATTCGGGGTCACTACTGCTCATGCGCACTCGGACTCACTACTGCGGATGCACAATCGGGCTCACTACTGCGCATGCGCACACGGACTCACTACTGCGGATGCGCAATCGGGCTCACTACTGTGCATGCGCACTCGGCGTCACTACTGCTCATGCGCACTCGGGGTCACTACTGCTCATGCGCACTCGGGGTCACTACTGCTCATGGGCACTCGGACTCACTACTGCTCACGCGCACTCGGAGTCACTACTGCTCATGCGCACTCGGACTCATTACTGCTCATGCGCACTCGGACACACTACTGCGGATGCGCGCTCGGGCTCACTACTGCGCACACGCACCCGGGCTCACTACTGCGCATGCGCGCCCGGTCCCACTACTGCGCATGCGCAGTCCGGCTCAGACCAGCACAAGCGTATTCCAGCTCACTTCTGCGCATATCCACTCGGACTCACTACTGCTCAAGCGCACTCGGGCTCACTGCTGCGCATGCGCAGTCCGGCTCAGACCTGCACATGCGTATTCGAGTTCACTTCTGCGCATGTGCACTCGGACTCACTACTGCTCAAGCGCACTCGGACTCACTACTGCGCATGCGCACTCCCGCCCAGACCTGCACATGCGCACTCCGGCTCACTACTGCTCATGCGCATTCGGACTCACTACTGCGGATGCACAATCGGGCTTACTACTGCGCATCCGCACTCCGGCTCAGACCAGCACATGCGCATTCGAGCTCACTTCTGCGCATGCGCACACGGGGTCACTACTGCGCATGCGCATTCGGGGTCACTACTGCGCATGCGCACTCGGACTCACTACTGCTCATGCGCACTCGGGGTCACTACTGGTCATGCGCACTCGAACTCACTACTACTCATGCGCATTCGGGGTCACTATTGCGCATGCGCGCACGGGCCCACTACTGCGCATGCGCACTCCGGTTCACTACTGCTCATGCGCACTCGGACTCTCTACTGCGCATGCGCATTCGGGGTCACTACTGCGCATGCGCACTCGGACTCACTACTGCTCATGCGCACTCGGGGTCACTACTGCTCATGCGCACTCGAACTCACTAGTACTCATGCGCATTCGGGGTCACTACTGCGCATGCGCGTACGGGCCCACTACTGCGCATGCGCACTCCGGCTCAGACCTGCACATGCGCACACGGACTCACTACTGCGGGAACGCAATCGGGCTCACTACTGCGGATGCGCGCTCGGGCTCATTACTGCGCATGCCCACCCGGGCTCACTACTGCGCATGCGCGCACGGGCCCACTACTACGCATGCGCACTCCGGCTCAGACCAGCACAAGCGTATTCCAGCTCACTTCTGCGCATATCCACTCGGACTCACTACTGCTCATGCGCACTCGGGGTCACTACAGCTGATGCGCACACGGGCTCACTACTGCGCATGCGCAGTCCGGCTCAGACCTGCACATGCGCATTCGAGCTCACTTCTGCGCATGCGCACACGGGCTCACTACTGTGCATGCGCACTCGGGGTCACTTCTACTCATGCACACTCGGGCTCACTAATGTGCATGCGCACTCGGGGTCACTACTGCTCATGCGTACTCGGACTCACTACTGCTCATGCGCACTCGGGGTCACTACTGCTCATGCGCACTCGGACTCACTACTGCTCATGCGCATTCGGGGTCACTACTGCGCATGCGCACTCGGACTCACTACTGCGGATGCGCGCTCGGGCTCACTACTGCGCATGCGCACACGGGCTCACTACTGCGCATGCGCGCACGGGCCCACTACTGCGCATGCGCACTCCGGCTCAGACCTGCACACGCGCATTCGAGCTCACTTCTGCGCATGCGCACACGGGCTCACTACTGCTCATGCGCACTCGGACTCACTACTGCCCATGCGCATTCGGGGTCACTACTGCGCATGCGCACTCGGACTCACTACTGCTCATGCGCACTCGGGGTCACTACTGGTCATGCGCACTCGAACTCACTACTACTCATGCGCATTCGGGGTCACTACTGCGCATGCGCGCACGGGCCCACTACTGCGCATGCGCACTCCGGCTCAGACCTGCACATGCGCACACGGACTCACTACTGCGGATGCGCAATCGGGCTCACTACTGTGCATGCGCACTCGGACTCACTACTGCTCATGCACACTCGGGCTCACTACTGTGCATGCGCACTCGGCGTCACTACTGCTCATGCGCACTCGTTGTCACTACTGCTCATGCGCACTCGGGGTCACTACTGCTCATGCGCACTCGGACTCACTGCTGCTCATACGCATTCGGGGTCACTACTGCTCATGCGCACTCGGACTCACTACTGCGGATGCACAATCGGGCTCACTACTGCGCATGCGCACACGGACTCACTACTGCGGATGCGCAATCGGGCTCACTACTGTGCATGCGCACTCGGCGTCACTACTGCTCATGCGCACTCGGTGTCACTACTGCTCATGCGCACTCGGACTCACTACTGCTCATGCGCACTGGGGGTCACTACTGCTCATGCGCACTCGGATCCACTACTGCTCATGCGCATTCGGGGTCACTACTGCGCATGCGCGCACGGGCCCACTACTGCGGATGCGCGCTCGGGCTCACTACTGCGCATGCGCACACGGGCTCACTACTGCGCATGCGCGCACGGGCCCACTACTGCGCATGCGCACTCCGGCTCAGACCTGCACATGCGCATTCGAGCTCACTTCTGCGCATGCGCACACGGGCTCACTACTGTGCATGCGCGCTCGGGGTCACTACTGCTCATGCGCACTCGGGGTCACTACAGCTGATGCGCACACGGGCTCACTACTGCGCATGCGCAGTCCGGCTCAGACCTGCACATGCGCATTCGAGCTCACTTCTGCGCATGCGCACACGGGCTCACTACTGTGCATGCGCACTCGGGGTCACTACTACTCATGCACACTCGGGCTCACTAATGTGCATGCGCGCTCGGGGTCACTACTGCTCATGCGCACTCGGACTCACTACTGCTCATGCGCACTCGGGGTCACTACTGCTCATGCGCACTCGGACTCACTACTGCTCAAGCGCACTCGGACTCACTACTGCGCATGCGCACTCCCGCCCAGACCTGCACATGCGCACTCCGGCTCACTACTGCTCATGCGCATTCGGACTCACTACTGCGGATGCACAATCGGGCTCACTACTGCGCATGCGCACACGGACTCACTACTGCGGATGCGCAATCGGGCTCACTACTGTGCATGCGCACTCGGGGTCACTACTGCTCATGCGCACTCGGGGTCACTACTGCTCATGGGCACTCGGACTCACTACTGCTCATGCGCACTCGGAGTCACTACTGCTCATGCGCACTCGGACTCATTACTGCTCATGCGCACTCGGACTCACTACTGCGGATGCGCGCTCGGGCTCACTACTGCGCACACGCACCCGGGCTCACTACTGCGCATGCGCGCGCGGGCCCACTACTGCGCATGCGCAGTCCGGCTCAGACCAGCACAAGCGTATTCCAGCTCACTTCTGCGCATATCCACTCGGACTCACTACTGCTCAAGCGCACTCGGGCTCACTGCTGCGCATGCGCAGTCCGGCTCAGACCTGCACATGCGTATTCGAGTTCACTTCTGCGCATGTGCACTCGGACTCACTACTGCTCAAGCGCACTCGGACTCACTACTGCGCCTGCGCACTCCCGCCCAGACCTGCACATGCGCACTCCGGCTCACTACTGCTCATGCGCATTCGGACTCACTACTGCGGATGCACAATCGGGCTCACTACTGCGCATCCGCACTCCGGCTCAGACCAGCACATGCGCATTCGAGCTCACTTCTGCGCATGCGCACACGGGCTCACTACTGTGCATGCGCACTCGGGGTCACTACTGCTCATGCGCGCTCGGGCTCACTACTGCGGATGCGCGCTCGGGCTCACTACTGCGCATGCGCACCCGGGCTCACTACTGCTCATGCGCACTCGGGGTCACTACTGCGCATGCGCATTCGGGGTCACTACTGCGCATGCGCACTCGGACTCACTACTGCTCATGCGCACTCGGGGTCACTACTGCTCATGCGCACTCGAACTCACTAGTACTCATGCGCATTCGGGGTCACTACTGCGCATGCGCGTACGGGCCCACTACTGCGCATGCGCACTCCGGCTCAGACCTGCACATGCGCACACGGACTCACTACTGCGGAAGCGCAATCGGGCTCACTACTGCGGATGCGCGCTCGGGCTCATTACTGCGCATGCCCACCCGGGCTCACTACTGCGCATGCGCGCACGGGCCCACTACTACGCATGCGCACTCCGGCTCAGACCAGCACAAGCGTATTCCAGCTCACTTCTGCGCATATCCACTCGGACTCACTACTGCTCATGCGCACTCGGACTCACTACTGCTCATGCGCACTCGGGGTCACTACTGCTCATGCGCACTCGGATTCACTACTGCGGATGCACAATCGGATTCACTACTGCGCATGCGCACTCGGACTCACTACTGCGGATGCGCGCTCGGGCTCACTACTGCGCATGCGCACTCGGACTCAAAACTGCTCATGCGCATTCGGGGTCACTACTGTGCATGCGCACTCGGACTCACTACTGCGGATGCGCGCTCGGGCACACTACTGCGCATGCGCACACGGGCTCACTACTGCGCATGCGCGCACGGGCCCACTACTACGCATGCGCATTCGGGGTCACTACTGCGCATGCGCACTCCGGCTCAGACCTGCACATGCGCACACGGACTCACTACTGCGGATGCGCAGTCGGGCTCACTACTGTGCATGAGCACTCGGGGTCACTACTGCTCATGCGCACTCGGACTCACTACTGCTCATGCACGCTCGGGCTCACTACTGTGCATGCGCACTCGGGGTCACTACTGCTCATGCGCACTCGGACTCACTACTGCTCATGCGCACTCGGGGTCACTACTGCTCATGCGCACTCGGACTCACTGCTGCTCATGCGCATTCGGGGTCACTACTGCTCATGCGCACTCGGACTCACTACTGCGGATGCACAATCGGGCTCACTACTGCGCATGCGCACACGGACTCACTACTGCGGATGCGCAATCGGGCTCACTACTGTGCATGCGCACTCGGCGTCACTACTGCTCATGCGCACTCGTTGTCACTACTGCGGATGCGCAATCGGGCTCACTACTGTGCATGCGCACTCGGACTCACTACTGCTCATGCACACTCGGGCTCACTACTGTGCATGCGCACTCGGGGTCACTACTGCTCATGCGCACTCGGACAACCTACTGCTCATGCGCACTCGGGGTCACTACTGCTCATGCGCACTCGGACTCACTGCTGCTCATACGCATTCGGGGTCACTACTGCTCATGCGCACTCGGACTCGCTACTGCGGATGCACAATCGGGCTCACTACTGCGCATGCGCACACGGACTCACTACTGCGGATGCGCAATCGGGCTCACTACTGTGCATGCGCACTCGGCGTCACTACTGCTCATGCGCACTCGGTGTCACTACTGCTCATGCGCACTCGGACTCACTACTGCTCATGCGCACTGGGGGTCACTACTGCTCATGCGCACTCGGATTCACTACTGCTCATGCGCATTCGGGGTCACTACTGCGCATGCGCGCACGGGCCCACTACTGCGGATGCGCGCTCGGGCTCACTACTGCGCATGCGCACACGGGCTCACTACTGCGCATGCGCGCACGGGCCCACTACTGCGCATGCGCACTCCGGCTCAGACCTGCACATGCGCATTCGAGCTCACTTCTGCGCATGCGCACACGGGCTCACTACTGTGCATGCGCGCTCGGGGTCACTACTGCTCATGCGCACTCGGGGTCACTAATGTGCATGCGCGCTCGGGGTCACTACTGCTCATGCGCACTCGGACTCACTACTGCTCATGCGCACTCGGGGTCACTACTGCTCATGCGCACTCGGACTCACTACTGCTCAAGCGCACTCGGACTCACTACTGCGCATGCGCACTCCCGCCCAGACCTGCACATGCGCACTCCGGCTCACTACTGCTCATGTGCATTCGGACTCACTACTGCGGATGCACAGTCGGGCTCACTACTGCGCATGGGCACACGGACTCACTACTGCGGATGCGCAATCGGGCTCACTACTGCGCATGCGCACTCGGGGTCACTACTGCGCATGCGCACCCCGGTCAGGCCTGTGCATGCACACTCGGGCTCACTGCTGCGCATGCGCACTCCGGTTCACTACTGCTCATGCGCACTCGGACTCACTACTGCTCATGCGCACTCGGGGTCACTACTGGTCATGCGCACTCGAACTCACTACTACTCATGCGCATTCGGGGTCACTATTGCGCATGCGCGCACGGGCCCACTACTGCGCATGCGCACTCCGGCTCAGACCTGCACATGCGCACACGGACTCACTACTGCGGAAGCGCAATCGGGCTCACTATTGCGGATGCGCGCTCGGGCTCATTACTGCGCATGCCCACCCGGGCTCACTACTGCGCATGCGCGCACGGGCCCACTACTACGCATGCGCACTCCGGCTCAGACCTGCACATGCGCACACGGACTCACTACTGCGGATGCGCAATCGGGCTCACTACTGTGCATGCGCACTCGGCGTCACTACTGCTCATGCGCACTCGGGGTCACTACTGCTCATGCGCATTCGGGGTCACTACTGCGCATGCGCACTCCGGCTCAGACCTGCACATGCGCACACGGACTCACTACTGCGGATGCGCAGTCCGGCTCAGACCTACACATGCGTATTCGAGTTCACTTCTGCGCATGTGCACTCGGACTCACTACTGCTCAAGCGCACTCGGACTCACTACTGCGCATGCGCACTACCGCCCAGACCTGCACATGCGCACTCCGGCTCACTACTGCTCATGCGCATTCGGACTCACTACTGCGGATGCACAATCGGGCTCACTACTGCGCATCCGCACTCCGGCTCAGACCAGCACATGCGCATTCGAGCTCACTTCTGCGCATGCGCACACGGGCTCACTACTGTGCATGCGCACTCGGGGTCACTACTGCTCATGCGCATTCGGGGTCACTACTGCGCATGCGCACTCGGGCTCACTACTGTGCATGCGCACTCGGGGTCACTACTGCTCATGCGCACTCGGACTCACTACTGCTCATGCGCACTCGGGGTCACTACTGCTCATGCGCACTCGGACTCACTGCTGCTCATGCGCATTCGGGGTCACTACTGCTCATGCGCACTCGGACTCACTACTGCGGATGCACAATCGGGCTCACTACTGCGCATGCGCACACGGACTCACTACTGCGGATGCGCGCTCGGGCTCACTACTGCGCATGCGCACACGGGCCCACTACTGCTCATGCGCATTCGGGGTCACTACTGCCCATGCGCACTCGGACTCACTACTGCGGATGCACAATCGGGCTCACTACTGCGCATGCGCACTCCGGCTCAGACCTGCCCATGCGCACACGGACTCACTACTGCGGATGCGCAATCGGGCTCACTACTGTGCATGCGCACTCGGGGTCACTACTGCTCATGCGCACTCCCGCCCAGACCTGCACATGCGCACTCCGGCTCACTACTGCTCATGCGCATTCGGACTCACTACTGCGGATGCACAATCGCGCTCACTACTGCGCATCCGCACTCCGGCTCAGACCAGCACAGGCGCATTCGAGCTCACTTCTGCGCATGCGCACACGGGCTCACTACTGTGCATGCGCACTCGGGGTCACTACTGCTCATGCGCGCTCGGGCTCACTACTGCGGATGCGCGCTCGGGCTCACTACTGCGCATGCGCACCCGGGCTCACTACTGCTCATGCGCACTCGGGGTCAATACTGCTCATGCGCACTCGGGCTCACTACTGCTCATGCGCACTCGGGGTCACTACTGCTCATGCGCATTCGGGGTCACTACTGCGCATGCGCACTCGGACTCACTACTGCGGATGCGCGCTCGGGCTCACTACTGCGCATGCGCACACGGGCTCACTACTGCGCATGCGCGCACGGGCCCACTACTGCGCATGCGCACTCCGGCTCAGACCTGCACATGCGCATTCGAGCTCACTTCTGCGCATGCGCACACGGGCTCACTACTGTGCATGCGCGCTCGGGCTAACTACTGCTCATGCGCACTCGGGGTCACTACAGCTGATGCGCACACGGGCTCACTACTGCGCATGCGCAGTCCGGCTCAGACCTGCACATGCGCATTCGAGCTCACTTCTGCGCATGCGCACACGGGCTCACTACTGCTTATGCGCACTCGGGGTCACTACTGCCCATGCGCACTCGGACTCAAAACTGCTCATGCGCATTCGGGGCACTACTGTGCATGCGCACTCGGACTCACTACTGCGGATGCGCAATCGGGCTCACTACTGTGCATGCGCACTCGGGGTCACTACAGCTCATGCGCACTCGGACTCATTACTGCTCATGCGCACTCGGACTCACTACTGCGGATGCGCGCTCGGGCTCACTACTGCGCACACGCACCCGGGCTCACTACTGCGCATGCGCGCGCGGGCCCACTACTGCGCATGCGCAGTCCGGCTCAGACCAGCACAAGCGTATTCCAGCTCACTTCTGCGCATATCCACTCGGACTCACTACTGCTCAAGCGCACTCGGGCTCACTGCTGCGCATGCGCAGTCCGGCTCAGACCTGCACATGCGTATTCGAGTTCACTTCTGCGCATGTGCACTCGGACTCACTACTGCTCAAGCGCACTCGGACTCACTACTGCGCCTGCGCACTCCCGCCCAGACCTGCACATGCGCACTCCGGCTCACTACTGCTCATGCGCATTCGGACTCACTACTGCGGATGCACAATCGGGCTCACTACTGCGCATCCGCACTCCGGCTCAGACCAGCACATGCGCATTCGAGCTCACTTCTGCGCATGCGCACACGGGCTCACTACTGTGCATGCGCACTCGGGGTCACTACTGCTCATGCGCGCTCGGGCTCACTACTGCGGATGCGCGCTCGGGCTCACTACTGCGCATGCGCACCCGGGCTCACTACTGCTCATGCGCACTCGGGGTCACTACTGCGCATGCGCATTCGGGGTCACTACTGCGCATGCGCACTCGGACTCACTACTGCTCATGCGCACTCGGGGTCACTACTGCTCATGCGCACTCGAACTCACTAGTACTCATGCGCATTCGGGGTCACTACTGCGCATGCGCGTACGGGCCCACTACTGCGCATGCGCACTCCGGCTCAGACCTGCACATGCGCACACGGACTCACTACTGCGGAAGCGCAATCGGGCTCACTACTGCGGATGCGCGCTCGGGCTCATTACTGCGCATGCCCACCCGGGCTCACTACTGCGCATGCGCGCACGGGCCCACTACTACGCATGCGCACTCCGGCTCAGACCAGCACAAGCGTATTCCAGCTCACTTCTGCGCATATCCACTCGGACTCACTACTGCTCATGCGCACTCGGACTCACTACTGCTCATGCGCACTCGGGGTCACTACTGCTCATGCGCACTCGGATTCACTACTGCGGATGCACAATCGGATTCACTACTGCGCATGCGCACTCGGACTCACTACTGCGGATGCGCGCTCGGGCTCACTACTGCGCATGCGCACTCGGACTCAAAACTGCTCATGCGCATTCGGGGTCACTACTGTGCATGCGCACTCGGACTCACTACTGCGGATGCGCGCTCGGGCACACTACTGCGCATGCGCACACGGGCTCACTACTGCGCATGCGCGCACGGGCCCACTACTACGCATGCGCATTCGGGGTCACTACTGCGCATGCGCACTCCGGCTCAGACCTGCACATGCGCACACGGACTCACTACTGCGGATGCGCAGTCGGGCTCACTACTGTGCATGAGCACTCGGGGTCACTACTGCTCATGCGCACTCGGACTCACTACTGCTCATGCACGCTCGGGCTCACTACTGTGCATGCGCACTCGGGGTCACTACTGCTCATGCGCACTCGGACTCACTACTGCTCATGCGCACTCGGGGTCACTACTGCTCATGCGCACTCGGACTCACTGCTGCTCATGCGCATTCGGGGTCACTACTGCTCATGCGCACTCGGACTCACTACTGCGGATGCACAATCGGGCTCACTACTGCGCATGCGCACACGGACTCACTACTGCGGATGCGCAATCGGGCTCACTACTGTGCATGCGCACTCGGCGTCACTACTGCTCATGCGCACTCGTTGTCACTACTGCGGATGCGCAATCGGGCTCACTACTGTGCATGCGCACTCGGACTCACTACTGCTCATGCACACTCGGGCTCACTACTGTGCATGCGCACTCGGGGTCACTACTGCTCATGCGCACTCGGACAACCTACTGCTCATGCGCACTCGGGGTCACTACTGCTCATGCGCACTCGGACTCACTGCTGCTCATACGCATTCGGGGTCACTACTGCTCATGCGCACTCGGACTCGCTACTGCGGATGCACAATCGGGCTCACTACTGCGCATGCGCACACGGACTCACTACTGCGGATGCGCAATCGGGCTCACTACTGTGCATGCGCACTCGGCGTCACTACTGCTCATGCGCACTCGGTGTCACTACTGCTCATGCGCACTCGGACTCACTACTGCTCATGCGCACTGGGGGTCACTACTGCTCATGCGCACTCGGATTCACTACTGCTCATGCGCATTCGGGGTCACTACTGCGCATGCGCGCACGGGCCCACTACTGCGGATGCGCGCTCGGGCTCACTACTGCGCATGCGCACACGGGCTCACTACTGCGCATGCGCGCACGGGCCCACTACTGCGCATGCGCACTCCGGCTCAGACCTGCACATGCGCATTCGAGCTCACTTCTGCGCATGCGCACACGGGCTCACTACTGTGCATGCGCGCTCGGGGTCACTACTGCTCATGCGCACTCGGGGTCACTAATGTGCATGCGCGCTCGGGGTCACTACTGCTCATGCGCACTCGGACTCACTACTGCTCATGCGCACTCGGGGTCACTACTGCTCATGCGCACTCGGACTCACTACTGCTCAAGCGCACTCGGACTCACTACTGCGCATGCGCACTCCCGCCCAGACCTGCACATGCGCACTCCGGCTCACTACTGCTCATGTGCATTCGGACTCACTACTGCGGATGCACAGTCGGGCTCACTACTGCGCATGGGCACACGGACTCACTACTGCGGATGCGCAATCGGGCTCACTACTGCGCATGCGCACTCGGGGTCACTACTGCGCATGCGCACCCCGGTCAGGCCTGTGCATGCACACTCGGGCTCACTGCTGCGCATGCGCACTCCGGTTCACTACTGCTCATGCGCACTCGGACTCACTACTGCTCATGCGCACTCGGGGTCACTACTGGTCATGCGCACTCGAACTCACTACTACTCATGCGCATTCGGGGTCACTATTGCGCATGCGCGCACGGGCCCACTACTGCGCATGCGCACTCCGGCTCAGACCTGCACATGCGCACACGGACTCACTACTGCGGAAGCGCAATCGGGCTCACTATTGCGGATGCGCGCTCGGGCTCATTACTGCGCATGCCCACCCGGGCTCACTACTGCGCATGCGCGCACGGGCCCACTACTACGCATGCGCACTCCGGCTCAGACCTGCACATGCGCACACGGACTCACTACTGCGGATGCGCAATCGGGCTCACTACTGTGCATGCGCACTCGGCGTCACTACTGCTCATGCGCACTCGGGGTCACTACTGCTCATGCGCATTCGGGGTCACTACTGCGCATGCGCACTCCGGCTCAGACCTGCACATGCGCACACGGACTCACTACTGCGGATGCGCAGTCCGGCTCAGACCTACACATGCGTATTCGAGTTCACTTCTGCGCATGTGCACTCGGACTCACTACTGCTCAAGCGCACTCGGACTCACTACTGCGCATGCGCACTACCGCCCAGACCTGCACATGCGCACTCCGGCTCACTACTGCTCATGCGCATTCGGACTCACTACTGCGGATGCACAATCGGGCTCACTACTGCGCATCCGCACTCCGGCTCAGACCAGCACATGCGCATTCGAGCTCACTTCTGCGCATGCGCACACGGGCTCACTACTGTGCATGCGCACTCGGGGTCACTACTGCTCATGCGCATTCGGGGTCACTACTGCGCATGCGCACTCGGGCTCACTACTGTGCATGCGCACTCGGGGTCACTACTGCTCATGCGCACTCGGACTCACTACTGCTCATGCGCACTCGGGGTCACTACTGCTCATGCGCACTCGGACTCACTGCTGCTCATGCGCATTCGGGGTCACTACTGCTCATGCGCACTCGGACTCACTACTGCGGATGCACAATCGGGCTCACTACTGCGCATGCGCACACGGACTCACTACTGCGGATGCGCGCTCGGGCTCACTACTGCGCATGCGCACACGGGCCCACTACTGCTCATGCGCATTCGGGGTCACTACTGCCCATGCGCACTCGGACTCACTACTGCGGATGCACAATCGGGCTCACTACTGCGCATGCGCACTCCGGCTCAGACCTGCCCATGCGCACACGGACTCACTACTGCGGATGCGCAATCGGGCTCACTACTGTGCATGCGCACTCGGGGTCACTACTGCTCATGCGCACTCCCGCCCAGACCTGCACATGCGCACTCCGGCTCACTACTGCTCATGCGCATTCGGACTCACTACTGCGGATGCACAATCGCGCTCACTACTGCGCATCCGCACTCCGGCTCAGACCAGCACAGGCGCATTCGAGCTCACTTCTGCGCATGCGCACACGGGCTCACTACTGTGCATGCGCACTCGGGGTCACTACTGCTCATGCGCGCTCGGGCTCACTACTGCGGATGCGCGCTCGGGCTCACTACTGCGCATGCGCACCCGGGCTCACTACTGCTCATGCGCACTCGGGGTCAATACTGCTCATGCGCACTCGGGCTCACTACTGCTCATGCGCACTCGGGGTCACTACTGCTCATGCGCATTCGGGGTCACTACTGCGCATGCGCACTCGGACTCACTACTGCGGATGCGCGCTCGGGCTCACTACTGCGCATGCGCACACGGGCTCACTACTGCGCATGCGCGCACGGGCCCACTACTGCGCATGCGCACTCCGGCTCAGACCTGCACATGCGCATTCGAGCTCACTTCTGCGCATGCGCACACGGGCTCACTACTGTGCATGCGCGCTCGGGCTAACTACTGCTCATGCGCACTCGGGGTCACTACAGCTGATGCGCACACGGGCTCACTACTGCGCATGCGCAGTCCGGCTCAGACCTGCACATGCGCATTCGAGCTCACTTCTGCGCATGCGCACACGGGCTCACTACTGCTTATGCGCACTCGGGGTCACTACTGCCCATGCGCACTCGGACTCAAAACTGCTCATGCGCATTCGGGGCACTACTGTGCATGCGCACTCGGACTCACTACTGCGGATGCGCAATCGGGCTCACTACTGTGCATGCGCACTCGGGGTCACTACAGCTCATGCGCACTCGGGCTCACAACTGCTCATGCGCACTCGGGCTCACTACTGCTCATGCGCACTCGGGGTCACTACTGCTCATGCGCACTCGGACTCACTACTGCTCATGCGCATTCGGGGTCACTACTGCGCATGCGCACTCGGACTCACTACTGCGGATGCGCGCTCGGGCTCACTACTGCGCATGCGCGCTCGGGCTCACTACTGCGCATGCGCACACGGGCTCACTACTGCGCATGCGCGCACGGGCCCACTACTGCGCATGCGCACTCCGGCTCAGACCTGCACATGCGCATTCGAGCTCACTTCTGCGCATGCGCACACGGGCTCACTACTGTGCATGCGCGCTCGGGCTAACTACTGCTCATGCGCACTCGGGGTCAGTACAGCTGATGCGCACACGGGCTCACTACTGCGCATGCGCAGTCCGGCTCAGACCTGCACATGCGCATTCGAGCTCACTTCTGCGCATGCGCACACGGGCTCACTACTGCTCATGCGCATTCGGGGTCACTACTGCGCATGCGCACTCGGACTCACTACTGCGGATGCGCGCTCGGGCTCACTACTGCGCATGCGCACACGGGCTCACTACTGCGCATGCGCGCACGGGCCCACTACTGCGCATGCGCACTCCGGCTCAGACATGCACATGCGCATTCGAGCTCACTTCTGCGCATGCGCACACGGGCTCACTACTGTGCATGCGCACTCGGACTCACTACTGCTCATGCGCACTCGGGGTCACTACTGCTGATGCGCACTCGGACTCACTACTGCTCATGCGCACTCGGGGTCACTACTGCTCATGCGCACTCGGACTCACTACTGCTCATGCGCATTCGGGGTCACTACTGCGCATGCGCGCTCGGGCTCACTACTGCGCATGCGCACCCGGGCTCAGTACTGCGCATGCGCGCACGGGCCCACTACTGCGCATGCGCACTCCGGCTCAGACCAGCACATGCGCACACGGACTCACTACTGCGGATGCGCAATCGGGCTCACTACTGTGCATGCGCACTCGGACTCACTACTGCTCATGCGCATTCGGGTCGCTACTGCGCATTCGCTCACGGGCTCACACTGTGCATGCACACTTGGGGTCACTACTGCGCATGCGCACTCCGGCTCAGACCTGCACATGCGCATTCGAGCTCACTTCTGCGCATGCGCACACGGGCTCACTACTGCGCATGCGCACTCGGACTCACTACTGCTCATGCGCACTCGGGGTCACTACTGGTCATGCGCACTCGAACTCACTACTACTCATGCGCATTCGGGGTCACTACTGCGCATGCGCGCACGGGCCCACTACTGCGGATGCGCGCTCGGGCTCACTACTGCTTATGCGCACTCGGGGTCAATACTGCTCATGCGCACTCGGACTCAAAACTGCTCATGCGCATTCGGGGTCACTACTGTGCATGCGCACTCGGACTCACTACTGCGGATGCGCGCTCGGGCTCACTACTGCGCATGCGCACACGGGCTCACTACTGCGCATGCGCGCACGGGCCCACTACTGCCCATGCGCACTCCGGCTCAGACCTGCACAAGCGCATTCGAGCTCACTTCTGCGCATGCGCACACGGGCTCACTACTGTGCATGCGCACTCGGGGTCACTACTGCTGATGCGCACTCGGACTCACTACTGCTTATGCGCACTCGGGGTCACTACTGCTCATGCGCACTCGGACTCAAAACTGCTCATGCGCATTCGGGGTCACTACTGTGCATGCGCACTCGGACTCACTACTGCGGATGCGCAATCGGGCTCACTACTGTGCATGCGCACTCGGGGTCACTACAGCTCATGCGCACTCGGGCTCACTACTGCTCATGCGCACTCGGGCTCACTACTGCTCATGCGCACTCGGGGTCACTACTGCTCATGCGCATTCGGGGTCACTACTGCGCATGCGCACTCGGACTCACTACTGCGGATGCGCGCTCGGGCTCACTACTGCGCATGCGCACACGGGCTCACTACTGCGCATGCGCGCACGGGCCCACTACTGCGCATGCGCACTCCGGCTCAGACCTGCACATGCGCATTCGAGCTCACTTCTGCGCATGCGCACACGGGCTCACTACTGTGCATGCGCGCTCGGGCTAACTACTGCTCATGCGCACTCGGGGTCACTACAGCTGATGCGCACACGGGCTCACTACTGCGCATGCGCAGTCCGGCTCAGACCTGCACATGCGCATTCGAGCTCACTTCTGCGCATGCGCACACGGGCTCACTACTGCTTATGCGCACTCGGGGTCACTACTGCCCATGCGCACTCGGACTCAAAACTGCTCATGCGCATTCGGGGCACTACTGTGCATGCGCACTCGGACTCACTACTGCGGATGCGCAATCGGGCTCACTACTGTGCATGCGCACTCGGGGTCACTACAGCTCATGCGCACTCGGGCTCACAACTGCTCATGCGCACTCGGGCTCACTACTGCTCATGCGCACTCGGGGTCACTACTGCTCATGCGCACTCGGACTCACTACTGCTCATGCGCATTCGGGGTCACTACTGCGCATGCGCACTCGGACTCACTACTGCGGATGCGCGCTCGGGCTCACTACTGCGCATGCGCGCTCGGTCTCACTACTGCGCATGCGCACACGGGCTCACTACTGCGCATGCGCGCACGGGCCCACTACTGCGCATGCGCACTCCGGCTCAGACCTGCACATGCGCATTCGAGCTCACTTCTGCGCATGCGCACACGGGCTCACTACTGTGCATGCGCGCTCGGGCTAACTACTGCTCATGCGCACTCGGGGTCAGTACAGCTGATGCGCACACGGGCTCACTACTGCGCATGCGCAGTCCGGCTCAGACCTGCACATGCGCATTCGAGCTCACTTCTGCGCATGCGCACACGGGCTCAGTACTGCGCATGCGCGCACGGGCCCACTACTGCGCATGCGCACTCCGGCTCAGACCAGCACATGCGCACACGGACTCACTACTGCGGATGCGCAATCGGGCTCACTACTGTGCATGCGCACTCGGACTCACTACTGCTCATGCGCATTCGGGTCGCTACTGCGCATTCGCTCACGGGCTCACACTGTGCATGCACACTTGGGGTCACTACTGCGCATGCGCACTCCGGCTCAGACCTGCACATGCGCATTCGAGCTCACTTCTGCGCATGCGCACACGGGCTCACTACTGCGCATGCGCACTCGGACTCACTACTGCTCATGCGCACTCGGGGTCACTACTGGTCATGCGCACTCGAACTCACTACTACTCATGCGCATTCGGGGTCACTACTGCGCATGCGCGCACGGGCCCACTACTGCGGATGCGCGCTCGGGCTCACTACTGCGCATGCGCACACGGGCTCACTACTGCGCATGCGCGCACGGGCCCACTACTGCGCATGCGCACTCCGGCTCAGACCTTCACATGCGCATTCGAGCTCACTTCTGCGCATGCGCACACGGGCTCACTACTGTGCATGCGCGCTCGGGGTCACTACTGCTCATGCGCACTCGGGGTCACTACGGCTCATGCGCACTCGGACTCACTACTGCTCATGCGCATTCGGGGTCACTACTGCGCATGCGCACTCGGACTCACTACTGCTCATGCGCACTCGGGGTCACTACTGGTCATGCGCACTCGAACTCACTACTACTCATGCGCATTCGGGGTCACTACTGCGCATGCGCGCACGGGCCCACTACTGCGCATGCGCACTCCGGCTCAGACCTGCACATGCGCACACGCACTCACTACTGCGGATGCGCAATCGGGCGCACTACTGCGGATGCGCGCTCGGGCTCATTACTGCGCATGCCCACCCGGGCTCACTACTGCGCATGCGCGCACGGGCCCACTACTACGCATGCGCACTCCGGCTCAGACCTGCACATGCGCACACGGACTCACTACTGCGGATGCGCAATCGGGCTCACTACTGCGCATGCGCACACGGACTCACTACTGCGGATGCGCAATCGGGCTCACTACTGTGCATGCGCACTCGGCGTCACTACTGCCCATGCGCACTCGGTGTCACTACTGTGCATGCGCACTCGGACTCACTACTGCTCATGCGCACTCGGGGTCACTACTGCTGATGCGCACTCGGACTCACTACTGCTCATGCGCACTCGGGGTCACTACTGCTCATGCGCACTCGGACTCACTGCTGCTCATACGCATTCGGGGTCACTACTGCTCATGCGCACTCGGACTCACTACTGCGGATGCACAATCGGGCTCACTACTGCGCATGCGCACACGGACTCACTACTGCTCAAGCGCACTCGGACTCACTACTGCGCATGCGCACTCGGGGTCACTACTGCTCATGCGCACTCGGACTCACTACTGCTCATGCGCATTCGGGGTCACTACTGCGCATGCGCGCTCGGACTCACTACTGCTCAAGCGCACTCGGACTCACTACTGCGCATGCGCACTCCCGCCCAGACCTGCACATGCGCACTCCGGCTCACTACTGCTCATGCGCATTCGGACTCACTACTGCGGATGCACAATCGCGCTCAATACTGCGCATCCGCACTCCGGCTCAGACCAGCACATGCGCATTCGAGCTCACTTCTGCGCATGCGCACACGGGCTCACTACTGTGCATGCGCACTCGGGGTCACTACTGCTGATGCGCACTCGGACTCACTACTGCTTATGCGCACTCGGGGTCACTACTGCTCATGCGCACTCGGACTCAAAACTGCTCATGCGCATTCGGGCTCACTACTGCGCATGCGCACACGGGCTCACTACTGCGCATGCGCGCACGGGCCCACTACTGCGCATGCGCACTCTGGCTCAGACCTGCACATGCGCATTCGAGCTCACTTCTGCGCATGCGCACACGGGCTCACTACTGTGCATGCGGGGTCACTACTACTCATGCACACTCGGGCTCACTAATGTGCATGCGCGCACGGGCCCACTACTGCGCATGCGCACTCTGGCTCAGACCTGCACATGCGCATTCGAGCTCACTTCTGCGCATGCGCACACGGGCTCACTACTGCGCATGCGCAGTCCGGCTCAGACCTGCACATGCGCATTCGAGCTCACTTCTGCGCATGCGCACACGGGCTCACTACTGTGCATGCGCACTCGGGGTCACTACTACTCATGCACACTCGGGCTCACTAATGTGCATGCGCACTCGGGGTCACTACTGCTCATGCGCACTCGGACTCACTACTGCTCATGCGCACTCGGGGTCACTACTGCTCATGCGCACTCGGACTCACTACTGCTCATGCGCATTCGGGGTCACTACTGCGCATGCGCACTCGGACTCACTATTGCGGATGCGCGCTCGGGCTCACTACTGCGCATGCGCACACGGGCTCACTACTGCGCATGCGCGCACGGGCCCACTACTGCGCATGCGCACTCCGGCTCAGACCTGCACATGCGCATTCGAGCTCACTTCTGCGCATGCGCACACGGGCTCACTACTGTGCATGCGCACTCGGACTCACTACTGCTCATGCGCACTCGGGGTCACTACTGCTGATGCGCACTCGGACTCACTACTGCTCATGCGCACTCGGGGTCACTACTGCTCATGCGCACTTGGACTCACAACTGCTCATGCGCATTCGGGGTCACTACTGCGCATGCGCGCTCGGGCTCACTACTGCGCATGCGCACCCGGGCTCAGTACTGCGCATGCGCGCACGGGCCCACTACTGCGCATGCGCACTCCGGCTCAGACCAGCACATGCGCACACGGACTCACTACTGCGGATGCGCAATCGGGCTCACTACTGTGCATGCGCACTCGGACTCACTACTGCTCATGCGCATTCGGGTCGCTACTGCGCATTCGCTCACGGGCTCACACTGTGCATGCACACTTGGGGTCACTACTGCGCATGCGCACTCCGGCTCAGACCTGCACGTACGCATTCGAGCTCACTTCTGCGCATGCGCACACGGGCCCACTACTGCGCATGCGCACTCGGACTCACTACTGCTCATGCGCACTCGGGGTCACTACTGGTCATGCGCACTCGAACTCACTACTACTCATGCGCATTCGGGGTCACTACTGCGCATGCGCGCACGGGCCCACTACTGCGGATGCGCGCTCGGGCTCACTACTGCGCATGCGCACACGGGCTCACTACTGCGCATGCGCGCACGGGCCCACTACTGCGCATGCGCACTCCGGCTCAGACCTGCACATGCGCATTCGAGCTCACTTCTGCGCATGCGCACACGGGCTCACTACTGTGCATGCGCGCTCGGGGTCACTACTGCTCATGCGCACTCGGGGTCACTACAGCTGATGCGCACACGGGCTCACTACTGCGCATGCGCAGTCCGGCTCAGACCTGCACATGCGCATTCGAGCTCACTTCTGCGCATGCGCACACGGGCTCACTACTGTGCATGCGCACTCGGGGTCACTACTACTCATGCACACTCGGGCTCACTAATGTGCATGCGCACTCGGGGTCACTACTGCTCATGCGCATTCGGGGTCACTACTGCGCATGCGCACTCGGACTCACTACTGCTCATGCGCAGTCGGGGTCACTACTGGTCATGCGCACTCGGACTCACTACTGCTCATGCGCACTCGGGGTCACTACTGCTCATGCGCACTCGGACTCACTACTGCTCATGCGCATTCGGGGTCACTACTGCGCATGCGCACTCGGACTCACTACTGCGGATGCGCGCTCGGGCTCACTACTGCGCATGCGCACACGGGCTCACTACTGCGCATGCGCGCACGGGCCCACTACTGCGCATGCGCACTCCGGCTCAGACCTGCACACGCGCATTCGAGCTCACTTCTGCGCATGCGCACACGGGCTCACTACTGTGCATGCGCACTCGGACTCACTGCTGCCCATGCGCACTCGGGGTCACTACTGCTGATGCGCACTCGGACTCACTACTGCTCATGCGCACTCGGACTCACTACTGCTCATGCGCATTCGGGGTCACTACTGCTGATGCGCACTCGGGGTCACTACTGCTCATGCGCACTCGGACTCACTACTGCTCATGCGCATTCGGGGTCACTACTGCGCATGCGCACTCGGACTCACTACTGCTCATGCGCAGTCGGGGTCACTACTGGTCATGCGCACTCGAACTCACTACTACTCATGCGCATTCGGGGTCACTACTGCGCATGCGCGCACGGGCCCACTACTGCGCATGCGCACTCCGGCTCAGACCTGCACATGCGCACACGGACTCACTACTGCGGATGCGCAATCGGGCTCACTACTGCGGATGCGCGCTCGGGCTCATTACTGCGCATGCCCACCCGGGCTCACTACTGCGCATGCGCGCACGGGCCCACTACTACGCATGCGCACTCCAGCTCAGACCTGCACATGCGCACACGGACTCACTACTGCGGATGCGCAATCGGGCTCACTACTGTGCATGCGCACTCGGACTCACTACTGCTCATGCACACTCGGGCTCACTACTGTGCATGCGCACTCGGGGTCACTACTGCTCATGCGCACTCGGACAACCTACTGCTCATGCGCACTCGGGGTCACTACTGCTCATGCGCACTCGGACTCACTGCTGCTCATACGCATTCGGGGTCACTACTGCTCATGCGCACTCGGACTCACTACTGCGGATGCACAATCGGGCTCACTACTGCGCATGCGCACACGGACTCACTACTGCGGATGCGCAATCGGGCTCACTACTGTGCATGCGCACTCGGCGTCACTACTGCTCATGCGCACTCGGTGTCACTACTGCTCATGCGCACTCGGACTCACTACTGCTCATGCGCACTGGGGGTCACTACTGCTCATGCGCACTCGGATTCACTACTGCTCATGCGCATTCGGGGTCACTACTGCGCATGCGCGCACGGGCCCACTACTGCGGATGCGCGCTCGGGCTCACTACTGCGCATGCGCACACGGGCTCACTACTGCGCATGCGCGCACGGGCCCACTACTGCGCATGCGCACTCCGGCTCAGACTTGCACATGCGCATTCGAGCTCACTTCTGCGCATGCGCACACGGGCTCACTACTGTGCATGCGCGCCCGGGGTCACTACTGCTTATGCGCACTCGGGGTCACTACAGCTGATGCGCACACGGGCTCACTACTGCGCATGCGCATTCCGGCTCAGACCTGCACATGCGCATTCGAGCTCACTTCTGCGCATGCGCACACGGGCTCACTACTGTGCATGCGCACTCGGGGTCACTACTACTCATGCACGCTCGGGCTCACTAATGTGCATGCGCGCTCGGGGTCACTACTGCTCATGCGCACTCGGACTCACTACTGCTCATGCGCACTCGGGGTCACTACTGCTCATGCGCACTCGGACTCACTACTGCTCAAGCGCACGCGGACTCACTACTGCGCATGCGCACTCCCGCCCAGACCTGCACATGCGCACTCCGGCTCACTACTGCTCATGCGCATTCGGACTCACTACTGCGGATGCACAATCGGGCTCACTACTGCGCATCCGCACTCCGGCTCAGAGCAGCACATGCGCATTCGAGCTCACTTCTGCGCATGCGCACACGGGCTCACTACTGTGCATGCGCACTCGGGGTCACTACTGCTCAGGCGCACCCGGGCTCACTACTGCGGATGCGCGCTCGGGCTCACTACTGCGCATGCGCACCCGGGCTCACTACTGCTCATGCGCACTCGGGGTCACTACTGCGCATGCGCATTCGGGGTCACTACTGCGCATGCGCACTCGGACTCACTACTGCTCATGCGCACTCGGGGTCACTACTGCTCATGCGCACTCGAACTCACTACTACTCATGCGCATTCGGGGTCACTACTGCGCATGCGCGTACGGGCCCACTACTGCGCATGCGCACTCCGGCTCAGACCTGCACATGCGCACACGGACTCACTACTGCGGAAGCGCAATCGGGCTCACTACTGCGGATGCGCGCTCGGGCTCATTACTGCGCATGCCCACCCGGGCTCACTACTGCGCATGCGCGCACGGGCCCACTACTACGCATGCGCACTCCGGCTCAGACCAGCACAAGCGTATTCCAGCTCACTTCTGCGCATATCCACTCGGACTCACTACTGCTCATGCGCACTCGGGGTCACTAGTGCTCATGCGCACTCGGTCTCGCTGCTGCTCATGCGCATTCGGGGTCACTACTGCTCATGCGCACTCGGACTCACTACTGCGGATGCACAATCGGGCTCACTACTGCGCATGCGCACACGGACTCACTACTGCGGATGCGCAATCGGGCTCACTACTGTGCATGCGCACTCGGCGTCACTACTGCTCATGCGCACTCGTTGTCACTACTGCTCATGCGCACTCGGACTCACTACTGCTCATGCGCACTCGGGGTCACTACTGCTCATGCGCACTCGGATTCACTACTGCTCATGCGCATTCGGATTCACTACTGCGCATGCGCACTCGGACTCACTACTGCGGATGCGCGCTCGGGCTCACTACTGCGCATGCGCATTCGGGTCGCTACTGCGCACTCGCTCACGGGCTCACACTGTGCATGCACACTTGGGGTCACTACTGCGCATGCGCACTCCGGCTCAGACCTGCACGTACGCATTCGAGCTCACTTCTGCGCATGCGCACACGGGCCCACTACTGCGCATGCGCACTCGGACTCACTACTGCTCATGCGCACTCGGGGTCACTACTGGTCATGCGCACTCGAACTCACTACTACTCATGCGCATTCGGGTTCACTACTGCGCATGCGCACACGGGCTCACTACTGCGCATGCGCGCACGGGCCCACTACTGCGCATGCGCACTCCGGCTCAGACCTGCACATGCGCATTCGAGCTCACTTCTGCGCATGCGCACACGGGCTCACTACTGTGCATGCGCGCTCGGGGTCACTACTGCTCATGCGCACTCGGGGTCACTACAGCTGATGCGTACACGGGCTCACTACTGCGCATGCGCAGTCCGGCTCAGACCTGCACATGCGCATTCGAGCTCACTTCTGCGCATGCGCACACGGGCTCACTACTGTGCATGCGCACTCGGGGTCACTACTACTCATGCACACTCGGGCTCACTAATGTGCATGCGCACTCGGGGTCACTACTGCTCATGCGTACTCGGACTCACTACTGCTCATGCGCACTCGGGGTCACTACTGCTCATGCGCACTCGGACTCACTACTGCTCATGCGCATTCGGGGTCACTACTGCGCATGCGCACTCGGACTCACTACTGCGGATGCGCACTCGGACTCACTACTGCTCATGCGCACTCGGGGTCACTACTGGTCATGCGCACTCGAACTCACTACTACTCATGCGCATGCGGGGTCACTACTGCGCATGCGCGCACGGGCCCACTACTGCGCATGCGCACTCCGGCTCAGGCCTGCACATGCGCACACGGACTCACTACTACGGATGCGCAATCGGGCTCACTACTGCGGATGCGCGCTCGGGCTCATTACTGCGCATGCCCACCCGGGCTCACTACTGCGCATGCGCGCACGGGCCCACTACTACGCATGCGCACTCCGGCTCAGACCTGCACATGCGCACACGGACTCACTACTGCGGATGCGCAATCGGGCTCACTACTGTGCATGCGCACTCGGACTCACTGCTGCTCATACGCATTCGGGGTCACTACTGCTCATGCGCACTCGGACTCACTACTGCGGATGCACAATCGGGCTCACTACTGCGCATGCGCACACGGACTCACTACTGCGGATGCGCAATCGGGCTCACTACTGTGCATGCGCACTCGGCGTCACTACTGCTCATGCGCACTCGGGGTCACTACTGCTCATGCGCACTCGGGGTCACTACTGCTCATGGGCACTCGGACTCACTACTGCTCACGCGCACTCGGAGTCACTACTGCTCATGCGCACTCGGACTCATTACTGCTCATGCGCACTCGGACTCACTACTGCGGATGCGCGCTCGGGCTCACTACTGCGCACACGCACCCGGGCTCACTACTGCGCATGCGCGCCCGATCCCACTACTGCGCATGCGCAGTCCGGCTCAGACCAGCACAAGCGTATTCCAGCTCACTTCTGCGCATATCCACTCGGACTCACTACTGCTCAAGCGCACTCGGGCTCACTGCTGCGCATGCGCAGTCCGGCTCAGACCTGCACATGCGTATTCGAGTTCACTTCTGCGCATGTGCACTCGGACTCACTACTGCTCAAGCGCACTCGGACTCACTACTGCGCATGCGCACTCCCGCCCAGACCTGCACATGCGCACTCCGGCTCACTACTGCTCATGCGCATTCGGACTCACTACTGCGGATGCACAATCGGGCTTACTACTGCGCATCCGCACTCCGGCTCAGACCAGCACATGCGCATTCGAGCTCACTTCTGCGCATGCGCACACGGGGTCACTACTGCGCATGCGCATTCGGGGTCACTACTGCTCATGCGCACTCGGGGTCACTACTGCTCATGCGCACTCGAACTCACTAGTACTCATGCGCATTCGGGGTCACTACTGCGCATGCGCGTACGGGCCCACTACTGCGCATGCGCACTCCGGCTCAGACCTGCACATGCGCACACGGACTCACTACTGCGGGAACGCAATCGGGCTCACTACTGCGGATGCGCGCTCGGGCTCATTACTGCGCATGCCCACCCGGGCTCACTACTGCGCATGCGCGCACGGGCCCACTACTACGCATGCGCACTCCGGCTCAGACCAGCACAAGCGTATTCCAGCTCACTTCTGCGCATATCCACTCGGACTCACTACTGCTCATGCGCACTCGGGGTCACTAGTGCTCATGCGCACTCGGTCTCGCTGCTGCTCATGCGCATTCGGGGTCACTACTGCTCATGCGCACTCGGACTCACTACTGCGGATGCACAATCGGGCTCACTACTGCGCATGCGCACACGGACTCACTACTGCGGATGCGCAATCGGGCTCACTACTGTGCATGCGCACTCGGCGTCACTACTGCTCATGCGCACTCGTTGTCACTACTGCTCATGCGCGCTCGGACTCACTACTGCTCATGCGCACTCGGGGTCACTACTGCTCATGCGCACTCGGATTCACTACTGCTCATGCGCATTCGGATTCACTACTGCGCATGCGCACTCGGACTCACTACTGCGGATGCGCGCTCGGGCTCACTACTGCGCATGCGCGCACGGGCCCACTACTGCGCATGCGCACTCCGGCTCAGACCTGCACATGCGCATTCGAGCTCACTTCTGCGCATGCGCACACGGGCTCACTACTGTGCATGCGCGCTCGGGGTCACTACTGCTCATGCGCACTCGGGGTCACTACAGCTGATGCGCACACGGGCTCACTACTGCGCATGCGCAGTCCGGCTCAGACCTGCACATGCGCATTCGAGCTCACTTCTGCGCATGCGCACACGGGCTCACTACTGTGCATGCGCACTCGGGGTCACTACTACTCATGCACACTCGGGCTCACTAATGTGCATGCGCACTCGGGGTCACTACTGCTCATGCGTACTCGGACTCACTACTGCTCATGCGCACTCGGGGTCACTACTGCTCATGCGCACTCGGACTCACTACTGCTCATGCGCACTCGGGGTCACTACTGGTCATGCGCACTCGAACTCACTACTACTCATGCGCATTCGGGGTCACTACTGCGCATGCGCGCACGGGCCCACTACTGCGCATGCGCACTCCGGCTCAGACCTGCACATGCGCACACGGACTCACTACTGCGGATGCGCAATCGGGCTCACTACTGTGCATGCGCACTCGGACTCACTACTGCTCATGCACACTCGGGCTCACTACTGTGCATGCGCACTCGGCGTCACTACTGCTCATGCGCACTCGTTGTCACTACTGCTCATGCGCACTCGGGGTCACTAGTGCTCATGCGCACTCGGTCTCGCTGCTGCTCATGCGCATTCGGGGTCACTACTGCTCATGCGCACTCGGACTCACTACTGCGGATGCACAATCGGGCTCACTACTGCGCATGCGCACACGGACTCACTACTGCGGATGCGCAATCGGGCTCACTACTGTGCATGCGCACTCGGCGTCACTACTGCTCATGCGCACTCGTTGTCACTACTGCTCATGCGCACTCTGACTCACTACTGCTCATGCGCACTCGGGGTCACTACTGCTCATGCGCACTCGGATTCACTACTGCTCATGCGCATTCGGATTCACTACTGCGCATGCGCACTCGGACTCACTACTGCGGATGCGCGCTCGGACTCACTACTGCGCATGCGCATTCGGGTCGCTACTGCGCATTCGCTCACGGGCTCACACTGTGCATGCACACTTGGGGTCACTACTGCGCATGCGCACTCCGGCTCAGACCTGCACGTACGCATTCGAGCTCACTTCTGCGCATGCGCACACGGGACCACTACTGCGCATGCGCACTCGGACTCACTACTGCTCATGCGCACTCGGGGTCACTACTGGTCATGCGCACTCGAACTCACTACTACTCATGCGCATTCGGGGTCACTACTGCGCATGCGCACTCGGACTCACTACTGCTCATGCGCACTCGGGGTCACTACTGGTCATGCGCACTCGAACTCACTACTACTCATGCGCATTCGGGGTCACTATTGCGCATGCGCGCACGGGCCCACTACTGCGCATGCGCACTCCGGTTCACTACTGCTCATGCGCACTCGAACTCACTAGTACTCATGCGCATTCGGGGTCACTACTGAGCATGCGCGTACGGGCCCACTACTGCGCATGCGCACTCCGGCTCAGACCTGCACATGCGCACACGGACTCACTACTGCGGAAGCGCAATCGGGCTCACTACTGCGGATGCGCGCTCGGGCTCATTACTGCGCATGCCCACCCGGGCTCACTACTGCGCATGCGCGCACGGGCCCACTACTACGCATGCGCACTCCGGCTCAGACCAGCACAAGCGTATTCCAGCTCACTTCTGCGCATATCCACTCGGACTCACTACTGCTCATGCGCACTCGGGGTCACTAGTGCTCATGCGCACTCGGTCTCGCTGCTGCTCATGCGCATTCGGGGTCACTACTGCTCATGCGCACTCGGACTCACTACTGCGGATGCACAATCGGGCTCACTACTGCGCATGCGCACACGGACTCACTACTGCGGATGCGCAATCGGGCTCACTACTGTGCATGCGCACTCGGCGTCACTACTGCTCATGCGCACTCGTTGTCACTACTGCTCATGCGCACTCGGACTCACTACTGCTCATGCGCACTCGGGGTCACTACTGCTCATGCGCACTCGGATTCACTACTGCTCATGCGCATTCGGATTCACTACTGCGCATGCGCACTCGGACTCACTACTGCGGATGCGCGCTCGGACTCACTACTGCGCATGCGCATTCGGGTCGCTACTGCGCATTCGCTCACGGGCTCACACTGTGCATGCACACTTGGGGTCACTACTGCGCATGCGCACTCCGGCTCAGACCTGCACGTACGCATTCGAGCTCACTTCTGCGCATGCGCACACGGGACCACTACTGCGCATGCGCACTCGGACTCACTACTGCTCATGCGCACTCGGGGTCACTACTGGTCATGCGCACTCGAACTCACTACTACTCATGCGCATTCGGGGTCACTACTGCGCATGCGCGCACGGGCCCACTACTGCGGATGCGCGCTCGGGCTCACTACTGCGCATGCGCACACGGGCTCACTACTGCGCATGCGCGCACGGGACCACTACTGCGCATGCGCACTCCGGCTCAGACCTGCACATGCGCATTCGAGCTCACTTCTGCGCATGCGCACACGGGCTCACTACTGTGCATGCGCGCTCGGGGTCACTACTGCTCATGCGCACTCGGGGTCACTACAGCTGATGCGTACACGGGCTCACTACTGCGCATGCGCAGTCCGGCTCAGACCTGCACATGCGCATTCGAGCTCACTTCTGCGCATGCGCACACGGGCTCACTACTGTGCATGCGCACTCGGGGTCACTACTACTCATGCACACTCGGGTTCACTTCTGCGCATGCGCACACGGGCTCACTACTGTGCATGCGCACTCGGACTCACTGCTGCCCATGCGCACTCGGGATCACTACTGCTGATGCGCACTCGGACTCACTACTGCTCATGCGCACTCGGACTCACTACTGCTCATGCGCATTCGGGGTCACTACTGCGCATGCGCACTCGGACTCACTACTGCTCATGCGCACTCGGGGTCACTACTGGTCATGCGCACTCGAACTCACTACTACTCATGCGCATTCGGGGTCACTACTGCGCATGCGCGCACGGGCCCACTACTGCGCATGCGCACTCCGGCTCAGGCCTGCACATGCGCACACGGACTCACTACTACGGATGCGCAATCGGGCTCACTACTGCGGATGCGCGCTCGGGCTCATTACTGCGCATGCCCACCCGGGCTCACTACTGCGCATGCGCGCACGGGCCCACTACTACGCATGCGCACTCCGGCTCAGACCTGCACATGCGCACACGGACTCACTACTGCGGATGCGCAATCGGGCTCACTACTGTGCATGCGCACTCGGACTCACTACTGCTCATGCGCACTCGGACTCACTGCTGCTCATACGCATTCGGGGTCACTACTGCTCATGCGCACTCGGACTCACTACTGCGGATGCACAATCGGGCTCACTACTGCGCATGCGCACACGGACTCACTACTGCGGATGCGCAATCGGGCTCACTACTGTGCATGCGCACTCGGCGTCACTACTGCTCATGCGCACTCGGGGTCACTACTGCTCATGCGCACTCGGGGTCACTACTGCTCATGGGCACTCGGACTCACTACTGCTCACGCGCACTCGGAGTCACTACTGCTCATGCGCACTCGGACTCATTACTGCTCATGCGCACTCGGACTCACTACTGCGGATGCGCGCTCGGGCTCACTACTGCGCACACGCACCCGGGCTCACTACTGCGCATGCGCGCCCGGTCCCACTACTGCGCATGCGCAGTCCGGCTCAGACCAGCACAAGCGTATTCCAGCTCACTTCTGCGCATATCCACTCGGACTCACTACTGCTCAAGCGCACTCGGGCTCACTGCTGCGCATGCGCAGTCCGGCTCAGACCTGCACATGCGTATTCGAGTTCACTTCTGCGCATGTGCACTCGGACTCACTACTGCTCAAGCGCACTCGGACTCACTACTGCGCATGCGCACTCCCGCCCAGACCTGCACATGCGCACTCCGGCTCACTACTGCTCATGCGCATTCGGACTCACTACTGCGGATGCACAATCGGGCTTACTACTGCGCATCCGCACTCCGGCTCAGACCAGCACATGCGCATTCGAGCTCACTTCTGCGCATGCGCACACGGGGTCACTACTGCGCATGCGCATTCGGGGTCACTACTGCGCATGCGCACTCGGACTCACTACTGCTCATGCGCACTCGGGGTCACTACTGGTCATGCGCACTCGAACTCACTACTACTCATGCGCATTCGGGGTCACTATTGCGCATGCGCGCACGGGCCCACTACTGCGCATGCGCACTCCGGTTCACTACTGCTCATGCGCACTCGGACTCTCTACTGCGCATGCGCATTCGGGGTCACTACTGCGCATGCGCACTCGGACTCACTACTGCTCATGCGCACTCGGGGTAACTACTGCTCATGCGCACTCGAACTCACTAGTACTCATGCGCATTCGGGGTCACTACTGCGCATGCGCGTACGGGCCCACTACTGCGCATGCGCACTCCGGCTCAGACCTGCACATGCGCACACGGACTCACTACTGCGGGAACGCAATCGGGCTCACTACTGCGGATGCGCGCTCGGGCTCATTACTGCGCATGCCCACCCGGGCTCACTACTGCGCATGCGCGCACGGGCCCACTACTACGCATGCGCACTCCGGCTCAGACCAGCACAAGCGTATTCCAGCTCACTTCTGCGCATATCCACTCGGACTCACTACTGCTCATGCGCACTCGGGGTCACTAGTGCTCATGCGCACTCGGTCTCGCTGCTGCTCATGCGCATTCGGGGTCACTACTGCTCATGCGCACTCGGACTCACTACTGCGGATGCACAATCGGGCTCACTACTGCGCATGCGCACACGGACTCACTACTGCGGATGCGCAATCGGGCTCACTACTGTGCATGCGCACTCGGCGTCACTACTGCTCATGCGCACTCGTTGTCACTACTGCTCATGCGCACTCGGACTCACTACTGCTCATGCGCACTCGGGGTCACTACTGCTCATGCGCACTCGGATTCACTACTGCTCATGCGCATTCGGATTCACTACTGCGCATGCGCACTCGGACTCACTACTGCGGATGCGCGCTCGGGCCCACTACTGCGCATGCGCGCACGGGCCCACTACTGCGCATGCGCACTCCGGCTCAGACCTGCACATGCGCATTCGAGCTCACTTCTGCGCATGCGCACACGGGCTCACTACTGTGCATGCGCGCTCGGGGTCACTACTGCTCATGCGCACTCGGGGTCACTACAGCTGATGCGCACACGGGCTCACTACTGCGCATGCGCAGTCCGGCTCAGACCTGCACATGCGCATTCGAGCTCACTTCTGCGCATGCGCACACGGGCTCACTACTGTGCATGCGCACTCGGGGTCACTACTACTCATGCACACTCGGGCTCACTAATGTGCATGCGCACTCGGGGTCACTACTGCTCATGCGTACTCGGACTCACTACTGCTCATGCGCACTCGGGGTCACTACTGCTCATGCGCACTCGGACTCACTACTGCTCATGCGCATTCGGGGTCACTACTGCGCATGCGCACTCGGACTCACTACTGCGGATGCGCGCTCGGGCTCACTACTGCGCATGCGCACACGGGCTCACTACTGCGCATGCGCGCACGGGCCCACTACTGCGCATGCGCACTCCGGCTCAGACCTGCACACGCGCATTCGAGCTCACTTCTGCGCATGCGCACACGGGCTCACTACTGTGCATGCGCACTCGGACTCACTGCTGCCCATGCGCACTCGGGGTCACTACTGCTGATGCGCACTCGGACTCACTACTGCTCATGCGCACTCGGACTCACTACTGCTCATGCGCATTCGGGGTCACTACTGCTGATGCGCACTCGGGGTCACTACTGCTCATGCGCACTCGGACTCACTACTGCCCATGCGCATTCGGGGTCACTACTGCGCATGCGCACTCGGACTCACTACTGCTCATGCGCACTCGGGGTCACTACTGGTCATGCGCACTCGAACTCACTACTACTCATGCGCATTCGGGGTCACTACTGCGCATGCGCGCACGGGCCCACTACTGCGCATGCGCACTCCGGCTCAGACCTGCACATGCGCACGCGGACTCACTACTGCGGATGCGCAATCGGGCTCACTACTGTGCATGCGCACTCGGACTCACTACTGCTCATGCACACTCGGGCTCACTACTGTGCATGCGCACTCGGCGTCACTACTGCTCATGCGCACTCGTTGTCACTACTGCTCATGCGCACTCGGGGTCACTACTGCTCATGCGCACTCGGACTCACTGCTGCTCATACGCATTCGGGGTCACTACTGCTCATGCGCACTCGGACTCACTACTGCGGATGCACAATCGGGCTCACTACTGCGCATGCGCACACGGACTCACTACTGCGGATGCGCAATCGGGCTCACTACTGTGCATGCGCACTCGGCGTCACTACTGCTCATCCGCACTCGGTGTCACTACTGCTCATGCGCACTCGGACTCACTACTGCTCATGCGCACTGGGGGTCACTACTGCTCATGCGCACTCGGATTCACTACTGCTCATGCGCATTCGGGGTCACTACTGCGCATGCGCGCACGGGCCCACTACTGCGGATGCGCGCTCGGGCTCACTACTGCGCATGCGCACACGGGCTCACTACTGCGCATGCGCGCACGGGCCCACTACTGCGCATGCGCACTCCGGCTCAGACCTGCACATGCGCATTCGAGCTCACTTCTGCGCATGCGCACACGGGCTCACTACTGTGCATGCGCGCTCGGGGTCACTACTGCTCATGCGCACTCGGGGTCACTACTGCTCATGCGCACTCGGACTCACTACTGCTCATGCGCATTCGGGGTCACTACTGCGCATGCGCACTCGGACTCACTACTGCGGATGCGCGCTCGGGCTCACTACTGCGCATGCGCACACGGGCTCACTACTGCGCATGCGCGCACGGGCCCACTACTGCGCATGCGCACTCCGGCTCAGACCTGCACACGCGCATTCGAGCTCACTTCTGCGCATGCGCACACGGGCTCACTACTGTGCATGCGCACTCGGACTCACTGCTGCCCATGCGCACTCGGGGTCACTACTGCTGATGCGCACTCGGACTCACTACTGCTCATGCGCACTCGGACTCACTACTGCTCATGCGCATTCGGGGTCACTACTGCTGATGCGCACTCGGGGTCACTACTGCTCATGCGCACTCGGACTCACTACTGCCCATGCGCATTCGGGGTCACTACTGCGCATGCGCACTCGGACTCACTACTGCTCATGCGCACTCGGGGTCACTACTGGTCATGCGCACTCGAACTCACTACTACTCATGCGCATTCGGGGTCACTACTGCGCATGCGCGCACGGGCCCACTACTGCGCATGCGCACTCCGGCTCAGACCTGCACATGCGCACACGGACTCACTACTGCGGATGCGCAATCGGGCTCACTACTGTGCATGCGCACTCGGACTCACTACTGCTCATGCACACTCGGGCTCACTACTGTGCATGCGCACTCGGCGTCACTACTGCTCATGCGCACTCGTTGTCACTACTGCTCATGCGCACTCGGGGTCACTACTGCTCATGCGCACTCGGACTCACTGCTGCTCATACGCATTCGGGGTCACTACTGCTCATGCGCACTCGGACTCACTACTGCGGATGCACAATCGGGCTCACTACTGCGCATGCGCACACGGACTCACTACTGCGGATGCGCAATCGGGCTCACTACTGTGCATGCGCACTCGGCGTCACTACTGCTCATCCGCACTCGGTGTCACTACTGCTCATGCGCACTCGGACTCACTACTGCTCATGCGCACTGGGGGTCACTACTGCTCATGCGCACTCGGATTCACTACTGCTCATGCGCATTCGGGGTCACTACTGCGCATGCGCGCACGGGCCCACTACTGCGGATGCGCGCTCGGGCTCACTACTGCGCATGCGCACACGGGCTCACTACTGCGCATGCGCGCACGGGCCCACTACTGCGCATGCGCACTCCGGCTCAGACCTGCACATGCGCATTCGAGCTCACTTCTGCGCATGCGCACACGGGCTCACTACTGTGCATGCGCGCTCGGGGTCACTACTGCTCATGCGCACTCGGGGTCACTACAGCTGATGCGCACACGGGCTCACTACTGCGCATGCGCAGTCCGGCTCAGACCTGCACATGCGCATTCGGGCTCACTTCTGCGCATGCGCACACGGGCTCACTACTGTGCATGCGCACTCGGGGTCACTACTACTCATGCACACTCGGGCTCACTAATGTGCATGCGCGCTCGGGGTCACTACTGCTCATGCGCACTCGGACTCACTACTGCTCATGCGCACTCGGGGTCACTACTGCTCATGCGCACTCGGACTCACTACTGCTCAAGCGCACTCGGACTCACTACTGCGCATGCGCACTCCCGCCCAGACCTGCACATGCGCACTCCGGCTCACTACTGCTCATGCGCATTCGGACTCACTACTGCGGATGCACAATCGGGCTCACTACTGCGCATGCGCACACGGACTCACTACTGCGGATGCGCAATCGGGCTCACTACTGTGCATGCGCACTCGGGGTCACTACTGCTCATGCGCACTCGGGGTCACTACTGCTCATGGGCACTCGGACTCACTACTGCTCATGCGCACTCGGAGTCACTACTGCTCATGCGCACTCGGACTCATTACTGCTCATGCGCACTCGGACTCACTACTGCGGATGCGCGCTCGGGCTCACTACTGCGCACACGCACCCGGGCTCACTACTGCGCATGCGCGCCCGGGCCCACTACTGCGCATGCGCAGTCCGGCTCAGACCAGCACAAGCGTATTCCAGCTCACTTCTGCGCATATCCACTCGGACTCACTACTGCTCAAGCGCACTCGGGCTCACTGCTGCGCATGCGCAGTCCGGCTCAGACCTGCACATGCGTATTCGAGTTCACTTCTGCGCATGTGCACTCGGACTCACTACTGCTCAAGCGCACTCGGACTCACTACTGCGCCTGCGCACTCCCGCCCAGACCTGCACATGCGCACTCCGGCTCACTACTGCTCATGCGCATTCGGACTCACTACTGCGGATGCACAATCGGGCTCACTACTGCGCATCCGCACTCCGGCTCAGACCAGCACATGCGCATTCGAGCTCACTTCTGCGCATGCGCACACGGGCTCACTACTGTGCATGCGCACTCGGGGTCACTACTGCTCATGCGCGCTCGGGCTCACTACTGCGGATGCGCGCTCGGGCTCACTACTGCGCATGCGCACCCGGGCTCACTACTGCTCATGCGCACTCGGGGTCACTACTGCGCATGCGCATTCGGGGTCACTACTGCGCATGCGCACTCGGACTCACTACTGCTCATGCGCACTCGGGGTCACTACTGCTCATGCGCACTCGAACTCACTAGTACTCATGCGCATTCGGGGTCACTACTGCGCATGCGCGTACGGGCCCACTACTGCGCATGCGCACTCCGGCTCAGACCTGCACATGCGCACACGGACTCACTACTGCGGAAGCGCAATCGGGCTCACTACTGCGGATGCGCGCTCGGGCTCATTACTGCGCATGCCCACCCGGGCTCACTACTGCGCATGCGCGCACGGGCCCACTACTACGCATGCGCACTCCGGCTCAGACCAGCACAAGCGTATTCCAGCTCACTTCTGCGCATATCCACTCGGACTCACTACTGCTCATGCGCACTCGGACTCACTACTGCTCATGCGCACTCGGGGTCACTACTGCTCATGCGCACTCGGATTCACTACTGCGGATGCACAATCGGATTCACTACTGCGCATGCGCACTCGGACTCACTACTGCGGATGCGCGCTCGGGCTCACTACTGCTCATGCGCACTGGGGGTCACTACTGCTCATGCGCACTCGGACTCACTACTGCTCATGCGCACTCGGGGTCACTACTGCTCATGCGCACTCGGACTCACTGCTGCTCATGCGCATTCGGGGTCACTACTGCTCATGCGCACTCGGACTCACTACTGCGGATGCACAATCGGGCTCACTACTGCGCATGCGCACACGGACTCACTACTGCGGATGCGCAATCGGGCTCACTACTGTGCATGCGCACTCGGCGTCACTACTGCTCATGCGCACTCGTTGTCACTACTGCGGATGCGCAATCGGGCTCACTACTGTGCATGCGCACTCGGACTCACTACTGCTCATGCACACTCGGGCTCACTACTGTGCATGCGCACTCGGGGTCACTACTGCTCATGCGCACTCGGACAACCTACTGCTCATGCGCACTCGGGGTCACTACTGCTCATGCGCACTCGGACTCACTGCTGCTCATACGCATTCGGGGTCACTACTGCTCATGCGCACTCGGACTCGCTACTGCGGATGCACAATCGGGCTCACTACTGCGCATGCGCACACGGACTCACTACTGCGGATGCGCAATCGGGCTCACTACTGTGCATGCGCACTCGGCGTCACTACTGCTCATGCGCACTCGGTGTCACTACTGCTCATGCGCACTCGGACTCACTACTGCTCATGCGCACTGGGGGTCACTACTGCTCATGCGCACTCGGATTCACTACTGCTCATGCGCATTCGGGGTCACTACTGCGCATGCGCGCACGGGCCCACTACTGCGGATGCGCGCTCGGGCTCACTACTGCGCATGCGCACACGGGCTCACTACTGCGCATGCGCAGTCCGGCTCAGACCTGCACATGCGCATTCGGGCTCACTTCTGCGCATGCGCACACGGGCTCACTACTGTGCATGCGCACTCGGGGTCACTACTACTCATGCACACTCGGGCTCACTAATGTGCATGCGCGCTCGGGGTCACTACTGCTCATGCGCACTCGGACTCACTACTGCTCATGCGCACTCGGGGTCACTACTGCTCATGCGCACTCGGGGTCACTAATGTGCATGCGCGCTCGGGCTCACTACTGCGCACACGCACCTGGGCTCACTACTGCGCATGCGCGCACGGGCCCACTACTACGCATGCGCATTCGGGGTCACTACTGCGCATGCGCACTCCGGCTCAGACCTGCACATGCGCACACGGACTCACTACTGCGGATGCGCAGTCGGGCTCACTACTGTGCATGAGCACTCGGGGTCACTACTGCTCATGCGCACTCGGACTCACTACTGCTCATGCACGCTCGGGCTCACTACTGTGCATGCGCACTCGGGGTCACTACTGCTCATGCGCACTCGGACTCACTACTGCTCATGCGCACTCGGGGTCACTACTGCTCATGCGCACTCGGACTCACTGCTGCTCATGCGCATTCGGGGTCACTACTGCTCATGCGCACTCGGACTCACTACTGCGGATGCACAATCGGGCTCACTACTGCGCATGCGCACACGGACTCACTACTGCGGATGCGCAATCGGGCTCACTACTGTGCATGCGCACTCGGCGTCACTACTGCTCATGCGCACTCGTTGTCACTACTGCGGATGCGCAATCGGGCTCACTACTGTGCATGCGCACTCGGACTCACTACTGCTCATGCACACTCGGGCTCACTACTGTGCATGCGCACTCGGGGTCACTACTGCTCATGCGCACTCGGACAACCTACTGCTCATGCGCACTCGGGGTCACTACTGCTCATGCGCACTCGGACTCACTGCTGCTCATACGCATTCGGGGTCACTACTGCTCATGCGCACTCGGACTCGCTACTGCGGATGCACAATCGGGCTCACTACTGCGCATGCGCACACGGACTCACTACTGCGGATGCGCAATCGGGCTCACTACTGTGCATGCGCACTCGGCGTCACTACTGCTCATGCGCACTCGGTGTCACTACTGCTCATGCGCACTCGGACTCACTACTGCTCATGCGCACTGGGGGTCACTACTGCTCATGCGCACTCGGATTCACTACTGCTCATGCGCATTCGGGGTCACTACTGCGCATGCGCGCACGGGCCCACTACTGCGGATGCGCGCTCGGGCTCACTACTGCGCATGCGCACACGGGCTCACTACTGCGCATGCGCGCACGGGCCCACTACTGCGCATGCGCACTCCGGCTCAGACCTGCACATGCGCATTCGAGCTCACTTCTGCGCATGCGCACACGGGCTCACTACTGTGCATGCGCGCTCGGGGTCACTACTGCTCATGCGCACTCGGGGTCACTAATGTGCATGCGCGCTCGGGGTCACTACTGCTCATGCGCACTCGGACCCACTACTGCTCATGCGCACTCGGGGTCACTACTGCTCATGCGCACTCGGACTCACTACTGCTCAAGCGCACTCGGACTCACTACTGCGCATGCGCACTCCCGCCCAGACCTGCACATGCGCACTCCGGCTCACTACTGCTCATGTGCATTCGGACTCACTACTGCGGATGCACAATCGGGCTCACTACTGCGCATGCGCACACGGACTCACTACTGCGGATGCGCAATCGGGCTCACTACTGTGCATGCGCACTCGGGGTCACTACTGCTCATGCGCACTCGGGGTCACTACTGCTCATGGGCACTCGGACTCACTACTGCTCATGCGCACTCGGAGTCACTACTGCTCATGCGCACTCGGACTCATTACTGCTCATGCGCACTCGGACTCACTACTGCGGATGCGCGCTCGGGCTCACTACTGCGCACACGCACCTGGGCTCACTACTGCGCATGCGCGCCCGGGCCCACTACTGCGCATGCGCAGTCCGGCTCAGACCAGCACAAGCGTATTCCAGCTCACTTCTGCGCATATCCACTCGGAGTCACTACTGCTCAAGCGCACTCGGGCTCACTACAGCTGATGCGCACACGGGCTCACTACTGCGCATGCGCAGTCCGGCTCAGACCTGCACATGCGCATTCGGGCTCACTTCTGCGCATGCGCACACGGGCTCACTACTGTGCATGCGCACTCGGGGTCACTACTACTCATGCACACTCGGGCTCACTAATGTGCATGCGCGCTCGGGGTCACTACTGCTCATGCGCACTCGGACTCACTACTGCTCATGCGCACTCGGGGTCACTACTGCTCATGCGCACTCGGGGTCACTAATGTGCATGCGCGCTCGGGGTCACTACTGCTCATGCGCACTCGGACCCACTACTGCTCATGCGCACTCGGGGTCACTACTGCTCATGCGCACTCGGACTCACTACTGCTCAAGCGCACTCGGACTCACTACTGCGCATGCGCACTCCCGCCCAGACCTGCACATGCGCACTCCGGCTCACTACTGCTCATGTGCATTCGGACTCACTACTGCGGATGCACAATCGGGCTCACTACTGCGCATGCGCACACGGACTCACTACTGCGGATGCGCAATCGGGCTCACTACTGTGCATGCGCACTCGGCGTCACTACTGCTCATCCGCACTCGGTGTCACTACTGCTCATGCGCACTCGGACTCACTACTGCTCATGCGCACTGGGGGTCACTACTGCTCATGCGCACTCGGATTCACTACTGCTCATGCGCATTCGGGGTCACTACTGCGCATGCGCGCACGGGCCCACTACTGCGGATGCGCGCTCGGGCTCACTACTGCGCATGCGCACACGGGCTCACTACTGCGCATGCGCGCACGGGCCCACTACTGCGCATGCGCACTCCGGCTCAGACCTGCACATGCGCATTCGAGCTCACTTCTGCGCATGCGCACACGGGCTCACTACTGTGCATGCGCGCTCGGGGTCACTACTGCTCATGCGCACTCGGGGTCACTACAGCTGATGCGCACACGGGCTCACTACTGCGCATGCGCAGTCCGGCTCAGACCTGCACATGCGCATTCGGGCTCACTTCTGCGCATGCGCACACGGGCTCACTACTGTGCATGCGCACTCGGGGTCACTACTACTCATGCACACTCGGGCTCACTAATGTGCATGCGCGCTCGGGGTCACTACTGCTCATGCGCACTCGGACTCACTACTGCTCATGCGCACTCGGGGTCACTACTGCTCATGCGCACTCGGACTCACTACTGCTCAAGCGCACTCGGACTCACTACTGCGCATGCGCACTCCCGCCCAGACCTGCACATGCGCACTCCGGCTCACTACTGCTCATGCGCATTCGGACTCACTACTGCGGATGCACAATCGGGCTCACTACTGCGCATGCGCACACGGACTCACTACTGCGGATGCGCAATCGGGCTCACTACTGTGCATGCGCACTCGGGGTCACTACTGCTCATGCGCACTCGGGGTCACTACTGCTCATGGGCACTCGGACTCACTACTGCTCATGCGCACTCGGAGTCACTACTGCTCATGCGCACTCGGACTCATTACTGCTCATGCGCACTCGGACTCACTACTGCGGATGCGCGCTCGGGCTCACTACTGCGCACACGCACCCGGGCTCACTACTGCGCATGCGCGCCCGGGCCCACTACTGCGCATGCGCAGTCCGGCTCAGACCAGCACAAGCGTATTCCAGCTCACTTCTGCGCATATCCACTCGGACTCACTACTGCTCATGCGCACTCGGACTCACTACTGCTCATGCGCACTCGGGGTCACTACTGCTCATGCGCACTCGGATTCACTACTGCGGATGCGCATTCGGGGTCACTACTGCGCATGCGCACTCGGACTCACTACTGCTCATGCGCACTCGGGCTCACTGCTGCGCATGCGCAGTCCGGCTCAGACCTGCACATGCGTATTCGAGTTCACTTCTGCGCATGTGCACTCGGACTCACTACTGCTCAAGCGCACTCGGACTCACTACTGCGCCTGCGCACTCCCGCCCAGACCTGCACATGCGCACTCCGGCTCACTACTGCTCATGCGCATTCGGACTCACTACTGCGGATGCACAATCGGGCTCACTACTGCGCATCCGCACTCCGGCTCAGACCAGCACATGCGCATTCGAGCTCACTTCTGCGCATGCGCACACGGGCTCACTACTGTGCATGCGCACTCGGGGTCACTACTGCTCATGCGCGCTCGGGCTCACTACTGCGGATGCGCGCTCGGGCTCACTACTGCGCATGCGCACCCGGGCTCACTACTGCTCATGCGCACTCGGGGTCACTACTGCGCATGCGCATTCGGGGTCACTACTGCGCATGCGCACTCGGACTCACTACTGCTCATGCGCACTCGGGGTCACTACTGCTCATGCGCATTCGGGGTCACTACTGCGCATGCGCGTACGGGCCCACTACTGCGCATGCGCACTCCGGCTCAGACCTGCACATGCGCACACGGACTCACTACTGCGGAAGCGCAATCGGGCTCACTACTGCGGATGCGCGCTCGGGCTCATTACTGCGCATGCCCACCCGGGCTCACTACTGCGCATGCGCGCACGGGCCCACTACTACGCATGCGCACTCCGGCTCAGACCAGCACAAGCGTATTCCAGCTCACTTCTGCGCATATCCACTCGGACTCACTACTGCTCATGCGCACTCGGACTCACTACTGCTCATGCGCACTCGGGGTCACTACTGCTCATGCGCACTCGGATTCACTACTGCGGATGCACAATCGGATTCACTACTGCGCATGCGCACTCGGACTCACTACTGCGGATGCGCGCTCGGGCTCACTACTGCGCATGCGCACACGGGCTCACTACTGCTCATGCGCATTCGGGGTCACTACTGCTCATGCGCACTCGGACTCACTACTGCGGATGCACAATCGGGCTCACTACTGCGCATGCGCACCCGGGCTCACTACTGCTCATGCGCACTCGGGGTCACTACTGCTCATGCGCACTCGGACTCAAAACTGCTCATGCGCATTCGGGGTCACTACTGTGCATGCGCACTCGGACTCACTACTGCGGATGCGCGCTCGGGCACACTACTGCGCATGCGCACACGGGCTCACTACTGCGCATGCGCGCACGGGCCCACTACTACGCATGCGCATTCGGGGTCACTACTGCGCATGCGCACTCCGGCTCAGACCTGCACATGCGCACACGGACTCACTACTGCGGATGCGCAGTCGGGCTCACTACTGTGCATGAGCACTCGGGGTCACTACTGCTCATGCGCACTCGGACTCACTACTGCTCATGCACGCTCGGGCTCACTACTGTGCATGCGCACTCGGGGTCACTACTGCTCATGCGCACTCGGACTCACTACTGCTCATGCGCACTCGGGGTCACTACTGCTCATGCGCACTCGGACTCACTGCTGCTCATGCGCATTCGGGGTCACTACTGCTCATGCGCACTCGGACTCACTACTGCGGATGCACAATCGGGCTCACTACTGCGCATGCGCACACGGACTCACTACTGCGGATGCGCAATCGGGCTCACTACTGTGCATGCGCACTCGGCGTCACTACTGCTCATGCGCACTCGTTGTCACTACTGCGGATGCGCAATCGGGCTCACTACTGTGCATGCGCACTCGGACTCACTACTGCTCATGCACACTCGGGCTCACTACTGTGCATGCGCACTCGGGGTCACTACTGCTCATGCGCACTCGGACAACCTACTGCTCATGCGCACTCGGGGTCACTACTGCTCATGCGCACTCGGACTCACTGCTGCTCATACGCATTCGGGGTCACTACTGCTCATGCGCACTCGGACTCGCTACTGCGGATGCACAATCGGGCTCACTACTGCGCATGCGCACACGGACTCACTACTGCGGATGCGCAATCGGGCTCACTACTGTGCATGCGCACTCGGCGTCACTACTGCTCATGCGCACTCGGTGTCACTACTGCTCATGCGCACTCGGACTCACTACTGCTCATGCGCACTGGGGGTCACTACTGCTCATGCGCACTCGGATTCACTACTGCTCATGCGCATTCGGGGTCACTACTGCGCATGCGCGCACGGGCCCACTACTGCGGATGCGCGCTCGGGCTCACTACTGCGCATGCGCACACGGGCTCACTACTGCGCATGCGCGCACGGGCCCACTACTGCGCATGCGCACTCCGGCTCAGACCTGCACATGCGCATTCGAGCTCACTTCTGCGCATGCGCACACGGGCTCACTACTGTGCATGCGCGCTCGGGGTCACTACTGCTCATGCGCACTCGGGGTCACTAATGTGCATGCGCGCTCGGGGGCACTACTGCTCATGCGCACTCGGACCCACTACTGCTCATGCGCACTCGGGGTCACTACTGCTCATGCGCACTCGGACTCACTACTGCTCAAGCGCACTCGGACTCACTACTGCGCATGCGCACTCCCGCCCAGACCTGCACATGCGCACTCCGGCTCACTACTGCTCATGTGCATTCGGACTCACTACTGCGGATGCACAATCGGGCTCACTACTGCGCATGCGCACACGGACTCACTACTGCGGATGCGCAATCGGGCTCACTACTGTGCATGCGCACTCGGGGTCACTACTGCTCATGCGCACTCGGGGTCACTACTGCTCATGGGCACTCGGACTCACTACTGCTCATGCGCACTCGGAGTCACTACTGCTCATGCGCACTCGGACTCATTACTGCTCATGCGCACTCGGACTCACTACTGCGGATGCGCGCTCGGGCTCACTACTGCGCACACGCACCTGGGCTCACTACTGCGCATGCGCGCCCGGGCCCACTACTGCGCATGCGCAGTCCGGCTCAGACCAGCACAAGCGTATTCCAGCTCACTTCTGCGCATATCCACTCGGAGTCACTACTGCTCAAGCGCACTCGGGCTCACTGCTGCGCATGCGCAGTCCGGCTCAGACCTGCACATGCGTATTCGAGTTCACTTCTGCGCATGTGCACTCGGACTCACTACTGCTCAAGCGCACTCGGACTCACTACTGCGCATGCGCACTCCCGCCCAGACTTGCACATGCGCACTCCGGCTCACTACTGCTCATGCGCATTCGGACTCACTACTGCGGATGCACAATCGGGCTCACTACTGCGCATCCGCACTCCGGCTCAGACCAGCACATGCGCATTCGAGCTCACTTCTGCGCATGCGCACACGGGCTCACTACTGTGCATGCGCACTCGGGGTCACTACTGCTCATGCGCGCTCGGGCTCACTACTGCGGATGCGCGCTCGGGCTCACTACTGCGCATGCGCACCCGGGCTCACTACTGCTCATGCGCACTCGGGGTCACTACTGCGCATGCGCATTCGGGGTCACTACTGCGCATGCGCACTCGGACTCACTACTGCTCATGCGCACTCGGGGTCACTACTGGTCATGCGCACTCGAACTCACTACTACTCATGCGCATTCGGGGTCACTATTGCGCATGCGCGCACGGGCCCACTACTGCGCATGCGCACTCCGGTTCACTACTGCTCATGCGCACTCGGACTCTCTACTGCGCATGCGCATTCGGGGTCACTACTGCGCATGCGCACTCGGACTCACTACTGCTCATGCGCACTCGGGGTCACTACTGGTCATGCGCACTCGAACTCACTAGTACTCATGCGCATTCGGGGTCACTACTGCGCATGCGCGTACGGGCCCACTACTGCGCATGCGCACTCCGGCTCAGACCTGCACATGCGCACACGGACTCACTACTGCGGAAGCGCAATCGGGCTCACTACTGCGGATGCGCGCTCGGGCTCATTACTGCGCATGCCCACCCGGGCTCACTACTGCGCATGCGCGCACGGGCCCACTACTACGCATGCGCACTCCGGCTCAGACCTGCACATGCGCTCACGGACTCACTACTGCGGATGCGCAATCGGGCTCACTACTGTGCATGCGCACTCGGGGTCACTACTGCTCATGCGCACTCGGGGTCACTACTGCTCATGCGCATTCGGGGTCACTACTGCGCATGCGCACTCCGGCTCAGACCTGCACATGCGCACACGGACTCACTACTGCGGATGCGCCGTCGGGCTCACTACTGTGCATGAGCACTCGGGGTCACTACTGCTCATGCGCACTCGGACTCACTACTGCTCATGCACACTCGGGCTCACTACTGTGCATGCGCACTCGGGGTCACTACTGCTCATGCGCACTCGGACTCACTACTGCTCATGCGCACTCGGGGTCACTAGTGCTCATGCGCACTCGGTCTCACTGCTGCTCATGCGCATTCGGGGTCACTACTGCTCATGCGCACTCGGACTCACTACTGCGGATGCACAATCGGGCTCACTACTGCGCATGCGCACACGGACTCACTACTGCGGATGCGCAATCGGGCTCACTACTGTGCATGCGCACTCGGCGTCACTACTGCTCATGCGCACTCGTTGTCACTACTGCTCATGCGCACTCGGACTCACTACTGCTCATGCGCACTCGGGGTCACTACTGCTCATGCGCACTCGGATTCACTACTGCTCATGCGCATTCGGGGTCACTACTGCGCATGCGCACTCGGACTCACTACTGCGGATGCGCGCTCGGGCTCACTACTGCGCATGCGCAGTCGGGCTCACTACTGTGCATGAGCACTCGGGGTCACTACTGCTCATGCGCACTCGGACTCACTACTGCTCATGCACACTCGGGCTCACTACTGTGCATGCGCACTCGGGGTCACTACTGCCCATGCGCACTCGGGGTCACTACTGCTGATGCGCACTCGGACTCACTACTGCTCATGCGCACTCGGACTCACTACTGCTCATGCGCATTCGGGGTCACTACTGCTGATGCGCACTCGGGGTCACTACTGCTCATGCGCACTCGGACTCACTACTGCTCATGCGCATTCGGGGTCACTACTGCGCATGCGCACTCGGACTCACTACTGCTCATGCGCACTCGGGGTCACTACTGGTCATGCGCACTCGAACTCACTACTACACATGCGCATTCGGGGTCACTACCGCGCATGCGCGCACGGGCCCACTACTGCGCATGCGCACTCCGGCTCAGACCTGCACATGCGCACACGGACTCACTACTGCGGATGCGCAATCGGGCTCACTACTGTGCATGCGCACTCGGACTCACTACTGCTCATGCACACTCGGGCTCACTACTGTGCATGCGCACTCGGCGTCACTACTGCTCATGCGCACTCGTTGTCACTACTGCTCATGCGCACTCGGGGTCACTACTGCTCATGCGCACTCGGACTCACTGCTGCTCATACGCATTCGGGGTCACTACTGCTCATGCGCACTCGGACTCACTACTGCGGATGCACAATCGGGCTCACTACTGCGCATGCGCACACGGACTCACTACTGCGGATGCGCAATCGGGCTCACTACTGTGCATGCGCACTCGGCGTCACTACTGCTCATGCGCACTCGGTGTCACTACTGCTCATGCGCACTCGGACTCACTACTGCTCATGCGCACTGGGGGTCAGTACTGCTCATGCGCACTCGGATTCACTACTGCTCATGCGCATTCGGGGTCACTACTGCGCATGCGCGCACGGGCCCACTACTGCGGATGCGCGCTCGGGCTCACTACTGCGCATGCGCACACGGGCTCACTACTGCGCATGCGCGCACGGGCCCACTACTGCGCATGCGCACTCCGGCTCAGACCTGCACATGCGCATTCGAGCTCACTTCTGCGCATGCGCACACGGGCTCACTACTGTGCATGCGCGCTCGGGGTCACTACTGCTCATGCGCACTCGGGGTCACTACAGCTGATGCGCACACGGGCTCACTACTGCGCATGCGCAGTCCGGCTCAGACCTGCACATGCGCATTCGAGCTCACTTCTGCGCATGCGCACACGGGCTCACTACTGTGCATGCGCACTCGGGGTCACTACTACTCATGCACACTCGGGCTCACTAATGTGCATGCGCGCTCGGGGTCACTACTGCTCATGCGCACTCGGACTCACTACTGCTCATGCGCACTCGGGGTCACTACTGCTCATGCGCACTCGGACTCACTACTGCTCAAGCGCACTCGGACTCACTACTGCGCATGCGCACTCCCGCCCAGACCTGCACATGCGCACTCCGGCTCACTACTGCTCATGCGCATTCGGACTCACTACTGCGGATGCACAATCGGGCTCACTACTGTGCATGCGCACTCGGGGTCACTACTGCTCATGCGCACTCGGGGTCACTACTGCTCATGGGCACTCGGACTCACTACTGCTCATGCGCACTCGGAGTCACTACTGCTCATGCGCACTCGGACTCATTACTGCTCATGCGCACTCGGACTCACTACTGCGGATGCGCGCTCGGGCTCACTACTGCGCATGCGCACTCCCGCCCAGACCTGCACATGCGCACTCCGGCTCGCTACTGCTCATGCGCATTCGGACTCACTACTGCGGATGCACAATCGGGCTCACTACTGCGCATCCGCACTCCGGCTCAGACCAGCACATGCGCATTCGAGCTCACTTCTGCGCATGCGCACACGGGCTCACTACTGTGCATGCGCACTCGGGGTCACTACTGCTCATGCGCGCTCGGGCTCACTACTGCGGATGCGCGCTCGGGCTCACTACTGCGCATGCGCACCCGGGCTCACTACTGCTCATGCGCACTCGGGGTCACTACTGCGCATGCGCATTCGGGGTCACTACTGCGCATGCGCACTCGGACTCACTACTGCTCATGCGCACTCGGGGTCACTACTGGTCATGCACACTCGAACTCACTACTACTCATGCGCATTCGGGGTCACTATTGCGCATGCGCGCACGGGCCCACTACTGCGCATGCGCACTCCGGTTCACTACTGCTCATGCGCACTCGGACTCTCTACTGCGCATGCGCATTCGGGGTCACTACTGCGCATGCGCACTCGGACTCACTACTGCTCATGCGCACTCGGGGTCACTACTGCTCATGCGCACTCGAACTCACTAGTACTCATGCGCATTCGGGGTCACTACTGCGCATGCGCGTACGGGCCCACTACTGCGCATGCGCACTCCGGCTCAGACCTGCACATGCGCACACGGACTCACTACTGCGGAAGCGCAATCGGGCTCACTACTGCGGATGTGCGCTCGGGCTCATTACTGCGCATGCCCACCCGGGCTCACTACTGCGCATGCGCGCACGGGCCCACTACTACGCATGCGCACTCCGGCTCAGACCAGCACAAGCGTATTCCAGCTCACTTCTGCGCATATCCACTCGGACTCACTACTGCTCATGCGCACTCGGACTCACTACTGCTCATGCGCACTCGGGGTCACTACTGCTCATGCGCACTCGGATTCACTACTGCGGATGCACAATCGGATTCACTACTGCGCATGCGCACTCGGACTCACTACTGCGGATGCGCGCTCGGGCTCACTACTGCGCATGCGCACACGGGCTCACTACTGCTCATGCGCATTCGGGGTCACTACTGCTCATGCGCATTCGGACTCACTACTGCGGATGCACAATCGGGCTCACTACTGCGCATGCGCACCCGGGCTCACTACTGCTCATGCGCACTCGGGGTCACTACTGCTCATGCGCACTCGGACTCAAAACTGCTCATGCGCATTCGGGGTCACTACTGTGCATGCGCACTCGGACTCACTACTGCGGATGCGCGCTCGGGCACACTACTGCGCATGCGCACACGGGCTCACTACTGCGCATGCGCGCACGGGCCCACTACTACGCATGCGCATTCGGGGTCACTACTGCGCATGCGCACTCCGGCTCAGACCTGCACATGCGCACACGGACTCACTACTGCGGATGCGCAGTCGGGCTCACTACTGTGCATGAGCACTCGGGGTCACTACTGCTCATGCGCACTCGGACTCACTACTGCTCATGCACACTCGGGCTCACTACTGTGCATGCGCACTCGGGGTCACTACTGCTCATGCGCACTCGGACTCACTACTGCTCATGCGCACTCGGGGTCACTACTGCTCATGCGCACTCGGACTCACTGCTGCTCATGCGCATTCGGGGTCACTACTGCTCATGCGCACTCGGACTCACTACTGCGGATGCACAATCGGGCTCACTACTGCGCATGCGCACACGGACTCACTACTGCGGATGCGCAATCGGGCTCACTACTGTGCATGCGCACTCGGCGTCACTACTGCTCATGCGCACTCGTTATCACTACTGCGGATGCGCAATCGGGCTCACTACTGTGCATGCGCACTCGGACTCACTACTGCTCATGCACACTCGGGCTCACTACTGTGCATGCGCACTCGGGGTCACTACTGCTCATGCGCACTCGGACAACCTACTGCTCATGCGCACTCGGGGTCACTACTGCTCATGCGCACTCGGACTCACTGCTGCTCATACGCATTCGGGGTCACTACTGCTCATGCGCACTCGGACTCACTACTGCGGATGCACAATCGGGCTCACTACTGCGCATGCGCACTCGGACTCACTACTGCGGATGCGCGCTCGGGCTCACTACTGCGCATGCGCACTCCCGCCCAGACCTGCACATGCGCACTCCGGCTCGCTACTGCTCATGCGCATTCGGACTCACTACTGCGGATGCACAATCGGGCTCACTACTGCGCATCCGCACTCCGGCTCAGACCAGCACATGCGCATTCGAGCTCACTTCTGCGCATGCGCACACGGGCTCACTACTGTGCATGCGCACTCGGGGTCACTACTGCTCATGCGCGCTCGGGCTCACTACTGCGGATGCGCGCTCGGGCTCACTACTGCGCATGCGCACCCGGGCTCACTACTGCTCATGCGCACTCGGGGTCACTACTGCGCATGCGCATTCGGGGTCACTACTGCGCATGCGCACTCGGACTCACTACTGCTCATGCGCACTCGGGGTCACTACTGGTCATGCACACTCGAACTCACTACTACTCATGCGCATTCGGGGTCACTATTGCGCATGCGCGCACGGGCCCACTACTGCGCATGCGCACTCCGGTTCACTACTGCTCATGCGCACTCGGACTCTCTACTGCGCATGCGCATTCGGGGTCACTACTGCGCATGCGCACTCGGACTCACTACTGCTCATGCGCACTCGGGGTCACTACTGCTCATGCGCACTCGAACTCACTAGTACTCATGCGCATTCGGGGTCACTACTGCGCATGCGCGTACGGGCCCACTACTGCGCATGCGCACTCCGGCTCAGACCTGCACATGCGCACACGGACTCACTACTGCGGAAGCGCAATCGGGCTCACTACTGCGGATGTGCGCTCGGGCTCATTACTGCGCATGCCCACCCGGGCTCACTACTGCGCATGCGCGCACGGGCCCACTACTACGCATGGGCACTCCGGCTCAGACCAGCACAAGCGTATTCCAGCTCACTTCTGCGCATATCCACTCGGACTCACTACTGCTCATGCGCACTCGGACTCACTACTGCTCATGCGCACTCGGGGTCACTACTGCTCATGCGCACTCGGATTCACTACTGCGGATGCACAATCGGATTCACTACTGCGCATGCGCACTCGGACTCACTACTGCGGATGCGCGCTCGGGCTCACTACTGCGCATGCGCACACGGGCTCACTACTGCTCATGCGCATTCGGGGTCACTACTGCTCATGCGCATTCGGACTCACTACTGCGGATGCACAATCGGGCTCACTACTGCGCATGCGCACCCGGGCTCACTACTGCTCATGCGCACTCGGGGTCACTACTGCTCATGCGCACTCGGACTCAAAACTGCTCATGCGCATTCGGGGTCACTACTGTGCATGCGCACTCGGACTCACTACTGCGGATGCGCGCTCGGGCACACTACTGCGCATGCGCACACGGGCTCACTACTGCGCATGCGCGCACGGGCCCACTACTACGCATGCGCATTCGGGGTCACTACTGCGCATGCGCACTCCGGCTCAGACCTGCACATGCGCACACGGACTCACTACTGCGGATGCGCAGTCGGGCTCACTACTGTGCATGAGCACTCGGGGTCACTACTGCTCATGCGCACTCGGACTCACTACTGCTCATGCACACTCGGGCTCACTACTGTGCATGCGCACTCGGGGTCACTACTGCTCATGCGCACTCGGACTCACTACTGCTCATGCGCACTCGGGGTCACTACTGCTCATGCGCACTCGGACTCACTGCTGCTCATGCGCATTCGGGGTCACTACTGCTCATGCGCACTCGGACTCACTACTGCGGATGCACAATCGGGCTCACTACTGCGCATGCGCACACGGACTCACTACTGCGGATGCGCAATCGGGCTCACTACTGTGCATGCGCACTCGGCGTCACTACTGCTCATGCGCACTCGTTGTCACTACTGCGGATGCGCAATCGGGCTCACTACTGTGCATGCGCACTCGGACTCACTACTGCTCATGCACACTCGGGCTCACTACTGTGCATGCGCACTCGGGGTCACTACTGCTCATGCGCACTCGGACAACCTACTGCTCATGCGCACTCGGGGTCACTACTGCTCATGCGCACTCGGACTCACTGCTGCTCATACGCATTCGGGGTCACTACTGCTCATGCGCACTCGGACTCACTACTGCGGATGCACAATCGGGCTCACTACTGCGCATGCGCACACGGACTCACTACTGCGGATGCGCAATCGGGCTCACTACTGTGCATGCGCACTCGGCGTCACTACTGCTCATGCGCACTCGGTGTCACTACTGCTCATGCGCACTCGGACTCACTACTGCTCATGCGCACTGGGGGTCACTACTGCTCATGCGCACTCGGATTCACTACTGCTCATGCGCATTCGGGGTCACTACTGCGCATGCGCGCACGGGCCCACTACTGCGGATGCGCGCTCGGGCTCACTACTGCGCATGCGCACACGGGCTCACTACTGCGCATGCGCGCACGGGCCCACTACTGCGCATGCGCACTCCGGCTCAGACCTGCACATGCGCATTCGAGCTCACTTCTGCGCATGCGCACACGGGCTCACTACTGTGCATGCGCGCTCGGGGTCACTACTGCTCATGCGCACTCGGGGTCACTAATGTGCATGCGCGCTCGGGGTCACTACTGCTCATGCGCACTCGGACTCACTACTGCTCATGCGCACTCGGGGTCACTACTGCTCATGCGCATTCGGACTCACTACTGCTCAAGCGCACTCGGACTCACTACTGCGCATGCGCACTCCCGCCCAGACCTGCACATGCGCACTCCGGCTCACTACTGCTCATGCGCATTCGGACTCACTACTGCGGATGCACAATCGGGCTCACTACTGCGCATGCGCACACGGACTCACTACTGCGGATGCGCAATCGGGCTCACTACTGTGCATGCGCACTCGGGGTCACTACTGCTCATGCGCACTCGGGGTCACTACTGCTCATGGGCACTCGGACTCACTACTGCTCATGCGCACTCGGAGTCACTACTGCGCATGCGCACTCGGACTCATTACTGCTCATGCGCACTCGGACTCACTACTGCGGATGCGCGCTCGGGCTCACTACTGCGCACACGCACCTGGGCTCACTACTGCGCATGCGCGCCCGGGCCCACTACTGCGCATGCGCAGTCCGGCTCAGACCAGCACAAGCGTATTCCAGCTCACTTCTGCGCATATCCACTCGGAGTCACTACTGCTCAAGCGCACTCGGGCTCACTGCTGCGCATGCGCAGTCCGGCTCAGACCTGCACATGCGTATTCGAGTTCACTTCTGCGCATGTGCACTCGGACTCACTACTGCTCAAGCGCACTCGGACTCACTACTGCGCATGCGCACTCCCGCCCAGACCTGCACATGCGCACTCCGGCTCACTACTGCTCATGCGCATTCGGACTCACTACTGCGGATGCACAATCGGGCTCACTACTGCGCATCCGCACTCCGGCTCAGACCAGCACATGCGCATTCGAGCTCACTTCTGCGCATGCGCACACGGGCTCACTACTGTGCATGCGCACTCGGGGTCACTACTGCTCATGCGCGCTCGGGCTCACTACTGCGGATGCGCGCTCGGGCTCACTACTGCGCATGCGCACCCGGGCTCACTACTGCGCATGCGCGCACGGGCCCACTACTGCGGATGCGCGCTCGGGCTCACTACTGCGCATGCGCACACGGGCTCACTACTGCGCATGCGCGCACGGGCCCACTACTGCGCATGCGCACTCCGGCTCAGACCTGCACATGCGCATTCGAGCTCACTTCTGCGCATGCGCACACGGGCTCACTACTGTGCATGCGCGCTCGGGGTCACTACTGCTCATGCGCACTCGGGGTCACTAATGTGCATGCGCGCTCGGGGTCACTACTGCTCATGCGCACTCGGACTCACTACTGCTCATGCGCACTCGGGGTCACTACTGCTCATGCGCACTCGGACTCACTACTGCTCAAGCGCACTCGGACTCACTACTGCGCATGCGCACTCCCGCCCAGACCTGCACATGCGCACTCCGGCTCACTACTGCTCATGCGCATTCGGACTCACTACTGCGGATGCACAATCGGGCTCACTACTGCGCATGCGCACACGGACTCACTACTGCGGATGCGCAATCGGGCTCACTACTGTGCATGCGCACTCGGGGTCAGTACTGCTCATGCGCACTCGGGGTCACTACTGCTCATGGGCACTCGGACTCACTACTGCTCATGCGCACTCGGAGTCACTACTGCTCATGCGCACTCGGACTCATTACTGCTCATGCGCACTCGGACTCACTACTGCGGATGCGCGCTCGGGCTCACTACTGCGCACACGCACCTGGGCTCACTACTGCGCATGCGCGCCCGGGCCCACTACTGCGCATGCGCAGTCCGGCTCAGACCAGCACAAGCGTATTCCAGCTCACTTCTGCGCATATCCACTCGGAGTCACTACTGCTCAAGCGCACTCGGGCTCACTGCTGCGCATGCGCAGTCCGGCTCAGACCTGCACATGCGTATTCGAGTTCACTTCTGCGCATGTGCACTCGGACTCACTACTGCTCAAGCGCACTCGGACTCACTACTGCGCATGCGCACTCCCGCCCAGACCTGCACATGCGCACTCCGGCTCACTACTGCTCATGCGCATTCGGACTCACTACTGCGGATGCACAATCGGGCTCACTACTGCGCATCCGCACTCCGGCTCAGACCAGCACATGCGCATTCGAGCTCACTTCTGCGCATGCGCACACGGGCTCACTACTGTGCATGCGCACTCGGGGTCACTACTGCTCATGCGCGCTCGGGCTCACTACTGCGGATGCGCGCTCGGGCTCACTACTGCGCATGCGCACCCGGGCTCACTACTGCTCATGCGCACTCGGGGTCACTACTGCGCATGCGCATTCGGGGTCACTACTGCGCATGCGCAATCGGACTCACTACTGCTCATGCGCACTCGGGGTCACTACTGGTCATGCGCACTCGAACTCACTACTACTCATGCGCATTCGGGGTCACTATTGCGCATGCGCGCACGGGCCCACTACTGCGCATGCGCACTCCGGTTCACTACTGCTCATGCGCACTCGGACTCTCTACTGCGCATGCGCATTCGGGGTCACTACTGCGCATGCGCACTCGGACTCACTACTGCTCATGCGCACTCGGGGACACTACTGGTCATGCGCACTCGAACTCACTAGTACTCATGCGCATTCGGGGTCACTACTGCGCATGCGCGTACGGGCCCACTACTGCGCATGCGCACTCCGGCTCAGACCTGCACATGCGCACACGGACTCACTACTGCGGAAGCGCAATCGGGCTCACTACTGCGGATGCGCGCTCGGGCTCATTACTGCGCATGCCCACCCGGGCTCACTACTGCGCATGCGCGCACGGGCCCACTACTACGCATGCGCACTCCGGCTCAGACCTGCACATGCGCTCACGGACTCACTACTGCGGATGCGCAATCGGGCTCACTACTGTGCATGCGCACTCGGGGTCACTACTGCTCATGCACACTCGGGCTCACTACTGTGCATGCGCACTCGGGGTCACTACTGCTCATGCGCACTCGGACTCACTACTGCTCATGCGCACTCGGGGTCACTAGTGCTCATGCGCACTCGGTCTCACTGCTGCTCATGCGCATTCGGGGTCACTACTGCTCATGCGCACTCGGACTCACTACTGCGGATGCACAATCGGGCTCACTACTGCGCATGCGCACACGGACTCACTACTGCGGATGCGCAATCGGGCTCACTACTGTGCATGCGCACTCGGCGTCACTACTGCTCATGCGCACTCGTTGTCACTACTGCTCATGCGCACTCGGACTCACTACTGCTCATGCGCACTCGGGGTCACTACTGCTCATGCGCACTCGGATTCACTACTGCTCATGCGCATTCGGGGTCACTACTGCGCATGCGCACTCGGACTCACTACTGCGGATGCGCGCTCGGGCTCACTACTGCGCATGCGCACACGGGCTCACTACTGCTCATGCGCATTCGGGGTCACTACTGCTCATGCGCACTCGGACTCACTACTGTGGATGCACAATCGGGCTCACTACTGCGCATGCGCACTCCGGCTCAGACCAGCACAAGCGTATTCCAGCTCACTTCTGCGCATATCCACTCGGACTCACTACTGCTCAAGCGCACTCGGGCTCACTGCTGCGCATGCGCAGTCCGGCTCAGACCTGCACATGCGTATTCGAGTTCACTTCTGCGCATGTGCACTCGGACTCACTACTGCTCAAGCGCACTCGGGCTCACTACTGCGCATGCGCACTCCCGCCCAGACCTGCACATGCGCACTCCGGCTCACTACTGCTCATGCGCATTCGGACTCACTACTGCGGATGCACAATCGGGCTCACTACTGCGCATGCGCACCCGGGCTCACTACTGCTCATGCGCACTCGGGGTCACTACTGCTCATGCGCACTCGGACTCAAAACTGCTCATGCGCATTCGGGGTCACTACTGTGCATGCGCACTCGGACTCACTACTGCGGATGCGCGCTCGGGCACACTACTGCGCATGCGCACACGGGCTCACTACTGCGCATGCGCGCACGGGCCGACTACTACGCATGCGCATTCGGGGTCACTACTGCGCATGCGCACTCCGGCTCAGACCTGCACATGCGCACACGGACTCACTACTGCGGATGCGCAGTCGGGCTCACTACTGTGCATGAGCACTCGGGGTCACTACTGCTCATGCGCACTCGGACTCACTACTGCTCATGCACACTCGGGCTCACTACTGTGCATGCGCACTCGGGGTCACTACTGCTCATGCGCACTCGGACTCACTGCTGCTCATGCGCATTCGGGGTCACTACTGCTCATGCGCACTCGGACTCATTACTGCTCATGCGCACTCGGACTCACTACTGCGGATGCGCGCTCGGGCTCACTACTGCGCACACGCACCCGGGCTCACTACTGCGCATGCGCACTCGGGGTCAATACTGCTCATGCGCACTCGGACTCAAAACTGCTCATGCGCATTCGGGGTCACTACTGTGCATGCGCACTCGGACTCACTACTGCGGATGCGCGCTCGGGCTCACTACTGCGCATGCGCACACGGGCTCACTACTGCGGATGCGCAATCGGGCTCACTACTGTGCATGCGCACTCGGCGTCACTACTGCTCATGCGCACTCGGTGTCACTACTGCTCATGCGCACTCGGACTCACTACTGCTCATGCGCACTGGGGGTCACTACTGCTCATGCGCACTCGGATTCACTACTGCTCATGCGCATTCGGGGTCACTACTGCGCATGCGCGCACGGGCCCACTACTGCGGATGCGCGCTCGGGCTCACTACTGCGCATGCCCACACGGGCTCACTACTGCGCATGCGCGCACGGGCCCACTACTGCGCATGCGCACTCCGGCTCAGACCTGCACATGCGCATTCGAGCTCACTTCTGCGCATGCGCACACGGGCTCACTACTGTGCATGCGCGCTCGGGGTCACTACTGCTCATGCGCACTCGGGGTCACTAATGTGCATGCGCGCTCGGGGTCACTACTGCTCATGCGCACTCGGACTCACTACTGCTCATGCGCACTCGGGGTCACTACTGCTCATGCGCACTCGGACTCACTACTGCTCAAGCGCACTCGGACTCACTACTGCGCATGCGCACTCCCGCCCAGACCTGCACATGCGCACTCCGGCTCACTACTGCTCATGCGCATTCGGACTCACTACTGCGGATGCACAATCGGGCTCACTACTGCGCATGCGCACACGGACTCACTACTGCGGATGCGCAATCGGGCTCACTACTGTGCATGCGCACTCGGCGTCACTACTGCTCATGCGCACTCGTTGTCACTACTGCTCATGCGCACTCGGACTCACTACTGCTCATGCGCACTCGGGGTCACTACTGCTCATGCGCACTCGGAATCACTACTGCTCATGCGCATTCGGGGTCACTACTGCGCATGCGCACTCGGTCTCACTACTGCGGATGCACAATCGGGCTCACTACTGCGCATGCGCACTCCGGCTCGGACCTGCACATGCGCACACGGACTCACTACTGCGGATGCGCAATCGGGCTCACTACTGTGCATGCGCACTCGGGGTCACAACTGCTCATGGGCACTCGGACTCACTACTGCTCATGCGCACTCGGAGTCACTACTGCTCATGCGCACTCGGACTCATTACTGCTCATGCGCACTCGGACTCACTACTGCGGATGCGCGCTCGGGCTCACTACTGCGCACACGCACCCGGGCTCACTACTGCGCATGCGCACTCGGGGTCAATACTGCTCATGCGCACTCGGACTCAAAACTGCTCATGCGCATTCGGGGTCACTACTGTGCATGCGCACTCGGACTCACTACTGCGGATGCGCGCTCGGGCTCACTACTGCGCATGCGCACACGGGCTCACTACTGCGCATGCGCGCACGGGCCCACTACTGCCCATGCGCACTCCGGCTCAGACCTGCACATGCGCATTCGAGCTCACTTCTGCGCATGCGCACACGGGCTCACTACTGTGCATGCGCACTCGGGGTCACTACTGCTGATGCGCACTCGGACTCAAAACTGCTCATGCGCATTCGGGGTCACTACTGCGCATGCGCGCTCGGGCTCACTACTGCGCATGCGCACCCGGGCTCAGTACTGCGCATGCGCGCACGGGCCCACTACTGCGCATGCGCACTCCGGCTCAGACCAGCACATGCGCACGCGGACTCACTACTGCGGATGCGCAATCGGGCTCACTACTGTGCATGCGCACTCGGACTCACTACTGCTCATGCGCATTCGGGTCGCTACTGCGCATTCGCTCACGGGCTCACACTGTGCATGCACACTTGGGGTCACTACTGCGCATGCGCACTCCGGCTCAGACCTGCACATGCGCATTCGAGCTCACTTCTGCGCATGCGCACACGGGCTCACTACTGCGCATGCGCCCTCGGACTCACTACTGCTCATGCGCACTCGGGGTCACTACTGGTCATGCGCACTCGAACTCACTACTACTCATGCGCATTCGGGGTCAACTACTGCGCATGCGCGCACGGGCCCACTACTGCCCATGCGCACTCCGGCTCAGACCTGCACATGCGCATTCGAGCTCACTTCTGCGCATGCGCACACGGGCTCACTACTGTGCATGCGCACTCGGGGTCACTACTGCTGATGCGCACTCGGACTCACTACTGCGTATGCGCACTCGGGGTCACTACTACTCATGCGCACTCGGACTCAAAACTGCTCATGCGCATTCGGGGTCACTACTGCGCATGCGCGCTCGGGCTCACTACTGCGCATGCGCACCCGGGCTCAGTACTGCGCATGCGCGCACGGGCCCACTACTGCGCATGCGCACTCCGGCTCAGACCAGCACATGCGCACGCGGACTCACTACTGCGGATGCGCAATCGGGCTCACTACTGTGCATGCGCACTCGGACTCACTACTGCTCATGCGCATTCGGGTCGCTACTGCGCATTCGCTCACGGGCTCACACTGTGCATGCACACTTGGGGTCACTACTGTGCATGCGCACTCGGACTCACTACTGCGGATGCGCGGTCGGGCTCACTACTGCGCATGCGCACACGGGCTCACTACTGCGCATGCGCGCACGGGCCCACTACTGCCCATGCGCACTCCGGCTCAGACCTGCACATGCGCACACGGACTCACTACTGCGGATGCGCAATCGGGCTCACTACTGTGCATGCGCACTCGGCGTCACTACTGCTCATGCGCACTCGGGGTCACTACTGCTCATGCGCATTCGGGGTCACTACTGCGCATGCGCACTCCGGCTCAGACCTGCACATGCGCACACGGACTCACTACTGCGGATGCGCAGTCCGGCTCAGACCTGCACATGCGTATTCGAGTTCACTTCTGCGCATGTGCACTCGGACTCACTACTGCTCAAGCGCACTCGGACTCACTACTGCGCATGCGCACTCCCGCCCAGACCTGCACATGCGCACTCCGGCTCACTACTGCTCATGCGCATTCGGACTCACTACTGCGGATGCACAATCGGGCTCACTACTGCGCATCCGCACTCCGGCTCAGACCAGCACATGCGCATTCGAGCTCACTTCTGCGCATGCGCACACGGGCTCACTACTGTGCATGCGCACTCGGGGTCACTACTGCTCATGCGCACTCGGGGTCACTACTGCTCATGCGCACTCGGACTCACTGCTGCTCATGCGCATTCGGGGTCACTACTGCTCATGCGCACTCGGACTCACTACTGCGGATGCACAATCGGGCTCACTACTGCGCATGCGCACACGGACTCACTACTGCGGATGCGCGCTCGGGCTCACTACTGCGCATGCGCACACGGGCCCACTACTGCTCATGCGCATTCGGGGTCACTACTGCCCATGCGCACTCGGACTCACTACTGCGGATGCACAATCGGGCTCACTACTGCGCATGCGCACTCCGGCTCAGACCTGCCCATGCGCACACGGACTCACTACTGCGGATGCGCAATCGGGCTCACTACTGTGCATGCGCACTCGGGGTCACTACTGCTCATGGGCACTCGGACTCACTACTGCTCATGCGCACTCGGAGTCACTACTGCTCAAGCGCACTCGGACTCATTACTGCTCATGCGCACTCGGACTCACTACTGCGGATGCGCGCTCGGGCTCACTACTGCGCACACGCACCCGGGCTTACTACTGCGCATGCGCGCCCGGGCCCACTACTGCGCATGCGCAGTCCGGCTCAGACCAGCACAAGCGTATTCCAGCTCACTTCTGCGCATATCCACTCGGACTCACTAGTGCTCAAGCGCACTCGGACTCACTACTGCGCATGCGCACTCCCGCCCAGACCTGCACATGCGCACTCCGGCTCACTACTGCTCATGCGCATTCGGACTCACTACTGCGGATGCACAATCGCGCTCACTACTGCGCATCCGCACTCCGGCTCAGACCAGCACATGCGCATTCGAGCTCACTTCTGCGCATGCGCACACGGGCTCACTACTGTGCATGCGCACTCGGGGTCACTACTGCTCATGCGCACTCGGTGTCACTACTGCTCATGCGCACTCGGGCTCACTACTGTGCATGCGCACTCGGGGTCACTACTGCTCATGCGCACTCGGACTCACTACTGCTCATGCACACTCGGGCTCACTACTGTGCATGCGCACTCGGGGTCACTACTGCCCATGCGCACTCGGGGTCACTACTGCTGATGCGCACTCGGACTCACTACTGCTCATGCGCACTCGGACTCACTACTGCTCATGCGCATTCGGGGTCACTACTGCTGATGCGCACTCGGGGTCACTACTGCTCATGCGCACTCGGACTCACTACTGCTCATGCGCATTCGGGGTCACTACTGCGCATGCGCACTCGGACTCACTACTGCTCATGCGCACTCGGGGTCACTACTGGTCATGCGCACTCGAACTCACTACTACACATGCGCATTCGGGGTCACTACCGCGCATGCGCGCACGGGCCCACTACTGCGCATGCGCACTCCGGCTCAGACCTGCACATGCGCACACGGACTCACTACTGCGGATGCGCAATCGGGCTCACTACTGTGCATGCGCACTCGGACTCACTACTGCTCATGCACACTCGGGCTCACTACTGTGCATGCGCACTCGGCGTCACTACTGCTCATGCGCACTCGTTGTCACTACTGCTCATGCGCACTCGGGGTCACTACTGCTCATGCGCACTCGGACTCACTGCTGCTCATACGCATTCGGGGTCACTACTGCTCATGCGCACTCGGACTCACTACTGCGGATGCACAATCGGGCTCACTACTGCGCATGCGCACACGGACTCACTACTGCGGATGCGCAATCGGGCTCACTACTGTGCATGCGCACTCGGCGTCACTACTGCTCATGCGCACTGGGGGTCAGTACTGCTCATGCGCACTCGGATTCACTACTGCTCATGCGCATTCGGGGTCACTACTGCGCATGCGCGCACGGGCCCACTACTGCGGATGCGCGCTCGGGCTCACTACTGCGCATGCGCACACGGGCTCACTACTGCGCATGCGCGCACGGGCCCACTACTGCGCATGCGCACTCCGGCTCAGACCTGCACATGCGCATTCGAGCTCACTTCTGCGCATGCGCACACGGGCTCACTACTGTGCATGCGCGCTCGGGGTCACTACTGCTCATGCGCACTCGGGGTCACTACAGCTGATGCGCACACGGGCTCACTACTGCGCATGCGCAGTCCGGCTCAGACCTGCACATGCGCATTCGAGCTCACTTCTGCGCATGCGCACACGGGCTCACTACTGTGCATGCGCACTCGGGGTCACTACTACTCATGCACACTCGGGCTCACTAATGTGCATGCGCGCTCGGGGTCACTACTGCTCATGCGCACTCGGACTCACTACTGCTCATGCGCACTCGGGGTCACTACTGCTCATGCGCACTCGGACTCACTACTGCTCAAGCGCACTCGGACTCACTACTGCGCATGCGCACTCCCGCCCAGACCTGCACATGCGCACTCCGGCTCACTACTGCTCATGCGCATTCGGACTCACTACTGCGGATGCACAATCGGGCTCACTACTGCGCATGCGCACACGGACTCACTACTGCGGATGCGCAATCGGGCTCACTACTGTGCATGCGCACTCGGGGTCACTACTGCTCATGCGCACTCGGGGTCACTACTGCTCATGGGCACTCGGACTCACTACTGCTCATGCGCACTCGGAGTCACTACTGCTCATGCGCACTCGGACTCATTACTGCTCATGCGCACTCGGACTCACTACTGCGGATGCGCGCTCGGGCTCACTACTGCGCACACGCACCCGGGCTCACTACTGCGCATGCGCGCCCGGGCCCACTACTGCGCATGCGCAGTCCGGCTCAGACCAGCACAAGCGTATTCCAGCTCACTTCTGCGCATATCCACTCGGACTCACTACTGCTCAAGCGCACTCGGGCTCACTGCTGCGCATGCGCAGTCCGGCTCAGACCTGCACATGCGTATTCGAGCTCACTTCTGCGCATGCGCACACGGGCTCACTACTGTGCATGCGCACTCGGGGTCACTACTGCTCATGCGCGCTCGGGCTCACTACTGCGGATGCGCGCTCGGGCTCACTACTGCGCATGCGCACCCGGGCTCACTACTGCTCATGCGCACTCGGGGTCACTACTGCGCATGCGCATTCGGGGTCACTACTGCGCATGCGCACTCGGACTCACTACTGCTCATGCGCACTCGGGGTCACTACTGGTCATGCACACTCGAACTCACTACTACTCATGCGCATTCGGGGTCACTATTGCGCATGCGCGCACGGGCCCACTACTGCGCATGCGCACTCCGGTTCACTACTGCTCATGCGCACTCGGACTCTCTACTGCGCATGCGCATTCGGGGTCACTACTGCGCATGCGCACTCGGACTCACTACTGCTCATGCGCACTCGGGGTCACTACTGCTCATGCGCACTCGGGCTCACTACTGTGCATGCGCACTCGGGGTCACTACTGCTCATGCGCACTCGGACTCACTACTGCTCATGCACACTCGGGCTCACTACTGTGCATGCGCACTCGGGGTCACTACTGCCCATGCGCACTCGGGGTCACTACTGCTGATGCGCACTCGGACTCACTACTGCTCATGCGCACTCGGACTCACTACTGCTCATGCGCATTCGGGGTCACTACTGCTGATGCGCACTCGGGGTCACTACTGCTCATGCGCACTCGGACTCACTACTGCTCATGCGCATTCGGGGTCACTACTGCGCATGCGCACTCGGACTCACTACTGCTCATGCGCACTCGGGGTCACTACTGGTCATGCGCACTCGAACTCACTACTACACATGCGCATTCGGGGTCACTACCGCGCATGCGCGCACGGGCCCACTACTGCGCATGCGCACTCCGGCTCAGACCTGCACATGCGCACACGGACTCACTACTGCGGATGCGCAATCGGGCTCACTACTGTGCATGCGCACTCGGACTCACTACTGCTCATGCACGCTCGGGCTCACTACTCTGCATGCGCACTCGGCGTCACTACTGCTCATGCGCACTCGTTGTCACTACTGCTCATGCGCACTCGGGGTCACTACTGCTCATGCGCACTCGGACTCACTGCCGCTCATACGCATTCGGGGTCACTACTGCTCATGCGCACTCGGACTCACTACTGCGGATGCACAATCGGGCTCACTACTGCGCATGCGCACACGGACTCACTACTGCGGATGCGCAATCGGGCTCACTACTGTGCATGCGCACTCGGCGTCACTACTGCTCATGCGCACTCGGTGTCACTACTGCTCATGCGCACTCGGACTCACTACTGCTCATGCGCACTGGGGGTCAGTACTGCTCATGCGCACTCGGATTCACTACTGCTCATGCGCATTCGGGGTCACTACTGCGCATGCGCGCACGGGCCCACTACTGCGGATGCGCGCTCGGGCTCACTACTGCGCATGCGCACACGGGCTCACTACTGCGCATGCGCGCACGGGCCCACTACTGCGCATGCGCACTCCGGCTCAGACCTGCACATGCGCATTCGAGCTCACTTCTGCGCATGCGCACACGGGCTCACTACTGTGCATGCGCACTCGGGGTCACTACTACTCATGCACACTCGGGCTCACTAATGTGCATGCGCGCTCGGGGTCACTACTGCTCATGCGCACTCGGACTCACTACTGCTCATGCGCACTCGGACTCACTACTGCTCATGCGCACTCGGACTCACTACTGCTCAAGCGCACTCGGACTCACTACTGCGCATGCGCACTCCCGCCCAGACCTGCACATGCGCACTCCGGCTCACTACTGCTCATGCGCATTCGGACTCACTACTGCGGATGCACAATCGGGCTCACTACTGCGCATGCGCACACGGACTCACTACTGCGGATGCGCAATCGGGCTCACTACTGTGCATGCGCACTCGGGGTCACTACTGCTCATGCGCACTCGGGGTCACTACTGCTCATGGGCACTCGGACTCACTACTGCTCATGCGCACTCGGAGTCACTACTGCTCATGCGCACTCGGTGTCACTACTGCTCATGCGCACTCGGACTCACTACTGCTCATGCGCACTGGGGGTCAGTACTGCTCATGCGCACTCGGATTCACTACTGCTCATGCGCATTCGGGGTCACTACTGCGCATGCGCGCACGGGCCCACTACTGCGGATGCGCGCTCGGGCTCACTACTGCGCATGCGCACACGGGCTCACTACTGCGCATGCGCGCACGGGCCCACTACTGCGCATGCGCACTCCGGCTCAGACCTGCACATGCGCATTCGAGCTCACTTCTGCGCATGCGCACACGGGCTCACTACTGTGCATGCGCACTCGGGGTCACTACTACTCATGCACACTCGGGCTCACTAATGTGCATGCGCGCTCGGGGTCACTACTGCTCATGCGCACTCGGACTCACTACTGCTCATGCGCACTCGGACTCACTACTGCTCATGCGCACTCGGACTCACTACTGCTCAAGCGCACTCGGACTCACTACTGCGCATGCGCACTCCCGCCCAGACCTGCACATGCGCACTCCGGCTCACTACTGCTCATGCGCATTCGGACTCACTACTGCGGATGCACAATCGGGCTCACTACTGCGCATGCGCACACGGACTCACTACTGCGGATGCGCAATCGGGCTCACTACTGTGCATGCGCACTCGGGGTCACTACTGCTCATGCGCACTCGGGGTCACTACTGCTCATGGGCACTCGGACTCACTACTGCTCATGCGCACTCGGAGTCACTACTGCTCATGCGCACTCGGACTCATTACTGCTCATGCGCACTCGGACTCACTACTGCGGATGCGCGCTCGGGCTCACTACTGCGCACACGCACCCGGGCTCACTACTGCGCATGCGCACCCGGGCTCACTACTGCTCATGCGCACTCGGGGTCACTACTGCGCATGCGCATTCGGGGTCACTACTGCGCATGCGCACTCGGACTCACTACTGCTCATGCGCACTCGGGGTCACTACTGGTCATGCACACTCGAACTCACTACTACTCATGCGCATTCGGGGTCACTATTGCGCATGCGCGCACGGGCCCACTACTGCGCATGCGCACTCCGGTTCACTACTGCTCATGCGCACTCGGACTCTCTACTGCGCATGCGCATTCGGGGTCACTACTGCGCATGCGCACTCGGACTCACTACTGCTCATGCGCACTCGGGGTCACTACTGCTCATGCGCACTCGAACTCACTAGTACTCATGCGCATTCGGGGTCACTACTGCGCATGCGCGTACGGGCCCACTACTGCGCATGCGCACTCCGGCTCAGACCTGCACATGCGCACACGGACTCACTACTGCGGAAGCGCAATCGGGCTCACTACTGCGGATGCGCGCTCGGGCTCATTACTGCGCATGCCCACCCGGGCTCACTACTGCGCATGCGCGCACGGGCCCACTACTACGCATGCGCACTCCGGCTCAGACCAGCACAAGCGTATTCCAGCTCACTTCTGCGCATATCCACTCGGACTCACTACTGCTCATGCGCACTCGGACTCACTACTGCTCATGCGCACTCGGGGTCACTACTGCTCATGCGCACTCGGATTCACTACTGCGGATGCACAATCGGATTCACTACTGCGCATGCGCACTCGGACTCACTACTGCGGATGCGCGCTCGGGCTCACTACTGCGCATGCGCACACGGGCTCACTACTGCTCATGCGCATTCGGGGTCACTACTGCTCATGCGCACTCGGACTCACTACTGCGGATGCACAATCGGGCTCACTACTGCGCATGCGCACCCGGGCTCACTACTGCTCATGCGCACTCGGGGTCACTACTGCTCATGCGCACTCGGACTCAAAACTGCTCATGCGCATTCGGGGTCACTACTGTGCATGCGCACTCGGACTCACTACTGCGGATGCGCGCTCGGGCACACTACTGCGCATGCGCACACGGGCTCACTACTGCGCATGCGCGCACGGGCCCACTACTACGCATGCGCATTCGGGGTCACTACTGCGCATGCGCACTCCGGCTCAGACCTGCACATGCGCACACGGACTCACTACTGCGGATGCGCAGTCGGGCTCACTACTGTGCATGAGCACTCGGGGTCACTACTGCTCATGCGCACTCGGACTCACTACTGCTCATGCACACTCGGGCTCACTACTGTGCATGCGCACTCGGGGTCACTACTGCTCATGCGCACTCGGGCTCACTACTGCTCATGCGCACTCGGGGTCACTACTGCTCATGCGCACTCGGACTCACTGCTGCTCATGCGCATTCGGGGTCACTACTGCTCATGCGCACTCGGTCTCACTACTGCGGATGCACAATCGGGCTCACTAGTGCGCATGCGCACACGGACTCACTACTGCGGATGCGCAATCGGGCTCACTACTGTGCATGCGCACTCGGCGTCACTACTGCTCATGCGCACTCGTTGTCACTACTGCGGATGCGCAATCGGGCTCACTACTGTGCATGCGCACTCGGACTCACTACTGCTCATGCACACTCGGGCTCACTACTGTGCATGCGCACTCGGGGTCACTACTGCTCATGCGCACTCGGACAACCTACTGCTCATGCGCACTCGGGGTCACTACTGCTCATGCGAACTCGGACTCACTGCTGCTCATACGCATTCGGGGTCACTACTGCTCATGCGCACTCGGACTCACTACTGCGGATGCACAATCGGGCTCACTACTGCGCATGCGCACACGGACTCACTACTGCGGATGCGCAATCGGGCTCACTACTGTGCATGCGCACTCGGCGTCACTACTGCTCATGCGCACTCGGTGTCACTACTGCTCATGCGCACTCGGACTCACTACTGCTCATGCGCACTGGGGGTCACTACTGCTCATGCGCACTCGGATTCACTACTGCTCATGCGCATTCGGGGTCACTACTGCGCATGCGCGCACGGGCCCACTACTGCGGATGCGCGCTCGGGCCCACTACTGCGCATGCGCACTCCGGCTCAGACCTGCACATGCGCATTCGAGCTCACTTCTGCGCATGCGCACACGGGCTCACTACTGTGCATGCGCGCTCGGGGTCACTACTGCTCATGCGCACTCGGGGTCACTAATGTGCATGCGCGCTCGGGGTCACTACTGCTCATGCGCACTCGGACTCACTACTGCTCATGCGCACTCGGGGTCACTACTGCTCATGCGCACTCGGACTCACTACTGCTCAAGCGCACTCGGACTCACTACTGCGCATGCGCACTCCCGCCCAGACCTGCACATGCGCACTCCGGCTCACTACTGCTCATGCGCATTCGGACTCACTACTGCGGATGCACAATCGGGCTCACTACTGCGCATGCGCACACGGACTCACTACTGCGGATGCGCAATCGGGCTCACTACTGTGCATGCGCACTCGGGGTCACTACTGCTCATGCGCACTCGGGGTCACTACTGCTCATGGGCACTCGGACTCACTACTGCTCATGCGCACTCGGAGTCACTACTGCTCATGCGCACTCGGACTCATTACTGCTCATGCGCACTCGGACTCACTACTGCGGATGCGCGCTCGGGCTCACTACTGCGCACACGCACCTGGGCACACTACTGCGCATGCGCGCCCGGGCCCACTACTGCGCATGCGCAGTCCGGTTCAGACCAGCACAAGCGTATTCCAGCTCACTTCTGCGCATATCCACTCGGAGTCACTACTGCTCAAGCGCACTCGGGCTCACTGCTGCGCATGCGCAGTCCGGCTCAGACCTGCACATGCGTATTCGAGTTCACTTCTGCGCATGTGCACTCGGACTCACTACTGCTCAAGCGCACTCGGACTCACTACTGCGCATGCGCACTCCCGCCCAGACCTGCACATGCGCACTCCGGCTCACTACTGCTCATGCGCATTCGGACTCACTACTGCGGATGCACAATCGGGCTCACTACTGCGCATGCGCACACGGACTCACTACTGCGGATGCGCAATCGGGCTCACTACTGTGCATGCGCACTCGGGGTCACTACTGCTCATGCGCACTCGGGGTCACTACTGCTCATGCGCATTCGGGGTCACTACTGCGCATGCGCACTCCGGCTCAGACCTGCACATGCGCACACGGACTCACTACTGCGGATGCGCAGTCGGGCTCACTACTGTGCATGAGCACTCGGGGTCACTACTGCTCATGCGCACTCGGACTCACTACTGCTCATGCACACTCGGGCTCACTACTGTGCATGCGCACTCGGGGTCACTACTGCTCATGCGCACTCGGACTCACTACTGCTCATGCGCACTCGGGGTCACTAGTGCTCATGCGCACTCGGTCTCACTGCTGCTCATGCGCATTCGGGGTCACTACTGCTCATGCGCACTCGGACTCACTACTGCGGATGCACAATCGGGCTCACTACTGCGCATGCGCACACGGACTCACTACTGCGGATGCGCAATCGGGCTCACTACTGTGCATGCGCACTCGGCGTCACTACTGCTCATGCGCACTCGTTGTCACTACTGCTCATGCGCACTCGGACTCACTACTGCTCATGCGCACTCGGGGTCACTACTGCTCATGCGCACTCGGATTCACTACTGCTCATGCGCATTCGGGGTCACTACTGCGCATGCGCACTCGGACTCACTACTGCGGATGCGCGCTCGGGCTCACTACAGCGCATGCGCACACGGGCTCACTACTGCTCATGCGCATTCGGGGTCACTACTGCTCATGCGCACTCGGACTCACTACTGTGGATGCACAATCGGGCTCACTACTGCGCATGCGCACTCCGGCTCAGACCAGCACAAGCGTATTCCAGCTCACTTCTGCGCATATCCACTCGGACTCACTACTGCTCAAGCGCACTCGGGCTCACTGCTGCGCATGCGCAGTCCGGCTCAGACCTGCACATGCGTATTCGAGTTCACTTCTGCGCATGTGCACTCGGACTCACTACTGCTCAAGCGCACTCGGACTCACTACTGCGCATGCGCACTCCCGCCCAGACCTGCACATGCGCACTCCGGCTCACTACTGCTCATGCGCATTCGGACTCACTACTGCGGATGCACAATCGGGCTCACTACTGCGCATGCGCACCCGGGCTCACTACTGCTCATGCGCACTCGGGGTCACTACTGCTCATGCGCACTCGGACTCAAAACTGCTCATGCGCATTCGGGGTCACTACTGTGCATGCGCACTCGGACTCACTACTGCGGATGCGCGCTCGGGCACACTACTGCGCATGCGCACACGGGCTCACTACTGCGCATGCGCGCACGGGCCCACTACTACGCATGCGCATTCGGGGTCACTACTGCGCGTGCGCACTCCGGCTCAGACCTGCACATGCGCACACGGACTCACTACTGCGGATGCGCAGTCGGGCTCACTACTGTGCATGAGCACTCGGGGTCACTACTGCTCATGCGCACTCGGACTCACTACTGCTCATGCACACTCGGGCTCACTACTGTGCATGCGCACTCGGGGTCACTACTGCTCATGCGCACTCGGACTCACTACTGCTCATGCGCACTCGGGGTCACTACTGCTCATGCGCACTCGGACTCACTGCTGCTCATGCGCATTCGGGGTCACTACTGCTCATGCGCACTCGGACTCACTACTGCGGATGCACAATCGGGCTCACTACTGCGCATGCGCACACGGACTCACTACTGCGGATGCGCAATCGGGCTCACTACTGTGCATGCGCACTCGGCGTCACTACTGCTCATGCGCACTCGTTGTCACTACTGCTCATGCGCACTCGGACTCACTACTGCTCATGCGCACTCGGGGTCACTACTGCTCATGCGCACTCGGAATCACTACTGCTCATGCGCATTCGGGGTCACTACTGCGCATGCGCACTCGGTCTCACTACTGCGGATGCACAATCGGGCTCACTACTGCGCATGCGCACTCCGGCTCGGACCTGCACATGCGCACACGGACTCACTACTGCGGATGCGCAATCGGGCTCACTACTGTGCATGCGCACTCGGGGTCACAACTGCTCATGGGCACTCGGACTCACTACTGCTCATGCGCACTCGGAGTCACTACTGCTCATGCGCACTCGGACTCATTACTGCTCATGCGCACTCGGACTCACTACTGCGGATGCGCGCTCGGGCTCACTACTGCGCACACGGACCCGGGCTCACTACTGCGCATGCGCACTCGGGGTCAATACTGCTCATGCGCACTCGGACTCAAAACTGCTCATGCGCATTCGGGGTCACTACTGTGCATGCGCACTCGGACTCACTACTGCGGATGCGCGCTCGGGCTCACTACTGCGCATGCGCACACGGGCTCACTACTGCGCATGCGCGCACGGGCCCACTACTGCCCATGCGCACTCCGGCTCAGACCTGCACATGCGCATTCGAGCTCACTTCTGCGCATGCGCACACGGGCTCACTACTGTGCATGCGCACTCGGGGTCACTACTGCTGATGCGCACTCGGACTCAAAACTGCTCATGCGCATTCGGGGTCACTACTGCGCATGCGCGCTCGGGCTCACTACTGCGCATGCGCACCCGGGCTCAGTACTGCGCATGCGCGCACGGGCCCACTACTGCGCATGCGCACTCCGGCTCAGACCAGCACATGCGCACGCGGACTCACTACTGCGGATGCGCAATCGGGCTCACTACTGTGCATGCGCACTCGGACTCACTACTGCTCATGCGCATTCGGGTCGCTACTGCGCATTCGCTCACGGGCTCACACTGTGCATGCACACTTGGGGTCACTACTGCGCATGCGCACTCCGGCTCAGACCTGCACATGCGCATTCGAGCTCACTTCTGCGCATGCGCACACGGGCTCACTACTGCGCATGCGCCCTCGGACTCACTACTGCTCATGCGCACTCGGGGTCACTACTGGTCATGCGCACTCGAACTCACTACTACTCATGCGCATTCGGGGTCAACTACTGCGCATGCGCGCACGGGCCCACTACTGCCCATGCGCACTCCGGCTCAGACCTGCACATGCGCATTCGAGCTCACTTCTGCGCATGCGCACACGGGCTCACTACTGTGCATGCGCGCTCGGGGTCACTACTGCTGATGCGCACTCGGACTCACTACTGCTTACGCGCACTCGGGGTCACTACTGCTCATGCGCACTCGGACTCAAAACTGCTCATGCGCATTCGGGGTCACTACTGCGCATGCGCGCTCGGGCTCACTACTGCGCATGCGCACCCGGGCTCAGTACTGCGCATGCGCGCACGGGCCCACTACTGCGCATGCGCACTCCGGCTCAGACCAGCACATGCGCACGCGGACTCACTACTGCGGATGCGCAATCGGGCTCACTACTGTGCATGCGCACTCGGACTCACTACTGCTCATGCGCATTCGGGTCGCTACTGCGCATTCGCTCACGGGCTCACACTGTGCATGCACACTTGGGGTCACTACTGTGCATGCGCACTCGGACTCACTACTGCGGATGCGCGGTCGGGCTCACTACTGCGCATGCGCACACGGGCTCACTACTGCGCATGCGCGCACGGGCCCACTACTGCCCATGCGCACTCCGGCTCAGACCTGCACATGCGCATTCGAGCTCACTACTGCTCATGCGCATTCGGGGTCACTACTGCGCATGCGCGCTCGGGCTCACTACTGCGCATGCGCACTCGGGCTCACTACTGCGCATGCGCACCCCGGTCAGGCCTGTGCATGCACACTCGGGCTCACTGCTGCGCATGCGCACTCCGGTTCACTACTGCTCATGCGCACTCGGACTCACTACTGCTCATGCGCACTCGGGGTCACTACTGGTCATGCGCACTCGAACTCACTACTACTCATGCGCATTCGGGGTCACTATTGCGCATGCGCGCACGGGCCCACTACTGCGCATGCGCACTCCGGCTCAGACCTGCACATGCGCACACGGACTCACTACTGCGGAAGCGCAATCGGGCTCACTATTGCGGATGCGCGCTCGGGCTCATTACTGCGCATGCCCACCCGGGCTCACTACTGCGCATGCGCGCACAGGCCCACTACTACGCATGCGCACTCCGGCTCAGACCTGCACATGCGCACACGGACTCACTACTGCGGATGCGCAATCGGGCTCACTACTGTGCATGCGCACTCGGCGTCACTACTGCTCATGCGCACTCGGGGTCACTACTGCTCATGCGCATTCGGGGTCACTACTGCGCATGCGCACTCCGGCTCAGACCTGCACATGCGCACACGGACTCACTACTGCGGATGCGCAGTCCGGCTCAGACCTGCACATGCGTATTCGAGTTCACTTCTGCGCATGTGCACTCGGACTCACTACTGCTCAAGCGCACTCGGACTCACTACTGCGCATGCGCACTCCCGCCCAGACCTGCACATGCGCACTCCGGCTCACTACTGCTCATGCGCATTCGGACTCACTACTGCGGATGCACAATCGGGCTCACTACTGCGCATCCGCACTCCGGCTCAGACCAGCACATGCGCATTCGAGCTCACTTCTGCGCATGCGCACACGGGCTCACTACTGTGCATGCGCACTCGGGGTCACTACTGCTCATGCGCATTCGGGGTCACTACTGCGCATGCGCACTCGGGCTCACTACTGTGCATGCGCACTCGGGGTCACTACTGCTCATGCGCACTCGGACTCACTACTGCTCATGCGCACTCGGGGTCACTACTGCTCATGCGCACTCGGACTCACTGCTGCTCATGCGCATTCGGGGTCACTACTGCTCATGCGCACTCGGACTCACTACTGCGGATGCACAATCGGGCTCACTACTGCGCATGCGCACACGGACTCACTACTGCGGATGCGAGCTCGGGCTCACTACTGCGCATGCGCACACGGGCCCACTACTGCTCATGCGCATTCGGGGTCACTACTGCCCATGCGCACTCGGACTCACTACTGCGGATGCACAATCGGGCTCACTACTGCGCATGCGCACTCCGGCTCAGACCTGCCCATGCGCACACGGACTCACTACTGCGGATGCGCAATCGGGCTCACTACTGTGCATGCGCACTCGGGGTCACTACTGCTCATGGGCACTCGGACTCACTACTGCTCATGCGCACTCGGAGTCACTACTGCTCAAGCGCACTCGGACTCATTACTGCTCATGCGCACTCGGACTCACTACTGCGGATGCGCGCTCGGGCTCACTACTGCGCACACGCACCCGGGCTCACTACTGCGCATGCGCGCCCGGGCCCACTACTGCGCATGCGCAGTCCGGCTCAGACCAGCACAAGCGTATTCCAGCTCACTTCTGCGCATATCCACTCGGACTCACTAGTGCTCAAGCGCACTCGGACTCACTACTGCGCATGCGCACTCCCGCCCAGACCTGCACATGCGCACTCCGGCTCACTACTGCTCATGCGCATTCGGACTCACTACTGCGGATGCACAATCGCGCTCACTACTGCGCATCCGCACTCCGGCTCAGACCAGCACATGCGCATTCGAGCTCACTTCTGCGCATGCGCACACGGGCTCACTACTGTGCATGCGCACTCGGGGTCACTACTGCTCATGCGCGCTCGGGCTCACTACTGCGGATGCGCGCTCGGGCTCACTACTGCGCATGCGCACCCGGGCTCACTACTGCTCATGCGCACTCGGGGTCAATACTGCTCATGCGCACTCGGACTCAAAACTGCTCATGCGCATTCGGGGTCACTACTGTGCATGCGCACTCGGACTCACTACTGCGGATGCGCGCTCGGGCTCACTACTGCGCATGCGCACACGGGCTCACTACTGCGCATGCGCGCACGGGCCCACTACTGCCCATGCGCACTCCGGCTCAGACCTGCACAAGCGCATTCGAGCTCACTTCTGCGCATGCGCACACGGGCTCACTACTGTGCATGCGCACTCGGGGTCACTACTGCTGATGCGCACTCGGACTCACTACTGCTTATGCGCACTCGGGGTCACTACTGCTCATGCGCACTCGGACTCAAAACTGCTCATGCGCATTCGGGGTCACTACTGTGCATGCGCACTCGGACTCACTACTGCGGATGCGCAATCGGGCTCACTACTGTGCATGCGCACTCGGGGTCACTACAGCTCATGCGCACTCGGGCTCACTACTGCTCATGCGCACTCGGGCTCACTACTGCTCATGCGCACTCGGGGTCACTACTGCTCATGCGCATTCGGGGTCACTACTGCGCATGCGCACTCGGACTCACTACTGCGGATGCGCGCTCGGGCTCACTACTGCGCATGCGCACACGGGCTCACTACTGCGCATGCGCGCACGGGCCCACTACTGCGCATGCGCACTCCGGCTCAGACCTGCACATGCGCATTCGAGCTCACTTCTGCGCATGCGCACACGGGCTCACTACTGTGCATGCGCGCTCGGGCTAACTACTGCTCATGCGCACTCGGGGTCACTACAGCTGATGCGCACACGGGCTCACTACTGCGCATGCGCAGTCCGGCTCAGACCTGCACATGCGCATTCGAGCTCACTTCTGCGCATGCGCACACGGGCTCACTACTGCTTATGCGCACTCGGGGTCACTACTGCCCATGCGCACTCGGACTCAAAACTGCTCATGCGCATTCGGGGCACTACTGTGCATGCGCACTCGGACTCACTACTGCGGATGCGCAATCGGGCTCACTACTGTGCATGCGCACTCGGGGTCACTACAGCTCATGCGCACTCGGGCTCACTACTGCTCATGCGCACTCGGGCTCACTACTTTTCATGCGCACTCGGGGTCACTACTGTGCATGCGCGCTCGGGCTAACTACTGCTCATGCGCACTCGGGGTCACTACAGCTGATGCGCACACGGGATCACTACTGCGCATGCGCAGTCCGGCTCAGACCTGCACATGCGCATTCGAGCTCACTTCTGCGCATGCGCACACGGGCTCACTACTGCTCATGCGCATTCGGGGTCACTACTGCGCATGCGCACTCGGACTCACTACTGCGGATGCGCGCTCGGGCTCACTACTGCGCATGCGCACACGGGCTCACTACTGCGCATGCGCGCACGGGCCCACTACTGCGCATGCACACTCCGGCTCAGACCTGCACATGCGCATTCGAGCTCACTTCTGCGCATGCGCACACGGGCTCACTACTGTGCATGCGCACTCGGACTCACTACTGCTCATGCGCACTCGGGGTCACTACTGCTGATGCGCACTCGGACTCACTACTGCTCATGCGCACTCGGGGTCACTACTGCTCATGCGCACTCGGACTCACTACTGCTCATGCGCATTCGGGGTCACTACTGCGCATGCGCGCTCGGGCTCACTACTGCGCATGCGCACCCGGGCTCAGTACTGCGCATGCGCGCACGGGCCCACTACTGCGCATGCGCACTCCGGCTCAGACCAGCACATGCGCACACGGACTCACTACTGCGGATGCGCAATCGGGCTCACTACTGTGCATGCGCACTCGGACTCACTACTGCTCATGCGCATTCGGGTCGCTACTGCGCATTCGCTCACGGGCTCACACTGTGCATGCACACTTGGGGTCACTACTGCGCATGCGCACTCCGGCTCAGACCTGCACATGCGCATTCGAGCTCACTTCTGCGCATGCGCACACGGGCTCACTACTGTGCATGCGCACTCGGACTCACTACTGCTCATGCGCACTCGGGGTCACTACTGCTGATGCGCACTCGGACTCACTACTGCTCATGCGCACTCGGGGTCACTACTGCTCATGCGCACTCGGACTCACTACTGCTCATGCGCATTCGGGGTCACTACTGCGCATGCGCGCTCGGGCTCACTACTGCGCATGCGCACCCGGGCTCAGTACTGCGCATGCGCGCACGGGCCCACTACTGCGCATGCGCACTCCGGCTCAGACCAGCACATGCGCACACGGACTCACTACTGCGGATGCGCAATCGGGCTCACTACTGTGCATGCGCACTCGGACTCACTACTGCTCATGCGCATTCGGGTCGCTACTGCGCATTCGCTCACGGGCTCACACTGTGCATGCACACTTGGGGTCACTACTGCGCATGCGCACTCCGGCTCAGACCTGCACATGCGCATTCGAGCTCACTTCTGCGCATGCGCACACGGGCTCACTACTGCGCATGCGCACTCGGACTCACTACTGCTCATGCGCACTCGGGGTCACTACTGGTCATGCGCACTCGAACTCACTACTACTCATGCGCATTCGGGGTCACTACTGCGCATGCGCGCACGGGCCCACTACTGCGGATGCGCGCTCGGGCTCACTACTGCGCATGCGCACACGGGCTCACTACTGCGCATGCGCGCACGGGCCCACTACTGCGCATGCGCACTCCGGCTCAGACCTGCACATGCGCATTCGAGCTCACTTCTGCGCATGCGCACACGGGCTCACTACTGTGCATGCGCGCTCGGGGTCACTACTGCTCATGCGCATTCGGGGTCACTACTGCTCATGCGCACTCGGACTCACTACTGCGGATGCACAATCGGGCTCACTACTGCGCATGCGCACACGGACTCACTACTGCGGATGCGCGCTCGGGCTCACTACTGCGCATGCGCACACGGGCCCACTACTGCTCATGCGCATTCGGGGTCACTACTGCCCATGCGCACTCGGACTCACTACTGCGGATGCACAATCGGGCTCACTACTGCGCATGCGCACTCCGGCTCAGACCTGCCCATGCGCACACGGACTCACTACTGCGGATGCGCAATCGGGCTCACTACTGTGCATGCGCACTCGGGGTCACTACTGCTCATGGGCACTCGGACTCACTACTGCTCATGCGCACTCGGAGTCACTACTGCTCAAGCGCACTCGGACTCATTACTGCTCATGCGCACTCGGACTCACTACTGCGGATGCGCGCTCGGGCTCACTACTGCGCACACGCACCCGGGCTCACTACTGCGCATGCGCGCCCGGGCCCACTACTGCGCATGCGCAGTCCGGCTCAGACCAGCACAAGCGTATTCCAGCTCACTTCTGCGCATATCCACTCGGACTCACTAGTGCTCAAGCGCACTCGGACTCACTACTGCGCATGCGCACTCCCGCCCAGACCTGCACATGCGCACTCCGGCTCACTACTGCTCATGCGCATTCGGACTCACTACTGCGGATGCACAATCGCGCTCACTACTGCGCATCCGCACTCCGGCTCAGACCAGCACATGCGCATTCGAGCTCACTTCTGCGCATGCGCACACGGGCTCACTACTGTGCATGCGCACTCGGGGTCACTACTGCTCATGCGCGCTCGGGCTCACTACTGCGGATGCGCGCTCGGGCTCACTACTGCGCATGCGCACCCGGGCTCACTACTGCTCATGCGCACTCGGGGTCAATACTGCTCATGCGCACTCGGACTCAAAACTGCTCATGCGCATTCGGGGTCACTACTGTGCATGCGCACTCGGACTCACTACTGCGGATGCGCGCTCGGGCTCACTACTGCGCATGCGCACACGGGCTCACTACTGCGCATGCGCGCACGGGCCCACTACTGCCCATGCGCACTCCGGCTCAGACCTGCACAAGCGCATTCGAGCTCACTTCTGCGCATGCGCACACGGGCTCACTACTGTGCATGCGCACTCGGGGTCACTACTGCTGATGCGCACTCGGACTCACTACTGCTTATGCGCACTCGGGGTCACTACTGCTCATGCGCACTCGGACTCAAAACTGCTCATGCGCATTCGGGGTCACTACTGTGCATGCGCACTCGGACTCACTACTGCGGATGCGCAATCGGGCTCACTACTGTGCATGCGCACTCGGGGTCACTACAGCTCATGCGCACTCGGGCTCACTACTGCTCATGCGCACTCGGGCTCACTACTGCTCATGCGCACTCGGGGTCACTACTGCTCATGCGCATTCGGGGTGACTACTGCGCATGCGCACTCGGACTCACTACTGCGGATGCGCGCTCGGGCTCACTACTGCGCATGCGCACACGGGCTCACTACTGCGCATGCGCGCACGGGCCCACTACTGCGCATGCGCACTCCGGCTCAGACCTGCACATGCGCATTCGAGCTCACTTCTGCGCATGCGCACACGGGCTCACTACTGTGCATGCGCGCTCGGGCTAACTACTGCTCATGCGCACTCGGGGTCACTACAGCTGATGCGCACACGGGCTCACTACTGCGCATGCGCAGTCCGGCTCAGACCTGCACATGCGCATTCGAGCTCACTTCTGCGCATGCGCACACGGGCTCACTACTGCTTATGCGCACTCGGGGTCACTACTGCCCATGCGCACTCGGACTCAAAACTGCTCATGCGCATTCGGGGCACTACTGTGCATGCGCACTCGGACTCACTACTGCGGATGCGCAATCGGGCTCACTACTGTGCATGCGCACTCGGGGTCACTACAGCTCATGCGCACTCGGGCTCACTACTGCTCATGCGCACTCGGGCTCACTACTTTTCATGCGCACTCGGGGTCACTACTGTGCATGCGCGCTCGGGCTAACTACTGCTCATGCGCACTCGGGGTCACTACAGCTGATGCGCACACGGGATCACTACTGCGCATGCGCAGTCCGGCTCAGACCTGCACATGCGCATTCGAGCTCACTTCTGCGCATGCGCACACGGGCTCACTACTGCTCATGCGCATTCGGGGTCACTACTGCGCATGCGCACTCGGACTCACTACTGCGGATGCGCGCTCGGGCTCACTACTGCGCATGCGCACACGGGCTCACTACTGCGCATGCGCGCACGGGCCCACTACTGCGCATGCACACTCCGGCTCAGACCTGCACATGCGCATTCGAGCTCACTTCTGCGCATGCGCACACGGGCTCACTACTGTGCATGCGCACTCGGACTCACTACTGCTCATGCGCACTCGGGGTCACTACTGCTGATGCGCACTCGGACTCACTACTGCTCATGCGCACTCGGGGTCACTACTGCTCATGCGCACTCGGACTCACTACTGCTCATGCGCATTCGGGGTCACTACTGCGCATGCGCGCTCGGGCTCACTACTGCGCATGCGCACCCGGGCTCAGTACTGCGCATGCGCGCACGGGCCCACTACTGCGCATGCGCACTCCGGCTCAGACCAGCACATGCGCACACGGACTCACTACTGCGGATGCGCAATCGGGCTCACTACTGTGCATGCGCACTCGGACTCACTACTGCTCATGCGCATTCGGGTCGCTACTGCGCATTCGCTCACGGGCTCACACTGTGCATGCACACTTGGGGTCACTACTGCGCATGCGCACTCCGGCTCAGACCTGCACATGCGCATTCGAGCTCACTTCTGCGCATGCGCACACGGGCTCACTACTGTGCATGCGCACTCGGACTCACTACTGCTCATGCGCACTCGGGGTCACTACTGCTGATGCGCACTCGGACTCACTACTGCTCATGCGCACTCGGGGTCACTACTGCTCATGCGCACTCGGACTCACTACTGCTCATGCGCATTCGGGGTCACTACTGCGCATGCGCGCTCGGGCTCACTACTGCGCATGCGCACCCGGGCTCAGTACTGCGCATGCGCGCACGGGCCCACTACTGCGCATGCGCACTCCGGCTCAGACCAGCACATGCGCACACGGACTCACTACTGCGGATGCGCAATCGGGCTCACTACTGTGCATGCGCACTCGGACTCACTACTGCTCATGCGCATTCGGGTCGCTACTGCGCATTCGCTCACGGGCTCACACTGTGCATGCACACTTGGGGTCACTACTGCGCATGCGCACTCCGGCTCAGACCTGCACATGCGCATTCGAGCTCACTTCTGCGCATGCGCACACGGGCTCACTACTGCGCATGCGCACTCGGACTCACTACTGCTCATGCGCACTCGGGGTCACTACTGGTCATGCGCACTCGAACTCACTACTACTCATGCGCATTCGGGGTCACTACTGCGCATGCGCGCACGGGCCCACTACTGCGGATGCGCGCTCGGGCTCACTACTGCGCATGCGCACACGGGCTCACTACTGCGCATGCGCGCACGGGCCCACTACTGCGCATGCGCACTCCGGCTCAGACCTGCACATGCGCATTCGAGCTCACTTCTGCGCATGCGCACACGGGCTCACTACTGTGCATGCGCGCTCGGGGTCACTACTGCTCATGCGCACTCGGGGTCACTACAGCTGATGCGCACACGGGCTCACTACTGCGCATGCGCAGTCCGGCTCAGACCTGCACATGCGCATTCGAGCTCACTTCTGCGCATGCGCACACGGGCTCACTACTGTGCATGCGCACTCGGGGTCACTACTGCTGATGCGCACTCGGACTCACTACTGCTCATGCGCACTCGGGGTCACTACGGCTCATGCGCACTCGGACTCACTACTGCTCATGCGCATTCGGGGTCACTACTGCGCATGCGCACTCGGACTCACTACTGCTCATGCGCACTCGGGGTCACTACTGCGCATGCGCGCACGGGCCCACTACTGCGCATGCGCACTCCGGCTCAGACCTGCACATGCGCACACGGACTCACTACTGCGGATGCGCAATCGGGCGCACTACTGCGGATGCGCGCTCGGGCTCATTACTGCGCATGCCCACCCGGGCTCACTACTGCGCATGCGCGCACGGGCCCACTACTACGCATGCGCACTCCGGCTCAGACCTGCACATGCGCACACGGACTCACTACCGCGGATGCGCAATCGGGCTCACTACTGCGCATGCGCACACGGACTCACTACTGCGGATGCGCAATCGGGCTCACTACTGTGCATGCGCACTCGGCGTCACTACTGCCCATGCGCACTCGGTGCCACTACTGTGCATGCGCACTCGGACTCACTACTGCTCATGCGCACTCGGGGTCACTACTGCTGATGCGCACTCGGACTCACTACTGCTCATGCGCACTCGGGGTCACTACTGCTCATGCGCACTCGGACTCACTGCTGCTCATACGCATTCGGGGTCACTACTGCTCATGCGCACTCGGACTCACTACTGCGGATGCACAATCGGGCTCACTACTGCGCATGCGCACACGGACTCACTACTGCGGATGCGCAATCGGGCTCACTACTGTGCATGCGCACTCGGCGTCACTACTGCTCATGCGCACTCGGTGTCACTACTGTGCATGCGCACTCGGACTCACTACTGCTCATGCGCACTCGGGGTCACTACTGCTGATGCGCACTCGGACTCACTACTGCTCATGCGCACTCGGGGTCACTACTGCTCATGCGCACTCGGACTCACTACTGCTCATGCGCACTCGGACTCACTACTGCGGATGCACAATCGGGCTCACTACTGCGCATGCGCACACGGACTCACTACTGCGGATGCGCAATCGGGCTCACTACTGTGCATGCGCACTCGGCGTCACTACTGCTCATGCGCACTCGGTGTCACTACTGTGCATGCGCACTCGGACTCACTACTGCTCATGCGCACTCGGGGTCACTACTGCTGATGCGCACTCGGACTCACTACTGCTCATGCGCACTCGGGGTCACTACTGCTCATGCGCACTCGGACTCACTACTGCTCATGCGCATTCGGGGTCACTACTGCGCATGCGCGCTCGGACTCACTACTGCTCAAGCGCACTCGGACTCACTACTGCGCATGCGCACTCCCGCCCAGACCTGCACATGCGCACTCCGGCTCACTACTGCTCATGCGCATTCGGACTCACTACTGCGGATGCACAATCGCGCTCAATACTGCGCATCCGCACTCCGGCTCAGACCAGCACATGCGCATTCGAGCTCACTTCTGCGCATGCGCACACGGGCTCACTACTGTGCATGCGCACTCGGGGTCACTACTGCTGATGCGCACTCGGGCTCACTAATGTGCATGCGCGCTCGGGGTCACTACTGCTCATGCGCACTCGGACTCACTACTGCTCATGCGCACTCGGGGTCACTACTGCTCATGCGCACTCGGACTCACTACTGCTCAAGCGCACTCGGACTCACTACTGCGCATGCGCACTCCCGCCCAGACCTGCACATGCGCACTCCGGCTCACTACTGCTCATGCGCATTCGGACTCACTACTGCGGATGCACAATCGGGCTCACTACTGCGCATGCGCACACGGACTCACTACTGCGCATGCGCACACGGGCTCACTACTGCGCATGCGCGCACGGGCCCACTACTGCGCATGCGCACTCCGGCTCAGACCAGCACATGCGCATTCGAGCTCACTTCTGCGCATGCGCACACGGGCTCACTAGTGTGCATGCGCACTCGGGGTCACTACTGCTGATGCGCACTCGAACTCACTACTGCTTATGCGCACTCGGGGTCACTACTGCTCATGCGCACTCGGACTCAAAACTGCTCATGCGCATTCGGGCTCACTACTGCGCATGCGCACACGGGCTCACTACTGCGCATGCGCGCACGGGCCCACTACTGCGCATGCGCACTCCGGCTCAGACCTGCACATGTGCATTCGAGCTCACTTCTGCGCATGCGCACACGGGCTCACTACTGTGCATGCGCGCTCGGGCTAACTACTGCTCATGCGCACTCGGGGTCACTACAGCTGATGCGCACACGGGCTCACTAATGTGCATGCGCACTCGGGGTCACTACTGCTCATGCGCACTCGGACTCACCACTGCTCATGCGCACTCGGGGTCACTACTGCTCATGCGCACTCGGACTCACTACTGCTCATGCGCATTCGGGGTCACTACTGCGCATGCGCACTCGGACTCACAACTGCGGATGCGCGCACGGGCTCACTACTGCGCATGCGCACACGGGCTCACTACTGCGCATGCGCGCACGGGCCCACTACTGCGCATGCGCACTCCGGCTCAGACCTGCACATGCGCATTCGAGCTCACTTCTGCGCATGCGCACACGGGCTCACTACTGTGCATGCGCACTCGGACTCACTACTGCTCATGCGCACTCGGGGTCACTACTGCTGATGCGCACTCGGACTCACTACTGCTCATGCGCACTCGGGGTCACTACTGCTCATGCGCACTCGGACTCACAACTGCTCATGCGCATTCGGGGTCACTACTGCGCATGCGCGCTCGGGCTCACTACTGCGCATGCGCACCCGGGCTCAGTACTGCGCATGCGCGCACGGGCCCACTACTGCGCATGCGCACTCCGGCTCAGACCAGCACATGCGCACACGGACTCACTACTGTGGATGCGCAATCGGGCTCACTACTGTGCATGCGCACTCGGACTCACTACTGCTCATGCGCATTCGGGTCGCTACTGCGCATTCGCTCACGGGCTCACACTGTGCATGCACACTTGGGGTCACTACTGCGCATGCGCACTCCGGCTCAGACCTGCACGTACGCATTCGAGCTCACTTCTGCGCATGCGCACACGGGCCCACTACTGCGCATGCGCACTCGGACTCACTACTGCTCATGCGCACTCGGGGTCACTACTGGTCATGCGCACTCGAACTCACTACTACTCATGCGCATTCGGGGTCACTACTGCGCATGCGCGCACGGGCCCACTACTGCGGATGCGCGCTCGGGCTCACTACTGCGCATGCGCACACGGGCTCACTACTGCGCATGCGCGCACGGGCCCACTACTGCGCACGCGCACTCCGGCTCAGACCTGCACATGCGCATTCGAGCTCACTTCTGCGCATGCGCACACGGGCTCACTACTGTGCATGCGCGCTCGGGGTCACTACTGCTCATGCGCACTCGGGGTCACTACAGCTGATGCGCTCACGGGCTCACTACTGCGCATGCGCAGTCCGGCTCAGACCTGCACATGCGCATTCGAGCTCACTTCTGCGCATGCGCACACGGGCTCACTACTGTGCATGCGCACTCGGGGTCACTACTACTCATGCACACTCGGGCTCACTAATGTGCATGCGCACTCGGGGTCACTACTGCTCATGCGTACTCGGACTCACTACTGCTCATGCGCACTCGGGGTCACTACTGCTCATGCGCACTCGGACTCACTACTGCTCATGCGCATTCGGGGTCACTACTGCGCATGCGCACTCGGACTCACTACTGCGGATGCGCGCTCGGGCTCTCTACTGCGCATGCGCACACGGGCTCACTACTGCGCATGCGCGCACGGGCCCACTACTGCGCATGCGCACTCCGGCTCAGACCTGCACACGCGCATTCGAGCTCACTTCTGCGCATGCGCACACGGGCTCACTACTGTGCATGCGCACTCGGACTCACTGCTGCCCATGCGCACTCGGGGTCACTACTGCTGATGCGCACTCGGACTCACTACTGCTCATGCGCACTCGGACTCACTACTGCTCATGCGCATTCGGGGTCACTACTGCTGATGCGCACTCGGGGTCACTACTGCTCATGCGCACTCGGACTCACTACTGCTCATGCGCAGTCGGGGTCACTACTGGTCATGCGCACTCGAACTCACTACTACTCATGCGCATTCGGGGTCACTTCTGCGCATGCGCGCACGGGCCAACTACTGCGCATGCGCACTCCGGCTCAGACCTGCACATGCGCACACGGACTCACTACTGCGGATGCGCAATCGGGCTCACTACTGCGGATGCGCGCTCGGGCTCATTACTGCGCATGCCCACCCGGGCTCACTACTGCGCATGCGCGCACGGGCCCACTACTACGCATGCGCACTCCGGCTCAGACCTGCACATGCGCACACGGACTCACTACTGCGGATGCGCAATCGGGCTCACTACTGTGCATGCGCACTCGGACTCACTACTGCTCATGCACACTCGGGCTCACTACTGTGCATGCGCACTCGGGGTCACTACTGCTCATGCGCACTCGGACAACCTACTGCTCATGCGCACTCGGGGTCACTACTGCTCATGCGCACTCGGACTCACTGCTGCTCATACGCATTCGGGGTCACTACTGCTCATGCGCACTCGGACTCACTACTGCGGATGCACAATCGGGCTCACTACTGCGCATGCGCACACGGACTCACTACTGCGGATGCGCAATCGGGCTCACTACTGTGCATGCGCACTCGGGGTCACTACTGCTGATGCGCACTCGGACTCACTACTGCTCATGCGCACTCGGGGTCAATACTGCTCATGCGCACTCGGACTCACTACTGCGCATGCGCGCACGGGCCCACTACTGCGCATGCGCACTCCGGCTCAGACCTGCACACGCGCATTCGAGCTCACTTCTGCGCATGCGCACACGGGCTCACTACTGTGCATGCGCACTCGGACTCACTGCTGCCCATGCGCACTCGGGGTCACTACTGCTGATGCGCACTCGGACTCACTACTGCTCATGCGCACTCGGACTCACTACTGCTCATGCGCATTCGGGGTCACTACTGCTGATGCGCACTCGGGGTCACTACTGCTCATGCGCACTCGGACTCACTACTGCTCATGCGCATTCGGGGTCACTACTGCGCATGCGCACTCGGACTCACTACTGCTCATGCGCAGTCGGGGTCACTACTGGTCATGCGCACTCGAACTCACTACTACTCATGCGCATTCGGGGTCACTTCTGCGCATGCGCGCACGGGCCCACTACTGCGCATGCGCACTCCGGCTCAGACCTGCACATGCGCACACGGACTCACTACTGCGGATGCGCAATCGGGCTCACTACTGCGGATGCGCGCTCGGGCTCATTACTGCACATGCCCACCCGGGCTCACTACTGCGCATGCGCGCACGGGCCCACTACTACGCATGCGCACTCCGGCTCAGACCTGCACATGCGCACACGGACTCACTACTGCGGATGCGCAATCGGGCTCACTACTGTGCATGCGCACTCGGACTCATTACTGCTCATGCACACTCGGGCTCACTACTGTGCATGCGCACTCGGGGTCACTACTGCTCATGCGCACTCGGACAACCTACTGCTCATGCGCACTCGGGGTCACTACTGCTGATGCGCACTCGGACTCACTACTGCTCATGCGCACTCGGGGTCAGTACTGCTCATGCGCACTCGGACTCACTACTGCGCATGCGCATTCGGGGTCACTACTGCGCATGCGCACTCCGGCTCAGACCTGGACATGCGCATTCGAGCTCACTTCTGCGCATGCGCACACGGGCTCACTACTGTGCATGCGCGCTCGGGGTCACTACTGCTCATGCGCACTCGGGGTCACTACAGCTGATGCGCACACGGGCTCACTACTGCGCATGCGCAGTCCGGCTCAGACCTGCACATGCGCATTCGAGCTCACTTCTGCGCATGCGCACACGGGCTCACTACTGTGCATGCGCACTCGGGGTCACTACTACTCATGCACACTCCGGCTCACTAATGTGCATGCGCACTCGGGGTCACTACTGCTCATGCGCACTCGGACTCACTACTGCTCATGCGCACTCGGGGTCACTACTGCTCATGCGCACTCGGACTCACTACTGCTCATGCGCATTCGGGGTCACTACTGCGCATGCGCACTCGGACTCACTACTGCGGATGCGCGCTCGGGCTCACTACTGCGCATGCGCACACGGGCTCACTACTGCGCATGCGCGCACGGGCCCACTACTGCGCATGCGCACTCCGGCTCAGACCTGCACATGCGCATTCGAGCTCACTTCTGCGCATGCGCACACGGGCTCACTACTGTGCATGCGCACTCGGACTCACTGCTGCTCATGCGCACTCGGGGTCACTACTGCTGATGCGCACTCGGACTCACTACTGCTCATGCGCACTCGGGGTCACTACTGCTCATGCGCACTCGGACTCACTACTGCTCATGCGCATTCGGGGTCACTACTGCGCATGCGCACTCGGACTCACTACTGCTCATGCGCACTCGGGGTCACTACTGGTCATGCGCACTCGAACTCACTACTGCTCATGCGCACTCGGGGTCACTACTGCTCATGCGCACTCGGACTCACTACTACTCATGCGCATTCGGGGTCACTACTGCGCATGCGCGCACGAGCCCACTACTGCGCATGCGCACTCCGGCTCAGACCTGCACATGCGCACACGGACTCACTACTGCGGATGCGCAATCGGGCTCACTACTGTGCATGCGCACTCGGGGTCACTACTGCTCATGCGCACTCGGGGTCACTACTGCTCATGCGCATTCGGGGTCACTACTGCGCATGCGCACTCCGGCTCAGACCTGCACATGCGCACACGGACTCACTACTGCGGATGCGCAGTCGGGCTCACTACTGTGCATGAGCACTCGGGGTCACTACTGCTCATGCGCACTCAGACTCACTACTGCTCATGCACACTCGGGCTCACTACTGTGCATGCGCACTCGGGGTCACTACTGCTCATGCGCACTCGGACTCACTACTGCTCATGCGCACTCGGGGTCACTACTGCTCATGCGCACTCGGACTCACTGCTGCTCATGCGCATTCGGGGTCACTACTGCTCATGCGCACTCGGACTCACTACTGCGGATGCACAATCGGGCTCACTACTGCGCATGCGCACACGGACTCACTACTGCGGATGCGCAATCGGGCTCACTACTGTGCATGCGCACTCGGCGTCACTACTGCTCATGCGCACTCGGTGTCACTACTGCTCATGCGCACTCGGACTCACTACTGCTCATGCGCACTCGGGGTCACTACTGCTCATGCGCACTCGGATTCACTACTGCTCATGCGCATTCGGGGTCACTACTGCGCATGCGCACTCGGACTCACTACTGCGGATGCGCGCTCGGGCTCACTACTGCGCATGCGCACACGGGCTCACTACTGCTCATGCGCATTCGGGGTCACTACTGCTCATGCGCACTCGGACTCACTACTGCGGATGCACAATCGGGCTCACTACTGCGCATGCGCACTCCGGCTCAGACCTGCACATGCGCACACAGACTCACTACAGCGGATGCGCAATCGGGCTCACTACTGCGCACACGCACCCGGGCTCACTACTGCGCATGCGCGCACGGGCCCACTACTGCGCATGCGCAGTCCGGCTCAGACCAGCACAAGCGTATTCCAGCTCACTTCTGCGCATATCCACTCGGACTCACTACTGCTCAAGCGCACTCGGGCTCACTGCTGCGCATGCGCAGTCCGGCTCAGACCTGCACATGCGTATTCGAGTTCACTTCTGCGCATGTGCACTCGGACTCACTACTGCTCAAGCGCACTCGGACTCACTACTGCGCATGCGCACTCCCGCCCAGACCTGCACATGCGCACTCCGGCTCACTACTGCTCATGCGCATTCGGACTCACTACTGCGGATGCACAATCGGGCTCACTACTGCGCATCCGCACTCCGGCTCAGACCAGCACATGCGCATTCGAGCTCACTTCTGCGCATGCGCACACGGGCTCACTACTGTGCATGCGCACTCGGGGTCACTACTGCTCATGCGCTCTCGGGCTCACTACTGCGGATGCGCGCTCGGGCTCACTACTGCGCATGCGCACACGGGCTCACTACTGCGCATGCGCGCACGGGCCCACTACTACGCATGCGCATTCGGGGTCACTACTGCTCATGCGCACTCGGACTCACTACTGCGGATGCACAATCGGGCTCACTACTGCGCATGCGCACTCCGGCTCAGACCTGCGGATGCACAATCGGGCTCACTACTGCGCATGCGCACTCCGGCTCAGACCTGCACATGCGCACACGGACTCACTACTGCGGATGCGCAATCGGGCTCACTACTGTGCATGCGCACTCGGGGTCACTACTGCTCATGCGCACTCGGACTCACTACTGCTCATGCACACTCGGGCTCACTACTGTGCATGCGCACTCGGGGTCACTACTGCTCATGCGCACTCGGACTCACTACTGCTCATGAACACTCGGGGTCACTACTGCTCATGCGCACTCGGACTCACTGCTGCTCATGCGCATTCGGGGTCACTACTGCTCATGCGCACTCGGACTCACTACTGCGGATGCACAATCGGGCTCACTACTGCGCATGCGCACACGGGCTCACTACTGCTCATGCACATTCGGGGTCACTACTGCTCATGCGCACTCGGACTCACTACTGCGGATGCACAATCGGGCTCACTACTGCGCATGCGCACTCCGGCTCCGACCTGCACATGCGCACACGGACTCACTACTGCGGATGCGCAATCGGGCTCACTACTGTGCATGCGCACTCGGGGTCACTACTGCTCATGCGCACTCGGGGTCACTACTGCTCATGGGCACTCGGACTCACTACTGCGGATGCACAATCGGGCTCACTACTGCGCATGCGCACTCCGGCTCAGACCTGCACATGCGCACACAGACTCACTACAGCGGATGCGCAATCGGGCTCACTACTGCGCACACGCACCCGGGCTCACTACTGCGCATGCGCGCACGGGCCCACTACTGCGCATGCGCAGTCCGGCTCAGACCAGCACAAGCGTATTCCAGCTCACTTCTGCGCATATCCACTCGGACTCACTACTGCTCAAGCGCACTCGGGCTCACTGCTGCGCATGCGCAGTCCGGCTCAGACCTGCACATGCGTATTCGAGTTCACTTCTGCGCATGTGCACTCGGACTCACTACTGCTCAAGCGCACTCGGACTCACTACTGCGCATGCGCACTCCCGCCCAGACCTGCACATGCGCACTCCGGCTCACTACTGCTCATGCGCATTCGGACTCACTACTGCGGATGCACAATCGGGCTCACTACTGCGCATCCGCACTCCGGCTCAGACCAGCACATGCGCATTCGAGCTCACTTCTGCGCATGCGCACACGGGCTCACTACTGTGCATGCGCACTCGGGGTCACTACTGCTCATGCGCTCTCGGGCTCACTACTGCGGATGCGCGATCGGGCTCACTACAGCGCATGCGCACACGGGCTCACTACTGCGCATGCGCGCACGGGCCCACTACTACGCATGCGCATTCGGGGTCACTACTGCTCATGCGCACTCGGACTCACTACTGCGGATGCACAATCGGGCTCACTACTGCGCATGCGCACTCCGGCTCAGACCTGCACATGCGCACACGGACTCACTACTGCGGATGCGCAATCGGGCTCACTACTGTGCATGCGCACTCGGGGTCACTACTGCTCATGCGCACTCGGACTCACTACTGCTCATGCACACTCGGGCTCACTACTGTGCATGCGCACTCGGGGTCACTACTGCTCATGCGCACTCGGACTCACTACTGCTCATGAACACTCGGGGTCACTACTGCTCATGCGCACTCGGACTCACTGCTGCTCATGCGCATTCGGGGTCACTACTGCTCATGCGCACTCGGACTCACTACTGCGGATGCACAATCGGGCTCACTACTGCGCATGCGCACACGGGCTCACTACTGCTCATGCGCATTCGGGGTCACTACTGCTCATGCGCACTCGGACTCACTACTGCGGATGCACAATCGGGCTCACTACTGCGCATGCGCACTCCGGCTCAGACCTGCACATGCGCACACGGACTCACTACTGCGGATGCGCAATCGGGCTCACTACTGTGCATGCGCACTCGGGGTCACTACTGCTCATGCGCACTCGGGGTCACTACTGCTCATGGGCACTCGGACTCACTACTGCTCATGCGCACTCGGAGTCACTACTGCTCATGCGCACTCGGACTCATTACTGCTCATCCTCACTCGGACTCACTACTGCGGATGCGCGCTCGGGCTCACTACTGCGCACACGCACCCGGGCTCACTACTGCGCATGCGCGCCCGGGCCCACTACTGCGCATGCGCAGTCCGGCTCAGACCAGCACAAGCGTATTCCAGCTCACTTCTGCGTATATCCACTCGGACTCACTACTGCTCAAGCGCACTCGGGCTCACTGCTGCGCATGCGCAGTCCGGCTCAGACCTGCACATGCGTATTCGAGTTCACTTCTGCGCATGTGCACTCGGACTCACTACTGGGCAAGCGAACTCGGACTCACTACTGCGCATGCGCACTCCCGCCCAGACCTGCACATGCGCACTCCGGCTCACTACTGCTCATGCGCATTCGGACTCACTACTGCGGATGCACAATCGGGCTCACTACTGCGCATCCACACTCCGGCTCAGACCAGCACATGCGCATTCGAGCTCACTTCTTCGCATGCGCACACGGGCTCACTACTGTGCATGCGCACTCGGGGTCACTACTGCTCATGCGCGCTCGGGCTCACTACTGCGGATGCGCGCTCGGGCTCACTACTGCGCATGCGCACCCGGGCTCACTACTGCTCATGCGCACTCGAGGTCACTACTGCGCATGCGCATTCGGGGTCACTACTGCGCATGCGCACTCGGACTCACTACTGCTCATGCGCACTCGGGGTCACTACTGGTCATGCGCACTCGAACTCACTACTACTCATGCGCATTCGGGGTCACTACTGCGCATGCGCGCACGAGCCCACTACTGCGCATGCGCACTCCGGCTCAGACCTGCACATGCGCACACGGACTCACTACTGCGGATGCGCAATCGGGCTCACTACTGCGGATGCGCGCTCGGGCTCATTACTGCGCATGCCCACCCGGGCTCACTACTGCGCATGCGCGCACGGGCCCACTACTACGCATGCGCACTCCGGCTCAGACCTGCACATGCGCACACGGACTCACTACTGCGGATGCGCAATCGGGCTCACTACTGTGCATGCGCACTCGGGGTCACTACTGCTCATGCGCGCTCGGGCTCACTACTGCGGATGCGGGCTCGGGCTCACTACTGCGCATGCGCACCCGGGCTCACTACTGCTCATGCGCACTCGGGGTCACTACTGCTCATGCGCATTCGGGGTCACTACTGCGCATGCGCACTCCGGCTCAGACCTGCACATGCGCACACGGACTCACTACTGCGGATGCGCAGTCGGGCTCACTACTGTGCATGAGCACTTGGGGTCACTACTGCTCATGCGCACTCAGACTCACTACTGCTCATGCACACTCGGGCTCACTACTGTGCATGCGCACTCGGGGTCACTACTGCTCATGCGCACTCGGACTCACTACTGCTCATGCGCACTCGGGGTCACTACTGCTCATGCGCACTCGGACTCACTGCTGCTCATGCGCATTCGGGGTCACTACTGCTCATGCGCACTCGGACTCACTACTGCTCATGCGCATTCGGGGTCACTACTGCTCATGCGCACTCGGACTCACTACTGCGGATGCACAATCGGGCTCACTACTGCGCATGCGCACTCCGGCTCAGACCTGCACATGCGCACACAGACTCACTACTGCGGATGCGCAATCGGGCTCACTACTGTGCATGCGCACTCGGGGTCACTACTGCTCATGCGCACTCGGGGTCACTACTGCTCATGCGCACTCGGACTCACTACTGCTCATGCGCATTCGGGGTCACTACTGCGCATGCGCGCTCGGGCTCACTCCTGCGCATGCGCACTCGGGCTCACTACTGCGCATGCGCACCCCGGTCAGGCCTGTGCATGCACACTCGGGCTCACTGCTGCGCATGCGCACTCCGGTTCACTACTGCTCATGCGCACTCGGACTCACTACTGTACATGCGCACTCGGGGTCACTACTGGTCATGCGCACTCGAACTCACTACTACTCATGCGCATTCGGGGTCACTATTGCGCATGCGCGCACGGGCCCACTACTGCGCATGCGCACTCCGGCTCAGACCTGCACATGCGCACACGGACTCACTACTGCGGAAGCGCAATCGGGCTCACTATTGCGGATGCGCGCTCGGGCTCATTACTGCGCATGCCCACCCGGGCTCACTACTGCGCATGCGCGCACGGGCCCACTACTACGCATGCGCACTCCGGCTCAGACCTGCACATGCGCACACGGACTCACTACTGCGGATGCGCAATCGGGCTCACTACTGTGCATGCGCACTCGGCGTCACTACTGCTCATGCGCACTCGGGGTCACTACTGCTCATGCGCATTCGGGGTCACTACTGCGCATGCGCACTCCGGCTCAGACCTGCACATGCGCACACGGACTCACTACTGCGGATGCGCAGTCCGGCTCAGACCTGCACATGCGTATTCGAGTTCACTTCTGCGCATGTGCACTCGGACTCACTACTGCTCAAGCGCACTCGGACTCACTACTGCGCATGCGCACTCCCGCCCAGACCTGCACATGCGCACTCCGGCTCACTACTGCTCATGCGCATTCGGACTCACTACTGCGGATGCACAATCGGGCTCACTACTGCGCATCCGCACTCCGGCTCAGACCAGCACATGCGCATTCGAGCTCTTCTGCGCATGCGCACACGGGCTCACTACTGTGCATGCGCACTCGGGGTCACTACTGCTCATGCGCATTCGGGGTCACTACTGCGCATGCGCACTCGGGCTCACTACTGTGCATGCGCACTCGGGGTCACTACTGCTCATGCGCACTCGGACTCACTACTGCTCATGCGCACTCGGGGTCACTACTGCTCATGCGCACTCGGACTCACTGCTGCTCATGCGCATTCGGGGTCACTACTGCTCATGCGCACTCGGACTCACTACTGCGCATGCGCACACGGACTCACTACTGCGGATGCGCGCTCGGGCTCACTACTGCGCATGCGCACACGGGCCCACTACTGCTCATGCGCATTCGGGGTCACTACTGCCCATGCGCACTCGGACTCACTACTGCGGATGCACAATCGGGCTCACTACTGCGCATGCGCACTCCGGCTCAGACCTGCCCATGCGCACACGGACTCACTACTGCGTATGCGCAATCGGGCTCACTACTGTGCATGCGCACTTGGGGTCACTACTGCTCATGGGCACTCGGACTCACTACTGCTCATGCGCACTCGGAGTCACTACTGCACAAGCGCACTCGGACTCATTACTGCTCATGCGCACTCGGACTCACTACTGCGGATGCGCGCTCGGGCTCACTACTGCGCACACGCACCCGGGCTCACTACTGCGCATGCGCGCCCGGGCCCACTACTGCGCATGCGCAGTCCGGCTCACACCAGCACAAGCGTATTCCAGCTCACTTCTGCGCATATCCACTCGGACTCACTAGTGCTCAAGCGCACTCGGACTCACTACTGCGCATGCGCACTCCCGCCCAGACCTGCACATGCGCACTCCGGCTCACTACTGCTCATGCGCATTCGGACTCACTACTGCGGATGCACAATCGCGCTCACTACTGCGCATCCGCACTCCGGCTCAGACCAGCACATGCGCATTCGAGCTCACTTCTGCGCATGCGCACACGGGCTCACTACTGTGCATGCGCACTCGGGGTCACTACTGCTCATGCGCGCTCGGGCTCACTACTGCGGATGCGCGCTCGGGCTCACTACTGCGCATGCGCACCCGGGCTCACTACTGCTCATGCGCACTCGGGGTCAATACTGCTCATGCGCACTCGGACTCAAAACTGCTCATGCGCATTCGGGGTCACTACTGTGCATGCGCACTCGGACTCACTACTGCGGATGCGCGCTCGGGCTCACTACTGCGCATGCGCACACGGGCTCACTACTGCGCATGCGCGCACGGGCCCACTACTGCCCATGCGCACTCCGGCTCAGACCTGCACAAGCGCATTCGAGCTCACTTCTGCGCATGCGCACACGGGCTCACTACTGTGCATGCGCACTCGGGGTCACTACTGCTGATGCGCACTCGGACTCACTACTGCTTATGCGCACTCGGGGTCACTACTGCTCATGCGCACTCGGACTCAAAACTGCTCATGCGCATTCGGGGTCACTACTGTGCATGCGCACTCGGACTCACTACTGCGGATGCGCAATCGGGCTCACTACTGTGCATGCGCACTCGGGGTCACTACAGCTCATGCGCACTCGGGCTCACTACTGCTCATGCGCACTCGGGCTCACTACTGCTCATGCGCACTCGGGGTCACTACTGCTCATGCGCATTCGGGGTCACTACTGCGCATGCGCACTTGGACTCACTACTGCGGATGCGCGCTCGGGCTCACTACTGCGCATGCGCACACGGGCTCACTACTGCGCATGCGCGCACGGGCCCACTACTGCGCATGCGCACTCCGGCTCAGACCTGCACATGCGCATTCGAGCTCACTTCTGCGCATGCGCACACGGGCTCACTACTGTGCATGCGCGCTCGGGCTAACTGCTGCTAATGCGCACTCGGGGTCACTACAGCTGATGCGCACACGGGCTCACTACTGCGCATGCGCAGTCCGGCTCAGACCTGCACATGCGCATTCGAGCTCACTTCTGCGCATGCGCACACGGGCTCACTACTGCTTATGCGCACTCGGGGTCACTACTGCCCATGCGCACTCGGACTCAAAACTGCTCATGCGCATTCGGGGCACTACTGTGCATGCGCACTCGGACTCACTACTGCGGATGCGCAATCGGGCTCACTACTGTGCATGCGCACTCGGGGTCACTACAGCTCATGCGCACTCGGGCTCACTACTGCTCATGCGCACTCGGGCTCACTACTGCTCATGCGCACTCGGGGTCACTACTGCTCATGCGCACTCGGACTCACTACTGCTCATGCGCATTCGGGGTCACTACTGCGCATGCGCACTCGGACTCACTACTGCGGATGCGCGCTCGGGCTCACTACTGCGCATGCGCACACGGGCTCACTACTGCGCATGCGCGCACGGGCCCACTACTGCGCATGCGCACTCCGGCTCAGACCTGCACATGCGCATTCGAGCTCACTTCTGCGCATGCGCACACGGGCTCACTACTGTGCATGCGCGCTCGGGCTAACTACTGCTCATGCGCACTCGGGGTCACTACAGCTGATGCGCACACGGGCTCACTACTGCGCATGCGCAGTCCGGCTCAGACCTGCACATGCGCATTCGAGCTCACTTCTGCGCATGCGCACACGGGCTCACTACTGCTCATGCGCATTCGGGGTCACTACTGCGCATGCGCACTCGGACTCACTACTGCGGATGCGCGCTCGGGCTCACTACTGCGCATGCGCACACGGGCTCACTACTGCGCATGCGCGCACGGGCCCACTACTGCGCATGCGCACTCCGGCTCAGACCTGCACATGCGCATTCGAGCTCACTTCTGCGCATGCGCACACGGGCTCACTACTGTGCATGCGCACTCGGACTCACTACTGCTCATGCGCACTCGGGGTCACTACTGCTCATGCGCATTCGGGGTCACTACTGCGCATGCGCGCTCGGGCTCACTACTGCGCATGCGCACCCGGGCTCAGTACTGCGCATGCGCGCACGGGCCCACTACTGCGCATGCGCACTCCGGCTCAGACCAGCACATGCGCACACGGACTCACTACTGCGGATGCGCAATCGGGCTCACTACTGTGCATGCGCACTCGGACTCACTACTGCTCATGCGCATTCGGGTCGCTACTGCGCATTCGCTCACGGGCTCACACTGTGCATGCACACTTGGGGTCACTACTGCGCATGCGCAATCCGGCTCAGACCTGCACATGCGCATTCGAGCTCACTTCTGCGCATGCGCACACGGGCTCACTACTGTGCATGCGCGCTCGGGGTCACTACTGCTCATGCGCACTCGGGGTCACTACAGCTGATGCGCACACGGGCTCACTACTGCGCATGCGCAGTCCGGCTCAGACCTGCACATGCGCATTCGAGCTCACTTCTGCGCATGCGCACACGGGCTCACTACTGTGCATGCGCACTCGGGGTCACTACTACTCATGCACACTCGGGCTCACTAATGTGCATGCGCACTCGGGGTCACTACTGCTGATGCGCACTCGGACTCACTACTGCTCATGCGCACTCGGGGTCACTACGGCTCATGCGCACTCGGACTCACTACTGCTCATGCGCATTCGGGGTCACTACTGCGCATGCGCACTCGGACTCACTACTGCTCATGCGCACTCGGGGTCACTACTGGTCATGCGCACTCGAACTCACTACTACTCATGCGCATTCGGGGTCACTACTGCGCATGCGCGCACGGGCCCACTACTGCGCATGCGCACTCCGGCTCAGACCTGCACATGCGCACACGGACTCACTACTGCGGATGCGCAATCGGGCGCACTACTGCGGATGCGCGCTCGGGCTCATTACTGCGCATGCCCACCCGGGCTCACTACTGCGCATGCGCGCACGGGCCCACTACTACGCATGCGCACTCCGGCTCAGACCTGCACATGCGCACACGGACTCACTACTGCGGATGCGCAATCGGGCTCACTACTGCGCATGCGCACACGGACTCACTACTGCGGATGCGCAATCGGGCTCACTACTGTGCATGCGCACTCGGCGTCACTACTGCCCATGCGCACTCGGTGTCACTACTGTGCATGCGCACTCGGACTCACTACTGCTCATGCGCACTCGGGGTCACTACTGCTGATGCGCACTCGGACTCACTACTGCTCATGCGCATTCGGGGTCACTACTGCTCATGCGCACTCGGGGTCACTACTGCTCATGCGCACTCGGACTCACTACTGCTCAAGCGCACTCGGACTCACTACTGCGCATGCGCACTCCCGCCCAGACCTGCACATGCGCACTCCGGCTCACTACTGCTCATGCGCATTCGGACTCACTACTGCGGATGCACAATCGGGCTCACTACTGCGCATGCGCACACGGACTCACTACTGCGCATGCGCACACGGGCTCACTACTGCGCATGCGCGCCCGGGCCCACTACTGCGCATGCGCAGTCCGGCTCAGACCAGCACAAGCGTATTCCAGCTCACTTCTGCGCATATCCACTCGGACCCACTAGTGCTCAAGCGCACTCGGACTCACTACTGCGCATGCGCACTCCCGCCCAGACCTGCACATGCGCACTCCGGCTCACTACTGCTCATGCGCATTCGGACTCACTACTGCGGATGCACAATCGCGCTCACTACTGCGCATCCGCACTCCGGCTCAGACCAGCACATGCGCATTCGAGCTCACTTCTGCGCATGCGCACACGGGCTCACTACTGTGCATGCGCACTCGGGGTCACTACTGCTCATGCGCGCTCGGGCTCACTACTGCGGATGCGCGCTCGGGCTCACTACTGCGCATGCGCACCCGGGCTCACTACTGCTCATGCGCACTCGGGGTCAATACTGCTCATGCGCACTCGGACTCAAAACTGCTCATGCGCATTCGGGGTCACTACTGTGCATGCGCACTCGGACTCACTACTGCGGATGCGCGCTCGGGCTCACTACTGCGCATGCGCACACGGGCTCACTACTGCGCATGCGCGCACGGGCCCACTACTGCCCATGCGCACTCCGGCTCAGACCTGCACAAGCGCATTCGAGCTCACTTCTGCGCATGCGCACACGGGCTCACTACTGTGCATGCGCACTCGGGGTCACTACTGCTGATGCGCACTCGGACTCACTACTGCTTATGCGCACTCGGGGTCACTACTGCTCATGCGCATTCGGGGTCACTACTGCGCATGCGCACTCGGACTCACTACTGCGGATGCGCGCTCGGGCTCACTACTGCGCATGCGCACACGGGCTCACTACTGCGCATGCGCGCACGGGCCCACTACTGCGCATGCGCACTCCGGCTCAGACCTGCACATGCGCATTCGAGCTCACTTCTGCGCATGCGCACACGGGCTCACTACTGTGCATGCGCGCTCGGGCTAACTACTGCTCATGCGCACTCGGGGTCACTACAGCTGATGCGCACACGGGCTCACTACTGCGCATGCGCAGTCCGGCTCAGACCTGCACATGCGCATTCGAGCTCACTTCTGCGCATGCGCACACGGGCTCACTACTGCTCATGCGCATTCGGGGTCACTACTGCGCATGCGCACTCGGACTCACTACTGCGGATGCGCGCTCGGGCTCACTACTGCGCATGCGCACACGGGCTCACTACTGCGCATGCGCGCACGGGCCCACTACTGCGCATGCGCACTCCGGCTCAGACCTGCACATGCGCATTCGAGCTCACTTCTGCGCATGCGCACACGGGCTCACTACTGTGCATGCGCACTCGGACTCACTACTGCTCATGCGCACTCGGGGTCACTACTGCTCATGCGCATTCGGGGTCACTACTGCGCATGCGCGCTCGGGCTCACTACTGCGCATGCGCACCCGGGCTCAGTACTGCGCATGCGCGCACGGGCCCACTACTGCGCATGCGCACTCCGGCTCAGACCAGCACGTGCGCACACGGACTCACTACTGCGGATGCGCAATCGGGCTCACTACTGTGCATGCGCACTCGGACTCACTACTGCTCATGCGCATTCGGGTCGCTACTGCGCATTCGCTCACGGGCTCACACTGTGCATGCACACTTGGGGTCACTACTGCGCATGCGCACTCCGGCTCAGACCTGCACATGCGCATTCGAGCTCACTTCTGCGCATGCGCACACGGGCTCACTACTGTGCATGCGCGCTCGGGGTCACTACTGCTCATGCGCACTCGGGGTCACTACAGCTGATGCGCACACGGGCTCACTACTGCGCATGCGCAGTCCGGCTCAGACCTGCACATGCGCATTCGAGCTCACTTCTGCGCATGCGCACACGGGCTCACTACTGCGGATGCGCAATCGGGCTCACTACTGTGCATGCGCACTCGGCGTCACTACTGCCCATGCGCACTCGGGGTCACTACTGCTGATGCGCACTCGGACTCACTACTGCTCATGCGCACTCGGGGTCACTACTGCTCATGCGCACTCGGACTCACTACTGCTCATGCGCATTCGGGGTCACTACTGCGCATGCGCGCTCGGACTCACTACTGCTCAAGCGCACTCGGACTCACTACTGCGCATGCGCACTCCCGCCCAGACCTGCACATGCGCACTCCGGCTCACTACTGCTCATGCGCATTCGGACTCACTACTGCGGATGCACAATCGCGCTCAATACTGCGCATCCGCACTCCGGCTCAGACCAGCACATGCGCATTCGAGCTCACTTCTGCGCATGCGCACACGGGCTCACTACTGTGCATGCGCACTCGGGGTCACTACTGCTGATGCGCACTCGGACTCACTACTGCTTATGCGCACTCGGGGTCACTACTGCTCATGCGCACTCGGACTCAAAACTGCTCATGCGCATTCGGGCTCACTACTGCGCATGCCCACACGGGCTCACTACTGCGCATGCGCGCACGGGCCCACTACTGCGCATGCGCACTCCGGCTCAGACCTGCACATGCGCATTCGAGCTCACTTCTGCGCATGCGCACACGGGCTCACTACTGTGCATGCGCGCTCGGGGTCACTACTGCTCATGCGCACTCGGACTCACTACTGCTCATGCGCATTCGGGGTCACTACTGCGCATGCGCGCACGGGCCCACTACTGCGGATGCGCGCTCGGGCTCACTACTGCGCATGCGCACACGGGCTCACTACTGCGCATGCGCGCACGGGCTCACTACTGCGCATGCGCACACGGGCTCACTACTGCGCATGCGCGCACGGGCCCACTACTGCTCATGCGCACTCGGACTCACTACTGCTCATGCGCACTGGGGGTCACTACTGCTCATGCGCACTCGGATTCACTACTGCTCATGCGCACTCGGGGTCACTACAGCTGATGCGCACACGGGCTCACTACTGCGCATGCGCAGTCCGGCTCAGACCTGCACATGCGCATTCGAGCTCACTTCTGCGCATGCGCACACGGGCTCACTACTGTGCATGCGCACTCGGGGTCACTACTACTCATGCACACTCGGGCTCACTAATGTGCATGCGCGCTCGGGGACACTACTGCTCATGCGCACTCGGACTCACTACTGCTCATGCGCACTCGGGGTCACTACTGCTCATGCGCACTCGGACTCACTACTGCTCAAGCGCACTCGGACTCACTACTGCGCATGCGCACTCCCGCCCAGACCTGCACATGCGCACTCCGGCTCACTACTGCTCATGCGCATTCGGACTCACTACTGCGGATGCACAATCGGGCTCACTACTGCGCATGCGCACACGGACTCACTACTGCGGATGCGCAATCGGGCTCACTACTGTGCATGCGCACTCGGGGTCACTACTGCTCATGCGCACTCGGGGTCACTACTGCTCATGCGCACTCGGACTCATTACTGCTCATGCGCACTCGGACTCACTACTGCGGATGCGCGCTCGGGCTCACTACTGCGCACACGCACCCGGGCTCCCTACTGCGCATGCGCGCACGGGCCCACTACTGCGCATGCGCACTCCGGCTCAGACCTGCACATGCGCATTCGAGCTCACTTCTGCGCATGCGCACACGGGCTCACTACTGTGCATGCGCGCTCGGGGTCACTACTGCTCATGCGCACTCGGGGTCACTACAGCTGATGCGCACACGGGCTCACTACTGCGCATGCGCAGTCCGGCTCAGACCTGCACATGCGCATTCGAGCTCACTTCTGCGCATGCGCACACGGGCTCACTACTGTGCATGCGCACTCGGGGTCACTACTACTCATGCACACTCGGGCTCACTAATGTGCATGCGCACTCGGGGTCACTACTGCTCATGCGTACTCGGACTCACTACTGCTCATGCGCACTCGGGGTCACTACTGCTCATGCGCACTCGGACTCACTACTGCTCATGCGCACTCGGGGTCACTACTGGTCATGCGCACTCGATCTCACTACTACTCATGCGCATTCGGGGTCACTACTGCGCATGCGCGCACGGGCCCACTACTGCGCATGCGCACTCCGGCTCAGACCTGCACATGCGCACACGGACTCACTACTGCGGATGCGCAATCGGGCTCACTACTGTGCATGCGCACTCGGACTCACTACTGCTCATGCACACTCGGGCTCACTACTGTGCATGCGCACTCGGGGTCACTACTGCTCATGCGCACTCGGACAACCTACTGCTCATGCGCACTCGGGGTCACTACTGCTCATGCGCACTCGGACTCACTGCTGCTCATACGCATTCGGGGTCTCTACTGCTCATGCGCACTCGGACTCACTACTGCTCATGCGCATTCGGGGTCACTACTGCGCATGCGCGCACGGGCCCACTACTGCGGATGCGCGCTCGGGCTCACTACTGCGCATGCGCACACGGGCTCACTACTGCGCATGCGCGCACGGGCCCACTACTGCTCATGCGCACTCGGACTCACTACTGCTCATGCGCACTGGGGGTCACTACTGCTCATGCGCACTCGGATTCACTACTGCTCATGCGCATTCGGGGTCACTACTGCGCATGCGCGCACGGGCCCACTACTGCGGATGCGCGCTCGGGCTCACTACTGCGCATGCGCACACGGGCTCACTACTGCGCATGCGCGCACGGGCTCACTACTGCGCATGCGCACACGGGCTCACTACTGCGCATGCGCGCACGGGCCCACTACTGCGCATGCGCACTCCGGCTCAGACCTGCACATGCGCATTCGAGCTCACTTCTGCGCATGCGCACCCGGGCTCACTACTGCTCATGCGCACTCGGGGTCACTACTGCTCATGCGCACTCGGACTCAAAACTGCTCATGCGCATTCGGGGTCACTACTGTGCATGCGCACTGGGACTCACTACAGCGGATGCGCGCTCGGGCACACTACTGCGCATGCGCATTCGGGGTCACTACTGCGCATGCGCACTCCGGCTCAGACCTGCACATGCGCACACGGACTCACTACTGCGGATGCGCAGTCGGGCTGACTACTGTGCATGAGCACTCGGGGTCACTACTGCTCATGCGCACTCGGACTCACTACTGCTCATGCACACTCGGGCTCACTACTGTGCATGCGCACTCGGGGTCACTATTGCTCATGCGCACTCGGACTCACTACTGCTCATGCGCACTCGGGGTCACTACTGCTCATGCGCACTCGGACTCACTGCTGCTCATGCGCATTCGGGGTCACTACTGCTCATGCGCACTCGGACTCACTACTGCGGATGCACAATCGGGCTCACTACTGCGCATGCGCACACGGACTCACTACTGCGGATGCGCAATCGGGCTCACTACTGTGCATGCGCACTCGGCGTCACTACTGCTCATGCGCACTCGTTGTCACTACTGCTCATGCGCACTCGGACTCACTACTGCTCATGCGCACTCGGGGTCACTACTGCTCATGCGCAATCGGAATCACTACTGCTCATGCGCATTCGGGGTCACTACTGCACATGCGCACACGGACTCACTACTGCGGATGCGCAATCGGGCTCACTACTGTGCATGCGCACTCGGGGTCACAACTGCTCATGGGCACTCGGACTCACTACTGCTCATGCGCACTCGGAGTCACTACTGCTCATGCGCACTCGGACTCATTACTGCTCATGCGCACTCGGACTCACTACTGCGGATGCGCGCTCGGGCTCACTACTGCGCACACGCACCCGGGCTCACTACTGCGCATGCGCACTCGGGGTCAATATTGCTCATGCGCACTCGGACTCAAAACTGCTCATGCGCATTCGGGGTCACTACTGTGCATGCGCACTCGGACTCACTACTGCGGATGCGCGCTCGGGCTCACTACTGCGCATGCGCACACGGGCTCACTACTGCGCATGCGCGCACGGGCCCACTACTGCCCATGCGCACTCCGGCTCAGACCTGCACATGCGCATTCGAGCTCACTTCTGCGCATGCGCACACGGGCTCACTACTGTGCATGCGCACTCGGGGTCACTACTGCTGATGCGCACTCGGACTCACTACTGCTTATGCGCACTCGGGGTCACTACTGCTCATGCGCACTCGGACTCAAAACTGCTCATGCGCATTCGGGGTCACTACTGCGCATGCGCGCTCGGGCTCACTACTGCGCATGCGCACCCGGGCTCAGTACTGCGCATGCGCGCACGGGCCCACTACTGCGCATGCGCACTCCGGCTCAGACCAGCACATGCGCACGCGGACTCACTACTGCGGATGCGCAATCGGGCTCACTACTGTGCATGCGCACTCGGACTCACTACTGCTCATGCGCATTCGGGTCGCTACTGCGCATTCGCTCACGGGCTCACACTGTGCATGCACACTTGGGGTCACTACTGCGCATGCGCACTCCGGCTCAGACCTGCACATGCGCATTCGAGCTCACTTCTGCGCATGCGCACACGGGCTCACTACTGCGCATGCGCCCTCGGACTCACTACTGCTCATGCGCACTCGGGGTCACTACTGGTCATGCGCACTCGAACTCACTACTACTCATGCGCATTCGGGGTCAACTACTGCGCATGCGCGCACGGGCCCACTACTGCCCATGCGCACTCCGGCTCAGACCTGCACATGCGCATTCGAGCTCACTTCTGCGCATGCGCACACGGGCTCACTACTGTGCATGCGCACTCGGGGTCACTACTGCTGATGCGCACTCGGACTCACTACTGCTTATGCGCACTCGGGGTCACTACTGCTCATGCGCACTCGGACTCAAAACTGCTCATGCGCATTCGGGGTCACTACTGCGCATGCGCGCTCGGGCTCACTACTGCGCATGCGCACCCGGGCTCAGTACTGCGCATGCGCGCACGGGCCCACTACTGCGCATGCGCACTCCGGCTCAGACCAGCACATGCGCACGCGGACTCACTACTGCGGATGCGCAATCGGGCTCACTACTGTGCATGCGCACTCGGACTCACTACTGCTCATGCGCATTCGGGTCGCTACTGCGCATTCGCTCACGGGCTCACACTGTGCATGCACACTTGGGGTCACTACTGTGCATGCGCACTCGGACTCACTACTGCGCATGCGCACACGGGCTCACTACTGCGCATGCGCGCACGGGCCCACTACTGCGCATGCGCACTCCGGCTCAGACCTGCACATGCGCATTCGAGCTCACTTCTGCGCATGCGCACACGGGCTCACTACTGTGCATGCGCACTCGGGGTCACTACTACTCATGCACACTCGGGCTCACTAATGTGCATGCGCACTCGGGGTCACTACTGCTCATGCGTACTCGGACTCACTACTGCGGATGCACAATCGGGCTCACTACTGCGGATGCACAATCGGGGTCACTACTGCTCATGCGCACTCGGACTCACTGCTGCTCATGCGCATTCGGGGTCACTACTGCTCATGCGCACTCGGACTCACTACTGCGGATGCACAATCGGGCTCACTACTGCGCATGCGCACACGGACTCACTACTGCGGATGCGCAATCGGGCTCACTACTGTGCATGCGCACTCGGCGTCACTACTGCTCATGCGCACTCGTTGTCACTACTGCTCATGCGCACTCGGACTCACTACTGCTCATGCGCACTCGGGGTCACTACTGCTCATGCGCAATCGGAATCACTACTGCTCATGCGCATTCGGGGTCACTACTGCACATGCGCACACGGACTCACTACTGCGGATGCGCAATCGGGCTCACTACTGTGCATGCGCACTCGGGGTCACAACTGCTCATGGGCACTCGGACTCACTACTGCTCATGCGCACTCGGAGTCACTACTGCTCATGCGCACTCGGACTCATTACTGCTCATGCGCACTCGGACTCACTACTGCGGATGCGCGCTCGGGCTCACTACTGCGCACACGCACCCGGGCTCACTACTGCGCATGCGCACTCGGGGTCAATATTGCTCATGCGCACTCGGACTCAAAACTGCTCATGCGCATTCGGGGTCACTACTGTGCATGCGCACTCGGACTCACTACTGCGGATGCGCGCTCGGGCTCACTACTGCGCATGCGCACACGGGCTCACTACTGCGCATGCGCGCACGGGCCCACTACTGCCCATGCGCACTCCGGCTCAGACCTGCACATGCGCATTCGAGCTCACTTCTGCGCATGCGCACACGGGCTCACTACTGTGCATGCGCACTCGGGGTCACTACTGCTGATGCGCACTCGGACTCACTACTGCTTATGCGCACTCGGGGTCACTACTGCTCATGCGCACTCGGACTCAAAACTGCTCATGCGCATTCGGGGTCACTACTGCGCATGCGCGCTCGGGCTCACTACTGCGCATGCGCACCCGGGCTCAGTACTGCGCATGCGCGCACGGGCCCACTACTGCGCATGCGCACTCCGGCTCAGACCAGCACATGCGCACGCGGACTCACTACTGCGGATGCGCAATCGGGCTCACTACTGTGCATGCGCACTCGGACTCACTACTGCTCATGCGCATTCGGGTCGCTACTGCGCATTCGCTCACGGGCTCACACTGTGCATGCACACTTGGGGTCACTACTGTGCATGCGCACTCGGACTCACTACTGCGCATGCGCACACGGGCTCACTACTGCGCATGCGCGCACGGGCCCACTACTGCGCATGCGCACTCCGGCTCAGACCTGCACATGCGCATTCGAGCTCACTTCTGCGCATGCGCACACGGGCTCACTACTGTGCATGCGCGCTCGGGCTAACTACTGCTCATGCGCACTCGGGGTCACTACAGCTGATGCGCACACGGGCTCACTACTGCGCATGCGCAGTCCGGCTCAGACCTGCACATGCGCATTCGAGCTCACTTCTGCGCATGCGCACACGGGCTCACTACTGTGCATGCGCGCTCGGGCTAACTACTGCTCATGCGCACTCGGGGTCACTACAGCTGATGCGCACACGGGCTCACTACTGCGCATGCGCAGTCCGGCTCAGACCTGCACATGCGCATTCGAGCTCACTTCTGCGCATGCGCACACGGGCTCACTACTGCTTATGCGCACTCGGGGTCACTACTGCCCATGCGCACTCGGACTCAAAACTGCTCATGCGCATTCGGGGCACTACTGTGCATGCGCACTCGGACTCACTACTGCGGATGCGCAATCGGGCTCACTACTGTGCATGCGCACTCGGGGTCACTACAGCTCATGCGCACTCGGGCTCACTACTGCTCATGCGCACTCGGCCTCACTACTGCTCATGCGCACTCGGGGTCACTACTGCTCATGCGCACTCGGACTCACTACTGCTCATGCGCATTCGGGGTCACTACTGCGCATGCGCACTCGGACTCACTACTGCGGATGCGCGCTCGGGCTCACTACTGCGCATGCGCACACGGGCTCACTACTGCGCATGCGCGCACGGGCCCACTACTGCGCATGCGCACTCCGGCTCAGACCTGCACATGCGCATTCGAGCTCACTTCTGCGCATGCGCACACGGGCTCACTACTGTGCATGCGCGCTCGGGCTAACTACTGCTCATGCGCACTCGGGGTCACTACAGCTGATGCGCACACGGGCTCACTACTGCGCATGCGCAGTCCGGCTCAGACCTGCACATGCGCATTCGAGCTCACTTCTGCGCATGCGCACACGGGCTCACTACTGCTCATGCGCATTCGGGGTCACTACTGCGCATGCGCACTCGGACTCACTACTGCGGATGCGCGCTCGGGCTCACTACTGCGCATGCGCACACGGGCTCACTACTGCGCATGCGCGCACGGGCCCACTACTGCGCATGCGCACTCCGGCTCAGACCTGCACATGCGCATTCGAGCTCACTTCTGCGCATGCGCACACGGGCTCACTACTGTGCATGCGCACTCGGACTCACTACTGCTCATGCGCACTCGGGGTCACTACTGCTGATGCGCACTCGGACTCACTACTGCTCATGCGCACTCGGGGTCACTACTGCTCATGCGCACTCGGACTCACTACTGCTCATGCGCATTCGGGGTCACTACTGCGCATGCGCGCTCGGGCTCACTACTGCGCATGCGCACCCGGGCTCAGTACTGCGCATGCGCGCACGGGCCCACTACTGCGCATGCGCACTCCGGCTCAGACCAGCACATGCACACACGGACTCACTACTGCGGATGCGCAATCGGGCTCACTACTGTGCATGCGCACTCGGACTCACTACTGCTCATGCGCATTCGGGTCGCTACTGCGCATTCGCTCACGGGCTCACACTGTGCATGCACACTTGGGGTCACTACTGCGCATGCGCACTCCGGCTCAGACCTGCACATGCGCATTCGAGCTCACTTCTGCGCATGCGCACACGGGCTCACTACTGCGCATGCGCACTCGGACTCACTACTGCTCATGCGCACTCGGGGTCACTACTGGTCATGCGCACTCGAACTCACTACTACTCATGCGCATTCGGGGTCACTACTGCGCATGCGCGCACGGGCCCACTACTGCGGATGCGCGCTCGGGCTCACTACTGCGCATGCGCACACGGGCTCACTACTGCGCATGCGCGCCCGGGCCCACTACTGCGCATGCGCACTCCGGCTCAGACCTGCACATGCGCATTCGAGCTCACTTCTGCGCATGCGCACACGGGCTCACTACTGCGCATGCGCGCACGGGCCCACTACTGCCCATGCGCACTCCGGCTCAGACCTGCACATGCGCATTCGAGCTCACTTCTGCGCATGCGCACACGGGCTCACTACTGTGCATGCGCACTCGGGGTCACTACTGCTGATGCGCACTCGGACTCACTACTGCTTATGCGCACTCGGGGTCACTACTGCTCATGCGCACTCGGACTCAAAACTGCTCATGCGCGTTCGGGGTCACTACTGCGCATGCGCGCTCGGGCTCACTACTGCGCATGCGCACCCGGGCTCAGTACTGCGCATGCGCGCACGGGCCCACTACTGCGCATGCGCACTCCGGCTCAGACCAGCACATGCGCACGCGGATTCACTACTGCGGATGCGCAATCGGGCTCACTACTGTGCATGCGCACTCGGACTCACTACTGCTCATGCGCATTCGGGTCGCTACTGCGCATTCGCTCACGGGCTCACACTGTGCATGCACACTTGGGGTCACTACTGCGCATGCGCACTCCGGCTCAGACCTGCACATGCGCATTCGAGCTCACTTCTGCGCATGCGCACACGGGCTCACTACTGCGCATGCGCCCTCGGACTCACTACTGCTCATGCGCACTCGGGGTCACTACTGGTCATGCGCACTCGAACTCACTACTACTCATGCGCATTCGGGGTCAACTACTGCGCATGCGCGCACGGGCCCACTACTGCCCATGCGCACTCCGGCTCAGACCTGCACATGCGCATTCGAGCTCACTTCTGCGCATGCGCACACGGGCTCACTACTGTGCATGCGCACTCGGGGTCACTACTGCTGATGCGCACTCGGACTCACTACTGCTTATGCGCACTCGGGGTCACTACTGCTCATGCGCACTCGGACTCAAAACTGCTCATGCGCATTCGGGGTCACTACTGCGCATGCGCGCTCGGGCTCACTACTGCGCATGCGCACCCGGGCTCAGTACTGCGCATGCGCGCACGGGCCCACTACTGCGCATGCGCACTCCGGCTCAGACCAGCACATGCGCACGCGGACTCACTACTGCGGATGCGCAATCGGGCTCACTACTGTGCATGCGCACTCGGACTCACTACTGCTCATGCGCATTCGGGTCGCTACTGCGCATTCGCTCACGGGCTCACACTGTGCATGCACACTTGGGGTCACTACTGTGCATGCGCACTCGGACTCACTACTGCGGATGCGCGGTCGGGCTCACTACTGCGCATGCGCACACGGGCTCACTACTGCGCATGCGCGCACGGGCCCACTACTGCCCATGCGCACTCCGGCTCAGACCTGCACATGCGCATTCGAGCTCACTACTGCTCATGCGCATTCGGGGTCACTACTGCGCATGCGCGCTCGGGCTCACTACTGCGCATGCGCACTCGGGCTCACTACTGCGCATGCGCACCCCGGTCAGGCCTGTGCATGCACACTCGGGCTCACTGCTGCGCATGCGCACTCCGGTTCACTACTGCTCATGCGCACTCGGACTCACTACTGCTCATGCGCACTCGGTGTCACTACTGGTCATGCGCACTCGAACTCACTACTACTCATGCGCATTCGGGGTCACTATAGCGCATGCGCGCACGGGCCCACTACTGCGCATGCGCACTCCGGCTCAGACCTGCACATGCGCACACGGACTCACTACTGCGGAAGCGCAATCGGGCTCACTATTGCGGATGCGCGCTCGGGCTCATTACTGCGCATGCCCACCCGGGCTCACTACTGCGCATGCGCGCACGGGCCCACTACTACGCATGCGCACTCCGGCTCAGACCTGCACATGCGCACACGGACTCACTACTGCGGATGCGCAATCGGGCTCACTACTGTGCATGCGCACTCGGCGTCACTACTGCTCATGCGCACTCGGGGTCACTACTGCTCATGCGCATTCGGGGTCACTACTGCGCATGCGCACTCCGGCTCAGACCTGCACATGCGCACACGGACTCACTACTGCGGATGCGCAGTCCGGCTCAGACCTGCACATGCGTATTCGAGTTCACTTCTGCGCATGTGCACTCGGACTCACTACTGCTCAAGCGCACTCGGACTCACTACTGCGCATGCGCACTCCCGCCCAGACCTGCACATGCGCACTCCGGCTCACTACTGCTCATGCGCATTCGGACTCACTACTGCGGATGCACAATCGGGCTCACTACTGCGCATCCGCACTCCGGCTCAGACCAGCACATGCGCATTCGAGCTCACTTCTGCGCATGCGCACACGGGCTCACTACTGTGCATGCGCACTCGGGGTCACTACTGCTCATGCGCATTCGGGGTCACTACTGCGCATGCGCACTCGGGCTCACTACTGTGCATGCGCACTCGGGGTCACTACTGCTCATGCGCACTCGGACTCACTACTGCTCATGCGCACTCGGGGTCACTACTGCTCATGCGCACTCGGACTCACTGCTGCTCATGCGCATTCGGGGTCACTACTGCTCATGCGCACTCGGACTCACTACTGCGGATGCACAATCGGGCTCACTACTGCGCATGCGCACACGGACTCACTACTGCGGATGCGCGCTCGGGCTCACTACTGCGCATGCGCACACGGGCCCACTACTGCTCATGCGCATTCGGGGTCACTACTGCCCATGCGCACTCGGACTCACTACTGCGGATGCACAATCGGGCTCACTACTGCGCATGCGCACTCCGGCTCAGACCTGCCCATGCGCACACGGACTCACTACTGCGGATGCGCAATCGGGCTCACTACTGTGCATGCGCACTCGGGGTCACTACTGCTCATGGGCACTCGGACTCACTACTGCTCATGCGCACTCGGAGTCACTACTGCTCAAGCGCACTCGGACTCATTACTGCTCATGCGCACTCGGACTCACTACTGCGGATGCGCGCTCGGGCTCACTACTGCGCACACGCACCCGGGCTCACTACTGCGCATGCGCGCCCGGGCCCACTACTGCGCATGCGCAGTCCGGCTCAGACCAGCACAAGCGTATTCCAGCTCACTTCTGCGCATATCCACTCGGACTCACTAGTGCTCAAGCGCACTCGGACTCACTACTGCGCATGCGCACTCCCGCCCAGACCTGCACATGCGCACTCCGGCTCACTACTGCTCATGCGCATTCGGACTCACTACTGCGGATGCACAATCGCGCTCACTACTGCGCATCCGCACTCCGGCTCAGACCAGCACATGCGCATTCGAGCTCACTTCTGCGCATGCGCACACGGGCTCACTACTGTGCATGCGCACTCGGGGTCACTACTGCTCATGCGCGCTCGGGCTCACTACTGCGGATGCGCGCTCGGGCTCACTACTGCGCATGCGCACCCGGGCTCACTACTGCTCATGCGCACTCGGGGTCAATACTGCTCATGCGCACTCGGACTCAAAACTGCTCATGCGCATTCGGGGTCACTACTGTGCATGCGCACTCGGACTCACTACTGCGGATGCGCGCTCGGGCTCACTGCTGCGCATGCGCACACGGGCTCACTACTGCGCATGCGCGCACGGGCCCACTACTGCCCATGCGCACTCCGGCTCAGACCTGCACAAGCGCATTCGAGCTCACTTCTGCGCATGCGCACACGGGCTCACTACTGTGCATGCGCACTCGGGGTCACTACTGCTGATGCGCACTCGGACTCACTACTGCTTATGCGCACTCGGGGTCACTACTGCTCATGCGCACTCGGACTCAAAACTGCTCATGCGCATTCGGGGTCACTACTGTGCATGCGCACTCGGAGTCACTACTGCGGATGCGCAATCGGGCTCACTACTGTGCATGCGCACTCGGGGTCACTACAGCTCATGCGCACTCGGGCTCACTACTGCTCATGCGCACTCGGGGTCACTACTGCTCATGCGCACTCGGACTCACTACTGCTCATGCGCATTCGGGGTCACTACTGCGCATGCGCACTCGGACTCACTACTGCGGATGTGCGCTCGGGCTCACTACTGCGCATGCGCACACGGGCTCACTACTGCGCATGCGCGCACGGGCCCACTACTGCGCATGCGCACTCCGGCTCAGACCTGCACATGCGCATTCGAGCTCACTTCTGCGCATGCGCACACGGGCTCACTACTGTGCATGCGCGCTCGGGCTAACTACTGCTCATGCGCACTCGGGGTCACTACAGCTGATGCGCACACGGGCTCACTACTGCGCATGCGCAGTCCGGCTCAGACCTGCACATGCGCATTCGACCTCACTTCTGCGCATGCGCACACGGGCTCACTACTGCTTATGCGCACTCGGGGTCACTACTGCCCATGCGCACTCGGACTCAAAACTGCTCATGCGCATTCGGGGCACTACTGTGCATGCGCACTCGGACTCACTACTGCGGATGCGCAATCGGGCTCACTACTGTGCATGCGCACTCGGGGTCACTACAGCTCATGCGCACTCGGACTCACTACTGCGGATGCGCGCTCGGGCTCACTACTGCGCATGCGCACACGGGCTCACTACTGCGCATGCGCGCACGGGCCCACTACTGCCCATGCGCACTCCGGCTCAGACCTGCACAAGCGCATTCGAGCTCACTTCTGCGCATGCGCACACGGGCTCACTACTGTGCATGCGCACTCGGGGTCACTACTGCTGATGCGCACTCGGACTCACTACTGCTTATGCGCACTCGGGGTCACTACTGCTCATGCGCACTCGGACTCAAAACTGCTCATGCGCATTCGGGGTCACTACTGTGCATGCGCACTCGGAGTCACTACTGCGGATGCGCAATCGGGCTCACTACTGTGCATGCGCACTCGGGGTCACTACAGCTCATGCGCACTCGGGCTCACTACTGCTCATGCGCACTCGGGGTCACTACTGCTCATGCGCACTCGGACTCACTACTGCTCATGCGCATTCGGGGTCACTACTGCGCATGCGCACTCGGACTCACTACTGCGGATGCGCGCTCGGGCTCACTACTGCGCATGCGCACACGGGCTCACTACTGCGCATGCGCGCACGGGCCCACTACTGCGCATGCGCACTCCGGCTCAGACCTGCACATGCGCATTCGAGCTCACTTCTGCGCATGCGCACACGGGCTCACTACTGTGCATGCGCGCTCGGGCTAACTACTGCTCATGCGCACTCGGGGTCACTACAGCTGATGCGCACACGGGCTCACTACTGCGCATGCGCAGTCCGGCTCAGACCTGCACATGCGCATTCGACCTCACTTCTGCGCATGCGCACACGGGCTCACTACTGCTTATGCGCACTCGGGGTCACTACTGCCCATGCGCACTCGGACTCAAAACTGCTCATGCGCATTCGGGGCACTACTGTGCATGCGCACTCGGACTCACTACTGCGGATGCGCAATCGGGCTCACTACTGTGCATGCGCACTCGGGGTCACTACAGCTCATGCGCACTCGGACTCACTACTGCGGATGCGCGCTCGGGCTCACTACTGCGCATGCGCACACGGGCTCACTACTGCGCATGCGCGCACGGGCCCACTACTGCCCATGCGCACTCCGGCTCAGACCTGCACAAGCGCATTCGAGCTCACTTCTGCGCATGCGCACACGGGCTCACTACTGTGCATGCGCACTCGGGGTCACTACTGCTGATGCGCACTCGGACTCACTACTGCTTATGCGCACTCGGGGTCACTACTGCTCATGCGCACTCGGACTCAAAACTGCTCATGCGCATTCGGGGTCACTACTGTGCATGCGCACTCGGAGTCACTACTGCGGATGCGCAATCGGGCTCACTACTGTGCATGCGCACTCGGGGTCACTACAGCTCATGCGCACTCGGGCTCACTACTGCTCATGCGCACTCGGGGTCACTACTGCTCATGCGCACTCGGACTCACTACTGCTCATGCGCATTCGGGGTCACTACTGCGCATGCGCACTCGGACTCACTACTGCGGATGCGCGCTCGGGCTCACTACTGCGCATGCGCACACGGGCTCACTACTGCGCATGCGCGCACGGGCCCACTACTGCGCATGCGCACTCCGGCTCAGACCTGCACATGCGCATTCGAGCTCACTTCTGCGCATGCGCACACGGGCTCACTACTGTGCATGCGCGCTCGGGCTAACTACTGCTCATGCGCACTCGGGGTCACTACAGCTGATGCGCACACGGGCTCACTACTGCGCATGCGCAGTCCGGCTCAGACCTGCACATGCGCATTCGAGCTCACTTCTGCGCATGCGCACACGGGCTCACTACTGTGCATGCGCGCTCGGGCTAACTACTGCTCATGCGCACTCGGGGTCACTACAGCTGATGCGCACACGGGCTCACTACTGCGCATGCGCAGTCCGGCTCAGACCTGCACATGCGCATTCGACCTCACTTCTGCGCATGCGCACACGGGCTCACTACTGCTTATGCGCACTCGGGGTCACTACTGCCCATGCGCACTCGGACTCAAAACTGCTCATGCGCATTCGGGGCACTACTGTGCATGCGCACTCGGACTCACTACTGCGGATGCGCAATCGGGCTCACTACTGTGCATGCGCACTCGGGGTCACTACAGCTCATGCGCACTCGGGCTCACTACTGCTCATGCGCACTCGGCCTCACTACTGCTCATGCGCACTCGGGGTCACTACTGCTCATGCGCACTCGGACTCACTACTGCTCATGCGCATTCGGGGTCACTACTGCGCATGCGCACTCGGACTCACTACTGCGGATGCGCGCTCGGGCTCACTACTGCGCATGCGCACACGGGCTCACTACTGCGCATGCGCGCACGGGCCCACTACTGCGCATGCGCACTCCGGCTCAGACCTGCACATGCGCATTCGAGCTCACTTCTGCGCATGCGCACACGGGCTCACTACTGTGCATGCGCGCTCGGGCTAACTACTGCTCATGCGCACTCGGGGTCACTACAGCTGATCCGCACACGGGCTCACTACTGCGCATGCGCAGTCCGGCTCAGACCTGCACATGCGCATTCGAGCTCACTTCTGCGCATGCGCACACGGGCTCACTACTGCTCATGCGCATTCGGGGTCACTACTGCGCATGCGCACTCGGACTCACTACTGCGGATGCGCGCTCGGGCTCACTACTGCGCATGCGCACACGGGCTCACTACTGCGCATGCGCGCACGGGCCCACTACTGCGCATGCGCACTCCGGCTCAGACCTGCACATGCGCATTCGAGCTCACTTCTGCGCATGCGCACACGGGCTAACTACTGTGCATGCGCACTCGGACTCACTACTGCTCATGCGCACTCGGGGTCACTACTGCTGATGCGCACTCGGACTCACTACTGCTCATGCGCACTCGGGGTCACTACTGCTCATGCGCACTCGGACTCACTACTGCTCATGCGCATTCGGGGTCACTACTGCGCTTGCGCGCTCGGGCTCACTACTGCGCATGCGCACCCGGGCTCAGTACTGCGCATGCGCGCACGGGCCCACTACTGCGCATGCGCACTCCGGCTCAGACCAGCACATGCGCACACGGACTCACTACTGCGGATGCGCAATCGGGCTCACTACTGTGCATGCGCACTCGGACTCACTACTGCTCATGCGCATTCGGGTCGCTACTGCGCATTCGCTCACGGGCTCACACTGTGCATGCACACTTGGGGTCACTACTGCGCATGCGCACTCCGGCTCAGACCTGCACATGCGCATTCGAGCTCACTTCTGCGCATGCGCATACGGGCTCACTACTGCGCATGCGCACTCGGACTCACTACTGCTCATGCGCACTCGGGGTCACTACTGGTCATGCGCACTCGAACTCACTACTACTCATGCGCATTCGGGGTCACTACTGCGCATGCGCGCTCGGACTCACTACTGCTCAAGCGCACTCGGACTCACTACTGCGCATGCGCACTCCCGCCCAGACCTGCACATGCGCACTGTGGCTCACTACTGCTCATGCGCATTCGGACTCACTACTGCGGATGCACAATCGCGCTCAATACTGCGCATCCGCACTCCGGCTCAGACCAGCACATGCGCATTCGAGCTCACTTCTGCGCATGCGCACACGGGCTCACTACTGTGCATGCGCACTCGGGGTCACTACTGCTGATGCGCACTCGGACTCACTACTGCTTATGCGCACTCGGGGTCACTACTGCTCATGCGCACTCGGACTCAAAACTGCTCATGCGCATTCGGGCTCACTACTGCGCATGCGCACACGGGCTCACTACTGCGCATGCGCGCACGGGCCCACTACTGCGCATGCGCACTCCGGCTCAGACCTGCACATGCGCATTCGAGCTCACTTCTGCGCATGCGCACACGGGCTCACTACTGTGCATGCGCGCTCGGGGTCACTACTGCTCATGCGCACTCGGGGTCACTACAGCTGATGCGCACACGGGCTCACTACTGCGCATGCGCAGTCCGGCTCAGACCTGCACATGCGCATTCGAGCTCACTTCTGCGCATGCGCACACGGGCTCACTACTGTGCATGCGCACTCGGGGTCACTACTACTCATGCACACTCGGGCTCACTAATGTGCATGCGCGCTCGGGGTCACTACTGCTCATGCGCACTCGGACTCACTACTGCTCATGCGCACTCGGGGTCACTACTGCTCATGCGCACTCGGACTCACTACTGCTCAAGCGCACTCGGACTCACTACTGCGCATGCGCACTCCCGCCCAGACCTGCACATGCGCACTCCGGCTCACTACTGCTCATGCGCATTCGGACTCACTACTGCGGATGCACAATCGGGCTCACTACTGCGCATGCGCACACGGACTCACTACTGCGCATGCGCACACGGGCTCACTACTGCGCATGCGCGCACGGGCCCACTACTGCGCATGCGCACTCCGGCTCAGACCAGCACATGCGCATTCGAGCTCACTTCTGCGCATGCGCACACGGGCTCACTAGTGTGCATGCGCACTCGGGGTCACTACTGCTGATGCGCACTCGGACTCACTACTGCTTATGCGCACTCGGGGTCACTACTGCTCATGCGCACTCGGACTCAAAACTGCTCATGCGCATTCGGGCTCACTACTGCGCATGCGCACACGGGCTCACTACTGCGCATGCGCGCACGGGCCCACTACTGCGCATGCGCACTCCGGCTCAGACCTGCACATGTGCATTCGAGCTCACTTCTGCGCATGCGCACACGGGCTCACTACTGTGCATGCGCGCTCGGGCTAACTACTGCTCATGCGCACTCGGGGTCACTACAGCTGATGCGCACACGGGCTCACTACTGCGCATGCGCAGTCCGGCTCAGACCTGCACATGCGCATTCGAGCTCACTTCTGCGCATGCGCACACGGGCTCACTACTGTGCATGCGCGCTCGGGCTAACTACTGCTCATGCGCACTCGGGGTCACTACAGCTGATGCGCACACGGGCTCACTACTGCGCATGCGCAGTCCGGCTCAGACCTGCACATGCGCATTCGAGCTCACTTCTGCGCATGCGCACACGGGCTCACTACTGTGCATGCGCACTCGGGGTCACTACTACTCATGCACACTCGGGCTCACTAATGTGCATGCGCACTCGGGGTCACTACTGCTCATGCGCACTCGGACTCACTACTGCTCACGCGCACTCGGGGTCACTACTGCTCATGCGCACTCGGACTCACTACTGCTCATGCGCATTCGGGGTCACTACTGCGCATGCGCACTCGGACTCACTACTGCGGATGCGCGCTCGGGCTCACTACTGCGCATGCGCACACGGGCTCACTACTGCGCATGCGCCCACGGGCCCACTACTGCGCATGCGCACTCCGGCTCAGACCTGCACATGCGCATTCGAGCTCACTTCTGCGCATGCGCACACGGGCTCACTACTGTGCATGCGCGCTCGGGCTAACTACTGCTCATGCGCACTCGGGGTCACTACAGCTGATGCGCACACGGGCTCACTACTGCGCATGCGCAGTCCGGCTCAGACCTGCACATGCGCATTCGAGCTCACTTCTGCGCATGCGCACACGGGCTCACTACTGCTTATGCGCACTCGGGGTCACTACTGCCCATGCGCACTCGGACTCAAAACTGCTCATGCGCATTCGGGGCACTACTGTGCATGCGCACTCGGACTCACTACTGCGGATGCGCAATCGGGCTCACTACTGTGCATGCGCACTCGGGGTCACTACAGCTCATGCGCACTCGGGCTCACTACTGCTCATGCGCACTCGGGCTCACTACTGCTCATGCGCACTCGGGGTCACTACTGCTCATGCGCACTCGGACTCACTACTGCTCATGCGCATTCGGGGTCACTACTGCGCATGCGCACTCGGACTCACTACTGCGGATGCGCGCTCGGGCTCACTACTGCGCATGCGCACACGGGCTCACTACTGCGCATGCGCGCACGGGCCCACTACTGCGCATGCGCACTCCGGCTCAGACCTGCACATGCGCATTCGAGCTCACTTCTGCGCATGCGCACACGGGCTCACTACTGTGCATGCGCGCTCGGGCTAACTACTGCTCATGCGCACTCGGGGTCACTACAGCTGATGCGCACACGGTCTCACTACTGCGCATGCGCAGTCCGGCTCAGACCTGCACATGCGCATTCGAGCTCACTTCTGCGCATGCGCACACGGGCTCACTACTGCTCATGCGCATTCGGGGTCACTACTGCGCATGCGCACTCGGACTCACTACTGCGGATGCGCGCTCGGGCTCACTACTGCGCATGCGCACACGGGCTCACTACTGCGCATGCGCGCACGGGCCCACTACTGCGCATGCGCACTCCGGCTCAGACCTGCACATGCGCATTCGAGCTCACTTCTGCGCATGCGCACACGGGCTTACTACTGTGCATGCGCACTCGGACTCACTACTGCTCATGCGCACTCGGGGTCACTACTGCTGATGCGCACTCGGACTCACTACTGCTCATGCGCACTCGGGGTCACTACTGCTCATGCGCACTCGGACTCACTACTGCTCATGCGCATTCGGGGTCACTACTGCGCATGCGCGCTCGGGCTCACTACTGCGCATGCGCACCCGGGCTCAGTACTGCGCATGCGCGCACGGGCCCACTACTGCGCATGCGCACTCCGGCTCAGACCAGCACATGCGCACACGGACTCACTACTGCGGATGCGCAATCGGGCTCACTACTGTGCATGCGCACTCGGACTCACTACTGCTCATGCGCATTCGGGTCGCTACTGCGCATTCGCTCACGGGCTCACACTGTGCATGCACACTTGGGGTCACTACTGCGCATGCGCACTCCGGCTCAGACCTGCACATGCGCATTCGAGCTCACTTCTGCGCATGCGCACACGGGCTCACTACTGCGCATGCGCACTCGGACTCACTACTGCTCATGCGCACTCGGGGTCACTACTGGTCATGCGCACTCGAACTCACTACTACTCATGCGCATTCGGGGTCACTACTGCGCATGCGCGCACGGGCCCACTACTGCGGATGCGCGCTCGGGCTCACTACTGCGCATGCGCACACGGGCTCACTACTGCGCATGCGCGCACGGGCCCACTACTGCGCATGCGCACTCCGGCTCAGACCTGCACATGCACATTCGAGCTCACTTCTGCGCATGCGCACACGGGCTCACTACTGTGCATGCGCGCTCGGGGTCACTACTGCTCATGCGCACTCGGGGTCACTACAGCTGATGCGCACACGGGCTCACTACTGCGCATGCGCACACGGGCTCACTACTGTGCATGCGCACTCGGGGTCACTACTACTCATGCACACTCGGGCTCACTAATGTGCATGCGCACTCGGGGTCACTACTGCTGATGCGCACTCGGACTCACTACTGCTCATGCGCACTCGGGGTCACTACGGCTCATGCGCACTCGGACTCACTACTGCTCATGCGCATTCGGGGTCACTACTGCGCATGCGCACTCGGACTCACTACTGCTCATGCGCACTCGGGGTCACTACTGGTCATGCGCACTCGAACTCACTACTACTCATGCGCATTCGGGGTCACTACTGCGCATGCGCGCACGGGCCCACTACTGCGCATGCGCACTCCGGCTCAGACCTGCACATGCGCACACGGACTCACTACTGCGGATGCGCAATCGGGCGCACTACTGCGGATGCGCGCTCGGGCTCATTACTGCGCATGCCCACCCGGGCTCACTACTGCGCATGCGCGCACGGGCCCACTACTACGCATGCGCACTCCGGCTCAGACCTGCACATGCGCACACGGACTCACTACTGCGGATGCGCAATCGGGCTCACTACTGCGCATGCGCACACGGACTCACTACTGCGGATGCGCAATCGGGCTCACTTCTGTGCATGCGCACTCGGCGTCACTACTGCCCATGCGCACTCGGTGTCACTACTGTGCATGCGCACTCGGACTCACTACTGCTCATGCGCACTCGGGGTCACTACTGCTGATGCGCACTCGGACTCACTACTGCTCATGCGCACTCGGGGTCACTACTGCTCATGCGCACTCGGACTCACTGCTGCTCATACGCATTCGGGGTCACTACTGCTCATGCGCACTCGGACTCACTACTGCGGATGCACAATCGGGCTCACTACTGCGCATGCGCACTCGGCGTCACTACTGCTCATGCGCACTCGGTGTCACTACTGTGCATGCGCACTCGGACTCACTACTGCTCATGCGCACTCGGGGTCACTACTGCTGATGCGCACTCGGACTCACTACTGCTCATGCGCACTCGGGGTCACTACTGCTCATGCGCACTCGGACTCACTACTGCTCATGCGCATTCGGGGTCACTACTGCGCATGCGCGCTCGGACTCACTACTGCTCAAGCGCACTCGGACTCACTACTGCGCATGCGCACTCCCGCCCAGACCTGCACATGCGCACTCCGGCTCACTACTGCTCATGCGCATTCGGACTCACTACTGCGGATGCACAGTCGCGCTCAATACTGCGCATCCGCACTCCGGCTCAGACCAGCACATGCGCATTCGAGCTCACTTCTGCGCATGCGCACACGGGCTCACTACTGTGCATGCGCACTCGAGGTCACTACTGCTGATGCGCACTCGGACTCACTACTGCTTATGCGCACTCGGGGTCACTACTGCTCATGCGCACTCGGACTCAAAACTGCTCATGCGCATTCGGGCTCACTACTGCGCATGCGCACACGGGCTCACTACTGCGCATGCGCGCACGGGCCCACTACTGCGTATGCGCACTCCGGCTCAGACCTGCACATGCGCATTCGAGCTCACTTCTGCGCATGCGCACACGGGCTCACTACTGTGCATGCGCGCTCGGGGTCACTACTGCTCATGCGCACTCGGGGTCACTACAGCTGATGCGCACACGGGCTCACTACTGCGCATGCGCAGTCCGGCTCAGACCTGCACATGCGCATTCGAGCTCACTTCTGCGCATGCGCACACGGGCTCACTACTGTGCATGCGCACTCGGGGTCACTACTACTCATGCACACTCGGGCTCACTAATGTGCATGCGCGCTCGGGGTCACTACTGCTCATGCGCACTCGGACTCACTACTGCTCATGCGCACTCGGTGTCACTACTGCTCATGCGCACTCGGACTCACTACTGCTCAAGCGCACTCGGACTCACTACTGCGCATGCGCACTCCCGCCCAGACCTGCACATGCGCACTCCGGCTCACTACTGCTCATGCGCATTCGGACTCACTACTGCGGATGCACAATCGGGCTCACTACTGCGCATGCGCACACGGACTCACTACTGCGCATGCGCACACGGGCTCACTACTGCGCATGCGCGCACGGGCCCACTACTGCGCATGCGCACTGCGGCTCAGACCAGCACATGCGCATTCGAGCTCACTTCTGCGCATGCGCACACGGGCTCACTAGTGTGCATGCGCACTCGGGGTCACTACTGCTGATGCGCACTCGGACTCACTACTGCTTATGCGCACTCGGGGTCACTACTGCTCATGCGCACTCGGACTCAAAACTGCTCATGCGCATTCGGGCTCACTACTGCGCATGCGCACACGGGCTCACTACTGCGCATGCGCGCACGGGCCCACTACTGCGCATGCGCACTCCGGCTCAGACCTGCACATGTGCATTCGAGCTCACTTCTGCGCATGCGCACACGGGCTCACTACTGTGCATGCGCGCTCGGGCTAACTACTGCTCATGCGCACTCGGGGTCACTACAGCTGATGCGCACACGGGCTCACTACTGCGCATGCGCAGTCCGGCTCAGACCTGCACATGCGCATTCGAGCTCACTTCTGCGCATGCGCACACGGGCTCACTACTGTGCATGCGCACTCGGGGTCACTACTACTCATGCACACTCGGGCTCACTAATGTGCATGCGCACTCGGGGTCACTACTGCTCATGCGCACTCGGACTCACTACTGCTCATGCGCACTCGGGGTCACTACTGCTCATGCGCACTCGGACTCACTACTGCTCATGCGCATTCGGGGTCACTACTGCGCATGCGCACTCTGACTCACTACTGCGGATGCGCGCTCGGGCTCACTACTGCGCATGCGCACACGGGCTCACTACTGCGCATGCGCGCACGGGCCCACTACTGCGCATGCGCACTCCGGCTCAGACCTGCACATGCGCATTCGAGCTCACTTCTGCGCATGCGCACACGGGCTCACTACTGTGCATGCGCACTCGGACTCACTACTGCTCATGCGCACTCGGGGTCACTACTGCTGATGCGCACTCGGACTCACTTCTGCTCATGCGCACTCGGGGTCACTACTGCTCATGCGCACTCGGACTCACAACTGCTCATGCGCATTCGGGGTCACTACTGCGCATGCGCGCTCGGGCTCACTACTGCGCATGCGCACCCGGGCTCAGTACTGCGCATGCGCGCACGGGCCCGCTACTGCGCATGCGCACTCCGGCTCAGACCAGCACATGCGCACACGGACTCACTACTGCGGATGCGCAATCGGGCTCACTACTGTGCATGCGCACTCGGACTCACTACTGCTCATGCGCATTCGGGTCGCTACTGCGCATTCGCTCACGGGCTCACACTGTGCATGCACACTTGGGGTCACTACTGCGCATGCGCACTCCGGCTCAGACCTGCACGTACGCATTCGAGCTCACTTCTGCGCATGCGCACACGGGCCCACTACTGCGCATGCGCATTCGGACTCACTACTGCTCATGCGCACTCGGGGTCACTACTGGTCATGCGCACTCGAACTCACTACTACTCATGCGCATTCGGGGTCACTACTGCGCATGCGCGCACGGGCCCACTACTGCGGATGCGCGCTCGGGCTCACTACTGCGCATGCGCACACGGGCTCACTACTGCGCATGCGCGCACGGGCCCACTACTGCGCATGCGCACTCCGGCTCAGACCTGCACATGCGCACACGGACTCACTACTGCGGATGCGCAATCGGGCGCACTACTGCGGATGCGCGCTCGGGCTCATTACTGCGCATGCCCACCCGGGCTCACTACTGCGCATGCGCGCACGGGCCCACTACTACGCATGCGCACTCCGGCTCAGACCTGCACATGCGCACACGGACTCACTACTGCGGATGCGCAATCGGGCTCACTACTGCGCATGCGCACACGGACTCACTACTGCGGATGCGCAATCGGGCTCACTACTGTGCATGCGCACTCGGCGTCACTACTGCCCATGCGCACTCGGTGTCACTACTGTGCATGCGCACTCGGACTCACTACTGCTCATGCGCACTCGGGGTCACTACTGCTGATGCGCACTCGGACTCACTACTGCTCATGCGCACTCGGGGTCACTACTGCTCATGCGCACTCGGACTCACTGCTGCTCATACGCATTCGGGGTCACTACTGCTCATGCGCACTCGGACTCACTACTGCGGATGCACAGTCGGGCTCACTAATGCGCATGCGCACACGGACTCACTACTGCGGATGCGCAATCGGGCTCACTACTGTGCATGCGCACTCGGCGTCACTACTGCTCATGCGCACTCGGTGTCACTACTGTGCATGCGCACTCGGACTCACTACTGCTCATGCGCACTCGGGGTCACTACTGCTGATGCGCACTCGGACTCACTACTGCTCATGCGCACTCGGGGTCACTACTGCTCATGCGCACTCGGACTCACTACTGCTCATGCGCATTCGGGGTCACTACTGCGCATGCGCGCTCGGACTCACTACTGCTCAAGCGCACTCGGACTCACTACTGCGCATGCGCACTCCCGCCCAGACCTGCACATGCGCACTCCGGCTCACTACTGCTCATGCGCATTCGGACTCACTACTGCGGATGCACAATCGCGCTCAATACTGCGCATCCGCACTCCGGCTCAGACCAGCACATGCGCATTCGAGCTCACTTCTGCGCATGCGCACACGGGCTCACTACTGTGCATGCGCACTCGGGGTCACTACTGCTGATGCGCACTCGGACTCACTACTGCTTATGCGCACTCGGGGTCACTACTGCTCATGCGCACTCGGACTCAAAACTGCTCATGCGCATTCGGGCTCACTACTGCGCATGCGCACACGGGCTCACTACTGCGCATGCGTGCACGGGCCCACTACTGCTCATGCGCACTCCGGCTCAGACCTGCACATGCGCATTCGAGCTCACTTCTGCGCATGCGCACACGGGCTCACTACTGTGCATGCGCGCTCGGGGTCACTACTGCTCATGCGCACTCGGGGTCACTACAGCTGATGCGCACACGGGCTCACTACTGCGCATGCGCAGTCCGGCTCAGACCTGCACATGCGCATTCGAGCTCACTTCTGCGCATGCGCACACGGGCTCACTACTGTGCATGCGCACTCGGGGTCACTACTACTCATGCACACTCGGGCTCACTAATGTGCATGCGCGCTCGGGGTCACTACTGCTCATGCGCACTCGGACTCACTACTGCTCATGCGCACTCGGGGTCACTACTGCTCATGCGCACTCGGACTCACTACTGCTCAAGCGCACTCGGACTCACTACTGCGCATGCGCACTCCCGCCCAGACCTGCACATGCGCACTCCGGCTCACTACTGCTCATGCGCATTCGGACTCACTACTGCGGATGCACAATCGGGCTCACTACTGCGCATGCGCACACGGACTCACTACTGCGCATGCGCACACGGGCTCACTACTGCGCATGCGCGCACGGGCCCACTACTGCGCATGCGCACTGCGGCTCAGAGCAGCACATGCGCATTCGAGCTCACTTCTGCGCATGCGCACACGGGCTCACTAGTGTGCATGCGCACTCGGGGTCACTACTGCTGATGCGCACTCGGACTCACTACTGCTTATGCGCACTCGGGGTCACTACTGCTCATGCGCACTCGGACTCAAAACTGCTCATGCGCATTCGGGCTCACTACTGCGCATGCGCACACGGGCTCACTACTGCGCATGCGCGCACGGGCCCACTACTGCGCATGCGCACTCCGGCTCAGACCTGCACATGCGCACACGGACTCACTACTGCGGATGCGCAATCGGGCTCACTACTGTGCATGCGCACTCGGCGTCACTACTGCCCATGCGCACTCGGTGTCACTACTGTGCATGCGCACTCGGACTCACTACTGCTCATGCGCACTCGGGGTCACTACTGCTGATGCGCACTCGGACTCACTACTGCTCATGCGCACTCGGGGTCACTACTGCTCATGCGCACTCGGACTCACTGCTGCTCATACGCATTCGGGGTCACTACTGCTCATGCGCACTCGGACTCACTACTGCGGATGCACAGTCGGGCTCACTAATGCGCATGCGCACACGGACTCACTACTGCGGATGCGCAATCGGGCTCACTACTGTGCATGCGCACTCGGCGTCACTACTGCTCATGCGCACTCGGTGTCACTACTGTGCATGCGCACTCGGACTCACTACTGCTCATGCGCACTCGGGGTCACTTCTGCTGATGCGCACTCGGACTCACTACTGCTCATGCGCACTCGGGGTCACTACTGCTCATGCGCACTCGGACTCACTACTGCTCATGCGCATTCGGGGTCACTACTGCGCATGCGCGCTCGGACTCACTACTGCTCAAGCGCACTCGGACTCACTACTGCGCATGCGCACTCCCGCCCAGACCTGCACATGCGCACTCCGGCTCACTACTGCTCATGCGCATTCGGACTCACTACTGCGGATGCACAATCGCGCTCAATACTGCGCATCCGCACTCCGGCTCAGACCAGCACATGCGCATTCGAGCTCACTTCTGCGCATGCGCACACGGGCTCACTACTGTGCATGCGCACTCGGGGTCACTACTGCTGATGCGCACTCGGACGCACTACTGCTTATGCGCACTCGGGGTCACTACTGCTCATGCGCACTCGGACTCAAAACTGCTCATGCGCATTCGGGCTCACTACTGCGCATGCGCACACGGGCTCACTACTGCGCATGCGTGCACGGGCCCACTACTGCTCATGCGCACTCCGGCTCAGACCTGCACATGCGCATTCGAGCTCACTTCTGCGCATGCGCACACGGGCTCACTACTGTGCATGCGCGCTCGGGGTCACTACTGCTCATGCGCACTCGGGGTCACTACAGCTGATGCGCACACGGGCTCACTACTGCGCATGCGCAGTCCGGCTCAGACCTGCACATGCGCATTCGAGCTCACTTCTGCGCATGCGCACACGGGCTCACTACTGTGCATGCGCACTCGGGGTCACTACTACTCATGCACACTCGGGCTCACTAATGTGCATGCGCGCTCGGGGTCACTACTGCTCATGCGCACTCGGACTCACTACTGCTCATGCGCACTCGGGGTCACTACTGCTCATGCGCACTCGGACTCACTACTGCTCAAGCGCACTCGGACTCACTACTGCGCATGCGCACTCCCGCCCAGACCTGCACATGCGCACTCCGGCTCACTACTGCTCATGCGCATTCGGACTCACTACTGCGGATGCACAATCGGGCTCACTACTGCGCATGCGCACACGGACTCACTACTGCGCATGCGCACACGGGCTCACTACTGCGCATGCGCGCACGGGCCCACTACTGCGCATGCGCACTGCGGCTCAGACCAGCACATGCGCATTCGAGCTCACTTCTGCGCATGCGCACACGGGCTCACTAGTGTGCATGCGCACTCGGGGTCACTACTGCTGATGCGCACTCGGACTCACTACTGCTTATGCGCACTCGGGGTCACTACTGCTCATGCGCACTCGGACTCAAAACTGCTCATGCGCATTCGGGCTCACTACTGCGCATGCGCACACGGGCTCACTACTGCGCATGCGCGCACGGGCCCACTACTGCGCATGCGCACTCCGGCTCAGACCTGCACATGTGCATTCGAGCTCACTTCTGCGCATGCGCACACGGGCTCACTACTGTGCATGCGCGCTCGGACTAACTACTGCTCATGCGCACTCGGGGTCACTACAGCTGATGCGCACACGGGCTCACTACTGCGCATGCGCAGTCCGGCTCAGACCTGCACATGCGCATTCGAGCTCACTTCTGCGCATGCGCACACGGGCTCACTACTGTGCATGCGCACTCGGGGTCACTACTACTCATGCACACTCGGGCTCACTAATGTGCATTCGCACTCGGGGTCACTACTGCTCATGCGCACTCGGACTCACTACTGCTCATGCGCACTCGGGGTCACTACTGCTCATGCGCACTCGGACTCACTACTGCTCATGCGCATTCGGGGTCACTACTGCGCATGCGCACTCTGACTCACTACTGCGGATGCGCGCTCGGGCTCACTACTGCGCATGCGCACACGGGCTCACTACTGCGCATGCGCGCACGGGCCCACTACTGCGCATGCGCACTCCGGCTCAGACCTGCACATGCGCATTCGAGCTCACTTCTGCGCATGCGCACACGGGCTCACTACTGTGCATGCGCACTCGGACTCACTACTGCTCATGCGCACTCGGGGTCACTACTGCTGATGCGCACTCGGACTCACTTCTGCTCATGCGCACTCGGGGTCACTACTGCTCATGCGCACTCGGACTCACAACTGCTCATGCGCATTCGGGGTCACTACTGCGCATGCGCGCTCGGGCTCACTACTGCGCATGCGCACCCGGGCTCAGTACTGCGCATGCGCGCACGGGCCCACTCCTGCGCATGCGCACTCCGGCTCAGACCAGCACATGCGCACACGGACTCACTACTGCGGATGCGCAATCGGGCTCACTACTGTGCATGCGCACTCGGACTCACTACTGCTCATGCGCATTCGGGTCGCTACTGCGCATTCGCTCACGGGCTCACACTGTGCATGCACACTTGGGGTCACTACTGCGCATGCGCACTCCGGCTCAGACCTGCACGTACGCATTCGAGCTCACTTCTGCGCATGCGCACACGGGCCCACTACTGCGCATGCGCACTCGGACTCACTACTGCTCATGCGCACTCGGGGTCACTACTGGTCATGCGCACTCGAACTCACTACTACTCATGCGCATTCGGGGTCACTACTGCGCATGCGCGCACGGGCCCACTACTGCGGATGCGCGCTCGGGCTCACTACTGCGCATGCGCACACGGGCTCACTACTGCGCATGCGCGCACGGGCCCACTACTGCGCATGCGCACTCCGGCTCAGACCTGCACATGCGCATTCGAGCTCACTTCTGCGCATGCGCACACGGGCTCACTACTGTGCATGCGCGCTCTGGGTCACTACTGCTCATGCGCACTCGGGGTCACTACAGCTGATGCGCACACGGGCTCACTACTGCGCATGCGCAGTCCGGCTCAGACCTGCACATGCGCATTCGAGCTCACTTCTGCGCATGCGCACACGGGCTCACTACTGTGCATGCGCACTCGGGGTCACTACTACTCATGCACACTCGGGCTCACTAATGTGCATGCGCACTCGGGGTCACTACTGCTCATGCGTACTCGGACTCACTACTGCTCATGCGCATTCGGGGTCACTACTGCTCATGCGCACTCGGACTCACTACTGCTCATGCGCATTCGGGGTCACTACTGCGCATGCGCACTCGGACACACTACTGCGGATGCGCGCTCGGGCTCACTACTGCGCATGCGCACACGGGCTCACTACTGCGCATGCGCGCACGGGCCCACTACTGCGCATGCGCACTCCGGCTCAGACCTGCACACGCGCATTCGAGCTCACTTCTGCGCATGCGCACACGGGCTCACTACTGTGCATGCGCACTCGGACTCACTGCTGCCCATGCGCACTCGGGGTCACTACTGCTGATGCGCACTCGGACTCACTACTGCTGATGCGCACTCGGACTCACTACTGCTCATGCGCATTCGGGGTCACTACTGCTGATGCGCACTCGGGGTCACTACTGCTCATGCGCACTCGGACTCACTACTGCTCATGCGCATTCGGGGTCACTACTGCGCATGCGCACTCGGACTCACTACTGCTCATGCGCAGTCGGGGTCACTACTGGTCATGCGCACTCGAACTCACTACTACTCATGCGCATTCGGGGTCACTACTGCGCATGCGCGCACGGGCCCACTACTGCGCATGCGCACTCCGGCTCAGACCTGCACATGCGCACACGGACTCACTACTGCGGATGCGCAATCGGGCTCACTACTGCGGATGCGCGCTCGGGCTCATTACTGCGCATGCCCACCCGGGCTCACTACTGCGCATGCGCGCACGGGCCCACTACTACGCATGCGCACTCCGGCTCAGACCTGCACATGCGCACTCGGACTCACTGCTGCTCATACGCATTCGGGGTCACTACTGCGCATGCGCGCACGGGCCCACTACTGCGGATGCGCGCTCGGGCTCACTACTGCGCATGCGCACACGGGCTCACTACTGCGCATGCGCGCACGGGCCCACTACTGCGCATGCGCACTCCGGCTCAGACCTGCACATGCGCATTCGAGCTCACTTCTGCGCATGCGCACACGGGCTCACTACTGTGCATGCGCGCTCGGGGTCACTACTGCTCATGCGCACTCGGGGTCACTACAGCTGATGCGCACACGGGCTCACTACTGCGCATGCGCAGTCCGGCTCAGACCTGCACATGCGCATTCGAGCTCACTTCTGCGCATGCGCACACGGGCTCACTACTGTGCATGCGCACTCGGGGTCACTACTACTCATGCACACTCGGGCTCACTAATGTGCATGCGCGCTCGGGGTCACTACTGCTCATGCGCACTCGGACTCACTACTGCTCATGCGCACTCGGGGTCACTACTGCTCATGCGCACTCGGACTCACTACTGCTCAAGCGCACTCGGACTCACTACTGCGCATGCGCACTCCCGCCCAGACCTGCACATGCGCACTCCGGCTCACTACTGCTCATGCGCATTCGGACTCACTACTGCGGATGCACAATCGGGCTCACTACTGCGCATGCGCACACGGACTCACTACTGCGGATGCGCAATCGGGCTCACTACTGTGCATGCGCACTCGGGGTCACTACTGCTCATGCGCACTCGGGGTCACTACTGCTCATGGGCACTCGGACTCACTACTGCTCATGCGCACTCGGAGTCACTACTGCTCATGCGCACTCGGACTCATTACTGCTCATGCGCACTCGGACTCACTACTGCGGATGCGCGCTCGGGCTCACTACTGCGCACACGCACCCGGGCTCACTACTGCGCATGCGCGCCCGGGCCCACTACTGCGCATGCGCAGTCCGGCTCAGACCAGCACAAGCGTATTCCAGCTCACTTCTGCGCATATCCACTCGGACTCACTACTGCTCAAGCGCACTCGGGCTCACTGCTGCGCATGCGCAGTCCGGCTCAGACCTGCACATGCGTATTCGAGTTCACTTCTGCGCATGTGCACTCGGACTCACTACTGCTCAAGCGCACGCGGACTCACTACTGCGCATGCGCACTCCCGCCCAGACCTGCACATGCGCACTCCGGCTCACTACTGCTCATGCGCATTCGGACTCACTACTGCGGATGCACAATAGGGCTCACTACTGCGCATCCGCACTCCGGCTCAGACCAGCACATGCGCATTCGAGCTCACTTCTGCGCATGCGCACACGGGCTCACTACTGTGCATGCGCACTCGGGGTCACTACTGCTCAGGCGCGCCCGGGCTCACTACTGCGGATGCGCGCTCGGGCTCACTACTGCGCATGCGCACCCGGGCTCACTACTGCTCATGCGCACTCGGGGTCACTACTGCGCATGCGCATTCGGGGTCACTACTGCGCATGCGCACTCGGACTCACTACTGCTCATGCGCACTCGGGGTCACTACTGGTCATGCGCACTCGAACTCACTACTACTCATGCGCATTCGGGGTCACTATTGCGCATGCGCGCACGGGCCCACTACTGCGCATGCGCACTCCGGTTCACTACTGCTCATGCGCACTCGGACTCTCTACTGCGCATGCGCATTCGGGGTCACTACTGCGCATGCGCACTCGGACTCACTACTGCTCATGCGCACTCGGGGTCACTACTGCTCATGCGCACTCGAACTCACTAGTACTCATGCGCATTCGGGGTCACTACTGCGCATGCGCGTACGGGCCCACTACTGCGCATGCGCACTCCGGCTCAGACCTGCACATGCGCACACGGACTCACTACTGCGGAAGCGCAATCGGGCTCACTACTGCGGATGCGCGCTCGGGCTCATTACTGCGCATGCCCACCCGGGCTCACTACTGCGCATGCGCGCACGGGCCCACTACTACGCATGCGCACTCCGGCTCAGACCAGCACAAGCGTATTCCAGCTCACTTCTGCGCATATCCACTCGGACTCACTACTGCTCATGCGCACTCGGGGTCACTAGTGCTCATGCGCACTCGGTCTCGCTGCTGCTCATGCGCATTCGGGGTCACTACTGCTCATGCGCACTCGGACTCACTACTGCGGATGCACAATCGGGCTCACTACTGCGCATGCGCACACGGACTCACTACTGCGGATGCGCAATCAGGCTCACTACTGTGCATGCGCACTCGGCGTCACTACTGCTCATGCGCACTCGTTGTCACTACTGCTCATGCGCACTCGGACTCACTACTGCTCATGCGCACTCGGGGTCACTACTGCTCATGCGCACTCGGATTCACTACTGCTCATGCGCATTCGGATTCACTACTGCGCATGCGCACTCGGACTCACTACTGCGGATGCGCGCTCGGGCTCACTACTGCGCATGCGCATTCGGGTCGCTACTGCGCATTCGCTCACGGGCTCACACTGTGCATGCACACTTGGGGTCACTACTGCGCATGCGCACTCCGGCTCAGACCTGCACATGCGCATTCGAGCTCACTTCTGCGCATGCGCACACGGGCTCACTACTGTGCATGCGCACTCGGACTCACTACTGCTCATGCGCACTCGGGGTCACTACTGCTGATGCGCACTCGGACTCACTTCTGCTCATGCGCACTCGGGGTCACTACTGCTCATGCGCACTCGGACTCACAACTGCTCATGCGCATTCGGGGTCACTACTGCGCATGCGCGCTCGGGCTCACTACTGCGCATGCGCACCCGGGCTCAGTACTGCGCATGCGCGCACGGGTCCACTCCTGCGCATGCGCACTCCGGCTCAGACCAGCACATGCGCACACGGACTCACTACTGCGGATGCGCAATCGGGCTCACTACTGTGCATGCGCACTCGGACTCACTACTGCTCATGCGCATTCGGGTCGCTACTGCGCATTCGCTCACGGGCTCACACTGTGCATGCACACTTGGGGTCACTACTGCGCATGCGCACTCCGGCTCAGACCTGCACGTACGCATTCGAGCTCACTTCTGCGCATGCGCACACGGGCCCACTACTGCGCATGCGCACTCGGACTCACTACTGCTCATGCGCACTCGGGGTCACTACTGGTCATGCGCACTCGAACTCACTACTACTCATGCGCATTCGGGGTCACTACTGCGCATGCGCGCACGGGCCCACTACTGCGGATGCGCGCTCGGGCTCACTACTGCGCATGCGCACACGGGCTCACTACTGCGCATGCGCGCACGGGCCCACTACTGCGCATGCGCACTCCGGCTCAGACCTGCACATGCGCATTCGAGCTCACTTCTGCGCATGCGCACACGGGCTCACTACTGTGCATACGCGCTCTGGGTCACTACTGCTCATGCGCACTCGGGGTCACTACAGCTGATGCGCACACGGGCTCACTACTGCGCATGCGCAGTCCGGCTCAGACCTGCACATGCGCATTCGAGCTCACTTCTGCGCATGCGCACACGGGCTCACTACTGTGCATGCGCACTCGGGGTCACTACTACTCATGCACACTCGGGCTCACTAATGTGCATGCGCACTCGGGGTCACTACTGCTCATGCGTACTCGGACTCACTACTGCTCATGCGCACTCGGGGTCACTACTGCTCATGCGCACTCGGACTCACTACTGCTCATGCGCATTCGGGGTCACTACTGCGCATGCGCACTCGGACTCACTACTGCGGATGCGCGCTCGGGCTCACTACTGCGCATGCGCACACGGGCTCACTACTGCGCATGCGCGCACGGGCCCACTACTGCGCATGCGCACTCCGGCTCAGACCTGCACACGCGCATTCGAGCTCACTTCTGCGCATGCGCACACGGGCTCACTACTGTGCATGCGCACTCGGACTCACTGCTGCCCATGCGCACTCGGGGTCACTACTGCTGATGCGCACTCGGACTCACTACTGCTCATGCGCACTCGGACTCACTACTGCTCATGCGCATTCGGGGTCACTACTGCTGATGCGCACTCGGGGTCACTACTGCTCATGCGCACTCGGACTCACTACTGCTCATGCGCATTCGGGGTCACTACTGCGCATGCGCACTCGGACTCACTACTGCTCATGCGCAGTCGGGGTCACTACTGGTCATGCGCACTCGAACTCACTACTACTCATGCGCATTCGGGGTCACTACTGCGCATGCGCGCACGGGCCCACTACTGCGCATGCGCACTCCGGCTCAGACCTGCACATGCGCACACGGACTCACTACTGCGGATGCGCAATCGGGCTCACCACTGCGGATGCGCGCTCGGGCTCATTACTGCGCATGCCCACCCGGGCTCACTACTGCGCATGCGCGCACGGGCCCACTACTACGCATGCGCACTCCGGCTCAGACCTGCACATGCGCACACGGACTCACTACTGCGGATGCGCAATCGGGCTCACTACTGTGCATGCGCACTCGGACTCACTACTGCTCATGCACACTCGGGCTCACTACTGTGCATGCGCACTCGGGGTCACTACTGCTCATGCGCACTCGGACAACCTACTGCTCATGCGCACTCGGGGTCACTACTGCTCATGCGCACTCGGACTCACTGCTGCTCATACGCATTCGGGGTCACTACTGCTCATGCGCACTCGGACTCACTACTGCGGATGCACAATCGGGCTCACTACTGCGCATGCGCACACGGGCTCACTACTGCGCATGCGCGCACGGGCCCACTACTGCGCATGCGCACTCCGGCTCAGACCTGCACACGCGCATTCGAGCTCACTTCTGCGCATGCGCACACGGGCTCACTACTGTGCATGCGCACTCGGACTCACTGCTGCCCATGCGCACTCGGGGTCACTACTGCTGATGCGCACTCGGACTCACTACTGCTCATGCGCACTCGGACTCACTACTGCTCATGCGCATTCGGGGTCACTACTGCTGATGCGCACTCGGGGTCACTACTGCTCATGCGCACTCGGACTCACTACTGCTCATGCGCATTCGGGGTCACTACTGCGCATGCGCACTCGGACTCACTACTGCTCATGCGCAGTCGGGGTCACTACTGGTCATGCGCACTCGAACTCACTACTACTCATGCGCATTCGGGGTCACTACTGCGCATGCGCGCACGGGCCCACTACTGCGCATGCGCACTCCGGCTCAGACCTGCACATGCGCACACGGACTCACTACTGCGGATGCGCAATCGGGCTCACTACTGCGGATGCGCGCTCGGGCTCATTACTGCGCATGCCCACCCGGGCTCACTACTGCGCATGCGCGCACGGGCCCACTACTACGCATGCGCACTCCGGCTCAGACCTGCACATGCGCACACGGACTCACTACTGCGGATGCGCAATCGGGCTCACTACTGTGCATGCGCACTCGGACTCACTACTGCTCATGCACACTCGGGCTCACTACTGTGCATGCGCACTCGGGGTCACTACTGCTCATGCGCACTCGGACAACCTACTGCTCATGCGCACTCGGGGTCACTACTGCTCATGCGCACTCGGACTCACTGCTGCTCATACGCATTCGGGGTCACTACTGCTCATGCGCACTCGGACTCACTACTGCGGATGCACAATCGGGCTCACTACTGCGCATGCGCACACGGACTCACTACTGCGGATGCGCAATCGGGCTCACTACTGTGCATGCGCACTCGGCGTCACTACTGCTCATGCGCACTCGGTGTCACTACTGCTCATGCGCACTCGGACTCACTACTGCTCATGCGCACTGGGGGTCACTACTGCTCATGCGCACTCGGATTCACTACTGCTCATGCGCATTCGGGGTCACTACTGCGCATGCGCGCACGGGCCCACTACTGCGGATGCGCGCTCGGGCTCACTACTGCGCATGCGCACACGGGCTCACTACTGCGCATGCGCGCACGGGCCCACTACTGCGCATGCGCACTCCGGCTCAGACCTGCACATGCGCATTCGAGCTCACTTCTGCGCATGCGCACACGGGCTCACTACTGTGCATGCGCGCTCGGGGTCACTACTGCTCATGCGCACTCGGGGTCACTACAGCTGATGCGCACACGGGCTCACTACTGCGCATGCGCAGTCCGGCTCAGACCTGCACATGCGCATTCGAGCTCACTTCTGCGCATGCGCACACGGGCTCACTACTGTGCATGCGCACTCGGGGTCACTACTACTCATGCACACTCGGGCTCACTAATGTGCATGCGCGCTCGGGGTCACTACTGCTCATGCGCACTCGGACTCACTACTGCTCATGCGCACTCGGGGTCACTACTGCTCATGCGCACTCGGACTCACTACTGCTCATGCGCATTCGGGGTCACTACTGCGCATGCGCACTCGGACTCACTACTGCGGATGCGCGCTCGGGCTCACTACTGCGCATGCGCACACGGGCTCACTACTGCGCATGCGCGCACGGGCCCACTACTGCGCATGCGCACTCCGGCTCAGACCTGCACACGCGCATTCGAGCTCACTTCTGCGCATGCGCACACGGGCTCACTACTGTGCATGCGCACTCGGACTCACTGCTGCCCATGCGCACTCGGGATCACTACTGCTGATGCGCACTCGGACTCACTACTGCTCATGCGCACTCGGACTCACTACTGCTCACGCGCATTCGGGGTCACTACTGCTGATGCGCACTCGGGGTCACTACTGCTCATGCGCACTCGGACTCACTACTGCTCATGCGCATTCGGGGTCACTACTGCGCATGCGCACTCGGACTCACTACTGCTCATGCGCACTCGGGGTCACTACTGGTCATGCGCACTCGAACTCACTACTACTCATGCGCATTCGGGGTCACTACTGCGCATGCGCGCACGGGCCCACTACTGCGCATGCGCACTCCGGCTCAGGCCTGCACATGCGCACACGGACTCACTACTACGGATGCGCAATCGGGCTCACTACTGCGGATGCGCGCTCGGGCTCATTACTGCGCATGCCCACCCGGGCTCACTACTGCGCATGCGCGCACGGGCCCACTACTACGCATGCGCACTCCGGCTCAGACCTGCACATGCGCACACGGACTCACTACTGCGGATGCGCAATCGGGCTCACTACTGTGCATGCGCACTCGGACTCACTACTGCTCATGCGCACTCGGACTCACTGCTGCTCATACGCATTCGGGGTCACTACTGCCCATGCGCACTCGGACTCACTACTGCGGATGCACAATCGGGCTCACTACTGCGCATGCGCACACGGACTCACTACTGCGGATGCGCAATCGGGCTCACTACTGTGCATGCGCACTCGGCGTCACTACTGCTCATGCGCACTCGGGGTCACTACTGCTCATGCGCACTCGGGGTCACTACTGCTCATGGGCACTCGGACTCACTACTGCTCACGCGCACTCGGAGTCACTACTGCTCATGCGCACTCGGACTCATTACTGCTCATGCGCACTCGGACTCACTACTGCGGATGCGCGCTCGGGCTCACTACTGCGCACACGCACCCGGGCTCACTACTGCGCATGCGCGCCCGGTCCCACTACTGCGCATGCGCAGTCCGGCTCAGACCAGCACAAGCGTATTCCAGCTCACTTCTGCGCATATCCACTCGGACTCACTACTGCTCAAGCGCACTCGGGCTCACTGCTGCGCATGCGCAGTCCGGCTCAGACCTGCACATGCGTATTCGAGTTCACTTCTGCGCATGTGCACTCGGACTCACTACTGCTCAAGCGCACTCGGACTCACTACTGCGCATGCGCACTCCCGCCCAGACCTGCACATGCGCACTCCGGCTCACTACTGCTCATGCGCATTCGGACTCACTACTGCGGATGCACAATCGGGCTTACTACTGCGCATCCGCACTCCGGCTCAGACCAGCACATGCGCATTCGAGCTCACTTCTGCGCATGCGCACACGGGCTCACTACTGTGCATGCGCACTCGGGGTCACTACTGCTCATGCGCGCTCGGGCTCACTACTGCGGATGCGCGCTCGGGCTCACTACTGCGCATGCGCACCCGGGCTCACTACTGCTCATGCGCACTCGGGGTCACTACTGCGCATGCGCATTCGGGGTCACTACTGCGCATGCGCACTCGGACTCACTACTGCTCATGCGCACTCGGGGTCACTACTGGTCATGCGCACTCGAAATCACTACTACTCATGCGCATTCGGGGTCACTATTGCGCATGCGCGCACGGGCCCACTACTGCGCATGCGCACTCCGGTTCACTACTGCTCATGCGCACTCGGACTCTCTACTGCGCATGCGCATTCGGGGTCACTACTGCGCATGCGCACTCGGACTCACTACTGCTCATGCGCACTCGGGGTCACTACTGCTCATGCGCACTCGAACTCACTAGTACTCATGCGCAATCGGGCTCACTACTGCGGATGCGCGCTCGGGCTCATTACTGCGCATGCCCACCCGGGCTCACTACTGCGCATGCGCGCACGGGCCCACTACTACGCATGCGCACTCCGGCTCAGACCAGCACAAGCGTATTCCAGCTCACTTCTGCGCATATCCACTCGGACTCACTACTGCTCATGCGCACTCGGGGTCACTAGTGCTCATGCGCACTCGGTCTCGCTGCTGCTCATGCGCATTCGGGGTCACTACTGCTCATTCGCACTCGGACTCACTACTGCGGATGCACAATCGGGCTCACTACTGCGCATGCGCACACGGACTCACTACTGCGGATGCGCAATCGGGCTCACTACTGTGCATGCGCACTCGGCGTCACTACTGTTCATGCGCACTCGTTGTCACTACTGCTCATGCGCACTCGGACTCACTACTGCTCATGCGCACTCGGGGTCACTACTGCTCATGCGCACTCGGATTCACTACTGCTCATGCGCATTCGGATTCACTACTGCGCATGCGCACTCGGACTCACTACTGCGGATGCGCGCTCGGGCTAACTACTGCGCATGCGCGCACGGGCCCACTACTGCGCATGCGCACTCCGGCTCAGACCTGCACATGCGCATTCGAGCTCACTTCTGCGCATGCGCACACGGGCTCACTACTGTGCATGCGCGCTCGGGGTCACTACTGCTCATGCGCACTCGGGGTCACTACAGCTGATGCGCACACGGGCTCACTACTGCGCATGCGCAGTCCGGCTCAGACCTGCACATGCGCATTCGAGCTCACTTCTGCGCATGCGCACACGGGCTCACTACTGTGCATGCGCACTCGGGGTCACTACTACTCATGCACACTCGGGCTCACTAATGTGCATGCGCACTCGGGGTCACTACTGCTCATGCGTACTCGGACTCACTACTGCTCATGCGCACTCGGGGTCACTACTGCTCATGCGCACTCGGACTCACTACTGCTCATGCGCATTCGGGGTCACTACTGCGCATGCGCACTCGGACTCACTACTGCGGATGCGCGCTCGGGCTCACTACTGCGCATGCGCACACGGGCTCACTACTGCGCATGCGCGCACGGGCCCACTACTGCGCATGCGCACTCCGGCTCAGACCTGCACACGCGCATTCGAGCTCACTTCTGCGCATGCGCACACGGGCTCACTACTGTGCATGCGCACTCGGACTCACTGCTGCCCATGCGCACTCGGGGTCACTACTGCTGATGCGCACTCGGACTCACTACTGCTCATGCGCACTCGGACTCACTACTGCTCATGCGCATTCGGGGTCACTACTGCTGATGCGCACTCGGGGTCACTACTGCTCATGCGCACTCGGACTCACTACTGCTCATGCGCATTCGGGGTCACTACTGCGCATGCGCACTCGGACTCACTACTGCTCATGCGCACTCGGGGTCACTACTGGTCATGCGCACTCGAACTCACTACTACTCATGCGCATTCGGGGTCACTACTGCGCATGCGCGCACGGGCCCACTACTGCGCATGCGCACTCCGGCTCAGACCTGCACATGCGCACACGGACTCACTACTGCGGATGCGCAATCGGGCTCACTACTGTGCATGCGCACTCGGACGCACTACTGCTCATGCACACTCGGGCTCACTACTGTGCATGCGCACTCGGGGTCACTACTGCTCATGCGCACTCGGACAACCTACTGCTCATGCGCACTCGGGGTCACTACTGCTCATGCGCACTCGGACTCACTGCTGCTCATACGCATTCGGGGTCACTACTGCTCATGCGCACTCGGACTCACTACTGCGGATGCACAATCGGGCTCACTACTGCGCATGCGCACACGGACTCACTACTGCGGATGCGCAATCGGGCTCACTACTGTGCATGCGCACTCGGCGTCACTACTGCTCATGCGCACTCGGTGTCACTACTGCTCATGCGCACTCGGACTCACTACTGCTCATGCGCACTGGGGGTCACTACTGCTCATGCGCACTCGGATTCACTACTGCTCATGCGCATTCGGGGTCACTACTGCGCATGCGCGCACGGGCCCACTACTGCGGATGCGCGCTCGGGCTCACTACTGCGCATGCGCACACGGGCTCACTACTGCGCATGCGCGCACGGGCCCACTACTGCGCATGCGCACTCCGGCTCAGACCTGCACATGCGCATTCGAGCTCACTTCTGCGCATGCGCACACGGGCTCACTACTGTGCATGCGCGCTCGGGGTCACTACTGCTCATGCGCACTCGGGGTCACTACAGCTGATGCGCACACGGGCTCACTACTGCGCATGCGCAGTCCGGCTCAGACCTGCACATGCGCATTCGAGCTCACTTCTGCGCATGCGCACACGGGCTCACTACTGTGCATGCGCACTCGGGGTCACTACTACTCATGCACACTCGGGCTCACTAATGTGCATGCGCGCTCGGGGTCACTACTGCTCATGCGCACTCGGACTCACTACTGCTCATGCGCACTCGGGGTCACTACTGCTCATGCGCACTCGGACTCACTACTGCTCAAGCGCACTCGGACTCACTACTGCGCATGCGCACTCCCGCCCAGACCTGCACATGCGCACTCCGGCTCACTACTGCTCATGCGCATTCGGACTCACTACTGCGGATGCACAATCGGGCTCACTACTGCGCATGCGCACACGGACTCACTACTGCGGATGCGCAATCGGGCTCACTACTGTGCATGCGCACTCGGGGTCACTACTGCTCATGCGCACTCGGGGTCACTACTGCTCATGGGCACTCGGACTCACTACTGCTCATGCGCACTCGGAGTCACTACTGCTCATGCGCACTCGGACTCATTACTGCTCATGCGCACTCGGACTCACTACTGCGGATGCGCGCTCGGGCTCACTACTGCGCACACGCACCCGGGCTCACTACTGCGCATGCGCGCCCGGGCCCACTACTGCGCATGCGCAGTCCGGCTCAGACCAGCACAAGCGTATTCCAGCTCACTTCTGCGCATATCCACTCGGACTCACTACTGCTCAAGCGCACTCGGGCTCACTGCTGCGCATGCGCAGTCCGGCTCAGACCTGCACATGCGTATTCGAGTTCACTTCTGCGCATGTGCACTCGGACTCACTACTGCTCAAGCGCACTCGGACTCACTACTGCGCATGCGCACTCCCGCCCAGACCTGCACATGCGCACTCCGGCTCACTACTGCTCATGCGCATTCGGACTCACTACTGCGGATGCACAATCGGGCTCACTACTGCGCATCCGCACTCCGGCTCAGACCAGCACATGCGCATTCGAGCTCACTTCTGCGCATGCGCACACGGGCTCACTACTGTGCATGCGCACTCGGGGTCACTACTGCTCATGCGCGCTCGGGCTCACTACTGCGGATGCGCGCTCGGGCTCACTACTGCGCATGCGCACCCGGGCTCACTACTGCTCATGCGCACTCGGGGTCACTACTGCGCATGCGCATTCGGGGTCACTACTGCGCATGCGCACTCGGACTCACTACTGCTCATGCGCACTCGGGGTCACTACTGGTCATGCACACTCGAACTCACTACTACTCATGCGCATTCGGGGTCACTATTGCGCATGCGCGCACGGGCCCACTACTGCGCATGCGCACTCCGGTTCACTGCTGCTCATGCGCACTCGGACTCTCTACTGCGCATGCGCATTCGGTGTCACTACTGCGCATGCGCACTCGGACTCACTACTGCTCATGCGCACTCGGGGTCACTACTGCTCATGCGCACTCGAACTCACTAGTACTCATGCGCATTCGGGGTCACTACTGCGCATGCGCGTACGGGCCCTCTACTGCGCATGCGCACTCCGGCTCAGACCTGCACATGCGCACACGGACTCACTACTGCGGAAGCGCAATCGGGCTCACTACTGCGGATGCGCGCTCGGGCTCATTACTGCGCATGCCCACCCGGGCTCACTACTGCGCATGCGCGCACGGGCCCACTACTACGCATGCGCACTCCGGCTCAGACCAGCACAAGCGTATTCCAGCTCACTTCTGCGCATATCCACTCGGACTCACTACTGCTCATGCGCACTCGGACTCACTACTGCTCATGCGCACTCGGACTCAAAACTGCTCATGCGCATTCGGGGTCACTACTGTGCATGCGCACTCGGACTCACTACTGCGGATGCGCGCTCGGGCACACTACTGCGCATGCGCACACGGGCTCACTACTGCGCATGCGCGCACGGGCCCACTACTACGCATGCGCATTCGGGGTCACTACTGCGCATGCGCACTCCGGCTCAGACCTGCACATGCGCACACGGACTCACTACTGCGGATGCGCAGTCGGGCTCACTACTGTGCATGAGCACTCGGGGTCACTACTGCTCATGCGCACTCGGACTCACTACTGCTCATGCACACTCGGGCTCACTACTGTGCATGCGCACTCGGGGTCACTACTGCTCATGCGCACTCGGACTCACTACTGCTCATGCGCACTCGGGGTCACTACTGCTCATGCGCACTCGGACTCACTGCTGCTCATGCGCATTCGGGGTCACTACTGCTTATGCGCACTCGGACTCACTACTGCGGATATACAATCGGGCTCACTACTGCGCATGCGCACACGGACTCACTACTGCGGATGCGCAATCGGGCTCACTACTGTGCATGCGCACTCGGCGTCACTACTGCTCATGCGCACTCGTTGTCACTACTGCGGATGCGCAATCGGGCTCACTACTGTGCATGCGCACTCGGACTCACTACTGCTCATGCACACTCGGGCTCACTACTGTGCATACGCACTCGGGGTCACTACTGCTCATGCGCACTCGGACAACCTACTGCTCATGCGCACTCGGGGTCACTACTGCTCATGCGCACTCGGACTCACTGCTGCTCATACGCATTCGGGGTCACTACTGCTCATGCGCACTCGGACTCACTACTGCGGATGCACAATCGGGCTCACTACTGCGCATGCGCACACGGACTCACTACTGCGGATGCGCAATCGGGCTCACTACTGTGCATGCGCACTCGGGGTCACTACTGCTCATGCGCACTCGGACAACCTACTGCTCATGCGCACTCGGGGTCACTACTGCTCATGCGCACTCGGACTCACTGCTGCTCATACGCATTCGGGGTCACTACTGCTCATGCGCACTCGGACTCACTACTGCGGATGCACAATCGGGCTCACTACTGCGGATATACAATCGGGCTCACTACTGCGCATGCGCACACGGACTCACTACTGCGGATGCGCAATCGGGCTCACTACTGTGCATGCGCACTCGGCGTCACTACTGCTCATGCGCACTCGTTGTCACTACTGCGGATGCGCAATCGGGCTCACTACTGTGCATGCGCACTCGGACTCACTACTGCTCATGCACACTCGGGCTCACTACTGTGCATGCGCACTCGGGGTCACTACTGCTCATTCGCACTCGGACAACCTACTGCTCATGCGCACTCGGGGTCACTACTGCTCATGCGCACTCGGACTCACTGCTGCTCATACGCATTCGGGGTCACTACTGCTCATGCGCACTCGGACTCACTACTGCGGATGCACAATCGGGCTCACTACTGCGCATGCGCACACGGACTCACTACTGCGGATGCGCAATCGGGCTCACTACTGTGCATGCGCACTCGGCGTCACTACTGCTCATGCGCACTCGGTGTCACTACTGCTCATGCGCACTCGGACTCACTACTGCTCATGCGCATTCGGGGTCACTACTGCGCATGCGCGCACGGGCCCACTACTGCGGATGCGCGCTCGGGCTCACTACTGCGCATGCGCACACGGGCTCACTACTGCGCATGCGCGCACGGGCCCACTACTGCGCATGCGCACTCCGGCTCAGACCTGCACATGCGCATTCGAGCTCACTTCTGCGCATGCGCACACGGGCTCACTACTGTGCATGCGCGCTCGGGGTCACTACTGCTCATGCGCACTCGGGGTCACTAATGTGCATGCGCGCTCGGGGTCACTACTGCTCATGCGCACTCGGACTCACTACTGCTCATGCGCACTCGGGGTCACTACTGCTCATGCGCACTCGGACTCACTACTGCTCAAGCGCACTCGGACTCACTACTGCGCTTGCGCACTCCCGCCCAGACCTGCACATGCGCACTCCGGCTCACTACTGCTCATGCGCATTCGGACTCACTACTGCGGATGCACAATCGGGCTCACTACTGCGCATGCGCACACGGACTCACTACTGCGGATGCGCAATCGGGCTCACTACTGTGCATGCGCACTCGGGGTCACTACTGCTCATGCGCACTCGGAGTCACTACTGCTCATGCGCACTCGGACTCATTACTGCTCATGCGCACTCGGACTCACTACTGCGGATGCGCGCTCGGGCTCACTACTGCGCACACGCACCTGGGCTCACTACTGCGCATGCGCGCCCGGGCCCACTACTGCGCATGCGCAGTCCGGCTCAGACCAGCACAAGCGTATTCCAGCTCACTTCTGCGCATATCCACTCGGAGTCACTACTGCTCAAGCGCACTCGGGCTCACTGCTGCGCATGCGCAGTCCGGCTCAGACCTGCACATGCGTATTCGAGTTCACTTCTGCGCATGTGCACTCGGACTCACTACTGCTCAAGCGCACTCGGACTCACTACTGCGCATGCGCACTCCCGCCCAGACCTGCACATGCGCACTCCGGCTCACTACTGCTCATGCGCATTCGGACTCACTACTGCGGATGCACAATCGGGCTCACTACTGCGCATCCGCACTCCGGCTCAGACCAGCACATGCGCATTCGAGCTCACTTCTGCGCATGCGCACACGGGCTCACTACTGTGCATGCGCACTCGGGGTCACTACTGCTCATGCGCGCTCGGGCTCACTACTGCGGATGCGCGCTCGGGCTCACTACTGCGCATGCGCACCCGGGCTCACTACTGCTCATGCGCACTCGGGGTCACTACTGCGCATGCGCCTTCGGGGTCACTACTGCGCATGCGCACTCGGACTCACTACTGCTCATGCGCACTTGGGGTCACTACTGGTCATGCACACTCGAACTCACTACTACTCATGCGCATTCGGGGTCACTATTGCGCATGCGCGCACGGGCCCACTACTGCGCATGCGCACTCCGGTTCACTACTGCTCATGCGCACTCGGACTCTCTACTGCGCATGCGCATTCGGTGTCACTACTGCGCATGCGCACTCGGACTCACTACTGCTCATGCGCACTCGGGGTCACTACTGCTCATGCGCACTCGAACTCACTAGTACTCATGCGCATTCGGGGTCATTACTGCGCATGCGCGTACGGGCCCACTACTGCGCATGCGCACTCCGGCTCAGACCTGCACATGCGCACACGGACTCACTACTGCGGAAGCGCAATCGGGCTCACTACTGCGGATGCGCGCTCGGGCTCATTACTGCGCATGCCCACCCGGGCTCACTACTGCGCATGCGCACACGGGCCCACTACTACGCATGCGCACTCCGGCTCAGACCAGCACAAGCGTATTCCAGCTCACTTCAGCGCATATCCACTCGGACTCACTACTGCTCATGCGCACTCGGACTCACTACTGCTCATGCGCACTCGGACTCAAAACTGCTCATGCGCATTCGGGGTCACTACTGTGCATGCGCACTCGGACTCACTACTGCGGATGCGCGCTCGGGCACACTACTGCGCATGCGCACACGGGCTCACTACTGCGCATGCGCGCACGGGCCCACTACTACGCATGCGCATTCGGGGTCACTACTGCGCATGCGCACTCCGGCTCAGACCTGCACATGCGCACACGGACTCACTACTGCGGATGCGCAGTCGGGCTCACTACTGTGCATGAGCACTCGGGGTCACTACTGCTCATGCGCACTCGGACTCACTACTGCTCATGCACACTCGGGCTCACTACTGTGCATGCGCACTCAGGGTCACTACTGCTCATGCGCACTCGGACTCACTACTGCTCATGCGCACTCGGGGTCACTACTGCTCATGCGCACTCGGACTCACTGCTGCTCATGCGCATTCGGGGTCACTACTGCTTATGCGCACTCGGACTCACTACTGCGGATATACAATCGGGCTCACTACTGCGCATGCGCACACGGACTCACTACTGCGGATGCGCAATCGGGCTCACTACTGTGCATGCGCACTCGGCGTCACTACTGCTCATGCGCACTCGTTGTCACTACTGCGGATGCGCAATCGGGCTCACTACTGTGCATGCGCACTCGGACTCACTACTGCTCATGCACACTCGGGCTCACTACTGTGCATACGCACTCGGGGTCACTACTGCTCATGCGCACTCGGACAACCTACTGCTCATGCGCACTCGGGGTCACTACTGCTCATGCGCACTCGGACTCACTGCTGCTCATACGCATTCGGGGTCACTACTGCTCATGCGCACTCGGACTCACTACTGCGGATGCACAATCGGGCTCACTACTGCGCATGCGCACACGGACTCACTACTGCGGATGCGCAATCGGGCTCACTACTGTGCATGCGCACTCGGGGTCACTACTGCTCATGCGCACTCGGACAACCTACTGCTCATGCGCACTCGGGGTCACTACTGCTCATGCGCACTCGGACTCACTGCTGCTCATACGCATTCGGGGTCACTACTGCTCATGCGCACTCGGACTCACTACTGCGGATGCACAATCGGGCTCACTACTGCGGATATACAATCGGGCTCACTACTGCGCATGCGCACACGGACTCACTACTGCGGATGCGCAATCGGGCTCACTACTGTGCATGCGCACTCGGCGTCACTACTGCTCATGCGCACTCGTTGTCACTACTGCGGATGCGCAATCGGGCTCACTACTGTGCATGCGCACTCGGACTCACTACTGCTCATGCACACTCGGGCTCACTACAGTGCATGCGCACTCGGGGTCACTACTGCTCATGCGCACTCGGACAACCTACTGCTCATGCGCACTCGGGGTCACTACTGCTCATGCGCACTCGGACTCACTGCTGCTCATACGCATTCGGGGTCACTACTGCTCATGCGCACTCGGACTCACTACTGCGGATGCACAATCGGGCTCACTACTGCGCATGCGCACACGGACTCACTACTGCGGATGCGCAATCGGGCTCACTACTGTGCATGCGCACTCGGCGTCACTACTGCTCATGCGCACTCGGTGTCACTACTGCTCATGCGCACTCGGACTCACTACTGCTCATGCGCATTCGGGGTCACTACTGCGCATGCGCGCACGGGCCCACTACTGCGGATGCGCGCTCGGGCTCACTACTGCGCATGCGCACACGGGCTCACTACTGCGCATGCGCGCACGGGCCCACTACTGCGCATGCGCACTCCGGCTCAGACCTGCACATGCGCATTCGAGCTCACTTCTGCGCATGCGCACACGGGCTCACTACTGTGCATGCGCGCTCGGGGTCACTACTGCTCATGCGCACTCGGGGTCACTAATGTGCATGCGCGCTCGGGGTCACTACTGCTCATGCGCACTCGGACTCACTACTGCTCATGCGCACTCGGACTCACTACTGCGGATGCACAATCGGGCTCACTACTGCGCATGCGCACACGGACTCACTACTGCGGATGCGCAATCGGGCTCACTACTGTGCATGCGCACTCGGGCTCACTACTGTGCATGCGCACTCGGGGTCACTACTGCTCATGCGCACTCGGAGTCACTACTGCTCATGCGCACTCGGACTCATTACTGCTCATGCGCACTCGGACTCACTACTGCGGATGCGCGCTCGGGCTCACTACTGCGCACACGCACCTGGGCTCACTACTGCGCATGCGCGCCCGGGCCCACTACTGCGCATGCGCAGTCCGGCTCAGACCAGCACAAGCGTATTCCAGCTCACTTCTGCGCATATCCACTCGGAGTCACTACTGCTCAAGCGCACTCGGGCTCACTGCTGCGCATGCGCAGTCCGGCTCAGACCTGCACATGCGTATTCGAGTTCACTTCTGCGCATGTGCACTCGGACTCACTACTGCTCAAGCGCACTCGGACTCACTACTGCGCATGCGCACTCCCGCCCAGACCTGCACATGCGCACTCCGGCTCACTACTGCTCATGCGCATTCGGACTCACTACTGCGGATGCACAATCGGGCTCACTACTGCGCATCCGCACTCCGGCTCAGACCAGCACATGCGCATTCGAGCTCACTTCTGCGAATGCGCACACGGGCTCACTACTGTGCATGCGCACTCGGGGTCACTACTGCTCATGCGCGCTCGGGCTCACTACTGCGGATGCGCGCTCGGGCTCACTACTGCGCATGCGCACCCGGGCTCACTACTGCTCATGCGCACTCGGGATCACTACTGCGCATGCGCATTCGGGGTCACTACTGCGCATGCGCACTCGGACTCACTACTGCTCATGCGCACTCGGGGTCACTACTGGTCATGCGCACTCGAACTCACTACTACTCATGCGCATTCGGGGTCACTATTGCGCATGCGCGCACGGGCCCACTACTGCGCATGCGCACTCCGGTTCACTACTGCTCATGCGCACTCGGACTCTCTACTGCGCATGCGCATTCGGGGTCACTACTGCGCATGCGCACTCGGACTCACTACTGCTCATGCGCACTCGGGGTCACTACTGGTCATGCGCACTCGAACTCACTAGTACTCATGCGCATTCGGGGTCACTACTGCGCATGCGCGTACGGGCCCACTACTGCGCATGCGCACTCCGGCTCAGACCTGCACATGCGCACACGGACTCACTACTGCGGAAGCGCAATCGGGCTCACTACTGCGGATGCGCGCTCGGGCTCATTAATGCGCATGCCCACCCGGGCTCACTACTGCGCATGCGCGCACGGGCCCACTACTACGCATGCGCACTCCGGCTCAGACCTGCACATGCGCTCACGGACTCACTACTGCGGATGCGCAATCGGGCTCACTACTGTGCATGCGCACTCGGGGTCACTACTGCTCATGCGCACTCGGGGTCACTACTGCTCATGCGCATTCGGGGTCACTACTGCGCATGCGCACTCCGGCTCAGACCTGCACATGCGCACACGGACTCACTACTGCGGATGCGCAGTCGGGCTCACTACAGTGCATGAGCACTCGGGGTCACTACTGCTCATGCGCTCTCGGACTCACTACGGCTCATGCACACTCGGGCTCACTACTGTGCATGCGCACTCGGGGTCACTACTGCTCATGCGCACTCGGACTCACTACTGCTCATGCGCACTCGGGGTCACTAGTGCTCATGCGCACTCGGTCGCACTGCTGCTCATGCGCATTCGGGGTCACTACTGCTCATGCGCACTCGGACTCACTACTGCGGATGCACAATCGGGCTCACTACTGCGCATGCGCACACGGACTCACTACTGCGGATGCGCAATCGGGCTCACTACTGTGCATGCGCACTCGGCGTCACTACTGCTCATGCGCACTCGTTGTCACTACTGCTCATGCGCACTCGGACTCACTACTGCTCATGCGCACTCGGGGTCACTACTGCTCATGCGCACTCGGATTCACTACTGCTCATGCGCATTCGGGGTCACTACTGCGCATGCGCACTCGGACTCACTACTGCGGATGCGCGCTCGGGCTCACTACTGCGCATGCGCACACGGGCTCACTACTGCTCATGCGCATTCGGGGTCACTACTGCTCATGCGCACTCGGACTCACTACTGTGGATGCACAATCGGGCTCACTACTGCGCATGCGCACTCCGGCTCAGACCAGCACAAGCGTATTCCAGCTCACTTCTGCGCATATCCACTCGGACTCACTACTGCTCAAGCGCACTCGGGCTCACTGCTGCGCATGCGCAGTCCGGCTCAGACCTGCACATGCGTATTCGAGTTCACTTCTGCGCATGTGCACTCGGACTCACTACTGCTCAAGCGCACTCGGACTCACTACTGCGCATGCGCACTCCCGCCCAGACCTGCACATGCGCACTCCGGCTCACTACTGCTCATGCGCATTCGGACTCACTACTGCGGATGCACAATCGGGCTCACTACTGCGCATGCGCACCCGGGCTCACTACTGCTCATGCGCACTCGGGGTCACTACTGCTCATGCGCACTCGGACTCAAAACTGCTCATGCGCATTCGGGGTCACTACTGTGCATGCGCACTCGGACTCACTACTGCGGATGCGCGCTCGGGCACACTACTGCGCATGCGCACACGGGCTCACTACTGCGCATGCGCGCACGGGCCCACTACTACGCATGCGCATTCGGGGTCACTACTGCGCATGCGCACTCCGGCTCAGACCTGCACATGCGCACACGGACTCACTACTGCGGATGCGCAGTCGGGCTCACTACTGTGCATGAGCACTCGGGGTCGCTACTGCTCATGCGCACTCGGACTCACTACTGCTCATGCACACTCGGGCTCACTACTGTGCATGCGCACTCGGGGTCACTACTGCTCATGCGCACTCGGGGTCAATACTGCTCATGCGCACTCGGACTCAAAACTGCTCATGCGCATTCGGGGTCACTACTGTGCATGCGCACTCGGACTCACTACTGCGGATGCGCGCTCGGGCTCACTACTGCGCATGCGCACACGGGCTCACTACTGCGCATGCGCGCACGGGCCCACTACTGCCCATGCGCACTCCGGCTCAGACCTGCACATGCGCATTCGAGCTCACTTCTGCGCATGCGCACACGGGCTCACTACTGTGCATGCGCACTCGGGGTCACTACTGCTGATGCGCACTCGGACTCACTACTGCTTATGCGCACTCGGGGTCACTACTGCTCATGCGCACTCGGACTCAAAACTGCTCATGCGCATTCGGGGTCACTACTGCGCATGCGCGCTCGGGCTCACTACTGCGCATGCGCACCCGGGCTCAGTACTGCGCATGCGCGCACGGGCCCACTACTGCGCATGCGCACTCCGGCTCAGACCAGCACATGCGCACGCGGACTCACTACTGCGGATGCGCAATCGGGCTCACTACTGTGCATGCGCACTCGGACTCACTACTGCTCATGCGCATTCGGGTCGCTACTGCGCATTCGCTCACGGGCTCACACTGTGCATGCACACTTGGGGTCACTACTGCGCATGCGCACTCCGGCTCAGACCTGCACATGCGCATTCGAGCTCACTTCTGCGCATGCGCACACGGGCTCACTACTGCGCATGCGCCCTCGGACTCACTACTGCTCATGCGCACTCGGGGTCACTACTGGTCATGCGCACTCGAACTCACTACTACTCATGCGCATTCGGGGTCAACTACTGCGCATGCGCGCACGGGCCCACTACTGCCCATGCGCACTCCGGCTCAGACCTGCACATGCGCATTCGAGCTCACTTCTGCGCATGCGCACACGGGCTCACTACTGTGCATGCGCACTCGGGGTCACTACTGCTGATGCGCACTCGGACTCACTACTGCTTATGCGCACTCGGGGTCACTACTGCTCATGCCCACTCGGACTCAAAACTGCTCATGCGCATTCGGGGTCACTACTGCGCATGCGCGCTCGGGCTCACTACTGCGCATGCGCACCCGGGCTCAGTACTGCGCATGCGCGCACGGGCCCACTACTGCGCATGCGCACTCCGGCTCAGACCAGCACATGCGCACGCGGACTCACTACTGCGGATGCGCAATCGGGCTCACTACTGTGCATGCGCACTCGGACTCACTACTGCTCATGCGCATTCGGGTCGCTACTGCGCATTCGCTCACGGGCTCACACTGTGCATGCACACTTGGGGTCACTACTGTGCATGCGCACTCGGACTCACTACTGCGGATGCGCGGTCGGGCTCACTACTGCGCATGCGCACACGGGCTCACTACTGCGCATGCGCGCACGGGCCCACTACTGCCCATGCGCACTCCGGCTCAGACCTGCACATGCGCATTCGAGCTCACTTCTGCGCATGCGCACACGGGCTCACTACTGTGCATGCGCACTCGGGGTCACTACTGCTGATGCGCACTCGGACTCACTACTGCTTATGCGCACTCGGGGTCACTACTACCCATGCACACTCGGGCTCACTAATGTGCATGCGCACTCGGGGTCACTACTGCTCATGCGTACTCGGACTCACTACTGCTCATGCGCACTCGGGGTCACTACTGCTCATGCGCACTCGGACTCACTACTGCTCATGCGCATTCGGGGTCACTACTGCGCATGCGCACTCGGACTCACTACTGCTCATGCGCACTCGGGGTCACTACTGGTCATGCGCACTCGAACTCACTACTACTCATGAGCATTCGGGGTCACTACTGCGCATGCGCGCACGGGCCCACTACTACGCATGCGCACTCCGGCTCAGACCTGCACATGCGCACACGGACTCACTACTGCGGATGCGCAATCGGGCTCACTACTGTGCATGCGCACTCGGACTCACTACTGCTCATGCACACTCGGGCTCACTACTGTGCATGCGCCCTCGGGGTCACTACTGCTCATGCGCACTCGGACAACCTACTGCTCATGCGCAATCGGGGTCACTACTGCTCATGCGCACTCGGACTCACTGCTGCTCATACGCATTCGGGGTCACTACTGCTCATGCGCACTCGGACTCACTACTGCGGATGCACAATCGGGCTCACTACTGCGCATGCGCACACGGACTCACTACTGCGGATGCGCAATCGGGCTCACTACTGTGCATGCGCACTCGGCGTCACTACTGCTCATGCGCACTCGGTGTCACTACTGCTCATGCGCACTCGGACTCACTACTGCTCATGCGCACTGGGGGTCACTACTGCTCATGCGCACTCGGATTCACTACTGCTCATGCGCATTCGGGGTCACTACTGCGCATGCGCGCACGGGCCCACTACTGCGGATGCGCGCTCGGGCTCACTACTGCGCATGCGCACACGGGCTCACTACTGTGCATGCGCGCTCGGGGTCACTACTGCTCATGCGCACTCGGGGTCACTACAGCTGATGCGCACACGGGCTCACTACTGCGCATGCGCAGTCCGGCTCAGACCTGCACATGCGCATTCGAGCTCACTTCTGCGCATGCGCACACGCGCTCACTACTGTGCATGCGCACTCGGGGTCACTACTGCTCATGCGCACTCGGACTCACTACTGCTCATGCGCATTCGGGGTCACTACTGCGCATGCGCACTCGGACTCACTACTGCTCATGCGCACTCGGGGTCACTACTGGTCATGCGCACTCGAACTCACTACTACTCATGCGCATTCGGGGTCACTACTGCGCATGCGCGCACGGGCCCACTACTACGCATGCGCACTCCGGCTCAGACCTGCACATGCGCACACGGACTCACTACTGCGGATGCGCAATCGGGCTCACTACTGTGCATGCGCACTCGGACTCACTACTGCTCATGCACACTCGGGCTCACTACTGTGCATGCGCACTCGGGGTCACTACTGCTCATGCGCACTCGGACAACCTACTGCTCATGCGCAATCGGGGTCACTACTGCTCATGCGCACTCGGACTCACTGCTGCTCATACGCATTCGGGGTCACTACTGCTCATGCGCACTCGGACTCACTACTGCGGATGCACAATCGGGCTCACTACTGCGCATGCGCACACGGACTCACTACTGCGGATGCGCAATCGGGCTCACTACTGTGCATGCGCACTCGGCGTCACTACTGCTCATGCGCACTCGGTGTCACTACTGCTCATGCGCACTCGGACTCACTACTGCTCATGCGCACTGGGGGTCACTACTGCTCATGCGCACTCGGATTCACTACTGCTCATGCGCATTCGGGGTCACTACTGCGCATGCGCGCACGGGCCCACTACTGCGGATGCGCGCTCGGGCTCACTACTGCGCATGCGCACACGGGCTCACTACTGCGCATGCGCGCACGGGCCCACTACTGCGCGTGCGCACTCCGGCTCAGACCTGCACATGCGCATTCGAGCTCACTTCTGCGCATGCGCACACGGGCTCACTACTGTGCATGCGCGCTCGGGGTCACTACTGCTCATGCGCACTCGGGGTCACTACAGCTGATGCGCACACGGGCTCACTACTGCGCATGCGCAGTCCGGCTCAGACCTGCACATGCGCATTCGAGCTCACTTCTGCGCATGCGCACACGCGCTCACTACTGTGCATGCGCACTCGGGGTCACTACTACTCATGCACACTCGGGCTCACTAATGTGCATGCGCGCTCGGGGTCACTACTGCTCATGCGCACTCGGACTCACTACTGCTCATGCGCACTCGGGGTCACTACTGCTCATGCGCACTCGGACTCACTACTGCTCAAGCGCACTCGGACTCACTACTGCGCATGCGCACTCCCGCCCAGACCTGCACATGCGCACTCCGGCTCACTACTGCTCATGCGCATTCGGACTCACTACTGCGGATGCACAATCGGGCTCACTACTGCGCATGCGCACACGGACTCACTACTGCGGATGCGCAATCGGGCTCACTACTGTGCATGCACACTCGGGGTCACTACTGCTCATGCGCACTCGGGGTCACTACTGCTCATGCGCACTCGGACTCACTACTGTGGATGCACAATCGGGCTCACTACTGCGCATGCGCACTCCGGCTCAGACCAGCACAAGCGTATTCCAGCTCACTTCTGCGCATATCCACTCGGACTCACTACTGCTCAAGCGCACTCGGGCTCACTGCTGCTCATGCGCACTGGGGGTCACTACTGCTCATGCGCACTCGGATTCACTACTGCTCATGCGCATTCGGGGTCACTACTGCGCATGCGCGCACGGGCCCACTACTGCGGATGCGCGCTCGGGCTCACTACTGCGCATGCGCACACGGGCTCACTACTGCGCATGCGCGCACGGGCCCACTACTGCGCATGCGCACTCCGGCTCAGACCTGCACATGCGCATTCGAGCTCACTTCTGCGCATGCGCACACGGGCTCACTACTGTGCATGCGCGCTCGGGGTCACTACTGCTCATGCGCACTCGGGGTCACTACAGCTGATGCGCACACGGGCTCACTACTGCGCATGCGCAGTCCGGCTCAGACCTGCACATGCGCATTCGAGCTCACTTCTGCGCATGCGCACACGCGCTCACTACTGTGCATGCGCACTCGGGGTCACTACTACTCATGCACACTCGGGCTCACTAATGTGCATGCGCGCTCGGGGTCACTACTGCTCATGCGCACTCGGACTCACTACTGCTCATGCGCACTCGGGGTCACTACAGCTGATGCGCACACGGGCCCACTACTGCGCATGCGCACTCCGGCTCAGACCTGCACATGCGCACACGGACTCACTACTGCGGATGCGCAGTCGGGCTCACTACTGTGCATGAGCACTCGGGGTCACTACTGCTCATGCGCACTCGGACTCACTACTGCTCATGCACACTCGGGCTCACTACTGTGCATGCGCACTCGGGGTCACTACTGCTCATGCGCACTCGGACTCACTACTGCTCATGCGCACTCGGGGTCACTAGTGCTCATGCGCACTCGGTCTCACTGCTGCTCATGCGCATTCGGGGTCACTACTGCTCATGCGCACTCGGACTCACTACTGCGGATGCACAATCGGGCTCACTACTGCGCATGCGCACACGGACTCACTACTGCGGATGCGCAATCGGGCTCACTACTGTGCATGCGCACTCGGCGTCACTACTGCTCATGCGCACTCGCTGTCACTACTGCTCATGCGCACTCGGACTCACTACTGCTCATGCGCACTCGGGGTCACTACTGCTCATGCGCACTCGGATTCACTACTGCTCATGCGCATTCGGGGTCACTACTGCGCATGCGCACTCGGACTCACTACCGCGGATGCGCGCTCGGGCTCACTACTGCGCATGCGCACACGGGCTCACTACTGCTCATGCGCATTCGGGGTCACTACTGCTCATGCGCACTCGGACTCACTACTGTGGATGCACAATCGGGCTCACTACTGCGCATGCGCACTCCGGCTCAGACCAGCACAAGCGTATTCCAGATCACTTCTGCGCATATCCACTCGGACTCACTACTGCTCAAGCGCACTCGGGCTCACTGCTGCGCATGCGCAGTCCGGCTCAGACCTGCACATGCGTATTCGAGTTCACTTCTGCGCATGTGCACTCGGACTCACTACTGCTCAAGCGCACTCGGACTCACTACTGCGCATGCGCACTCCCGCCCAGACCTGGACATGCGCACTCCGGCTCACTACTGCTCATGCGCATTCGGACTCACTACTGCGGATGCACAATCGGGCTCACTACTGCGCATGCGCAACCGGGCTCACTACTGCTCATGCGCACTCGGGGTCACTACTGCTCATGCGCACTCGGACTCACTACTGCTCATGCACACTCGGGCTCACTACTGTGCATGCGCACTCGGGGTCACTACTGCTCATGCGCACTCGGACTCACTACTGCTCATGCGCACTCGGGGACACTACTGCTCATGCGCACTCGGACTCACTGCTGCTCATGCGCATTCGGGGTCACTACTGCTCATGCGCACTCGGACTCACTACTGCGGATGCACAATCGGGCTCACTACTGCGCATGCGCACACGGACTCACTACTGCGGATGCGCAATCGGGCTCACTACTGTGCATGCGCACTCGGCGTCACTACTGCTCATGCGCACTCGTTGTCACTACTGCGGATGCGCAATCGGGCTCACTACTGTGCATGCGCACTCGGACTCACTACTGCTCATGCACACTCGGGCTCACTACTGTGCATGCGCACTCGGGATCACTACTGCTCATGCGCACTCGGACAACCTACTGCTCATGCGCACTCGGGGTCACTACTGCTCATGCGCACTCGGACTCACTGCTGCTCATACGCATTCGGGGTCACTACTGCTCATGCGCACTCGGACTCACTACTGCGGATGCACAATCGGGCTCACTACTGCGCATGCGCACACGGACTCACTACTGCGGATGCGCAATCGGGCTCACTACTGTGCATGCGCACTCGGCGTCACTACTGCTCATGCGCACTCGGTGTCACTACTGCTCATGCGCACTCGGTGTCACTACTGCTCATGCGCACTCGGACTCACTACTGCTCATGCGCACTGGGGGTCACTACTGCTCATGCGCACTCGGATTCACTACTGCTCATGCGCATTCGGGGTCACTACTGCGCATGCGCGCACGGGCCCACTACTGCGGATGCGCGCTCGGGCTCACTACTGCGCATGCGCACACGGGCTCACTACTGCGCATGCGCGCACGGGCCCACTACTGCGCATGCGCACTCCGGCTCAGACCTGCACATGCGCATTCGAGCTCACTTCTGCGCATGCGCACACGGGCTCACTACTGTGCATGCGCGCTCGGGGTCACTACTGCTCATGCGCACTCGGGGTCACTACTGCTGATGCGCACTCGGACTCACTACTGCTCATGCGCACTCGGACTCACTACTGCTCATGCGCATTCGGGGTCACTACTGCTGATGCGCACTCGGGGTCACTACTGCTCATGCGCACTCGGACTCACTACTGCTCATGCGCATTCGGGGTCACTACTGCGCATGCGCACTCGGACTCACTACTGCTCATGCGCACTCGGGGTCACTACTGGTCATGCGCACTCGAACTCACTACTACTCATGCGCATTCGGGGTCACTACTGCGCATGCGCGCACGGGCCCACTACTGCGCATGCGCACTCCGGCTCAGACCTGCACATGCGCACACGGACTCACTACTGCGGATGCGCAATCGGGCTCACTACTGCGGATGCGCGCTCGGGCTCATTACTGCGCATGCCCACCCGGGCCCACTACTGCGCATGCGCGCACGGGCCCACTACTACGCATGCGCACTCCGGCTCAGACCTGCACATGCGCACGCGGACTCACTACTGCGGATGCGCAATCGGGCTCACTACTGTGCATGCGCACTCGGACTCACTACTGCTCATGCACACTCGGGCTCACTACTGTGCATGCGCACTCGGGGTCACTACTGCTCATGCGCACTCGGACAACCTACTGCTCATGCGCACTCGGGGTCACTACTGCTCATGCGCACTCGGACTCACTGCTGCTCATACGCATTCGGGGTCACTACTGCTCATGCGCACTCGGACTCACTACTGCGGATGCACAATCGGGCTCACTACTGCGCATGCGCACACGGACTCACTACTGCGGATGCGCAATCGGGCTCACTACTGTGCATGCGCACTCGGCGTCACTACTGCTCATGCGCACTCGGTGTCACTACTGCTCATGCGCACTCGGACTCACTACTGCTCATGCGCACTGGGGGTCACTACTGCTCATGCGCACTCGGATTCACTACTGCTCATGCGCATTCGGGGTCACTACTGCGCATGCGCGCACGGGCCCACTACTGCGGATGCGCGCTCGGGCTCACTACTGCGCATGCGCACACGGGCTCACTACTGCGCATGCGCGCACGGGCCCACTACTGCGCATGCGCACTCCGGCTCAGACCTGCACATGCGCATTCGAGCTCACTTCTGCGCATGCGCACACGGGCTCACTACTGTGCATGCGCGCTCGGGGTCACTACTGCTCATGCGCACTCGGGGTCACTACAGCTGATGCGCACACGGGCTCACTACTGCGCATGCGCAGTCCGGCTCAGACCTGCACATGCGCATTCGAGCTCACTTCTGCGCATGCGCACACGGGCTCACTACTGTGCATGCGCACTCGGGGTCACTACTACTCATGCACACTCGGGCTCACTAATGTGCATGCACGCTCGGGGTCACTACTGCTCATGCGCACTCGGACTCACTACTGCTCATGCGCACTCGGGGTCACTACTGCTCATGCGCACTCGGACTCACTACTGCTCAAGCGCACTCGGACTCACTACTGCGCATGCGCACTCCCGCCCAGACCTGCACATGCGCACTCCGGCTCACTACTGCTCATGCGCACTCGGACTCTCTACTGCGCATGCGCATTCGGGGTCACTACTGCGCATGCGCACTCGGACTCACTACTGCTCATGCGCACTCGGGGTCACTACTGCTCATGCGCACTCGAACTCACTAGTACTCATGCGCATTCGGGGTCACTACTGCGCATGCGCGTACGGGCCCACTACTGCGCGTGCGCACTCCGGCTCAGACCTGCACATGCGCACACGGACTCACTACTGCGGAAGCGCAATCGGGCTCACTACTGCGGATGCGCGCTCGGGCTCATTACTGCGCATGCCCACCCGGGCTCACTACTGCGCATGCGCGCACGGGCCCACTACTACGCATGCGCACTCCGGCTCAGACCAGCACAAGCGTATTCCAGCTCACTTCTGCGCATATCCACTCGGACTCACTACTGCTCATGCGCACTCGGGGTCACTAGTGCTCATGCGCACTCGGTCTCGCTGCTGCTCATGCGCATTCGGGGTCACTACTGCTCATGCGCACTCGGACCCACTACTGCGGATGCACAATCGGGCTCACTACTGCGCATGCGCACACGGACTCACTACTGCGGATGCGCAATCGGGCTCACTACTGTGCATGCGCACTCGGCGTCACTACTGCTCATGCGCACTCGTTGTCACTACTGCTCATGCGCACTCGGACTCACTACTGCTCATGCGCACTCGGGGTCACTACTGCTCATGCGCACTCGGATTCACTACTGCTCATGCGCATTCGGATTCACTACTGCGCATGCGCACTCGGACTCACTACTGCGGATGCGCGCTCGGGCTCACTACTGCGCATGCGCACACGGGCTCACTACTGCTCATGCGCATTCGGGGTCACTACTGCTCATGCGCACTCGGACTCACTACTGTGGATGCACAATCGGGCTCACTACTGCGCATGCGCACTCCGGCTCAGACCAGCACAAGCGTATTCCAGCTCACTTCTGCGCATATCCACTCGGACTCACTACTGCTCAAGCGCACTCGGGCTCACTGCTGCGCATGCGCAGTCCGGCTCAGACCCGCACATGCGTATTCGAGTTCACTTCTGCGCATGTGCACTCGGACTCACTACTGCTCAAGCGCACTCGGACTCACTACTGCGCATGCGCACTCCCGCCCAGACCTGCACATGCGCACTCCGGCTCACTACTGCTCATGCGCATTCGGACTCACTACTGCGGATGCACAATCGGGCTCACTACTGCGCATGCGCACCCGGGCTCACTACTGCTCATGCGCATTCGGGGTCACTACTGCTGATGCGCACTCGGGGTCACTACTGCTCATGCGCACTCGGACTCACTACTGCTCATGCGCATTCGGGGTCACTACTGCGCATGCGCGCTCGGACTCACTACTGCTCATGCGCACTCGGGGTCACTACTGGTCATGCGCACTCGAACTCACTACTACTCATGCGCATTCGGGGTCACTACTGCGCATGCGCGCACGGGCCCACTACTGCGCATGCGCACTCCGGCTCAGACCTGCACATGCGCACACGGACTCACTACTGCGGATGCGCAATCGGGCTCACTACTGCGGATGCGCGCTCGGGCTCATTACTGCGCATGCCCACCCGGGCTCACTACTGCGCATGCGCGCACGGGCCCACTACTACGCATGCGCACTCCGGCTCAGACCTGCACATGCGCACACGGAATCACTACTGCGGATGCGCAATCGGGCTCACTACTGTGCATGCGCACTCGGACTCACTACTGCTCATGCACACTCGGGCTCACTACTGTGCATGCGCACTCGGGGTCACTACTGCTCATGCGCACTCGGACAACCTACTGCTCATGCGCACTCGGGGTCACTACTGCTCATGCGCACTCGGACTCACTGCTGCTCATACGCACTCGGGGTCACTAATGTGCATGCGCGCTCGGGGTCACTACTGCTCATGCGCACTCGGACTCACTACTGCTCATGCGCACTCGGGGTCACTACTGCTCATGCGCACTCGGACTCACTACTGCTCAAGCGCACTCGGACTCACTACTGCGCATGCGCACTCCCGCCCAGACCTGCACATGCGCACTCCGGCTCACTACTGCGCATGCGCACACGGACTCACTACTGCGGATGCGCAATCGGGCTCACTACTGTGCATGCGCACTCGGGGTCACTACTGCTCATGCGCACTCGGGGTCACTACTGCTCATGGGCACTCGGACTCACTACTGCTCATGCGCACTCGGAGTCACTACTGCTCATGCGCACTCGGACTCATTACTGCTCATGCGCACTCGGACTCACTACTGCGGATGCGCGCTCGGGCTCACTACTGCGCACACGCACCCGGACTCGCTACTGCGGATGCGCGCTCGGGCTCACTACTGCGCACACGCACCTGGGCTCACTACTGCGCATGCGCGTCCGGGCCCACTACTGCGCATGCGCAGTCCGGCTCAGACCAGCACAAGCGTATTCCAGCTCACTTCTGCGCATATCTACTCGGACTCACTACTGCTCAAGCGCACTCGGGCTCACTGCTGCGCATGCGCAGTCCGGCTCAGACCTGCACATGCGTATTCGAGTTCACTTCTGCGCATGTGCACTCGGACTCACTACTGCTCAAGCGCACTCGGACTCACTACTGCGCATGCGCACTCCCGCCCAGACCTGCACATGCGCACTCCGGCTCACTACTGCTCGTGCGCATTCGGACTCACTACTGCGGATGCACAATCGGGCTCACTACTGCGCATCCGCACTCCGGCTCAGACCAGCACATGCGCATTCGAGCTCACTTCTGCGCATGCGCACACGGGCTCACTACTGTGCATGCGCACTCGGGGTCACTACTGCTCATGCGCGCTCGGGCTCACTACTGCGGATGCGCGCTCGGGCTCACTACTGCGCATGCGCACCCGGGCTCACTACTGCTCATGCGCACTCGGGGTCACTACTGCGCATGCGCATTCGGGGTCACTACTGCGCATGCGCATTCGGACTCACTACTGCTCAAGCGCACTCGGGCTCACTACTGCGCACACGCACCTGGGCTCACTACTGCGCATGCGCGCCCGGGCCCACTACTGCGCATGCGCAGTCCGGCTCAGACCAGCACAAGCGTATTCAGCTCACTTCTGCGCATATCCACTCGGACTCACTACTGCTCAAGCGCACTCGGGCTCACTGCTGCGCATGCGCAGTCCGGCTCAGACCTGCACATGCGTATTCGAGTTCACTTCTGCGCATGTGCACTCGGACTCACTACTGCTCAAGCGCACTCGGACTCACTACTGCGCATGCGCACTCCCGCCCAGACCTGCACATGCGCACTCCGGCTCACTACTGCTCATGCGCATTCGGACTCACTACTGCGGATGCACAATCGGGCTCACTACTGCGCATCCGCACTCCGGCTCAGACCAGCACATGCGCATTCGAGCTCACTTCTGCGCATGCGCACACGGGCTCACTACTGTGCATGCGCACTCGGGGTCACTACTGCTCATGCGCGCTCGGGCTCACTACTGCGGATGCGCGCTCGGGCTCACTACTGCGCATGCGCACCCGGGCTCACTACTGCTCATGCGCACTCGGGGTCACTACTGCGCATGCGCATTCGGGGTCACTACTGCGCATGCGCACTCGGACTCACTACTGCTCATGCGCACTCGGGGTCACTACTGGTCATGCGCACTCGAACTCACTACTACTCATGCGCATTCGGGGTCACTATTGCGCATGCGCGCACGGGCCCACTACTGCGCATGCGCACTACGGTTCACTACTGCTCATGCGCACTCGGACTCTCTACTGCGCATGCGCATTCGGGGTCACTACTGCGCATGCGCACTCGGACTCACTACTGCTCATGCGCACTCGGGGTCACTACTGGTCATGCGCACTCGAACTCACTAGTACTCATGCGCATTCGGGGTCACTACTGCGCATGCGCGTACGGGCCCACTACTGCGCATGCGCACTCCGGCTCAGACCTGCACATGCGCACACGGACTCACTACTGCGGAAGCGCAATCGGGCTCACTACTGCGGATGCGCGCTCGGGCTCATTACTGCGCATGCCCACCCGGGCTCACTACTGCGCATGCGCGCACGGGCCCACTACTACGCATGCGCACTCCGGCTCAGACCTGCACATGCGCTCACGGACTCACTACTGCGGATGCGCAATCGGGCTCACTACTGTGCATGCGCACTCGGGGTCACTACTGCTCATGCGCACTCGGGGTCACTACTGCTCATGCGCATTCGGGGTCACTACTGCGCATGCGCACTCCGGCTCAGACCTGCACATGCGCACACGGACTCACTACTGCGGATGCGCAGTCGGGCTCACTACTGTGCATGAGCACTCGGGGTCACTACTGCTCATGCGCACTCGGACTCACTACTGCTCATGCACACTCGGGCTCACTACTGTGCATGCGCACTCGGGGTCACTACTGCTCATGCGCACTCGGACTCACTACTGCTCATGCGCACTCGGGGTCACTAGTGCTCATGCGCACTCGGTCTCACTGCTGCTCATGCGCATTCGGGGTCACTACTGCTCATGCGCACTCGGACTCACTACTGCGGATGCACAATCGGGCTCACTACTGCGCATGCGCACACGGACTCACTACTGCGGATGCGCAATCGGGCTCACTACTGTGCATGCGCACTCGGCGTCACTACTGCTCATGCGCACTCGTTGTCACTACTGCTCATGCGCACTCGGACTCACTACTGCTCATGCGCACTCGGGGTCACTACTGCTCATGCGCACTCGGATTCACTACTGCTCATGCGCATTCGGACTCACTACTGCGGATGCACAATCGGGCTCACTACTGCGCATGCGCACCCGGGCTCACTACTGCTCATGCGCACTCGGGGTCACTACTGCTCATGCGCACTCGGACTCAAAACTGCTCATGCGCATTCGGGGTCACTACTGTGCATGCGCACTCGGACTCACTACTGCGGATGCGCGCTCGGGCACACTACTGCGCATGCGCACACGGGCTCACTACTGCGCATGCGCGCACGGGCCCACTACTACGCATGCGCATTCGGGGTCACTACTGCGCATGCGCACTCCGGCTCAGACCTGCACATGCGCACACGGACTCACTACTGCGGATGCGCAGTCGGGCTCACTACTGTGCATGAGCACTCGGGGTCACTACTGCTCATGCGCACTCGGACTCACTATTGCTCATGCACACTCGGGCTCACTACTGTGCATGCGCACTCGGGGTCACTACTGCTCATGCGCACTCGGACTCACTGCTGCTCATGCGCATTCGGGGTCACTACTGCTCATGCGCACTCGGACTCACTACTGCGGATGCACAATCGGGCTCACTACTGCGCATGCGCACACGGACTCACTACTGCGGATGCGCAATCGGGCTCACTACTGTGCATGCGCACTCGGCGTCACTACTGCTCATGCGCACTCGTTGTCACTACTGCTCATGCGCACTCGGACTCACTACTGCTCATGCGCACTCGGGGTCACTACTGCTCATGCGCACTCGGATTCACTACTGCTCATGCGCATTCGGGGTCACTACTGCGCATGCGCACTCGGACTCACTACTGCGGATGCGCGCTCGGGCTCACTACTGCGCATGCGCACACGGGCTCACTACTGCTCATGCGCATTCGGGGTCACTACTGCTCATGCGCACTCGGACTCACTACTGTGGATGCACAATCGGGCTCACTACTGCGCATGCGCACTCCGGCTCAGACCAGCACAAGCGTATTCCAGCTCACTTCTGCGCATATCCACTCGGACTCACTACTGCTCAAGCGCACTCGGGCTCACTGCTGCGCACGCGCAGTCCGGCTCAGACCTGCACATGCATATTCGAGTTCACTTCTGCGCATGTGCACTCGGACTCACTACTGCTCAAGCGCACTCGGACTCACTACTGCGCATGCGCACTCCCGCCCAGACCTGCACATGCGCACTCCGGCTCACTACTGCTCATGCGCATTCGGACTCACTACTGCGGATGCACGATCGGGCTCACTACTGCGCATGCGCACCCGGGCTCACTACTGCTCATGCGCACTCGGGGTCACTACTGCTCATGCGCACTCGGACTCAAAACTGCTCATGCGCATTCGGGGTCACTACTGTGCATGCGCACTCGGACTCACTACTGCGGATGCGCGCTCGGGCACACTACTGCGCATGCGCACACGGGCTCACTACTGCGCATGCGCGCACGGGCCCACTACTACGCATGCGCATTCGGGGTCACTACTGCGCATGCGCACTCCGGCTCAGACCTGCACATGCGCACACGGACTCACTACTGCGGATGCGCAGTCGGGCTCACTACTGTGCATGAGCACTCGGGGTCACTACTGCTCATGCGCACTCGGACTCACTACTGCTCATGCACACTCGGGCTCACTACTGTGCATGCGCACTCGGGGTCACTACTGCTCATGCGCACTCTGACTCACTACTGCTCATGCGCACTCGGGGTCACTACTGCTCATGCGCACTCGGACTCACTGCTGCTCATGCGCATTCGGGGTCACTACTGCTCATGCGCACTCGGACTCACTACTGCGGATGCACAATCGGGCTCACTACTGCGCATGCGCACACGGACTCACTACTGCGGATGCGCAATCGGGCTCACTACTGTGCATGCGCACTCGGCGTCACTACTGCTCATGCGCACTCGTTGTCACTACTGCTCATGCGCACTCGGACTCACTACTGCTCATGCGCACTCGGGGTCACTACTGCTCATGCGCACTCGGAATCACTACTGCTCATGCGCATTCGGGGTCACTACTGCGCATGCGCACTCGGTCTCACTACTGCGGATGCACAATCGGGCTCACTACTGCGCATGCGCACTCCGGCTCGGACCTGCACATGCGCACACGGACTCACTACTGCGGATGCGCAATCGGGCTCACTACTGTGCATGCGCACTCGGGGTCACTACTGCTCATGGGCACTCGGACTCACTACTGCGGATGCGCGCTCGGGCTCACTACTGCGCACACGCACCCGGGCTCACTACTGCGCATGCGCGCCCGGGCCCGCTACTGCGCATGCGCAGTCCGGCTCAGACCAGCACAAGCGTATTCCAGCTCACTTCTGCGCATATCCACTCGGACTGACTACTGCTCAAGCGCACTCGGGCTCACTGCTGCGCATGCGCAGTCCGGCTCAGACCTACACATGCGTATTCGAGTTCACTTCTGCGCATGTGCACTCGGACTCACTACTGCTCAAGCGCACTCGGACTCACTACTGCGCATGCGCACTCCCGCGCAGACCTGCACATGCGCACTCCGGCTCACTACTGCCCATGCGCATTCGGACTCACTACTGCGGATGCACAATCGGGCTCACTACTGCGCATCCGCTCTCCGGCTCAGACCAGCACATGCGCATTCGAGCTCACTTCTGCGCATGCGCACACGGGCTCACTACTGTGCATGCGCACTCGGGGTCACTACTGCTCATGCGCGCTCGGGCTCACTACTGCGGATGCGCGCTCGGGCTCACTACTGCTCATGCGCACTCGGGGTCACTACTGCGCATGCGCATTCGGGGTCACTACTGCGCATGCGCATTCGGGGTCACTACTGCGCATGCGCACTCGGACTCACTACTGCTCATGCGCACTCGGGGTCACTACTGGTCATGCGCACTCGAACTCACTACTACTCATGCGCATTCGGGGTCACTACTGCGCATGCGCGTACGGGCCCACTACTGCGCATGCGCACTCCGGCTCAGACCTGCACATGCGCACACGGACTCACTACTGCGGAAGCGCAATCGGGCTCACTACTGCGGATGCGCGCTCGGGCTCATTACTGCGCATGCCCACCCGGGCTCACTACTGCGCATGCGCGCACGGGCCCACTACTACGCATGCGCACTCCGGCTCAGACCTGCACATGCGCACACGGACTCACTACTGCGGATGCGCAATCGGGCTCACTACTGTGCATGCGCACTCGGGGTCACTACTGCTCATGCGCACTCGGGGTCACTACTGCTCATGCGCATTCGCGGTCACTACTGCGCATGCGCACTCCCGCCCAGACCTGCACATGCGCACTCCGGCTCACTACTGCTCATGCGCATTCGGACTCACTACTGCGGATGCACAATCGGGCTCACTACTGCGCATGCGCACACGGACTCACTACTGCGGATGCGCAATCGGGCTCACTACTGTGCATGCGCACTCGGGGTCACTACTGCTCATGCGCACTCGGGGTCACTACTGCTCATGGGCACTCGGACTCACTACTGCTCATGCGCACTCGGAGTCACTACTGCTCATGCGCACTCGGACTCATTACTGCTCATGCGCACTCGGACTCACTACTGCGGATGCGCGCTCGGGCTCACTACTGCGCACACGCACCCGGGCTCACTACTGCGCATGCGCGCCCGGGCCCACTACTGCGCATGCGCAGTCCGGCTCAAACCAGCACAAGCGTATTCCAGCTCACTTCTGCGCATATCCACTCGGACTCACTACTGCTCAAGCGCACTCGGGCTCACTGCTGCGCATGCGCAGTCCGGCTCAGACCTGCACATGCGTATTCGAGTTCACTTCTGCGCATGTGCACTCGGACTCACTACTGCTCAAGCGCACTCGGACTCACTACTGCGCATGCGCACTCCCGCCCAGACCTGCACATGCGCACTCCGGCTCACTACTGCTCATGCGCATTCGGACTCACTACTGCGGATGCACAATCGGGCTCACTACTGCGCATCCGCACTCCGGCTCAGACCAGCACATGCGCATTCGAGCTCACTTCTGCGCATGCGCACACGGGCTCACTACTGTGCATGCGCACTCGGGGTCACTACTGCTCATGCGCGCTCGGGCTCACTACTGCGGATGCGCGCTCGGGCTCACTACTGCGCATGCGCACCCGGGCTCACTACTGCTCATGCGCACTCGGGGTCACTACTGCTCATGCGCGCTCGGGCTCACTACTGCGGATGCGCGCTCGGGCTCACTACTGCGCATGCGCACCCGGGCTCACTACTGCTCATGCGCACTCGGGGTCACTACTGCGCATGCGCATTCGGGGTCACTACTGCGCATGCGCACTCGGACTCACTACTGCTCATGCGCACTCGGGGTCACTACTGGTCATGCGCACTCGAACTCACTACTACTCATGCGCATTCGGGGTCACTATTGCGCATGCGCGCACGGGCCCACTACTGCGCATGCGCACTCCGGTTCACTACTGCTCATGCGCACTCGGACTCTCTACTGCGTATGCGCATTCGGGGTCACTACTGCGCATGCGCACTCGGACTCACTACTGCTCATGCGCACTCGGGGTCACTACTGGTCATGCGCACTCGAACTCACTAGTACTCATGCGCATTCGGTGTCACTACTGCGCATGCGCATACGGGCCCACTACTGCGCATGCGCACTCCGGCTCAGACCTGCACATGCGCACACGGACTCACTACTGCGGAAGCGCAATCGGGCTCACTACTGCGGATGCGCGCTCGGGCTCATTACTGCGCATGCCCACCCGGGCTCACTACTGCGCATGCGCGCACGGGCCCACTACTACGCATGCGCACTCCGGCTCAGACCTGCACATGCGCACACGGACTCACTACTGCGGATGCGCAATCGGGCTCACTACTGTGCATGCGCACTCGGGGTCACTACTGCTCATGCGCACTCGGGGTCACTACTGCTCATGCGCATTCGGGGTCACTACTGCGCATGCGCACTCCGGCTCAGACCTGCACATGCGCACACGGACTCACTACTGCGGATGCGCAGTCGGGCTCACTACTGTGCATGAGCACTCGGGGTCACTACTGCTCATGCGCACTGGTGACCGAATGGCGTCAGTTGACGCAAGTCGGATCTCCCACCTCCTCGTGGTGGTCGCTGGGATAGAGGCACTCTATGCCCTTCGGTAGTACTTCGGTGCTACCCAAGGGTGAGGGCCTCTATGCTAACGGGAGAACGGCGGACCCCCTAGCGGGGTTTGTGCTCATATCGTAAGCCTGTGGTCATGTTTCACAGGAACGGGGGCCTTGCCTTAGCCGGCTGGGCCGCGAGGATGTAAACCTCTATAAAAAATACCCTAACCCTAAGCTATGGTGTGCGGCGATGGGGCACCTCCCAGTCTTGCACTGGGGGGTGGGTTGGTGGGAGCATCAGCCATTAGCGACCCCCTCAGGACACCTGGCGACCTCCTGAGCGTATGAGCCTTCTCCCCGGGAAGGGCGTCACCCGGGGAGTGACAGATTTTCGTCCCTGCTCGTGGGAATTCTCATGGAATTTGTAAAACTTGACGATATCGGGGGGGGGGGGGGAAGTAAAGATGGCGGTGGTGAGGGGTTGCCGTCTAGTTCGCGTGGCCGTGCGCCTGCTGCTAGAGGCAAGAAGCTGGCTTCTAGAAGCCTGAGTCCGCGAAAGCGGACAAGACAGGAGGTGGGGTCGATGGAGGAGGTAGTGATTGAGGATGAGGGAGAGGATAAAGAGTTGAAGGTGATGCGGCGTGTTAGCGAAAAGTTGCGCAAATTTGTGCTGACCGAAACTAACCGCGTGTCGAAGGTTGCGGCTGAATTCATTTTAAACTGTGTGAGTGAGTATGAGGATTGTGTGGTGAGCATGATGGGAAAGAATGAACGACTGGCTGGACGATTGGAAGAGAGCAGGAAGATGTTGGATGAGCGTATGAGTGTGCCAGCAGTGATGAGTTATGCGAGTGTGGCTGGCAAGAGTGATAGTGGTGTGAGTGAGAGAGCGAAAGGTGTGTGTGTGAGTGAGAAGCCGAAAGCGCGTACGTTTGCAGTGGTCGTAAAGGCCAAGGATGATAGTGTGAAATTGACTAGCGAGCAAGTGAAGGAAAAGGTAATGAGTGATGTGAGTAGCGGATTGAATGTGAGAGTGAAAGCGGTGAGGAAGACGCGGAGTGGTGGTTTGTTTATAGAAGCAGCGAGCGCGAGAGAGATGGAGATGCTGAAGCAGCATAAAAAGTTTGAGGAAGTGGGACTCAGGGTGGAGACACCCAAGAGAGTGGGTCCGAAAGTAATTGTGTTTGATGTGGAAAATGTGATGACGAATGATGAGTTGATGAGTGAATTGTATACGAAGAATCTGAAAGCGAGTGGTGTGACTGAGATGGAATTTAAAGATAGAGTGCGAATAGTTAGCCGTATGAATAGGAAAGGTGTGAATGTTGGGAACGTGGTACTTGAGGTGTCCAAAAAAATGCGGGATGTATTGATGAGTGAGGAGCGTGTGTACATTAAATGGAGAGCGTGTAAAGTGAGAGATTTCGTGAATGTTATGCGGTGCTACAAGTGTTTTGCCTTCGGGCACATGATGCGTGAATGCAGTATGAAAGAGAGGTTGTGTGAGAAGTGTGGCGAAAGCGGTCACTTGAAAGAGAAATGTAAGAATGCGTGTGTGTGTAGAAATTGTAAAATTAAAGGGCGAGTGAGTGACCATTCGGTTCTGGCGAGTGAATGTCCCGAATATGTGCGTATGCTAGAGAGAGAGAAGGCCAGAATATGTGATGACTGACGTGTGTTTGAGAGTGATACAGTGTAATTGTCAGAGGTCGTATAGTGTGTTGTGTGATTTGGGTAGTGTTATGAATGGAAGGGATGTGAGTGTGGCTTTGTTGCAAGAGGTGTATGTGTCGCATGGTAGTGTGAGAGGCTTACCAAGTGGGTGGCAAGTGTATGCATGTGCGGACGACCCTGCAAAAGCTGCAGTGGTTGTTCGCGATGTGAATGTGGAAGTGATGTGTGTAAGGGAAGTTACGAATGAATATGGTGTGTGTGTGTGGTTGAAAGGGGACTTTGGCGAGTTGTATGTAGTATCTGTGTACTGCAGGTGGGGCACAGATATTGAGCCCTACCTGGGGTATATGGAGAGTGTGAAAGAGTATGTGAGAGGGAAACGTGTGTTATTCGGAATGGATGCGAATGCGACCTCGCCCATGTGGTATAGCAAGGGTGGGGGTCGCAGCAGAGAGAATGAGATGCGTGAAAGGATTCTGGAAGAGTGGATTTTGGCGAATGGAATGATTGTGTTGAATGAGCCAAGTGAGTATTATACTTTCTCGGGCGTGAATGGGCAGAGTGACATTGATGTCACTCTGATGAATGATTCGTTAGCCAGGTGCCGCCTTGAATGGGAAGTTAAGAGTGACTGGGGTATAAGTGATCATAATGTGATTTTGATTAGGATGATGTGTGATGAGTGTGTGCAGAATGCCTCAGATGAGCGAATGGGATGGATATGCAAGGATGTAGACTGGGAAGAATACAAGAACGATTTGAGGGAATTTTCGTTGATGTATGGGCAAGATATGAGTGATGAAACAAATGTGGATAGAATGCTAGGAATTTTAATGGAATGGATTCAGGGCTCGAACGACAGGAGGATGAAACGGAGAGTGAGAGTGAATGACAGAAGGATGGTGTGGTGGACGGATGAGCTGAAGAGGATGAAAGTTAAGGTTCGAAAGAGCCGGAAGTTGTGGCAGAAAGCGAAGAGAAGAAGAAGTGTGGATGTGGATGCGCGTCTGGAGACGTATAGAAGATTGATGCGTGAATATAAGCGTGAAGTGTGTAGAGTGAAAGAAGAATGCTGGAGGAAGTTTGTAAGTGAGTCGTCGAACCCGGATCCATGGGGTCCTGTATACAGAGTATGCAGAGGTAAGAATGCGAGGGAGAGAATGAGTTCGTTGAATGTTGATGGTGTGAATTATTCCACATGGCGAGAATGTGCGCAAGTGTTGCTAGAGCGATTCTTCCCAGTCTCGAATGATTCGAGGGGTGTGAGTGGTATTGTAGAGAGTGTGAATGATGTGGTAGAGTTTGACTGGGACGAGGTGAATGAGGCCGTGATGGCATCAAAGTTGGGCAAGGCACCTGGCTTGGATGGTGTAACTGTGAAGATGTTGCGAATGATTTGGTGTGCGATTCCGGGATGGCTGTTGAGATTGTATAATACTTGCTTGAAGACTGGATGTTTTCCGAATGAGTGGAAGAAAGCGTGCATTGTTGTTTTGCTGAAGTCCCCTGACAAGCCGCGAACGGACCCTGCGTCATATAGGCCGATAAGCCTGCTGTCGGTGTTTGGAAAAACGTTGGAACGAATGATGATTAAAAGGCATGAACGGAGAGTGAGTGAGAGTATGGATGATGCGCAGTATGGCTTTCGCAGGGGCCGTTCGACGGAGAGTGCCTGGTTGAAAGTGAGAGAGTATGTGGAACAGAGTGAGAAGAAGTATGTGTTAGGGATATTTGTTGACTTTAAGGGTGCGTTTGATCATTTGGAGTGGAAGAGTATGTTAGAGTGGTTGAGTGAGACAGGGTGTGCGGAGCTGCCACTCTGGAAAAGTTATTTCCAAGGGAGGGCAGCATGTATGTGTGGCGTGAATGAGGTTGTGTGGAGGAATGTTGAGCGTGGATGCCCGCAGGGGTCTGTGTCTGGCCCATTCCTCTGGATTGGGCGGATGAATGGACTCCTGCGGCGTTTGAGAGAATGTGGGTGTAGATGTGTGGCCTTCGCGGATGATTTGTATTTGTTTGTTGAAGGACAGAGCCGAATGGAAATTGAACGTATCGGAACGGAATGGATGAAAATAGTGTGTGAATGGGGTGCGAGTGTTGGAGTCAGTGTGTCCGAAGGCAAAACAGTTACAATGTTGATGAAAGGTAGCATGGCTGTGAGCAGAAGACCGATTGTGCGAATGAATGGGAAGGCTTTGAAGTATGTAGAGCGTGTGAAATATTTGGGTGTATGGGTGAGTGAAAGAATGCATTTTAAGGTACACCTCGAGTATCTGCGAAAGAAGGTAATGAATGTTGTGGGTGCGATGAGAAGAGTGTTGAGGAGAGAATGGGGTATGAGAAGGAGAGCTGTGCGTGTGCTGTATAAGGGTCTGTTTGTTGCGTGTGTTATGTATGGCGCGAGTGTATGGTATGACGTGATGCAGTATGGGTATGCAAGAGATATGATGAATAGATGCCAGCGTGTTGTGTTGTATGCATGTTTGAGTGTGTGTAGAACCGTCTCGACGGAAAGTATGCAAGTGTTGATGGGTGTCCTGCCCTGGGACCTTGAGTGTGTGAGGCGAGGTATGTGTGCAAGGATAAAGAGTAGAGTGAATCTGTGTGAGAATGTAAATGCGCTCGCTGTTTCTGGTATGGATGGTCGTGATGTGGATGAGTGTGTGGAAATGGTTAATGAAAGAGCGTATGAATGTTGGCAGAATAGATGGGATGTAAGTGAGAAAGGTAGAGTAACGTATGAATATATAAAGGATGTAAGGTTTGCTGAAAGGTGTGTGAATTTTGAGCCGAGTGTGTTTGCGTGCTTTTTGATGACTGGACATGGAAGTATGAATGCGTATTTGTATAGATGTGGAAAGAGTGAAAGTGAACAGTGTATATGTGGAGCTGTGCGTGAGGATTGGAAGCACGTGTTGGTTGAGTGTAGTATGTATGACGACCTCCGATGTCTGGATGAGTGTGGTGTGACAAGAAGAGAGGATGGAAGTGTGGATGTGAGTGGTGTGTTAGAATGCAGGGAGAAGTATGAACGTTTTTGTGCGTATGCGAGAAGTGTGTTTGTGCGGAGAAGAAGGTGTGTGAATGCGTAGTGTGTGTGTATGGGTGTATGAGGGACGCAGGGGGGCTGCGAGGAGGTCAAAGACCCTAGGGTCGATTCCTACTCGCGGCCTTTGGAGGTTGGCGTCTCCACGTACCCGATGCGCCGGCTGACCATTGCCGGGGGTTGCGGGACCCCCAAAATGGAAGCGACTTCGGTCGCGCAGATCCCACCAGTGATCTTGACTGGTACCGCGGGGACCGAGATGCCTACAGGGGCAACCCTGGCTCGGTCGTGGGTTGGACCATCGCGGGGGCAGTGGTTTAAAAGCCGCATGCTGGCTAGAGGGCCTGCTTGTCGGGCCCTCGGCGGGTGAGCTGCGTCCCAACAGCTCGGGTACCAGCCTGTCTTAGCTGGTAGAGTGCTGGAAAGTCACTCGGCCCCACCAGAGGTCGGTTACCAGGACCCGTAGAGCCTGGTGCCATTTCTGGTAGTCCTTGCTTCGGCGGGGACGCGCTAATTGGGCGTATCCCAATTCCGCGCCCATGGGGGCCGTGTAGTAGAGCTGTAATGGCGGGAACTGCACGTAAAACACACACAGATAATCTCTGCTCATGCGCACTCGGACTCACTACTGTGCATGCGCACTCGGGGTCACTACTGCTCATGCGCACTCGGACTCACTACTGCTCATGCGCACTCGGGGCCACTCCTGCGCATGCGCACACGGACTCACTACTGCGGATGCGCAATCGGGCTCACTACTGTGCATGCGTACTCGGGGTCACTACTGCTCATGCGCACTCGGGGTCACTACTGCCCATGCGCACTCGGGCTCACTACTGCGCATGCGTGCTCGGGCTCACTACTGCGCATGCGCACTCGGGCCCACTACTGCGCATGCGCACTCCGGCTCAGACCTGCACATGCGCACACGGGCTCACTACTGCGCATGCGCAGTCCGACTCAGACCTGCACATGCGTATTCGAGCTCACTTCTGCGCATGCGCACACGCGCGCACTACTGCGCTTGCGCACTCGGACTAACCACTGCTCATGCGCACTGGGACTCACTACTGCGGACGCGCGCTCGGGCTCACTACTGCGGATGCGCAATCGGGTTCACTACTGCGCATGCGCACACGGGCTCACTACTGCGCATGCGCACACGGGCTCACCACTGCGCATGCGCACTCCGGCTCAGACCTGCCCATGCGCACTCGGGCTCACTACTGCGCATGCGCACTCCGGCTCAGACATGCACATGCGCACACGGACTCACTACTGCGGATGCGCGCTCGGGCTCACTACTGCGGATGCGCAATCGGGTTCACTACTGCGCATGCGCACACGGGCTCACTACTGCGCATGCGCGCACGAGCCCACTACTGCGCTTGCGCACTCCGGCTCAGACCTGCCCATGCGCCCTCGGGCACACCACTGCGCATGCGCACACGGACTCACCAATGCGCATGCGCACTCCGGCTCAGACCTGCCCATGCGCCCTCGGGCACACCACTGCGCATGCGCACACGGACTCACCACTGCGCATGCGCACTCCGGCTCAGACCTGCCCATGCGCCCTCGGGTACACCACTGCGCATGCGCACACGGACTCACCACTGCGCATGCGCACTCCGGCTCAGACCTGCCCATGCGCACTCGGGCTCACTACTGCGCATGCGCGCTCCGGCCCACTACTCCTCATGCGCACTCGGACTCACTACTGCGGATGCACAATCGGGCTCACTACTGCGCATGCGCACTACGGCTCAGACCTGCACATGCGCACACGGACTCACTACTGCGGATGCGCAATCGGGCTCACTACTGCGCATGCGTGCTCGGGCTCACTACTGCGCATGCGCACTCGGGCCCACTACTGCGCATGCGCACTTCGGCTCAGACCTGCACATGCGCACACGGACTCACTACTGCGGATGCGCAATCGGGCTCACTACTGCGGATGCGTGCTGGGGCTCACTACTGCGCATGCGCACCCGGGCTCACTACTGCGCATGCGCGCACGGGCCCACTACTGCGCATGCGCACTCCGGCTCAGACCTGCCCATGCGCCCTCGGGCGCACCACTGCGCATGCGCACACGGACTCAACACTGCGCATGCGCACTCCGGCTCAGACCTGCCCATGCACACTCGGGCTCACTACTGCGCATGCGTGCTCGGGCTCACTACTGCGCATGCGCACTCGGACTAACCACTGCTCATGCGCACTGGCACTCACTACTGCGGATGCGCGCTTGGGCTCACTACTGCGGATGCGCAATCGGGTTCACTACTGCCCATGCGCACACGGCCTCACTACTGCGCATGCGCGCCCGCTCCCACTACTCCGCATGCGCACTCCGGCTCAGACCTGCCCATGCGCCCTCAGGTACACCACTGCGCATGCGCACACGGACTCACCAGTGCGCATGCGCACTCCGGCTCAGACCTGCCCATGCACACTCGGGCTCACTACTGCGCATGCGTGCTCGGGCTCACTACTGCGCATGCGCACTCGGACTAACCACTGCTCATGCGCACTGGGACTCACTACTGCGGATGCGCGCTTGGGCTCACTACTGCGCATGCGCACTACGGCTCAGACCTGCACATGCGCACACGGACTCACTACTGTGGATGCGCAATCGGGCTCACTACTGTGCATGCGCACTCGGGGTCACTACTGCTCATGCGCACTCGGACTCACTACTGCTCATGCGCACTCGGGCTCACTACTGTGCATGCGCACTCGGGGTCACTACTGCTCATGCGCACTCGGACTCACTACTGCTCATGCGCACTCGAGCTCACTACTGTGCATGCGCACTCGGGGTCACTACTGCTCATGCGCACTCGGACTCACTACTGCTCATGCGCACTCGGACTCACTACTGTGCATGCGCACTCGGGGTCACTACTGCTCACGCGCACTCGGACTCACTACTGCGGATGCACGCTCGGGCTCACTACTGCGCATGCGCACACGGGCTCACTACTGCGCATGCGCGCACGGCCCCACTACTGCGCATGCGCACTCCGGCTCAGACCTGCACATGCGCACACGGACTCACTACTGCGGATGCGCAATCGGGCTCACTACTGTGCATGCGCACTCGGGGTCACTATTGCGCATGCGCACTCGGACTCACTACTGTGCATGCGCACTCGGGGTCACTACTGTGTTACGTCGTAAACGTTCGTGGGTTGAGTTACTTCAAAGTGCGAATGCACACCTTGACCTGCCGCAGGATTAGGTACCCGAGTAAACCTTCCGTAAGATATATATATATTTATTGATCTGTTGCTTACTTACAATGAAGCTCTCCCTTGTTCACACACACACACACCGGTGGACAATGATGGCTCGCTTTTGGATACCTGCTCGCTTCTTTAGACGCTGTGATGAACCTGCTTCCTCGCGGTGGTCCCACGCGATGGCGCGCGCACTCCCGAATTTAATTCGTTTACGGGACTTACACTAACAAGCCCGGAGATACAACGCGCGAATAACCGCTGGCCGAGCGCGAAGACAAGCGTCGTTCAAGACTCGCGAAACAGTATCGAAAGTGTCAAAATGTTGTAAGCGATGTAAGGGACCTGTAAGCGGTTTTATATCCAAAAGTGTGCCATACTGAGTCACCGAGTTGCCACTCATACAGTTTTTGGGTTTCGCGATCGCTTACGCGGAATGCCGCGTTTGCTGTTTAATTCGATCGCGACCCAAATACTGACGGAAAAGGAATCTGCCTCGGACGTAACACCCCCCACGCTAGACACAAAATAGTCTCTAGAGGCAATTTTGTGAAAAATGCATATTCCTTTTTCGTCGTCACGCAATCCACTCACATTCAAATCATAACCCATACTTGTAAGTAATATGATTAACAAAGGTGTCTAAAATTTCTCAATTTACATAATGGAATATAACAGAATAAAAGAAAAGAATATATATCTATATACATATAAAATGAGTTTGGCATAAATTGTGAACTATAAAATATACAATATAAATTGTTCGATGTACGCGAAAGAGTTATGTAGAATGAGGCTTAGAGAGCCGCGAACAGGTAGATACAATTAGATTTGCGCAATGTAATACTCGTAGTGTAGTGCAAGATTAGGCGGTTGCCGGTATGTCGATGTTTTCCGTCCCATGGTTTGATGTCGTCTATAGAATTTTGGAAGTCCCGAGGTTTGTAGTCTGCATGTCAGGAGGGAACCGTCACGTGGTTTGACGCGTTGAATGGGTTCTCTCCTGGTCTCGTCCTCTAGTAGAAGTAGATAGCCTTCCGTGGTCCATGATGAACCTCTAGAGGTGGCTCCTGCTGTCCGTATGGCACTACCTCGGTTTCTTCTATATTTGTTCTTGGTATGGGCGGAAGATCATTTGGAAAGGCGTGTAGCTCAATAGGTGGGGATATTTTTTCCTTTGGTATATGAGGAGTACTTTTGATAGGTGCAGTAGTGGGATTTGAATGTCTACATCCTAACCTGTGCCAGCGGAAAACTATATATATAACTATGAGTGTAATCACTATTCCTCCGGTTGATGCTGACCCATACGTAGCATACCAAATGATGTTTTCTGTTCGCTGATGTGAAGCTATATTTTGAGCTTGTGTTCGATTTCCTTTAAACTTAATGAATTTTGATTATCTATGCTGAAGTGTGAGTGTCCTACTGTTTGATGATTTATTTGGTTGTCGGAAAGAACTTGTATGTGATGCGGTGTTAATTCCCTGATAGTGTCTGATATATTAATTTCGTATGGGGCTGGGTATGTAAAATTTATATTCTCCGTCGTTACTTCGGAGGCTATAATCTTTGACGAACCAAGGGTTGCTTCACATTTACTTTGAAGTTGTAAAATTCCTGATCTTTGTATTTGTTCGTATCCCGCTGATTTTTTATTACATCTAATCTGTAAGGGTATTGTGTCTGGAACTGAATAGAGCCAAGTGTTTGGGGTTTCTAATCTGGTAATGAAAAGTTGGTGTGCTGGACCTATCTTAATGTTGCAATTTGTCCATTTAATACTGTTTGGCCTAAACAAAAGGTCTGTCTCACAAATCGGTGAATTTTTAAAATTTTGAACTGGTTCCTTTAATTCACACAGGTATCTCTGATTTTGTTCCTTGCAATTTCTAATATATTGTTCGTTTAGTAGAAAATAGTTTGTTGTAATTTGGTTTACTGCTAGGTATTTTGACCGTGGTTGGATAAAGGTAGGGGTAGTCATATTAGGTGTGATCTTCTGAGATGACGGGCAAGGATAAAGGTGATACAAGTCGTAGGGTATTTCGTCCAGGAGTGGGAAATCGATTGTTATAATGACTTTTCCGTAAACGAGGGCCGCGCTCATCGTGGTAACCTTTTGTATCTGTTGTGAATTTAGTTCCTCAACGGTAAAGGGAAACTCTAGCTGGGTTGATTTTTGTATTTGTTTACATGCTGTTATTAATTTCTCTGGGGACAGGACTAATGCGTGCAAGAGTCCCAATTTTGCGAACATTATTGCGTCAGTCAATGTTATCAATGTCAGTACGTATTCGTCCGTCTGTCTGGTTAGTTTAAATTCCCACGATTCGATTGCTAGCTGTAGTTCCAATTTTGCTTCGCGATTGCTTAATTCAGAAAGTTCGTCAATGATATGTTTAATTTTCCCGTTTGTCTCCTCCGTGGACTGGGTTAGGGAGGTTAGGATTTCGTAGGTCTTCTGGAATTCGGATTTGACGATGTGGGTTTGGTTACCTAGCAGTGCCGCTATCTGTCTCTGGTCTTCGTAAAGTCTGTCTATCTCGTGATTGTAGTATTTTGCGTCGTCTTCGTCTAGAGTGCCAAACAAGGCCTTGCTGATAGTTCCTATGAATCCTAATGCCGCTCTTTTTTTCCTAATTCCGAGAGGTTTTCCTAACGAGTTGGTTAGCATTTCTTCATATCTCTGTGCCTCTAATAATTTTCGGTTCAGCTCTTTCCCTAAATTTTCCGCTGGGCATGCGGTTAAGTGATGTAGACGGCAAATGTTCTTGATGTATTCAACTTGGGGAAAAATGTTTGGGCGGTTGGATAATATTTTTATTATATCGATGGAAGTTACCAATTTCCATGTGGTGTGATATATACGGATAGGTTTGACTCTTTCTAGGTATATCCCAGGGTTGTGGTCAAATTGAATAAGGTTGTAATCCCCGTCTATCTGAGTGGGTGCAACGATGTGCCCTAACATTATGAGCCAATAGCTATAGCCGATCTTCATTATGGCGGCTAATAAATTAAATCCTGAAATATAGATACGTAGGTTATAAACACATTTTTGGTATGCACAGGTTTAATTCACGAATGACAGCATATGTCACGAATGTCCCAATGATGGGATTTACTTTTATAGAGGAATTCGGAATTTATCATTTTCTTTCCTTCAGGGAGGTTCTAATTCGGCGCTTTCATCTAAATCTCTTTCCTTTTGGAAATATGCGTGTTTTAGTTTATCGAGATGTTTTGTAAATTTCTGTCCGTTTTCGTTAATTAATACCGCGTTATTTCTATCGGTTATTTCGCAAATTTGATATGGTCCGTGGTAGTGTGGGTCGAATTTTCCTACTCTGGGTTCCTTTTGTACGTAAACATACTCGTTAGGGGAAAATTTTATTTCGTTGCATTTTTTGTCATAGATTAATTTTGAACGTTGTTTACTGGAGTCCAAATTATCCCGCGTTATTCTTCGAATTTCGTTTAACCGGTGAACTAAATTTTGCACATATAGGGGATAGGTGTGTAATTCTTCTTGACACATAGGCGTAAACGGGTCCCTAGCCACTTGTCCGAAGACTACCTCATAGGGCGTGAAATTTGTTCCTTCATGTACGGATGTGTTATATGCGTAGGTCGCGAAAGGTAGTAGAATATCCCAATCTTCATATTTTTCCAAAAAATGTTTTAAATATTCAGTTAATACTATGTGACTACGTTCGAGCGAACCGTTTGTCTGAGGCCTATATCCAGAAGTTGTCACATGGTTGATTTTAAATGTTTTCGCTATCCCTTCTATTACTTGATTGATGAATGTCCTTCCTCGATCGGTGAGAATAGCACGCGGGGCTCCGAAAATTGCAATGAAGTATCTCGATATTGCGTCTGCTACTGTTACTCCCTTGATGTCAGGTAAGGGTATTGCCATGCAGAATTTTGAAAATTGACATTGGATTGTTAGAATGTGCCGGTTGCCACTTGGGGTAGAGGGTAGAGGGCCCACAGTGTCTAAAGCTATTTTATCAAATGGTTTTGCCGGTGTGTCGGTGATTAGCATAGGTTCTCGTGTTTTAATTCGCACTAATTTTTGTTCTTGACAGCTCGTACAATTTCTGACGTAATCCTCTATATCCCTATGCATTTTCGGCCATTCAAATTTATTTCTAATGCGCTTAAAGGTTTTCGTTACCCCTTTATGTCCTCCCACTAGACTCTCGTGATAATATCTGATAATGTTTTCACGCTGATCTTCGGGAGGTTGTTGTATTTCCCCAGTACAAATTGTTATTTTTAGTGGTAAATCATAGAAAACTTCTTCCAGGTACTTTTGCAGGGTAGGCGCATCGAATGTATGTAAAGTCTCGCCGTGTGTTGCTATTCTAAAATTCTTTATATCTGTTAGCCGTATAACCGATTTTAGAGCTTGGAACAGATAAGTCAATTGGTTAGTGTGAATTGTATGGAAAAAATTTTTTGTTCCGACTATACTGAATGTAATGCCTTCTTCTGTACTGGTTTGAAGTACCTTGCCTTCGATTAGCTCATGCAACATTATTTTGGTTTCCGAGAAAAGTCCTAAAGCCTTCAATGTTTTACACACGGGGCTCAAGAACACTTTATCTGCCGGGATAAAATGAACATAATTGCCTTGAACAGATGTAAGTGTGGATTTTGAAATTTCTATTCTACATGTCAGGGATTTCTGGTCAGCCTCGATAGGTGTTGGCTTTGGATACCATGACGGAATATCGAGCGTATCATAAGAAGATGTTAAGATGATTGGTTCTGAAATATTTGTTCCGGTTTTTGTTCGCTTTCCATGATCCATTGTAGGAGGGGCGATTATTGTTGATTGAGGTACGTCTAGTAATTTTGTAGGAGAGGGTATGTGATCTAACGATTCATCAAAGTGAATGTCTGCATGGTTTGAAATTTCCTGGTTGTCTTCTTCGATTTGTATGGGGAGATTCCTACTTTGGTTTTCATTATTTGGTTCAAGGTTATTAAGATTATCGATTATCGGCGGGTCTACTCTTATTTCGGCAGAGTTTTGTTGTACAGCGAGTGGTGTTCCCCAAGAGACCCGTTTTTTAATTTTCGTTGAACGTTCTGGAGTACCACGGACATTACTATCGTCAAATTCTTGGACTCGTATCCGCGTTTCTATCGGTTCCAAAACTGTTGAGTTTGCGTTAGGCTCGTCCACAATATCCTCTAATAAAAAATTTTCTTCTAGTTTACTATTCGTTAAGTTTGATTCATCTTCTGCTAATAGTGACGGGGGTTCCTCGTAATTTGGGCGTGGTTGATTTTGATGTCGCGCGCTGACTCTTTGACCAATTCCTTCTGTGCTAATATTCGAAACGGGTAAAATCTCCTTTTCGCGTGGTACAAGTGGTAGTGCATGTAATACCGGATTGCGAGATAATGCGTCTGCGTTAGCGTTAACTCGTCCAGGTTTGTAAATTATTTCGTAATCGTAATCAGCAAGAAGTATTCTCCATCGAGCTAAGCGGGATACTGGATCCTTGATTGAAAATAACCATTGCAGGGGACGATGGTCGGCTACTAATGTAAATTTCTGTCCATAGATGTATGTCCTAAAATGTTTTACCGCGAATATAATTGCCAAACATTCCTTTTCTGTAGTTGAATAATTTTTCTGACAGTCTGTGAGTAACTGCGATGCGTATGCAATGGGCGGGTCCTGGCCTATTTTGCCTTGACTCAAAATAGCGCCGACCGCAATATCAGATGCATCGGTGGTTATAATAAATGGTTCATCAAAATTTGGATATCTTAAGACGGGTTCTTCGCAAAGAGCTTGTCTAAGGTCCTCAAAGCTATTCTGTTGTTCTTCTGACCAAACAAATGGTTTTTTGGTACTCCTTAGATCTGTCAAAGGTTTTGCTCGTTTGGATAAATTTGGTATAAATCGACGGTAATAATTAACTAAACCCAAGAATTGTTTGATGGATTTCCTATTTGTCGGTACAGGAAATTCTGACACGGCCTTAATTTTTTCGGGATTCGGTTTTACTCCCTCCGATGATAGAATGTGCCCCAAATATACAACTTCGTTCTTCAGGAATTCAGCTTTGTCGGTTTGCAACGTTAAATTATATTTTCGTAATCGGTCGAATAATTGTCTAAAACGCGATTCCATTTCTTCGAGTGTTTCTCCAAAAACCACTATATCGTCTATGTAAACATATAAAATTTTTCCAATCAGTCCTTGCAACACACGTCGCATCAATTTTTGGAAGGTTGCGGGAGCATTTTTCAATCCAAAAGGCATCCGTACGTACTCAAAATGACCATCAGGTGTAGAAAAGGCTGTTTTTTCTCTGTCTTCAGGTGCCATAGGTATCTGATGAAATCCATTAGCTAGATCAAATACTGCGAAATATTTAGCACCTCCGACGCGGTCTATAATATCCGAAATGCGTGGTAGTGGGGAGCGATCGTCTATAGTTTTCTCATTCAATTTTCGGAAGTCTACCACCATACGCCAACGTTTATTTTGTTCGGAACTAGATTTTTTGGGTACTATCCAAACCGGCGAATTATACGGAGAGTCTGATGGAACTATTATGCCTAATTTTTCTAAATTTCGTACTTGAGTTTCAACTTCCTTTTCTTGACTTACAGTGAAAGGATATTGCCGAGTAAATATTGGTTTAGAGTCTGTCAATTGAATAGTATGTGCAGTGGCGTCTGTTTCTCCAAGAGGATCTCCGGGTATGAAAAATCTGTCCGAATATTCCGTAACTAAATTTTCGACAAGGGTCCGGGACTGTTCATTCAAGTGGTCAAGTTTCAAAGTTTTCAAGATAATGTTTAAACGTTCTTCCGAGGTACGATTTGCCGTTTCATAATTTCCGAGGTCATTACTTTCGAAGTCCAGTAGCTGTTCTTCACTGAGTGGAGTCAGCGAATTATCGGGTTCGTATTCGCGAGGTTCTTCACCTGTCGTTGCATCCTCTAGTGCTGGATGTTCGCCTAGATATGTTCGTAGAATTTGTTGATCGCGATTATATATATCCAAGGCCCTTTCCATTTCTTCAGTGTTTGAAAAATTAATGGGGTGAATTGGTCTTTTACTGGTTACGATTGAACGGTGATAAAATGAAATTGAGCTGTTTTCTTGTAAAAGATAGAAGCTGCCTATTAATCCAACTACCCCTTCAGGAAAATTAGGTGTCTCGACCACATAGAATAAAGCCCAACTACCGTTAATTTTTATGCACGTAGCACCGATGGTTGTAATCTTTCCCTTTAAGCCTTCAATAATAATAATTTCCTTATTTACAACCGGTGCATCGGATTGGATTGCGCTTAATTTAATCAAATTTAACATTGAGCCCGTGTCAATTATAAACTCGCCCTCGCCGTTGTCCAATTCCTTCGCCTTGACTCTGATTCGGGGGGAGGGTGCCTGATCGAGGTACGGTGTCCGGGACTGTTTCGGGACATTCTGCGGGTCGGTGATGAAGTCGCGCTCGTTCGCCACCCGGTTGGTGAGCGAGCGCGGTTGAAGTTTAAATTCTCTCTTTCTAGCGATGTATTTCTTCTTGGTGAAAAATTCCGATTACGCGACACAGATTGTTCCCGTCGTAAACGAGGTGGTTCTCTTTGATTGAAATTTCTTCGTCTTGTTTCTCGTTCAGGGCCACGAACCTCATGATAATATCTACGTGCTGGACTGCGCATAAGTGGACGAGTCTCACGGTCAGGTACTCGCGAACGGCTCGCTCGATCATTATAAGGTATATTCGCGTGATATGATGTCCTGGGATATTCGTATTCAATTTGTCTTGGCGGCTCGCGCCATTCTGACCAGGTCCGATCGAAATCATACGGAGCTGGGGGTCGCGGAGGTAAAGGGTACGCGTATGAGTCAATAGGAAAACCACCCATTCCCCTATTGTGACATTTTTCTGCATACAATGCTTCGTCAAATGCCTCGTTTAAGGAAGTAGGCATAGATGCTACGACTGCGTGTGAAATATGTGCGGGCAATCCCCTAATAAAAGATGTACGCGCTGATCGATCGAAATTCGAAGAATCCCATTGTTCCCCGTATTCGTCGCGGGCACTACCAAGGGCCTGATGTCGTAATCTGGTAAACCGATGAATATAATCTAAAATGGATTCGCTCGGATGCATGCGAATATGTTCTAACTCGTAACGAATTTCTAAATGAGGTCTGCACGGCGCATACCGTTTCCGTAAAAGTCTAAGAAAGTCTGTAATATTCGTGCAGTGGTTATCCTCAATATAGAATTTTATTGGCTCAGTTAATTTATGTTTGAGACCGGACAGAAATCTATCTTCATGACCTCTAGGAATTCGGTCCATTGCGCTGGTTACAGCAGATAAAAAATTTTCAAAGGAGGTGAACCTAGGGTCGAAACGCGGAACTGATTCTAACGCATGATAAACACGATCTTCCTCATCACGGGACATACGCCACACATCGTACTGTGACATTTCGTGAGTATTTTGTGATCCGCGATCCATTGAGACTCTGGAGGTTGAAGTCAATGGTGCATTTACCGGTAGTGCGGGAGGGGTACGCAATGGAGGTGAGTCTGTTAACCTCGGCATGTTTGTGCGATATGATTATACGATATTTTTCGCGAAGCAAGCTGATACGCGACGCTACACGAAACGCGATACTACACGATACGCTGCAAAATAATATTAAACGCGAAATAGTGTCTACGGGGCACGGTCAAGTTGTTCGTATCCCACTTCTGACACCAAATTTTGTTACGTCGTAAACGTTCGTGGGTTGAGTTACTTCAAAGTGCGAATGCACACCTTGACCTGCCGCAGGATTAGGTACCCGAGTAAACCTTCCGTAAGATATATATATATTTATTGATCTGTTGCTTACTTACAATGAAGCTCTCCCTTGTTCACACACACACACACCGGTGGACAATGATGGCTCGCTTTTGGATACCTGCTCGCTTCTTTAGACGCTGTGATGAACCTGCTTCCTCGCGGTGGTCCCACGCGATGGCGCGCGCACTCCCGAATTTAATTCGTTTACGGGACTTACACTAACAAGCCCGGAGATACAACGCGCGAATAACCGCTGGCCGAGCGCGAAGACAAGCGTCGTTCAAGACTCGCGAAACAGTATCGAAAGTGTCAAAATGTTGTAAGCGATGTAAGGGACCTGTAAGCGGTTTTATATCCAAAAGTGTGCCATACTGAGTCACCGAGTTGCCACTCATACAGTTTTTGGGTTTCGCGATCGCTTACGCGGAATGCCGCGTTTGCTGTTTAATTCGATCGCGACCCAAATACTGACGGAAAAGGAATCTGCCTCGGACGTAACAACTGCTCATGCGCACTCGGACTCAATACTGCTCATGCGCACTCGGGCCCACTACTGCGAATGCGCACTCCGGCTCAGACCTGCACATGCGCACACGGACTCACTACTGCGGATGCGCAATCGGGCTCACTACTGTGCATGCGTACTCGGGGTCACTACTGCTCATGCGCACTCGGACTCACTACTGTGCATGCGCACTCGGGGTCACTACTGCTCATGCGCACTCGGACTCACTACTGCTCATGCGCACTCGGGGCCACTCCTGCGCATGCGCACACGGACTCACTACTGCGGATGCGCAATCGGGCTCACTACTGTGCATGCGTACTCGGACTCACTACTGCGCATGCGCACTCGGGCTCACTACTGTGCATGCGCACTCGGGGTCACTACTGCTCATGCGCACTCGGACTCAATACTGCTCATGCGCACTCGGGCCCACTACTGCGAATGCGCACTCCGGCTCAGACCTGCACATGCGCACACGGACTCACTACTGCGGATGCGCAATCGGGATCACTACTGCGCATACGCGCTCGGGGTCGCTACTGCGCATTCGCTCACGGGCTCACACTGTGCATGCGCAATCGGGCTCACTACTGTGCATGCGCGCACGGCCCCACTACTGCGCATGCGCACTCCGGCTCAGACCTGCCCATGCGCCCTCGGGTACACCACTGCGCATGCGCACACGGACTCACCACTGCGCATGCGCACTCCGGCTCAGACCTGCCCATGCGCACTCGGGCTCACTACTGCGCATGCGCGCTCCGGCCCACTACTCCTCATGCGCACTCGGACTCACTACTGCGGATGCACAATCGGGCTCACTACTGCGCATGCGCACTACGGCTCAGACCTGCACATGCGCACACGGACTCACTACTGCGGATGTGCAATCGGGCTCACTACTGTGCATGCGTACTCGGGGTCACTACTGCGCATGCGCAGTCCGGCTCAGACCTGCCCATGCGCACTCGGGCTCACTACTGCGCATGCGTGCTCGGGCTCACTACTGCGCATGCGCACTCGGGCCCACTACTGCGCATGCGCACTCCGGCTCAGACCTGCACATGCGCACACGGACTCACTACTGCGGATGCGCAATCGGGCTCACTACTGCGGATGCGTGCTCGGGCCCACTACTGCGCATGCGCACTCCGGCTCAGACCTGCACATGCGCACACGGACTCACTACTGCGGATGCGCAATCGGGCTCACTACTGCGGATGCGTGCTCGGGCTCACTACTGCGCATGCGCACCCGGGCTCACTACTGCACATGCGCACACGGACCCACTACTGTGGATGCGCAATCGGGCTCACTACTGTGCATGCGCACTCGGGGTCACTACTGCTCATGCGCACTCGGGGTCACTACTGCTCATGCGCACTCGGACTCACTACTGCTCATGCGCACACGGGCTCACTACTGCGCATGCGCAGTCCGACTCAGACCTGCACATGTGTATTCGAGCTCACTTCTGCACATGCGCACACGCGCGCACTACTGCGCTTGCGCACTCGGACTAACCACTGCTCATGCGCACTGGGACTCACTACTGCTCATGCGCACTCGGACTCACTACTGCTCATGCGCACTCGGGGTCACTACTGCTCATGCGCACTCGGACTCACTACTGCTCATGCGCACTCGGGGCCACTACTGCTCATGCGCACTCGGGCTCACTACTGCGCATGCGCGCACGGGCCCACTACTGCGCATGCGCACTCCGGCTCAGACCTGCCCATGCGCCCTCGGGCACACTACTGCGCATGCGCAGTCCGACTCAGACCTGCACATGCGTATTCGAGCTCACTTCTGCGCATGCGCACACGCGCGCACTACTGCGCTTGCGCACTCGGACTAACCACTGCTCATGCGCACTGGGACTCACTACTGCGCATGCGCACTCCGGCTCAGACCTGCCCATGCGCACTCGGGCTCACTACTGCGCATGCGCGCTCCGGCCCACTACTCCTCATGCGCACTCGGACTCACTACTGCGGATGCACAATCGGGCTCACTACTGCGCATGCGCACTACGGCTCAGACCTGCACATGCGCACACGGACTCACTACTGCGGATGCGCAATCGGGCTCACTACTGCGCATGCGTGCTCGGGCTCACTACTGCGCATGCGCACTCGGGCCCACTACTGCGCATGCGCACTCCGGCTCAGACCTGCACATGCGCACACGGACTCACTACTGCGGATGCGCAATCGGGCTCACTACTGCGGATGCGTGCTCGGGCTCACTACTGCGCATGCGCACCCGGGCTCACTACTGCGCATGCGCACTCCGGCTCAGACCTGCCCATGCGCCCTCGGGCGCACCACTGCGCATGCGCACACGGACTCACCACTGCGCATGCGCACTCCGGCTCAGACCTGCCCATGCACACTCGGGCTCACTACTGCGCATGCGTGCTCGGGCTCACTACTGCGCATGCGCACTCGGACTAACCACTGCTCATGCGCACTGGGACTCACTACTGCGGATGCGCGCTTGGGCTCACTACTGCGGATGCGCAATCGGGTTCACTACTGCCCATGCGCACACGGCCTCACTACTGCGCATGCGCGCCCGCTCCCACTACTCCGCATGCGCACTCCGGCTCAGACCTGCCCATGCGCCCTCAGGTACACCACTGCGCATGCGCACACGGACTCACCACTGCGCATGCGCACTCCGGCTCAGACCTGCCCATGCACACTCGGGCTCACTACTGCGCATGCGTGCTCGGGCTCACTACTGCGCATGCGCACTCGGACTAACCACTGCTCATGCGCACTGGGACTCACTACTGCGGATGCGCGCTTGGGCTCACTACTGCGCATGCGCACTACGGCTCAGACCTGCACATGCGCACACGGACTCACTACTGTGGATGCGCAATCGGGCTCACTACTGTGCATGCGCACTCGGGGTCACTACTGCTCATGCGCACTCGGACTCACTACTGCTCATGCGCACTCGGGCTCACTACTGTGCATGCGCACTCGGGGTCACTACTGCTCATGCGCACTCGGACTCACTACTGCTCATGCGCACTCGAGCTCACTACTGTGCATGCGCACTCGGGGTCACTACTGCTCATGCGCACTCGGACTCACTACTGCTCATGCGCACTCGGACTCACTACTGTGCATGCGCACTCGGGGTCACTACTGCTCACGCGCACTCGGACTCACTACTGCGGATGCACGCTCGGGCTCACTACTGCGCATGCGCACACGGGCTCACTACTGCGCATGCGCGCACGGCCCCACTACTGCGCATGCGCACTCCGGCTCAGACCTGCACATGCGCACACGGACTCACTACTGCGGATGCGCAATCGGGCTCACTACTGTGCATGCGCACTCGGGGTCACTACTGCGCATGCGCACTCGGATTTACTACTGTGCATGCGCACTCGGGGTCACTACTGCTCATGCGCACTCGGACTCAATACTGCTCATGCGCACTCGGGCCCACTACTGCGAATGCGCACTCCGGCTCAGACCTGCACATGCGCACACGGACTCACTACTGCGGATGCGCAATCGGGCTCACTACTGTGCATGCGTACTCGGGGTCACTACTGCTCATGCGCACTCGGACTCACTACTGTGCATGCGCACTCGGGGTCACTACTGCTCATGCGCACTCGGACTCACTACTGCTCATGCGCACTCGGGGCCACTCCTGCGCATGCGCACACGGACTCACTACTGCGGATGCGCAATCGGGCTCACTACTGTGCATGCGTACTCGGGGTCACTACTGCTCATGCGCACTCGGGGTCACTACTGCTCATGCGCACTCGGACTCACTACTGCCCATGCGCACTCGGGCTCACTACTGCGCATGCGCGCTCGGGATCACTACTGCGCATACGCGCTCGGGGTCGCTACTGCGCATTCGCTCACGGGCTCACACTGTGCATGCGCAATCGGGCTCACTACTGTGCATGGGCGCACGGCCCCACTACTGCGCATGCGCACTCCGGCTCAGACCTGCCCATGCGCCCTCGGGTACACCACTGCGCATGCGCACACGGACTCACCACTGCGCATGCGCACTCCGGCTCAGACCTGCCCATGCGCACTCGGGCTCACTACTGCGCATGCGCGCTCCGGCCCACTACTCCTCATGCGCACTCGGACTCACTACTGCGGATGCACAATCGGGCTCACTACTGCGCATGCGCACTCCGGCTCAGACCTGCACATGCGCACCCGGACTCACTACTGCGGATGCGCAATCGGGCTCACTACTGTGCATGCGTACTCGGAGTCACTACTGCTCATGCGCACTCGGGGTCACTACTGCTCATGCGCACTCGGACTCACTACTGCTCATGCGCACTTGGGGTCACTACTGCTCATGCGCACTCGGACTCACTACTGCTCATGCGCACTCGGGGTCACTACTGCTCATGCGCACTCGGGCCCACTACTGCGCATGCGCACTCCGGCTCAGACCTGCACATGCGCACCCGGACTCACTACTGCGGATGCACAATCGGGCTCACTACTGCGCATGCGCACTACGGCTCAGACCTGCACATGCGCACACGGACTCACTACTGTGGATGCGCAATCGGGCTCACTACTGTGCATGCGCACTCGGGGTCACTACTGCTCATGCGCACTCGGACTCACTACTGCTCATGCGCATTCGGGGTCACTACTGCGCATGCGCACTCGGACTCAGTACTGTGCATGCGCACTCGGGGTCACTACTGCTCATGCGCACTCGGACTCACTACTGCTCATGCGCACTCGGGGTCACTACTGCTCATGCGCACTCGGACTCACTACTGCTCATGCGCACACGGGCTCACTACTGCGCATGCGCAGTCCGACTCAGACCTGCACATGTGTATTCGAGCTCACTTCTGCACATGCGCACACGCGCGCACTACTGCGCTTGCGCACTCGGACAAACCACTGCTCATGCGCACTGGGACTCACTACTGCTCATGCGCACTCGGACTCACTACTGCTCATGCGCACTCGGGGTCACTACTGCTCATGCGCCCTCGGACTCACTACTGCTCATGCGCACTCGGGGCCACTACTGCTCATGCGCACTCGGGCTCACTACTGCGCATGCGCGCACGGGCCCACTACTGCGCATGCGCACTCCGGCTCAGACCTGCCCATGCGCCCTCGGGCACACTACTGCGCATGCGCAGTCCGACTCAGACCTGCACATGCGTATTCGAGCTCACTTCTGCGCATGCGCACACGCGCGCACTACTGCGCTTGCGCACTCGGACTAACCACTGCTCATGCGCACTGGGACTCACTACTGCGGATGCGCGCTCGGGCTCACTACTGCGGATGCGCAATCGGGTTCACTACTGCGCATGCGCACACGGGCTCACTACTGCGCATGCGCGCACGAGCCCACTACTGCGCATGCGCACTCCGGCTCAGACCTGCCCATGCGCCCTCGGGCACACCACTGCGCATGCGCACACGGACTCACCACTGCGCATGCGCACTCCGGCTCAGACCTGCCCATGCGCACTCGGGCTCACTACTGCGCATGCGCGCGCGGGATCACTACTGCGCATACGCCCTCGTGGTCGCTACTGCGCATTCGCTCACGGGCTCACACTGTGCATGCACACTCGGGGTCACTACTGCGCATGCGCACACGGGTTCGCTACTGCGCATGCGCACACGGGCTCACTACTGCAAATGCGCAGTCCGGCTCAGACCTGCCCATGCGCACTCGGGCTCACTACTGCGCATGCGCACTCGGGCCCACTACTGCGCATGCGCACTCCGGCTCAGACCTGCACATGCGCACACGGACTCACTACTGCGGATGCGCAATCGGGCTCACTACTGCGGATGCGCGTTCGGGCTCACTACTGCGCATGCGCACCCGGGCTCACTACTGCGCATGCGCGCACGGGCCCACTACTGCGCATGCGCACTCCGGCTCAGACCTGCCCATGCGCCCTCGGGCACACCACTGCGCATGCGCACACGGACTCACCACTGCGCATGCGCACTCCGGCTCAGACCTGCCCATGCACACTCGGGCTCACTACTGCGCATGCGTGCTCGGGCTCACTACTGCGCATGCGCACTCGGACTAACCACTGCTCATGCGCACTGGGACTCACTACTGCAGATGCGCGCTCGGGCTCACTACTGCGGATGCGCAGTCGGGTTCACTACTGCCCATGCGCACACGGCCTCACTACTGCGCATGCGCGCACGCGCCCACTACTGCGCATGCGCACTCCGGCTCAGACCTGCCCATGCGCCCTCGGGCACACCACTGCGCATGCGCACACGGACTCACCACTGCGCATGCGCACTCCGGCTCAGACCTGCCCATGCGCACTCGGGCTCACTACTGCGCATGCGCGCGCGGGATCACTACTGCGCATACGCCCTCGGGGTCGCTACTGCGCATTCGCTCACGGGCTCACACTGTGCATGCACACTCGGGGTCACTACTGCGCATGCGCACACGGGTTCGCTACTGCGCATGCGCACACGGGCTTACTACTGCGCATACGCAGTCCGGCTCAGACCTGCCCATGCGCACTCGGGCTCACTACTGCGCATGCGTGCTCGGGCTCACTACTGCGCATGCGCACTCGGGCCCACTACTGCGCATGCGCACTCCGGCTCAGACCTGCACATGCGCACACGGACTCACTACTGCGGATGCGCAATCGGGCTCACTACTGCGGATGCGCGTTCGGTCTCACTACTGCGCATGCGCACACGGACTCACCACTGCGCATGCGCACTCCGGCTCAGACCTGCCCATGCACACTCGGGCTCACTACTGCGCATGCGTGCTCGGGCTCACTACTGCGCATGCGCACTCGGACTAACCACTGCTCATGCGCACTGGGACTCACTACTGCAGATGCGCGTTCGGGCTCACTACTGCGGATGCGCAATCGGCTTCACTACTGCCCATGCGCACACGGCCTCACTACTGCGCATGCGCGCACGCGCCCACTACTGCGCATGCGCAATCCGGCTCAGACCTGCCCATGCGCCCTCAGGTACACCACTGCGCATGCCCACACGGACTCACCACTGCGCATGCGCACTCCGGCTCAGACCTGCCCATGCGCACTCGGGCTCACTACTGCGCATGCGCGCTCCGGCTCACTACTGCTCATGCGCACTCGGACTCACTACTGCGGATGCACAATCGGGCTCACTACTGCGCATGCGCACTACGGCTCAGACCTGCACATGCGCACACGGAATCACTACTGTGGATGCGCAATCGGGCTCACTACTGTGCATGCGCACTCGGGGTCACTACTGCTCATGCGCACTCGGACTCACTACTGCTCATGCGCACTCGGGCTCACTACTGTGCATGCGCACTCGGGGTCACTACTGCTCATGCGCACTCGGACTCACTACTGCTCATGCGCACTCGGGCTCACTACTGTGCATGCGCACTCGGGGTCACTACTGCTCATGCGCACTCGGACTCACTACTGCTCATGCGCACTCGGGCTCACTACTGTGCATGCGCACTCGGGGTCACTACTGCTCACGCGCACTCGGACTCACTACTGCGGATGCACGCTCGGGCTCACTACTGCGCATGCGCACACGGGCTCACTACTGCGCATGCGCGCACGGCCCCACTACTGCGCATGCGCACTCCGGCTCAGACCTGCACATGCGCACACGGACTCACTGCTGCGGATGCGCAATCGGTCTCACTACTGTGCATGCGCACTCGGGGTCACTACTGCGCATGCGCACACGGACTCACTACTGCGGATGCGCAATCGGGCTCACTGCTGTGCATGCGTACTCGGGGTCACTACTGCTCATGCGCACTCGGGGTCACTACTGCTCACGCGCACTCGGACTCACTACTGCGGATGCACGCTCGGGCTCACTACTGCGCATGCGCACACGGACTCACTACTGCGGATGCGCAATCGGGCTCACTGCTGTGCATGCGTACTCGGGGTCACTACTGCTCATGCGCACTCGGGGTCACTACTGCTCATGCGCACTCGGACTCACTACTGCTCATGCGCACACGGGCTCACTACTGCGCATGCGCAGTCCGACTCAGACCTGCACATGCGTATTCGAGCTCACTTCTGCGCATGCGCACACGCGCGCACTACTGCGCTTGCGCACTCGGACTAACCACTGCTCATGCGCACTGGGACTCACTACTGCGGATGCGCGCTCGGGCTCACTACTGCGGACGCGCAATCGGGATCACTACTGCGCATACGCCCTCGGGGTCGCTACTGCGCATTCGCTCACGGGCTCACACTGTGCATGCACACTCGGGGTCACTACTGCGCATGCGCACACGGGTTCGCTACTGCGCATGCGCACACGGGCTTACTACTGCGCATACGCAGTCCGGCTCAGACCTGCCCATGCGCACTCGGGCTCACTACTGCGCATGCGTGCTCGGGCTCACTACTGCGCATGCGCACTCGGGCCCACTACTGCGCATGCGCACTCCGGCTCAGACCTGCACATGCGCACACGGACTCACTACTGCGGATGCGCAATCGGGCTCACTACTGCGGATGCGCGTTCGGTCTCACTACTGCGCATGCGCACCCGGGCTCACTACTGCGCATGCGCGCACGGGCCCACTACTGCGCATGCGCACTACGGCTCAGACCTGCCCATGCGCCCTCGGGCACACCACTGCGCATGCGCACACGGACTCACCACTGCGCATGCGCACTCCGGCTCAGACCTGCCCATGCACACTCGGGCTCACTACTGCGCATGCGTGCTCGGGCTCACTACTGCGCATGCGCACTCGGACTAACCACTGCTCATGCGCACTGGGACTCACTACTGCAGATGCGCGTTCGGGCTCACTACTGCGGATGCGCAATCGGCTTCACTACTGCCCATGCGCACACGGCCTCACTACTGCGCATGCGCGCACGCGCCCACTACTGCGCATGCGCAATCCGGCTCAGACCTGCCCATGCGCCCTCAGGTGCACCACTGCGCATGCCCACACGGACTCACCACTGCGCATGCGCACTCCGGCTCAGACCTGCCCATGCGCACTCGGGCTCACTACTGCGCATGCGCGCTCCGGCTCACTACTGCTCATGCGCACTCGGACTCACTACTGCGGATGCACAATCGGGCTCACTACTGCGCATGCGCACTACGGCTCAGACCTGCACATGCGCACACGGAATCACTACTGTGGATGCGCAATCGGGCTCACTACTGTGCATGCGCACTCGGGGTCACTACTGCTCATGCGCACTCGGACTCACTACTGCTCATGCGCACTCGGGCTCACTACTGTGCATGCGCACTCGGGGTCACTACTGCTCATGCGCACTCGGACTCACTACTGCTCATGCGCACTCGGGCTCACTACTGTGCATGCGCACTCGGGGTCACTACTGCTCATGCGCACTCGGACTCACTACTGCTCATGCGCACTCGGGCTCACTACTGTGCATGCGCACTCGGGGTCACTACTGCTCACGCGCACTCGGACTCACTACTGCGGATGCACGCTCGGGCTCACTACTGCGCATGCGCACACGGGCTCACTACTGCGCATGCGCGCACGGCCCCACTACTGCGCATGCGCACTCCGGCTCAGACCTGCACATGCGCACACGGACTCACTGCTGCGGATGCGCAATCGGTCTCACTACTGTGCATGCGCACTCGGGGTCACTACTGCGCATGCGCACACGGACTCACTACTGCGGATGCGCAATCGGGCTCACTGCTGTGCATGCGTACTCGGGGTCACTACTGCTCATGCGCACTCGGGGTCACTACTGCTCACGCGCACTCGGACTCACTACTGCGGATGCACGCTCGGGCTCACTACTGCGCATGCGCACACGGACTCACTACTGCGGATGCGCAATCGGGCTCACTGCTGTGCATGCGTACTCGGGGTCACTACTGCTCATGCGCACTCGGGGTCACTACTGCTCATGCGCACTCGGACTCACTACTGCTCATGCGCACACGGGCTCACTACTGCGCATGCGCAGTCCGACTCAGACCTGCACATGCGTATTCGAGCTCACTTCTGCGCATGCGCACACGCGCGCACTACTGCGCTTGCGCACTCGGACTAACCACTGCTCATGCGCACTGGGACTCACTACTGCGGATGCGCGCTCGGGCTCACTACTGCGGACGCGCAATCGGGATCACTACTGCGCATACGCGCTCGGGGTCGCTACTGCGCATTCGCTCACGGGCTCACACTGTGCATGCACACTCGGGGTCACTACTGCGCATGCGCACACGGGCTCGCTACTGCGCATGCGCACACGGGCTCACTACTGCGCATGCGCACTCCGGCTGAGACCTGCCCATGCGCCCTCGGGCACACCACTGCGCATGCGCACACGGACTCACCACTGCGCATGCGCACTCCGGCTCAGACCTGCCCATGCGCCCTCGGGTACACCACTGCGCATGCGCACACGGACTCACCACTGCGCATACGCACTCAGGCTCAGACCTGCCCATGCGCACTCGGGCTCACTACTGCGCATGCGCGCTCCGGCCCACTACTGCTCATGCGCACTCGGACTCACTACTGCGGATGCACAATCGGGCTCACTACTGCGCATGCGCACTCCGGCTCAGACCTGCACATGCGCACACGGACTCACTACTGCGGATGCGCAATCGGGCTCACTACTGCGGATGCGCGGTCGGGCTCACTACTGCGAATGCGTACTCGGGGTCACTACTGCTCATGCGCACTCGGGGTCACTACGGCTCATGCGCACTCGGACTCACTACTGCTCATGCGCACTCGGGGTCACTACTGCTCATGCGCACTCGGACTCACTACTGCTCATGCGCACTCGGGGTCACTACTGCTCATGCGCACTCGGACTCACTACTGCTCATGCGCATTCGGGGTCACTACTGCGCATGCGCACTCGGACTCACTACTGCGGATGCGCGCTCGGGCCCACTACTGCGCATGCGCACTCCGGCTCAGACCTGCACATGCGCACACGGACTCACTACTGCGGATGCGCAATCGGGCTCACTACTGTGCATGCGCACTCGGGGTCACTACTGCTCATGCGCACTCGGACTCACTACTGCTCATGCGCACTCGGACTCACTACTGCTCATGCGCACTCGGGGTCACTACTGCTCATGCGCAGTGGGAGTCACTACTGCGTATGCGCAGTCCGGCTCACTACTGCTCATGCGCAATCGGACTCACTACTGCGGATGCACAATCGGTCTCACTACTGCGCATGCGCACTCGGGGTCACTACTGCTCATGCGCACTCGGACTCACTACTGCGGATGCACCATCGGGCTCACTACTGCGCATGCGCGCTCGGGCTCACTACTGCGCATACGCGTCGGGGTCGCTACTGCGCATTCGCTCACGGGCTCACACTGTGCATGCACACTTGGGGTCACTAATGCACATGCGCACTCTGGCTCACTACTGCGCATGCGCACTCCGGTCAGGCCTGTGCATGCGCACTCGGGCTCACTACTGCGCATGCGCACTCCGGCTCAGACCTGCACATGCGCACACGGACTCACTACTGCGGATGTGCAATCGGGCTCACTACTGTGCATGCGTACTCGGGGTCACTACTGCGCATGCGCAGTCCGGCTCAGACCTGCCCATGCGCACTCGGGCTCACTACTGCGCATGCGTGCTCGGGCTCACTACTGCGCATGCGCACTCGGACTAACCACTGCTCATGCGCACTGGGACTCACTACTGCGGATGCGCGCTTGGGCTCACTACTGCGGATGCGCAATCGGGTTCACTACTGCTCATGCGCACACGGCCTCACTACTGCGCATGCGCGCACACGCCCACTACTCCGCATGCGCACTCCGGCTCAGACCTGCCCATGCGCCCTCAGGTACACCACTGCGCATGCGCACACGGACTCACCACTGCGCATGCGCACTCCGGCTCAGACCTGCCCATGCGCACTCGGGCTCACTACTGCGCATGCGCGCTCCGGCTCACTACTGCTCATGCGCACTCGGACTCACTACTGCGGATGCACAATCGGGCTCACTACTGCGCATGCGCACTACGGCTCAGACCTGCACATGCGCATACGGACTCACTACTGTGGATGCGCAATCGGGCTCACTACTGTGCATGCGCACTCGGGGTCACTACTGCTCATGCGCACTCGGACTCACTACTGCTCATGCGCACTCGGGCTCACTACTGTGCATGCGCACTCGGGGTCACTACTGCTCATGCGCACTCGGACTCACTACTGCTCATGCGCACTCGGACTCACTACTGTGCATGCGCACTCGGGGTCACTACTGCTCACGCGCACTCGGACTCACTACTGCGGATGCACGCTCGGGCTCACTACGGCGCATGCGCACACGGGCTCACTACTGCGCATGCGCACTCCGGCTCAGACCTGCACATGCGCACACGGACTCACTACTGCGGATGCGCAATCGGGCTCGCTACTGTGCATGCGCACTCGGGGTCACTACTGCGCATGCGCACTCGGACTCACTACTGTGCATGCGCACTCGGGGTCACTACTGCTCATGCGCACTCGGACTCAATACTGCTCATGCGCACTCGGGCCCACTACTGCGCATGCGCACTCCGGCTCAGACCTGCACATGCGCACACGGACTCACTACTGCGGATGCGCAATCGGGCTCACTACTGTGCATGCGTACTCGGGGTCACTACTGCTCATGCGCACTCGGACTCACTACTGCCCATGCGCACTCGGGCTCACTACTGCGCATGCGCGCTCGGGATCACTACTGCGCATACGCGCTCGGGGTCGCTACTGCGCATTCGCTCACGGGCTCACACTGCGCATGCGCAATCGGGCTCACTACTGTGCATGCGCACTCGGGGTCACTACTGCTCATGCGCACTCGGACTCACTACTGCTCATGCGCACTCGGGCTCACTACTGTGCATGCGCACTCGGGGTCACTACTGCTCATGCGGACTCGGACTCACTACTGCTCATGCGCACTCGGGCTCACTACTGTGCATGCGCACTCGGGGTCACTACTGCTCATGCGCACTCGGACTCACTACTGCTCATGCGCACTCGGACTCACTACTGTGCATGCGCACTCGGGGTCACTACTGCTCACGCGCACTCGGACTCACTACTGCGGATGCACGCTCGGGCTCACTACTGCGCATGCGCACACGGGCTCACTACTGCGCATGCGCGCACGGCCCCACTACTGCGCATGCGCACTCCGGCTCAGACCTGCACATGCGCACACGGACTCACTACTGCGGATGCGCAATCGGGCTCACTACTGTGCATGCGCACTCGGGGTCACTACTGCGCATGCGCACTCGGACTCACTACTGTGCATGCGCACTCGGGGTCACTACTGCTCATGCGCACTCGGACTCAATACTGCTCATGCGCACTGGGGCCCACTACTGCGCATGCGCACTCCGGCTCAGACCTGCACATGCGCACACGGACTCACTACTGCGGATGCGCAATCGGGCTCACTACTGTGCATGCGTACTCGGGGTCACTACTGCTCATGCGCACTCGGACTCACTACTGTGCATGCGCACTCGGGGTCACTACTGCTCATGCGCACTCGGACTCACTACTGCTCATGCGCACTCGGGGCCACTCCTATGCATGCGCACACGGACTCACTACTGCGGATGCGCAATCGGGCTCACTACTGTGCATGCGTACTCGGGGTCACTACTGCTCATGCGCACTCGGACTCAGTACTGCCCATGCGCACTCGGGCTCACTACTGCGCATGCGCGCTCGGGATCACTACTGCGCATACGCGCTCGGGGTCGCTACTGCGCATTCGCTCACGGGCTCACACTGTGCATGCGCACACGGGCTCACTACTGCGCATGCGCACTCGGACTCACTACTGCTCATGCGCACTCGGGCCCACTACTGCTCATGCGCACTCGGGCTCACTACTGCGCATGCGCGCACGGGCCCACTACTGCGCATGCGCACTCCGGCTCAGACCTGCCCATGCGCCCTCAGGTACACCACTGCGCATGCGCACACGGACTCACCACTGCGCATGCGCACTCCGGCTCAGACCTGCCCATGCGCACTCGGGCTCACTACTGCGCATGCGCGCTCCGGCTCACTACTGCTCATGCGCACTCCGACTCACTACTGCGGATGCACAATCGGGCTCATTACTGCGCATGCGCACTACGGCTCAGACCTGCACATGCGCACACGGAATCACTACTGTGGATGCGCAATCGGGCTCACTACTGTGCATGCGCACTCGGGGTCACTACTGCTCATGCGCACTCGGACTCACTACTGCTCATGCGCACTCGGGCTCACTACTGTGCATGCGCACTCGGGGTCACTACTGCTCATGCGCACTCGGACTCACTACTGCTCATGCGCACTCGGGCTCACTACTGTGCATGCGCACTCGGGGTCACTACTGCTCATGCGCACTCGGACTCACTACTGCTCATGCGCACTCGGGCTCACTACTGTGCATGCGCACTCGGGGTCACTACTGCTCACGCGCACTCGGACTCACTACTGCGGATGCACGCTCGGGCTCACTACTGCGCATGCGCACACGGGCTCACTACTGCGCATGCGCGCACGGCCCCACTACTGCGCATGCGCACTCCGGCTCAGACCTGCACATGCGCACACGGACTCACTACTGCGGATGCGCAATCGGGCTCACTACTGTGCATGCGCACTCGGGGTCACTACTGCGCATGCGCACTCGGACTCACTACCGTGCATGCGCACTCGGGGTCACTAATGCTCATGCGCACTCGGACTCACTACTGCTCATGCGCACTCGGGCCCACTACTGCGCATGCGCACTCCGGCTCAGACCTGCACATGCCCACACTGACTCACTACTGCGGATGCGCAATCGGGCTCACTACTGTGCATGCGTACTCGGGGTCACTACTGCTCATGCGCACTCGGACTCACTACTGTGCATGCGCACGCGGGGTCACTACTGCTCATGCGCACTCGGACTCACTACTGCTCATGCGCACTCGGGGCCACTACTGCGCATGCGCACACGGACTCACTACTGCGGATGCGCAATCGGGCTCACTGCTGTGCATGCGTACTCGGGGTCACTGCTGCTCATGCGCACTCGGGGTCACTACTGCTCATGCGCACTCGGACTCACTACTGCTCATGCGCACACGGGCTCACTACTGCGCATGCGCAGTCCGACTCAGACCTGCACATGCGTATTCGAGCTCACTTCTGCGCATGCGCACACGCGCGCACTACTGCGCTTGCGCACTCGGACTAACCACTGCTCATGCGCACTGGGACTCACTACTGCGGATGCGCGCTCGGGCTCACTACTGCGGATGCGCAATCGGGTTCACTACTGCGCATGCGCACACGGGCTCACTACTGCGCATGCGCGCACGAGCCCACTACTGCGCATGCGCACTCCGGCTCAGACCTGCCCATGCGCCCTCGGGAACACCACTGCGCATGCGCACACGGGCTCACCACTGCGCATGCGCACTTCGGCTCAGACCTGCCCATGCGCACTCGGGCTCACTACTGCGCATGCGCACTCCGGCTCAGACATGCACATGCGCACACGGACTCACTACTGCGGATGCGCGCTCGGGCTCACTACTGCGGATGCGCAATCGGGCTCACTACTGCGGATGCGTGCTCGGGCTCACTACTGCGCATGCGCACCCGGGCTCACTACTGCGCATGCGCCCTCGGGCACACCACTGCGCATGCGCACACGGACTCACCAATGCGCATGCGCACTCCGGCTCAGACCTGCCCATGCGCCCTCGGGCACACCACTGCGCATGCGCACACGGACTCACCACTGCGCATGCGCACTCCGGCTCAGACCTGCCCATGCGCCCTCGGGTACACCACTGCGCATGCGCACACGGACTCACCACTGCGCATGCGCACTCCGGCTCAGACCTGCCCATGCGCACTCGGGCTCACTACTGCGCATGCGCGCTCCGGCCCACTACTCCTCATGCGCACTCGGACTCACTACTGCGGATGCACAATCGGGCTCACTACTGCGCATGCGCACTACGGCTCAGACCTGCACATGCGCACACGGACTCACTACTGCGGATGTGCAATCGGGCTCACTACTGTGCATGCGTACTCGGGGTCACTACTGCGCATGCGCAGTCCGGCTCAGACCTGCCCATGCGCACTCGGGCTCACTACTGCGCATGCGTGCTCGGGCTCACTACTGCGCATGCGCACTCGGGCCCACTACTGCGCATGCGCACTCCGGCTCAGACCTGCACATGCGCACACGGACTCACCACTGCGCATGCGCACTCCGGCTCAGACCTGCCCATGCACACTCGGGCTCACTACTGCGCATGCGTGCTCGGGCTCACTACTGCGCATGCGCACTCGGACTAACCACTGCTCATGCGCACTGGGACTCACTACTGCGGATGCGCGCTTGGGCTCACTACTGCGGATGCGCAATCGGGTTCACTACTGCCCATGCGCACACGCCCTCACTACTGCGCATGCGCGCACGCTCCCACTACTCCGCATGCGCACTCCGGCTCAGACCTGCCCATGCGCCCTCAGGTACACCACTGCGCATGCGCACACGGACTCACCACTGCGCATGCGCACTCCGGCTCAGACCTGCCCATGCGCACTCGGGCTCACTACTGCGCATGCGCGCTCCGGCTCACTACTGCTCATGCGCACTCGGACTCACTACTGCGGATGCACAATCGGGCTCACTACTGCGCATGCGCACTACGGCTCAGACCTGCACATGCGCACACGGACTCACTACTGTGGATGCGCAATCGGGCTCACTACTGTGCATGCGCACTCGGGGTCACTACTGCTCATGCGCACTCGGACTCACTACTGCTCATGCGCACTCGGGCTCACTACTGCGAATGCGCATTCCGGCTCAGACCTGTACATGCGCACACGGACTCACTACTGCGGATGCGCAATCGGGCTCACTACTGTGCATGCGTACTCGGGGTCACTACTGCGAATGCGCACTCCGGCTCAGACCTGCACATGCGCACACGGACTCACTACTGCGGATGCGCAATCGGGCTCACTACTGCGGATGCGTGCTCGGGCTCACTACTGCGCATGCGCACCCGGGCTCACTACTGCGCATGCGCGCACGGGCCCACTACTGCGCATGCGCACTCCGGCTCAGACCTGCCCATGCGCCCTCGGGCGCACAACTGCGCATGCGCACACGGACTCACCACTGCGCATGCGCACTCCGGCTCAGACCTGCCCATGCACACTCGGGCTCACTACTGCGCATGCGTGCTCGGGCTCACTACTGCGCATGCGCACTCGGACTAACCACTGCTCATGCGCACTGGGACTCACTACTGCGGATGCGCGCTTGGGCTCACTACTGCGGATGCGCAATCGGGTTCACTACTGCCCATGCGCACACGGCCTCACTACTGCGCATGCGCGCACGCTCCCACTACTCCGCATGCGCACTCCGGCTCAGACCTGCCCATGCGCCCTCAGGTACACCACTGCGCATGCGCACACGGACTCACCACTGCGCATGCGCACTCCGGCTCAGACCTGCCCATGCGCACTCGGGCTCACTACTGCGCATGCGCGCTCCGGCTCACTACTGCTCATGCGCACTCGGACTCACTACTGCGGATGCACAATCGGGCTCACTACTGCGCATGCGCACTACGGCTCAGACCTGCACATGCGCACACGGACTCACTACTGTGGATGCGCAATCGGGCTCACTACTGTGCATGCGCACTCGGGGTCACTACTGCTCATGCGCACTCGGACTCACTACTGCTCATGCGCACTCGGGCTCACTACTGCGAATGCGCACTCCGGCTCAGACCTGCACATGCGCACACGGACTCACTACTGCGGATGCGCAATCGGGCTCACTACTGTGCATGCGTACTCGGGGTCACTACTGCGAATGCGCACTCCGGCTCAGACCTGCACATGCGCACACGGACTCACTACTGCGGATGCGCAATCGGGCTCACTACTGTGCATGCGTACTCGGGGTCACTACTGCGAATGCGCACTCCGGCTCAGACCTGCACATGCGCACACGGACTCACTACTGCGGATGCGCAATCGGGCTCACTACTGTGCATGCGTACTCGGGGTCACTACTGCTCATGCGCACTCGGGGTCACTACTGCTCATGCGCACTCGGGGCCACTACTGCGCATGCGCACACGGACTCACTACTGCGGATGCACAATCGGGCTCACTGCTGTGCATGCGTACTCGGGGTCACTGCTGCTCATGCGCACTCGGGGTCACTACTGCTCATGCGCACTCGGACTCACTACTGCTCATGCGCACACGGGCTCACTACTGCGCATGCGCAGTCCGACTCAGACCTGCACATGCGTATTCGAGCTCACTTCTGCGCATGCGCACACGCGCGCACTACTGCGCTTGCGCACTCGGACTAACCACTGCTCATGCGCACTGGGACTCACTACTGCGGATGCGCGCTCGGGCTCACTACTGCGGATGCGCAATCGGGTTCACTACTGCGCATGCGCACACGGGCTCACTACTGCGCATGCGCACTCCGGCTCAGACCTGCCCATGCGCCCTCGGGAACACCACTGCGCATGCGCACACGGACTCACCACTGCGCATGCGCACTCCGGCTCAGACCTGCCCATGCACACTCGGGCTCACTACTGCGCATGCGTGCTCGGGCTCACTACTGCGCATGCGCACTCGGACTAACCACTGCTCATGCGCACTGGGACTCACTACTGCGGATGCGCGCTTGGGCTCACTACTGCGGATGCGCAATCGGGTTCACTACTGCCCATGCGCACACGGCCTCACTACTGCGCATGCGCGCACGCTCCCACTACTCCGCATGCGCACTCCGGCTCAGACCTGCCCATGCGCCCTCAGGTACACCACTGCGCATGCGCACACGGACTCACCACTGCGCATGCGCACTCCGGCTCAGACCTGCCCATGCGCACTCGGGCTCACTAATGCGCATGCGCGCTCCGGCTCACTACTGCTCATGCGCACTCGGACTCACTACTGCGGATGCACAATCGGGCTCACTACTGCGCATGCGCACTACGGCTCAGACCTGCACATGCGCACACGGACTCACTACTGTGGATGCGCAATCGGGCTCACTACTGTGCATGCGCACTCGGGGTCACTACTGCTCATGCGCACTCGGACTCACTACTGCTCATGCGCACTCGGGCTCACTACTGTGCATGCGCACTCGGGGTCACTACTGCTCATGCGCACTCGGGCCCACTACTGCGAATGCGCACTCCGGCTCAGACCTGCACATGCGCACACGGACTCACTACTGCGGATGCGCAATCGGGCTCACTACTGTGCATGCGTACTCGGGGTCACTACTGCGAATGCGCACTCCGGCTCAGACCTGCACATGCGCACACGGACTCACTACTGCGGATGCGCAATCGGGCTCACTACTGTGCATGCGTACTCGGGGTCACTACTGCTCATGCGCACTCGGGGTCACTACTGCTCATGCGCACTCGGGGCCACTACTGCGCATGCGCACACGGACTCACTACTGCGGATGCACAATCGGGCTCACTGCTGTGCATGCGTACTCGGGGTCACTGCTGCTCATGCGCACTCGGGGTCACTACTGCTCATGCGCACTCGGACTCACTACTGCTCATGCGCACACGGGCTCACTACTGCGCATGCGCAGTCCGACTCAGACCTGCACATGCGTATTCGAGCTCACTTCTGCGCATGCGCACACGCGCGCACTACTGCGCTTGCGCACTCGGACTAACCACTGCTCATGCGCACTGGGACTCACTACTGCGGATGCGCGCTCGGGCTCACTACTGCGGATGCGCAATCGGGTTCACTACTGCGCATGCGCACACGGGCTCACTACTGCGCATGCGCGCACGAGCCCACTACTGCGCATGAGCACTCCGGCTCAGACCTGCCCATGCGCCCTCGGGAACACCACTGCGCATGCGCACACGGGCTCACCACTGCGCATGCGCACTTCGGCTCAGACCTGCCCATGCGCACTCGGGCTCACTACTGCGCATGCGCACTCCGGCTCAGACATGCACATGCGCACACGGACTCACTACTGCGGATGCGCGCTCGGGCTCACTACTGCGGATGCGCAATCGGGTTCACTACTGCGCATGCGCACACGGGCTCACTACTGCGCATGCGCGCACGAGCCCACTACTGCGCTTGCGCACTCCGGCTCAGACCTGCCCATGCGCCCTCGGGCACACCACTGCGCATGCGCACACGGACTCACCAATGCGCATGCGCACTCCGGCTCAGACCTGCCCATGCGCCCTCGGGCACACCACTGCGCATGCGCACACGGACTCACCACTGCGCACGCGCACTCCGGCTCAGACCTGCCCATGCGCCCTCGGGTACACCACTGCGCATGCGCACACGGACTCACCACTGCGCATGCGCACTCCGGCTCAGACCTGCCCATGCGCACTCGGGCTCACTACTGCGCATGCGCGCTCCGGCCCACTACTCCTCATGCGCACTCGGACTCACTACTGCGGATGCACAATCGGGCTCACTACTGCGCATGCGCACTACGGCTCAGACCTGCACATGCGCACACGGACTCACTACTGCGGATGTGCAATCGGGCTCACTACTGTGCATGCGTACTCGGGGTCACTACTGCGCATGCGCAGTCCGGCTCAGACCTGCCCATGCGCACTCGGGCTCACTACTGCGCATGCGTGCTCGGGCTCACTACTGCGCATGCGCACTCGGGCCCACTACTGCGCATGCGCACTCCGGCTCAGACCTGCACATGCGCACGAGGACTCACTACTGCGGATGCGCAATCGGGCTCACTACTGCGGATGCGTGCTCGGGCTCACTACTGCGCATGCGCACCCGGGCTCACTACTGCGCATGCGCGCACGGTCCCACTACTGCGCATGCGCACTCCGGCTCAGACCTGCCCATGCGCCCTCGGGCGCACCACTGCGCATGCGCACACGGACTCACCACTGCGCATGCGCACTCCGGCTCAGACCTGCCCATGCACACTCGGGCTCACTACTGCGCATGCGTGCTCGGGCTCACTACTGCGCATGCGCACTCGGACTAACCACTGCTCATGCGCACTGGGACTCACTACTGCGGATGCGCGCTTGGGCTCACTACTGCGGATGCGCAATCGGGTTCACTACTGCCCATGCGCACACGGCCTCACTACTGCGCATGCGCGCACGCTCCCACTACTCCGCATGCGCACTCCGGCTCAGACCTGCCCATGCGCCCTCAGGTACACCACTGCGCATGCGCACACGGACTCACCACTGCGCATGCGCACTCCGGCTCAGACCTGCCCATGCGCACTCGGGCTCACTACTGCGCATGCGCGCTCCGGCTCACTACTGCTCATGCGCACTCGGACTCACTACTGCGGATGCACAATCGGGCTCACTACTGCGCATGCGCACTACGGCTCAGACCTGCACATGCGCACACGGACTCACTACTGTGGATGCGCAATCGGGCTCACTACTGTGCATGCGCACTCGGGGTCACTACTGCTCATGCGCACTCGGACTCACTACTGCTCATGCGCACTCGGGCTCACTACTGCGAATGCGCACTCCGGCTCAGACCTGCACATGCGCACACGGACTCACTACTGCGGATGCGCAATCGGGCTCACTACTGTGCATGCGTACTCGGGGTCACTACTGCGAATGCGCACTCCGGCTCAGACCTGCACATGCGCACACGGACTCACTACTGCGGATGCGCAATCGGGCTCACTACTGTGCATGCGTACTCGGGGTCACTACTGCGAATGCGCACTCCGGCTCAGACCTGCACATGCGCACACGGACTCACTACTGCGGATGCGCAATCGGGCTCACTACTGTGCATGCGCACTCGGGGTCACTACTGCTCATGCGCACTCGGACTCACTGCTGCTCATGCGCACTCGGGCTCACTACTGTGCATGCGCACTCGGGGTCACTACTGCTCATGCGCACTCGGACTCACTACTGCTCATGCGCACTCGGGCTCACTACTGTGCATGCGCACTCGGGGTCACTACTGCTCATGCGCACTCGGACTCACTACTGCTCATGCGCACTCGGACTCACGACTGTGCATGCGCACTCGGGGTCACTACTGCTCACGCGCACTCGGACTCACTACTGCGGATGCACGCTCGGGCTCACTACTGCGCATGCGCACACGGGCTCACTACTGCGCATGCGCGCACGGCCCCACTACTGCGCATGCGCACTCCGGCTCAGACCTCCACATGCGCACACGGACTCACTACTGCGGATGCGCAATCGGGCTCACTACTGTGCATGCGCACTCGGGGTCACTACTGCGCATGCGCACTCGGACTCACTACTGTGCATGCGCACTCGGGGTCACTACTGCTCATGCGCACTCGGACTCAATACTGCTCATGCGCACTCGGGCCCACTACTGCGAATGCGCACTCCGGCTCAGACCTGCACATGCGCACACGGACTCACTACTGCGGATGCGCAATCGGGCTCACTACTGTGCATGCGTACTCGGGGTCACTACTGCTCATGCGCACTCGGACTTACTACTGTGCATGCGCAATCGGGTTCACTACTGCTCATGCGCACTCGGGCTCACTACTGTGCATGCGCACTCGGGGTCACTACTGCTCACGCGCACTCGGACTCACTACTGCGGATGCACGCTCGGGCTCACTACTGCGCATGCGCACACGGGCTCACTACTGCGCATGCGCACTCCGGCTCAGACCTGCACATGCGCACACGGACTCACTACTGCGGATGCGCAATCGGGCTCACTACTGTGCATGCGCACTCGGGGTCACTACTGCGCATGCGCACTCGGACTCACTACCGTGCATGCGCACTCGGGGTCACTAATGCTCATGCGCACTCGGACTCACTACTGCTCATGCGCACTCGGGCCCACTACTGCGCATGCGCACTCCGGCTCAGACCTGCACATGCCCACACTGACTCACTACTGCGGATGCGCAATCGGGCTCACTACTGTGCATGCGTACTCGGGGTCACTACTGCTCATGCGCACTCGGACTCACTACTGTGCATGCGCACGCGGGGTCACTACTGCTCATGCGCACTCGGACTCACTACTGCTCATGCGCACACGGGGCCACTACTGCGCATGCGCACACGGACTCACTACTGCGGATGCGCAATCGGGCTCACTGCTGTGCATGCGTACTCGGGGTCACTACTGCTCATGCGCACTCGGGGTCACTACTGCTCATGCGCACTCGGACTCACTACTGCTCATGCGCACACGGGCTCACTACTGCGCATGCGCAGTCCGACTCAGACCTGCACATGCGTATTCGAGCTCACTTCTGCGCATGCGCACACGCGCGCACTACTGCGCTTGCGCACTCGGACTAACCACTGCTCATGCGCACTGGGACTCACTACTGCGGATGCGCGCTCGGGCTCACTACTGCGGATGCGCAATCGGGTTCACTACTGCTCATGCGCACTCGGACTCACTACTGCGGATGCACAATCGGGCTCACTACTGCGCATGCGCACTACGGCTCAGACCTGCACATGCGCACACGGACTCACTACTGTGGATGCGCAATCGGGCTCACTACTGTGCATGCGCACTCGGGGTCACTACTGCTCATGCGCACTCGGACTCACTACTGCTCATGCGCATTCGGGGTCACTACTGCGCATGCGCACTCGGACTCAGTACTGTGCATGCGCACTCGGGGTCACTACTGCTCATGCGCACTCGGACTCACTACTGCTCATGCGCACTCGGGCCCACTACTGCGCATGCGCACTCCGGCTCAGACCTGCACATGCGCACACGGACTCACTACTGCGGATGCGCAATCGGGCTCACTACTGTGCATGCGTACTCGGGGTCACTACTGCTCATGCGCACTCGGGGTCACTACTGCTCATGCGCACTCGGACTCACTACTGCTCATGCGCACACGGGCTCACTACTGCGCATGCGCAGTCCGACTCAGACCTGCACATGTGTATTCGAGCTCACTTCTGCACATGCGCACACGCGCGCACTACTGCGCTTGCGCACTCGGACTAACCACTGCTCATGCGCACTGGGACTCACTACTGCTCAGGCGCACTCGGACTCACTACTGCTCATGCGCACTCGGGGTCACTACTGCTCATGCGCACTCGGACTCACTACTGCTCATGCGCACTCGGGGTCACTACTGCTCATGCGCACTCGGGCTCACTACTGCGCATGCGCGCACGGGCCCACTACTGCGCATGCGCACTCCGGCTCAGACCTGCCCATGCGCCCTCGGGCACACTACTGCGCATGCGCAGTCCGACTCAGACCTGCACATGCGTATTCGAGCTCACTTCTGCGCATGCGCACACGCGCGCACTACTGCGCTTGCGCACTCGGACTAACCACTGCGCATGCGCACTGGGACTCACTACTGCGGATGCGCGCTCGGGCTCACTACTGCGGATGCGCAATCGGGTTCACTACTGCGCATGCGCACACGGGCTCACTACTGCGCATGCGCGCACGAGCCCACTACTGCGCATGCGCACTCCGGCTCAGACCTGCCCATGCGCCCTCGGGCACACCACTGCGCATGCGCACACGGACTCACCACTGCGCATGCGCACTCCGGCTCAGACCTGCCCATGCGCACGCGGGCTCACTACTGCGCATGCGCGCTCGGGATCACTACTGCGCATACGCGCTCGGGGTCGCTACTGCGCATTCGCTCACGGGCTCACACTGTGCATGCACGCTCGGGGTCACTACTGCGCATGCGCACACGGGCTCGCTACTGCGCATGCGCACACGGGCTCACTACTGCGCATGCGCAGTCCGGCTCAGACCTGCACATGCGCACACGGACTCACTACTGCGGATGCGCAATCGGGCTCACTACTGCGGATGCGCGCTCGGGCTCACTACTGCGAATGCGTACTCGGGGTCACTACTGCTCATGCGCACTCGGGGTCACTACGGCTCATGCGCACTCGGACTCACTACTGCTCATGCGCACTCGGGGTCACTACTGCTCATGCGCACTCGGACTCACTACTGCTCATGCGCACTCGGGGTCACTACTGCTCATGCGCACTCGGACTCACTACTGCTCATGCGCATTCGGGGTCACTACTGCGCATGCGCACTCGGACTCACTACTGCGGATGCGCGCTCGGGCTCACTACTGCGAATGCGCACCCGGGCTCACTACTGCGCATGCGCGCACGGGCCCACTACTGCGCATGCGCACTCCGGCTCAGACCTGCACATGCGCACACGGACTCACTACTGCCGATGCGCAATCGGGGTCACTACTGTGCATGCGCACTCGGTGTCACTACTGCTCATGCGCACTCGGACTCACTACTGCTCATGCGCACTCGGACTCACTACTGCTCATGCGCACTCGGGGTCACTACTGCTCATGCGCACTGGGAGTCACTACTGCGTATGCGCAGTCCGGCTCACTACTGCTCATGCGCAATCGGACTCACTACTGCGGATGCACAATCGGGCTCACTACTGCGCATGCGCTCTCGGGGTCACTACTGCTCATGCGCACTCGGACTCACTACTGCGGATGCACCATCGGGCTCACTACTGCGCATGCGCGCTCGGGCTCACTACTGCGCATACGCGTCGGGGTCGCTACTGCGCATTCGCTCACGGGCTCACACTGTGCATGCACACTTGGGGTCACTTCTGCACATGCGCACTCTGGGTCACTACTGCGCATGCGCACTCCGGTCAGGCCTGTGCATGCGCACTCGGGCTCACTACTGCGCATGCGCACTCTGGTTCACTACTGCTCATGCGCACTCGGTGTCACTACTGCTCATGCGCACTCGGACTCACTACTGCTCATGCGCATTCAGGGTCACTATTGCGCATGCGCACTCGGACTCACTACTGCGGATGCGCGCTCGGGCTCACTACTGCGAATGCGCACCCGGCCCCACTACTGCGCATGCGCACTCCGGCTCAGACCTGCACATGCGCACACGGACTCACTACTGCGGATGCGCAATCGGGCTCACTACTGTGCATGCGCACTCGGGGTCACTACTGCCCATGCGCACTCGGACTCACTACTGCTCATGCGCACTCGGACTCACTACTGCTCATGCGCACTCGGGGTCACTACTGCTCATGCGCACTCGGACTCACTACTGCTCATGCGCATTCGGGGTCACTACTGCGCATGCGCACTCGGACTCACTACTGTGCATGCGCACTCGGGGTCACTACTGCTCATGCGCACTCGGACTCACTACTGCTCATGCGCACTCGGGCCAACTACTGCGCATGCGCACTCCGGCTCAGACCTGCACATGCGCACCCGGACTCACTACTGCGGATGCGCAATCGGGCTCACTACTGCGCATGCGTACTCGAAGTCACTACTGCTTATGCGCACTCGGGGTCACTACTGCCCATGCGCACTCGGACTCACTACTGCTCATGCGCACTTGGGGTCACTACTGCTCATGCGCACTCGGACTCACTACTGCTCATGCGCACTGGGGGTCACTACTGCTCATGCGCGCTCGGGATCACTACTGCGCATACGTGCTCGGGGTCGCTACTGCGTATTCGCTCACGGGCTCACACTGTGCATGCACACTCGGGGTCACTACTGCGCATGCGCACACGGGCTCGCTACTGCGCATGCGCACACGGGCTCACTACTGCGCATGCGCACTCCGGCTGAGACCTGCCCATGCGCCCTCGGGCACACCACTGCGCATGCGCACACGGACACACCACTGCGCATGCGCACTCCGGCTCAGACCTGCCCATGCGCACACGGACTCACTACTGCGGATGCGCAATCGGGCTCACTACTGTGCATGCGCACTCGGGGTCACTACTGCGCATGCGCACTCGGACTCACTACTGTGCATGCGCACTCGGGGTCACTACTGCTCATGCGCACTCGGACTCACTACTGCTCATGCGCACTCGGGCCCACTACTGCGCATGCGCACTCCGGCTCAGACCTGCACATGCGCACACGGACTCACTACTGCGGATGCGCAATCGGGCTCACTACTGTGCATGCGTACTCGGGGTCACTACTGCTCATGCGCACTCGGACTCACTACTGTGCATGCGCACTCGGGGTCACTACTGCTCATGCGCACTCGGACTGACTACTGCGGATGCGCGCTCCGGCTCACTACTGCGCATGCGCACACGGGCTCACTACTGCGCATGCGCGCACGGGCCCACTACTGCGCATGCGCACTCCGGCTCAGACCTCCACATGCGCATTCTAGCTCACTTCTGCGCATGCGCACACGGGCTCACTACTGTGCATGCGCACTCGGGGTCACTACTGCTCATGCGCGCTCGGGGTCACTACTGCTCATGCGCACTCGGACTCACTACTGCTCATGCGCACTCGGGGTCACTACTGCTCATGCGCACTCGGACTCACAACTGCTCATGCGCACTCGGGCTCACTACTGCGCACACGCGCTCGGTGTCGCTACTGCGCATTCGCTCACGGGCTCACACTGTGCATGCACACTTGGGGTCACTACTGCGCATGCGCACTCTGGCTCACTACTGCGCAGGCGCACTCCGGTCAGGCCTGTCCATGCGCACTCAGGCTCACTACTGCGCATGCGCACTCCGGTTCACTACTGCTCATGCGCACTCGGTCTCACTACTGCGGATGAACAATCGGGCTCACTACTGCGCATGCGCACTCCGGCTCAGACCAGCACATGCGCACAAGGGCCCACTACTGCGGATGCGCACTCGGGGTCACTACTGCGCATGCGCACTCGGGCTCACTACTGCGCATGCGCACTGGGAGTCACTACTGCGTATGCGCAGTCCGGCTCACTACTGCTCATGCGCAATCGGACTCACTACTGCGGATGCACAATCGGGGTCACTACTGCGCATGCGCGCTCGGGCTCACTACTGCGCATGCGCACTGGGAGTCACTACTGCGTATGCGCAGTCCGGCTCACTACTGCTCATGCGCAATCGGACTCACTACTGCGCATGCGCGCTCGGGCTCACTACTGCGCATGCGCACTGGGAGTCACTACTGCGTATGCGCAGTCCGGCTCACTACTGCTCATGCGCAATCGGACTCACTACTGCGGATGCACAATCGGGCTCACTACTGCGCATGCGCACTCGGGGTCACTACTGCTCATGCGCACTCGGACTCACTACTGCGGATGCACCATCGGGCTCACTACTGCGCATGCGCGCTCGGGCTCACTACTGCGGATGCGCAATCGGATTCACTTCTGCGCATGCGCACACGGGCTCACTACAGCGCATGCGCGCACGAGCCCACTACTGCACATGCGCACTCCGGCTCAGACCTGCCCATGCGCCCTCGGGCACACCACTGCGCATGCGCACACGGACTCACCACTGCGCATGCGCACTCCGGCTCAGACCTGCCCATGCGCCCTCGGGTACACCACTGCGCATGCGCACACGGACTCACCACTGCGCATGCGCACTCCGGCTCAGACCTGCCCATGCGCACTCGGGCTCACTACTGCGCATGCGCGCTCCGGCTCACTACTGCTCATGCGCACTCGGGCTCACTACTGTGCATGCGCACTCGGGGTCACTACTGCTCATGCGCACTCGGACTCACTACTGCTCATGCGCACTCGGACTCACTACTGTGCATGCGCACTCGGGGTCACTACTGCTCACGCGCACTCGGACTCACTACTGCGCATGCGCACTCCGGCTCAGACCTGCCCATGCGCCCTCGGGCGCACCACGGCGCATGCGCACACGGACTCACCACTGCGCATGCGCACTCCGGCTCAGACCTGCCCATGCACACTCGGGCTCACTACTGCGCATGCGTGCTCGGGCTCACTACTGCGCATGCGCACTCGGACTAACCACTGCTCATGCGCACTGGGACTCACTACTGCGGATGCGCGCTCGGGCTCACTACTGCGGATGCGCAATCGGGTTCACTACTGCCCATGCGCACACGGCCTCACTACTGCGCATGCGCGCACGCGCCCACTACTCCGCATGCGCACTCCGGCTCAGACCTGCCCATGCGCCCTCAGGTACACCACTGCGCATGCGCACACGGACTCACCACTGCGCATGCGCACTCCGGCTCAGACCTGCCCATGCGCATTCTAGCTCACTTCTGCGCATGCGCACACGGGCTCACTACTGTGCATGCGCACTCGGGGTCACTACTGCTCATGCGCGCTCGGGGTCACTACTGCTCATGCGCACTCGGACTCACTACTGCTCATGCGCACTCGGGGTCACTACTGCTCATGCGCACTCGGACTGACTACTGCGGATGCGCGCTCCGGCTCACTACTGCGCATGCGCACACGGGCTCACTACTGCGCATGCGCGCACGGGCCCACTACTGCGCATGCGCACTCCGGCTCAGACCTCCACATGCGCATTCTAGCTCACTTCTGCGCATGCGCACACGGGCTCACTACTGTGCATGCGCACTCGGGGTCACTACTGCTCATGCGCGCTCGGGGTCACTACTGCTCATGCGCACTCGGACTCACTACTGCTCATGCGCACTCGGGGTCACTACTGCTCATGCGCACTCGGACTCACAACTGCTCATGCGCACTCGGGCTCACTACTGCGCACACGCGCTCGGTGTCGCTACTGCGCATTCGCTCACGGGCTCACACTGTGCATGCACACTTGGGGTCACTACTGCGCATGCGCACTCTGGCTCACTACTGCGCAGGCGCACTCCGGTCAGGCCTGTCCATGCGCACTCAGGCTCACTACTGCGCATGCGCACTCCGGTTCACTACTGCTCATGCGCACTCGGTCTCACTACTGCGGATGAACAATCGGGCTCACTACTGCGCATGCGCACTCCGGCTCAGACCAGCACATGCGCACAAGGGCCCACTAATGCGGATGCGCACTCGGGGTCACTACTGCGCATGCGCACTCGGGCTCACTACTGCGCATGCGCACTGGGAGTCACTACTGCGTATGCGCAGTCCGGCTCACTACTGCTCATGCGCAATCGGACTCACTACTGCGGATGCACAATCGGGGTCACTACTGCGCATGCGCGCTCGGGCTCACTACTGCGCATGCGCACTGGGAGTCACTACTGCGTATGCGCAGTCCGGCTCACTACTGCTCATGCGCAATCGGACTCACTACTGCGCATGCGCGCTCGGGCTCACTACTGCGCATGCGCACTGGGAGTCACTACTGCGTATGCGCAGTCCGGCTCACTACTGCTCATGCGCAATCGGACTCACTACTGCGGATGCACAATCGGGCTCACTACTGCGCATGCGCACTCGGGGTCACTAGTGCTCATGCGCACTCGGACTCACTACTGCGGATGCACCATCGGGCTCACTACTGCGCATGCGCGCTCGGGCTCACTACTGCGGATGCGCAATCGGATTCACTACTGCGCATGCGCACACGGGCTCACTACAGCGCATGCGCGCACGAGCCCACTACTGCACATGCGCACTCCGGCTCAGACCTGCCCATGCGCCCTCGGGCACACCACTGCGCATGCGCACACGGACTCACCACTGCGCATGCGCACTCCGGCTCAGACCTGCCCATGCGCCCTCGGGTACACCACTGCGCATGCGCACACGGACTCACCACTGCGCATGCGCACTCCGGCTCAGACCTGCCCATGCGCACTCGGGCTCACTACTGCGCATGCGCGCTCCGGCTCACTACTGCTCATGCGCACTCGGGCTCACTACTGTGCATGCGCACTCGGGGTCACTACTGCTCATGCGCACTCGGACTCACTACTGCTCATGCGCACTCGGACTCACTACTGTGCATGCGCACTCCGGCTCAGACCTGCCCATGCGCCCTCGGGCGCACCACGGCGCATGCGCACACGGACTCACCACTGCGCATGCGCACTCCGGCTCAGACCTGCCCATGCACACTCGGGCTCACTACTGCGCATGCGTGCTCGGGCTCACTACTGCGCATGCGCACTCGGACTAACCACTGCTCATGCGCACTGGGACTCACTACTGCGGATGCGCGCTCGGGCTCACTACTGCGGATGCGCAATCGGGTTCACTACTGCCCATGCGCACACGGCCTCACTACTGCGCATGCGCGCACGCGCCCACTACTCCGCATGCGCACTCCGGCTCAGACCTGCCCATGCGCCCTCAGGTACACCACTGCGCATGCGCACACGGACTCACCACTGCGCATGCGCACTCCGGCTCAGACCTGCCCATGCGCACTCGGGCTCACTACTGCGCATGCGCGCTCCGGCTCACTACTGCTCATGCGCACTCGGACTCACTACTGCGGATGCACAATCGGGCTCACTACTGCGCATGCGCACTACGGCTCAGACCTGCACATGCGCACACGGACTCACTACTGTGGAAGCGCAATCGGGCTCACTACTGTGCATACGCACTCGGGGTCACTACTGCTCATGCGCACTCGGACTCACTACTGCTCATGCGCACTCGGGCTCACTACTGTGCATGCGCACTCGGGGTCACTACTGCTCATGCGCACTCGGACTCACTACTGCTCATGCGCACTCGGGCTCACTACTGAGCATGCGCACTCGGGGTCACTACTGCTCATGCGCACTCGGACTCACTACTGCTCATGCGCACTCGGACTCACTACTGTGCATGCGCACTCGGGGTCACTACTGCTCACGCGCACTCGGACTCACTACTGCGGATGCACGCTCGGGCTCACTACTGCGCATGCGCACACGGGCTCACTACTGCGCATGCGCGCACGGGCCCACTACTGCGCATGCGCACTCCGGCTCAGACCTGCCCATGCGCCCTCGGGCGCACCACGGCGCATGCGCACACGGACTCACCACTGCGCATCCGCACTCCGGCTCAGACCTGCCCATGCACACTCGGGCTCACTACTGCGCATGCGTGCTCGGGCTCACTACTGCGCATGCGCACTCGGACTAACCACTGCTCATGCGCACTGGGACTCACTACTGCGGATGCGCGCTCGGGCTCACTACTGCGGATGCGCAATCGGGTTCACTACTGCCCATGCGCACACGGCCTCACTACTGCGCATGCGCGCACGCGCCCACTACTCCGCATGCGCACTCCGGCTCAGACCTGCCCATGCGCCCTCAGGTACACCACTGCGCATGCGCACACGGACTCACCACTGCGCATGCGCACTCCGGCTCAGACCTGCCCATGCGCACTCGGGCTCACTACTGCGCATGCGCGCTCCGGCTCACTACTGCTCATGCGCACTCGGACTCACTACTGCGGATGCACAATCGGGCTCACTACTGCGCATGCGCACTACGGCTCAGACCTGCACATGCGCACACGGACTCACTACTGTGGATGCGCAATCGGGCTCACTACTGTGCATGCGCACTCGGGGTCACTACTGCTCATGCGCACTCGGACTCACTACTGCTCATGCGCACTCGGGCTCACTACTGTGCATGCGCACTCGGGGTCACTACTGCTCATGCGCACTCGGACTCACTACTGCTCATGCGCACTCGGGCTCACTACTGTGCATGCGCACTCGGGGTCACTACTGCTCATGCGCACTCGGACTCACTACTGCTCATGCGCACTCGGACTCACTACTGTGCATGCGCACTCGGGGTCACTACTGCTCACGCGCACTCGGACTCACTACTGCGGATGCACGCTCGGGCTCACTACTGCGCATGCGCACACGGGCTCACTACTGCGCATGCGCGCACGGCCCCACTACTGCGCATGCGCACTCCGGCTCAGACCTGCACATGCGCACTCGGACTCACTACTGCGGATGCGCAATCGGGCTCACTACTGTGCATGCGCACTCGGGGTCACTACTGCGCATGCGCACTCGGACTCACTACTGTGCATGCGCACTCGGGGTCACTACTGCTCATGCGCACTCGGACTCAATACTGCTCATGCGCACTCGGGCCCACTACTGCGCATGCGCACTCCGGCTCAGACCTGCACATGCGCACACGGACTCACTACTGCGGATGCGCAATCGGGCTCACTACTGTGCATGCGTACTCGGGGTCACTACTGCTCATTCGCACTCGGGCTCACTACTGTGCATGCGCACTCGGGGCCACTACTGCTCATGCGCACTCGGACTCACTACTGCTCATGCGCACTCGGGGCCACTCCTGCGCATGCGCACACGGACTCACTACTGCGGATGCGCAATCGGGCTCACTACTGTGCATGCGTAATCGGGGTCACTACTGCTCATGCGCACTCGGGGTCACTACTGCTCATGCGCACTCGGACTCACTACTGCCCATGCGCACTCGGGCTCACTACTGCGCATGCGCGCTCGGGATCACTACTGCGCATACGCGCTCGGGGTCGCTACTGCGCATTCGCTCACGGGCTCACACTGTGCATGCGCAATCGGGCTCACTACTGTGCATGCGCACTCGGGGTCACTACTGCTCATGCGCACTCGGACTCACTACTGCTCATGCGCACTCGGGCTCACTACTGTGCATGCGCACTCGGGGTCACTACTGCTCATGCGCACTCGGACTCACTACTGCTCATGCGCACTCGGGCTCACTACTGTGCATGCGCACTCGGGTTCACTACTGCTCATGCGCACTCGGACTCACTACTGCTCATGCGCACTCGGACTCACTACTGTGCATGCGCACTCGGGGTCACTACTGCTCACGCGCACTCGGACTCACTACTGCGGATGCACGCTCGGGCTCACTACTGCGCATGCGCACACGGGCTCACTACTGCGCATGCGCGCACGGCCCCACTACTGCGCATGCGCACTCCGGCTCACACCTGCACATGCGCACACGGACTCACTACTGCGGATGCGCAATCGGGCTCACTACTGTGCATGCGCACTCGGGGTCACTACTGCGCATGCGCACTCGGACTCACTACTGTGCATGCGCACTCGGGGTCACTACTGCTCATGCGCACTCGGACTCAATACTGCTCATGCGCACTCGGGCCCACTACTGCGCATGCGCACTCCGGCTCAGACCTGCACATGCGCACACGGACTCACTACTGCGGATGCGCAATCGGGCTCACTACTGTGCATGCGTACTCGGGGCCACTACTGCTCATGCGCACTCGGACTCACTACTGTGCATGCGCACTCGGGGTCACTACTGCGCATGCGCGCACGGGCCCACTACTGCGCATGCGCACTCCGGCTCAGACCTGCACATGCGCACACGGACTCACTACTGCGGATGCGCAATCGGGCTCACTACTGTGCATGCGCACTCGGGGTCACTACTGCTCATGCGCACTCGGACTCACTACTGCTCATGCGCACTCGGACTCACTACTGCTCATGCGCACTCGGGGTCACTACTGCTCATGCGCACTGGGAGTCACTACTGCGTATGCGCAGTCCGGCTCACTACTGCTCATGCGCAATCGGACTCACTACTGCGGATGCACAATCGGGCTCACTACTGCGCATGCGCACTCGGGGTCACTACTGCTCATGCGCTCTCGGACTCACTACTGCTCATGCGCACTCGGACTCACTACGGCTCATGCGCACTCGGGGTCACTACTGCTCATGCGCACTCGGACTCACTACTGCTCATGCGCATTCGGGGTCACTACTGCGCATGCGTACTCGGACTCACTACTGTGCATGCGCACTCGGGGTCACTACTGCTCATGCGCACTCGGACTCACTACTGCTCATGCGCACTCGGGCCCACTACTGCGCATGCGCACTCCGGCTCAGACCTGCACATGCGCACCCGGACTCACTACTGCGGATGCGCAATCGGGCTCACTACTGTGCATGCGTACTCGGGGTCACTACTGCTTATGCGCACTTGGGGTCACTACTGCCCATGCGCACTCGGACTCACTACTGCTCATGCGCACTTGGGGTCACTACTGCTCACGCGCACTCGGACACACTACTGCTCATGCGCACTCGGGGTCACTACTGCTCATGCGCGCTCGGGATCACTACTGCGCATACGCGCTCGGGGTCGCTACTGCGCATTCGCTCACGGGCTCACACTGTGCATGCACACTCGGGGTCACTACTGCGCATGCGCACACGGGCTCGCTACTGCGCATGCGCACACGGGCTCACTACTGCGCATGCGCACTCCGGCTGAGACCAGCCCATGCGCCCTCGGGCACACCACTGCGCATGCGCACACGGACTCACCACTGCGCATGCGCACTCCGGCTCAGACCTGCCCATGCGCACACGGACTCACTACTGCGGATGCGCAATCGGGCTCACTACTGTGCATGCGCACTCGGGGTCACTACTGCGCATGCGCACTCGGACTCACTACTGTGCATGCGCACTCGGGGTCACTACTGCTCATGCGCACTCGGACTCACTACTGCTCATGCGCACTCGGGCCCACTACTGCGCATGCGCACTCCGGCTCAGACCTGCACATGCGCACACGGACTCACTACTGCGGATGCGCAATCGGGCTCACTACTGTGCATGCGTACTCGGGGTCACTACTGCTCATGCGCACTCGGACTCACTACTGTGCATGCGCACTCGGGGTCACTACTGCTCATGCGCACTCGGACTGACTACTGCGGATGCGCGCTCCGGCTCACTACTGCGCATGCGCACACGGGCTCACTACTGCGCATGCGCGCACGGGCCCACTACTGCGCATGCGCACTCCGGCTCAGACCTCCACATGCGCATTCTAGCTCACTTCTGCGCATCCGCACACGGGCTCACTACTGTGCATGCGCACTCGGGGTCACTACTGCTCATGCGCACTCGGGGTCACTACTGCTCATGCGCACTCGGACTCACTACTGCTCATGCGCACTCGGGGTCACTACTGCTCATGCGCACTCGGACTCACAACTGCTCATGCGCACTCGGGCTCACTACTGCGCATACGCGCTCGGTGTCGCTACTGCGCATTCGCTCACGGGCTCACACTGTGCATGCACACTTGGGGTCACTACTGCGCATGCGCACTCTGGCTCACTACTGCGCAGGCGCACTCCGGTCAGGCCTGTCCATGCGCACTCAGGCTCACTACTGCGCATGTGCACTCGGACTCACTACTGCTCATACGCACTGGGGGTCACTACTGCTCATGCGCGCTCGGGATCACTACTGCGTATGCGCAGTCCGGCTCACTACTGCTCATGCGCAATCGGACTCACTACTGCGCATGCGCGCTCGGGCTCACTACTGCGCATGCGCACTGGGAGTCACTACTGCGTATGCGCAGTCCGGCTCACTACTGCTCATGCGCAATCGGACTCACTACTGCGGATGCACAATCGGGCTCACTACTGCGCATGCGCACTCGGGGTCACTACTGCTCATGCGCACTCGGACTCACTACTGCGGATGCACCATCGGGCTCACTACTGCGCATGCGCGCTCGGGCTCACTACTGCGGATGCGCAATCGGATTCACTACTGCGCATGCGCACACGGGCTCACTACTGCGCATGCGCGCACGAGCCCACTACTGCACATGCGCACTCCGGCTCAGACCTGCCCATGCGCCCTCGGGCACACCACTGCGCATGCGCACACGGACTCACCATTGCGCATGCGCACTCCGGCTCAGACCTGCCCATGCGCCCTCGGGTACACCACTGCGCATGCGCACACGGACTCACCACTGCGCATGCGCACTCCGACTCAGACCTGCCCATGCGCACTCGGGCTCACTACTGCGCATGCGCGCTCCGGCCCACTACTCCTCATGCGCACTCGGACTCACTACTGCGGATGCACAATCGGGCTCACTACTGCGCATGCGCACTACGGCTCAGACCTGCACATGCGCACTCGGGCTCACTACTGCGCATGCGTGCTCAGGCTCACTACTGCGCATGCGCACTCGGGCCCACTACTGCGCATGCGCACTCCGGCTCAGACCTGCACATGCGCACACGGACTCACTACTGCGGATGCGCAATCGGGCTCACTACTGCGGATGCGTGCACGGGCTCACTACTGCGCATGCGCACCCGGGCTCACTACTGCGCATGCGCGCACGGGCCCACTACTGCGCATGCGCACTCCGGCTCAGACCTGCCCATGCGCCCTCGGGCGCACCACGGCGCATGCGCACACGGACTCACCACTGCGCATGCGCACTCCGGCTCAGACCTGCCCATGCACACTCGGGCTCACTACTGCGCATGCGTGCTCGGGCTCACTACTGCGCATGCGCACTCGGACTAACCACTGCACATGCGCACTGGGACTCACTACTGCGGATGCGCGCTCGGGCTCACTACTGCGGATGCGCAATCGGGTTCACTACTGCCCATGCGCACACGGCCTCACTACTGCGCATGCGCGCACGCGCCCACTACTCCGCATGCGCACTCCGGCTCAGACCTGCCCATGCGCCCTCAGGTACACCACTGCGCATGCGCACACGGACTCACCACTGCGCATGCGCACTCCGGCTCAGACCTGCCCATGCGCACTCGGGCTCACTACTGCGCATGCGCGCTCCGGCTCACTACTGCTCATGCGCACTCGGACTCACTACTGCGGATGCACAATCGGGCTCACTACTGCGCATGCGCACTACGGCTCAGACCTGCACATGCGCACACGGACTCACTACTGTGGAAGCGCAATCGGGCTCACTACTGTGCATGCGCACTCGGGGTCACTACTGCTCATGCGCACTCGGACTCACTACTGCTCATGCGCACTCGGGCTCACTACTGTGCATGCGCACTCGGGGTCACTACTGCTCATGCGCACTCGGACTCACTACTGCTCATGCGCACTCGGGCTCACTACTGAGCATGCGCACTCGGGGTCACTACTGCTCATGCGCACTCGGACTCACTACTGCTCATGCGCACTCGGACTCACTACTGTGCATGCGCACTCGGGGTCACTACTGCTCACGCGCACTCGGACTCACTACTGCGGATGCACGCTCGGGCTCACTACTGCGCATGCGCACACGGGCTCACTACTGCGCATGCGCGCACGGGCCCACTACTGCGCATGCGCACTCCGGCTCAGACCTGCCCATGCGCCCTCGGGCGCACCACGGCGCATGCGCACACGGACTCACCACTGCGCATGCGCACTCCGGCTCAGACCTGCCCATGCACACTCGGGCTCACTACTGCGCATGCGTGCTCGGGCTCACTACTGCGCATGCGCACTCGGACTAACCACTGCTCATGCGCACTGGGACTCACTACTGCGGATGCGCGCTCGGGCTCACTACTGCCGATGCGCAATCGGGTTCACTACTGCCCATGCGCACACGGCCTCACTACTGCGCATGCGCGCACGCGCCCACTACTCCGCATGCGCACTCCGGCTCAGACCTGCCCATGCGCCCTCAGGTACACCACTGCGCATGCGCACACGGACTCACCACTGCGCATGCGCACTCCGGCTCAGACCTGCCCATGCGCACTCGGGCTCACTACTGCGCATGCGCGCTCCGGCTCACTACTGCTCATGCGCACTCGGACTCACTACTGCGGATGCACAATCGGGCTCACTACTGCGCATGCGCACTACGGCTCAGACCTGCACATGCGCACACGGACTCACTACTGTGGATGCGCAATCGGGCTCACTACTGTGCATGCGCACTCGGGGTCACTACTGTGCATGCGTACTCGGGGTCACTACTGCTCATGCGCACTCGGGGTCACTACTGCTCATGCGCACTCGGACTAACCACTGCTCATGCGCACTGGGACTCACTACTGCGGATGCGCGCTCGGGCTCACTACTGCGGATGCGCAATCGGGTTCACTACTGCCCATGCGCACACGGCCTCACTACTGCGCATGCGCGCACGCGCCCACTACTCCGCATGCGCACTCCGGCTCAGACCTGCCCATGCGCCCTCAGGTACACCACTGCGCATGCGCACACGGACTCACCACTGCGCATGCGCACTCCGGCTCAGACCTGCCCATGCGCACTCGGGCTCACTACTGCGCATGCGCGCTCCGGCTCACTACTGCTCATGCGCACTCGGACTCACTACTGCGGATGCACAATCGGGCTCACTACTGCGCATGCGCACTACGGCTCAGACCTGCACATGCGCACACGGACTCACTACTGTGGATGCGCAATCGGGCTCACTACTGTGCATGCGCACTCGGGGTCACTACTGCTCATGCGCACTCGGACTCACTACTGCTCATGCGCACTCGGGCTCACTACTGTGCATGCGCACTCGGGGTCACTACTGCTCATGCGCACTCGGACTCACTACTGCTCATGCGCACTCGGGCTCACTACTGTGCATGCGCACTCGGGGTCACTACTGCTCATGCGCACTCGGACTCACTACTGCTCATGCGCACTCGGACTCACTACTGTGCATGCGCACTCGGGGTCACTACTGCTCACGCGCACTCGGACTCACTACTGCGGATGCACGCTCGGGCTCACTACAGCGCATGCGCACACGGGCTCACTACTGCGCATGCGTGCACGGCCCCACTACTGCGCATGCGCACTCCGGCTCAGACCTGCACATGCGCACACGGACTCACTACTGCGGATGCGCAATCGGGCTCACTACTGTGCATGCGCACTCGGGGTCACTACTGCGCATGCGCACTCGGACTCACTACTGTGCATGCGCACTCGGGGTCACTACTGCTCATGCGCACTCGGACTCAATAATGCTCATGCGCACTCGGGCCCACTACTGCGCATGCGCACTCCGGCTCAGACCTGCACATGCGCACACGGACTCACTACTGCGGATGCGCAATCGGGCACACTACTGTGCATGCGTACTCGGGGCCACTACTGCTCATGCGCACTCGGACTCACTACTGTGCATGCGCACTCGGGGTCACTACTGCTCATGCGCACTCGGACTCACTACTGCTCATGCGCACTCGGGGCCACTCCTGCGCATGCGCACACGGACTCACTACTGCGGATGCGCAATCGGGCTCACTACTGCTCATGCGCACTCGGACTCACTACTGCCCATGCGCACTCGGGCTCACTACTGCGCATGCGCGCTCGGGATCACTACTGCGCATACGCGCTCGGGGTCGCTACTGCGCATTCGCTCACGGGCTCACACTGTGCATGCGCACACGGGCTCACTACTGCGCATGAACACTCGGACTCACTACTGCTCATGCGCACTCCGGCCCACTACTGCTCATGCGCACTCGGGCTCACTACTGCGCATGCGCGCACGGGCCCACTACTGCGCATGCGCACTCCGGCTCAGACCTGCCCATGCGCCCTCGGGCACACTACTGCGCATGCGCAGTCCGACTCAGACCTGCACATGCGTATTCGAGCTCACTTCTGCGCATGCGCACACGCGCGCACTACTGCGCTTGCGCACTCGGACTAACCACTGCTCATGCGCACTGGGACTCACTACTGCGGATGCGCGCTCGGGCTCACTACTGCGGATGCGCAATCGGGTTCACTACTGCGCATGCGCACACGGGCTCACTACTGCGCATGCGCGCACGAGCCCACTACTGCGCATGCGCACTCCGGCTCAGACCTGCCCATGCGCCCTCGGGCACACCACTGCGCATGCGCACACGGACTCACCACTGCGCATGCGCACTCCGGCTCAGACCTGCCCATGCGCACTCGGGCTCACTACTGCGCATGCGTGCTCGGGCTCACTACTGCGCATGCGCACTCGGGTCCACTACTGCGCATGCGCACTCCGGCTCAGACATGCACATGCGCACACGGACTCACTACTGCGGATGCGCAATCGGGCTCACTACTGCGGATGCGCGCTCGGGGTCACTACTGCGCATGCGCACTCGGACTCACTACTGCGGATGCGCGCTCGGGCTCACTACTGCGAATGCGCACCCGGGCTCACTACTGCGCATGCGCGCACGGGCCCACTACTGCGCATGCGCACTCCGGCTCAGACATGCAGATGCGCACACGGACTCACTACTGCGGATGCGCAATCGGGCTCACTACTGTGCATGCGTACTCGGGGTCAGTACTGCTCATGCGCACTCGGGGTCACTACGGCTCATGCGCACTCGGACTCACTACTGCTCATGCGCACTCGGGGTCACTACTGCTCATGCGCACTCGGACTCACTACTGCTCATGCGCACTCGGGGTCACTACTGCTCATGCGCACTCGGACTCACTACTGCTCATGCGCATTCGGGGTCACTACTGCGCATGCGCACTCGGACTCACTACTGCGGATGCGCGCTCGGGCTCACTACTGCGAATGCGCACCCGGGCTCACTACTGCGCATGCGCGCACGGGCCCACTACTGCGCATGCGCACTCCGGCTCAGACATGCACATGCGCACACGGACTCACTACTGCGGATGCGCAATCGGGCTCACTACTGTGCATGCGTACTCGGGGTCAGTACTGCTCATGCGCACTCGGGGTCACTACTGCTCATGCGCACTCGGACTCACTACTGCTCATGCGCACTCGGGGTCACTACTGCTCATGCGCACTCGGACTCACTACTGCTCATGCGCATTCGGGGTCACTACTGCGCATGCGCACTCGCACTCACTACTGCGGATGCGCGCTCGGGCTCACTACTGCGCATGCGCACACGGGCTCACTACTGCGCATGCGCGCACGGGCCCACTACTGCGCATGCGCAGTCCGGCTCAGACCTGCCCATGCGCACTCGGGCTCACTACTGCGCATGCGCTCTCGGGCTCACTACTGCGCATGCGCACTGGGAGTCACTACTGCATATGCGCAGACCGGCTCACTACTGCTCATGCGCAATCGGACTCACTACTGCGGATGCACAATCGGGCTCACTACATCGCATGCGCACTCGGGGTCACTACTGCGCATGCGCACTCCGGTTCACTACTGCTCATGCGCACTCGGGGTCACTACTTCTCATGCGCACTCGGACTCACTACTGCTCATGCGCATTCGGGGTCACTACTGCGCATGCGCACTCGGACTCACTACTGCGGATGCGCGCTCGGGCTCACTACTGCGAATGCGCACCCGGCCCCACTACTGCGCATGCGCACTCCGGCTCAGACCTGCACATGCGCACACGGACTCACTACTGCGGATGCGCAATCGGGCTCACTACTGTGCATGCGCACTCGGGGTCACTACTGCTCATGCGCACTCGGACTCACTACTGCTCATGCGCACTCGGACTCACTACTGCTCATGCGCACTCGGGGTCACTACTGCTCATGCGCACTGGGAGTCACTACTGCGTATGCGCAGTCCGGCTCACTACTGCTCATGCGCAATCGGACTCACTACTGCGGATGCACAATCGGGCTCACTACTGCGCATGCGCACTCGGGGTCACTACTGCTCATGCGCACTCGGACTCACTACTGCGGATGCACCATCGGGCTCACTACTGCGCATGCGCGCTCGGGCTCACTACTGCGCATACGCGTCGGGGTCGCTACTGCGCATTCGCTCACGGGCTCACACTGTGCATGCACACTTGGGGTCACTACTGCACATGCGCACTCTGGCTCACTACTGCGCATGCGCACTCCGGTCAGGCCTGTGCATGCGCACTCGGGCTCACTACTGCGCATGCGCACTCCGGTTCACTACTGCTCATGCGCACTCGGGGTCACTACTGCTCATGCGCACTCGGACTCACTACTGCTCATGCGCATTCAGGGTCACTACTGCGCATGCGCACTCGGACTCACTACTGCGGATGCGCGCTCGGGCTCACTACTGCGAATGCGCACCCGGCCCCAGTACTGCGCATGCGCACTCCGGCTCAGACCTGCACATGCGCACACGGACTCACTACTGCGGATGCGCAATCGGGCTCACTACTGTGCATGCGCACTCGGGGTCACTACTGCTCATGCGCACTCGGACTCACTACTGCTCATGCGCACTCGGACTCACTACTGCTCATGCGCACTCGGGGTCACTACTGCTCATGCGCACTCGGACTCACTACTGCTCATGCGCATTCGGGGTCACTACTGCGCATGCGCACTCGGACTCACTACTGTGCATGCGCACTCGGGGTCACTACTGCTCATGCGCACTCGGACTCACTACCGCTCATGCGCACTCGGGCACACTACTGCGCATGCGCACTCCGGCTCAGACCTGCACATGCGCACCCGGACTCACTACTGCGGATGCGCAATCGGGCTCACTACTGTGCATGCGTACTCGGGGTCACTACTGCTTATGCGCACTCGGGGTCACTACTGCCCATGCGCACTCGGACTCACTACTGCTCATGCGCACTTGGGGTCACTACTGCTCATGCGCACTCGGACTCACTACTGCTCATGCGCACTCGGGGTCACTACTGCTCATGCGCACGCGGGCTCACTACTGCGCATGCGCGCACGGGCCCACTACTGCGCATGCGCACTCCGGCTCAGACCTGCCCATGCGCCCTCGGGCACACCACTGCGCATGCGCACACGGGCTCACTACTGCGCATGCGCAGTCCGACTCAGATATGCACATGCGTATTCGAGCTCACTACTGCGCATGCGCGCGCGGGATCACTACTGCGCATACGCCCTCGGGGTCGCTACTGCGCATTCGCTCACGGGCTCACACTGTGCATGCACACTCGGGGTCACTACTGCGCATGCGCACACGGGTTCGCTACTGCGCATGCGCACACGGGCTCACTACTGCGCATGCGCATTCCGGCTCAGACCTGCCCATGCGCACTCGGGCTCACTACTGCGCATGCGTACTCGGGCTCACTACTGCGCATGCGCACTCGGGCCCACTACTGCGCATGCGCACTCCGGCTCAGACCTGCCCATGCGCCCTCGGGCACACCACTGCGCATGCGTACACGGACTCACCACTGCGCATGCGCACTCCGGCTCAGACCTGCCCATGCACACTCGGGCTCACTACTGCGCATGCGTGCTCGGGCTCACTACTGCGCATGCGCACTCGGACTAACCACTGCTCATGCGCACTGGGACTCACTACTGCGGATGCGCGCTCGGGCTCTCTACTGCGGATGCGCAATCGGGTTCACTACTGCCCATGAGCACACGGCCTCACTACTGCGCATGCGCGCACGCGCCCACTACTGCGCATGCGCACTCCGGCTCAGACCTGCCCATGCGCCCTCAGGTACACCACTGCGCATGCGCACACGGACTCACCACTGCGCATGCGCACTCCGGCTCAGACCTGCCCATGCGCACACGGACTCACTACTGCGGATGCGCAATCGGGCTCACTACTGTGCATGCGCACTCGGGGTCACTACTGCGCATGCGCACTCGGTCTCACTACTGTGCATGCGCACTCGGGGTCACTACTGCTCATGCGCACTCGGACTCACTACTGCTCATGCGCACTCGGGCCCACTACTGCGCATGCGCACTCCGGCTCAGACCTGCACATGCGCACACGGACTCACTACTGCGGATGCGCAATCGGGCTCACTACTGCGCATGCGCACTCCGGCTCAGACCTGCACATGCGCACAAGGGCCCACTACTGCGGATGCGCACTCGGGGTCACTACTGCGCATGCGCACTCGGGCTCACTACTGCGCATGCGCACTGGGAGTCACTACTGCGTATGCGCAGTCCGGCTCACTACTGCTCATGCGCAATCGGACTCACTACTGCGGATGCACAATCGGGGTCACTACTGCGCATGCGCGCTCGGGCTCACTACTGCGCATGCGCACTGGGAGTCACTACTGCGTATGCGCAGTCCGGCTCGCTACTGCTCATGCGCAATCGGACTCACTACTGCGCATGCGCGCTCGGGCTCACTACTGCGCATGCGCACTGGGAGTCACTACTGCGTATGCGCAGTCCGGCTCACTACTGCTCATGCGCAATCGGACTCACTACTGCGGATGCACAATCGGGCTCACTACTGCGCATGCGCACTCGGGGTCACTACTGCTCATGCGCACTCGGACTCACTACTGCGGATGCACCATCGGGCTCACTACTGCGCATGCGCGCTCGGGCTCACTACTGCGCATACGCGTCGGGGTCGCTACTGCGCATTCGCTCACGGGCTCACACTGTGCATGCACACTTGGGGTCACTACTGCGCATGCGCACTCTGGCTCACTACTGCGCATGCGCACTCGGGCTCACTACTGCGCATGCGCACTCCGGTTCACTACTGCTCATGCGCACTCGGACTCACTACTGCGGATGCGCAGTCGGACTCACTACTGTGCATGCGCACTCGGGGTCACTACTGCTCATGCGCACTCGGACTCACTACTGCGGATGCACAATCGGGCTCACTACTGCGCATGCGCACTCGGGATCACTACTGCTCATGCGCACTCGGACTCACTACTGCTCATGCGCACTCGGACTCACTACTGCTCATGCGCACTCGGACTCACTACTGCGGATGCACAATCGGGCTCACCACTGCGCGTGCGCACTCCGGCTCAGACCTGCACATGCGCACACGGACTCACTACTGCGGATGCACTATTCCGGCTCACTACTGTGCATGCGCACTCGGGATCACTACTGATCATGCGCACTCGGACTCACTACTGCTCATGCGCACTCGGGATCACTACTGCTCATGCGCACTCGGACTCACTACTGCGGATGCACAATCGGGCTCACTACTGCGCATGCGCACTCTGGCTCACTACTGCGCATGCGCACTCCGGTCAGGCCTGTGCACGCGCACTCGGGCTCACTACTGCGCATGCGCACTCCGGTTCACTACTGCTCATGCGCACTCGGGGTCACTACTGCTCATGCGCACTCGGACTCACTACTGCTCATGCGCATTCAGGGTCACTACTGCGCATGCGCACTCGGACTCACTACTGCGGATGCGCGCTCGGGCTCACTACTGCGAATGCGCACCCGGCCCCACTACTGCGCATGCGCACTCCGGCTCAGACCTGCACATGCGCACACGGACTCACTACTGCGGATGCGCAATCGGGCTCACTACTGTGCATGCGCACTCGGGGTCACTACTGCTCATGCGCACTCGGACTCACTACTGCTCATGCGCACTCGGACTCACTACTGCTCATGCGCACTCGGGGTCACTACTGCTCATGCGCACTCGGACTCACTACTGCTCATGCGCATTTGGGGTCACTACTGCGCATGCGCACTCGGACTCACTACTGTGCATGCGCACTCGGGGTCACTACTGCTCATGCGCACTCGGACTCACTACTGCTCATGCGCACTCGGGCCCACTACTGCGCATGCGCACTCCGGCTCAGACCTGCACATGCGCACCCGGACTCACTACTGCGGATGCGCAATCGGGCTCACTACTGTGCATGCGTACTCGGGGTCACTACTGCTTATGCGCACTCGGGGTCACTACTGCCCATGCGCACTCGGACTCACTACTGCTCATGCGCACTTGGGGTCACTACTGCTCATGCGCACTCGGACTCACTACTGCTCATACGCACTCGGGGTCACTACTGCTCATGCGCACTCGGGCTCACTACTGCGCATGCGCGCACGGGCCCACTACTGCGCATGCGCACTCCGGCTCAGACCTGCCCATGCGCCCTCGGGCACACCACTGCGCATGCGCACACGGGCTCACTACTGCGCATGCGCAGTCCGGCTCAGACCTGCACATGCGTATTCGAGCTCACTACTGCGCATGCGCGCGCGGGATCACTACTGCGCATACGCCCTCGGGGTCGCTACTGCGCATTCGCTCACGGGCTCACACTGTGCATGCACACTCGGGGTCACTACTGCGCATGCGCACACGGGTTCGCTACTGCGCATGCGCACACGGGCTCACTACTGCGCATGCGTATTCCGGCTCAGACCTGCCCATGCGCACTCGGGCTCACTACTGCGCATGCGTACTCGGGCTCACTACTGCGCATGCGCACTCGGGCCCACTACTGCGCATGCGCACTCCGGCTCAGACCTGCCCATGCGCCCTCGGGCACACCACTGCGCATGCGCACACGGACTCACCACTGCGCATGCGCACTCCGGCTCAGACCTGCCCATGCACACTCGGGCTCACTACTGCGCATGCGTGCTCGGGCTCACTACTGCGCATGCGCACTCGGACTAACCACTGCTCATGCGCACTGGGACTCACTACTGCGGATGCGCGCTCGGGCTCACTACTGCGCATGCGCACACGGGCTCACTACTGTGCATGCGCACTCGGGGTCACTACTGCTCATGCGCACTCGGGGTCACTACTGCTCATGCGCACTCGGACTCACTACTGCTCATGCGCACTCGGGGTCACTACTGCTCATGCGCACTCGGACTCACAACTGCTCATGCGCACTCGGGCTCACTACTGCGCATACGCGCTCGGTGTCGCTACTGCGCATTCGCTCACGGGCTCACACTGTGCATGCACACTTGGGGTCACTACTGCGCATGCGCACTCTGGCTCACTACTGCGCAGGCGCACTCCGGTCAAGCCTGTCCATGCGCACTCAGGCTCACTACTGCGCATGCGCACTCCGGTTCACTATTGCTCATGCGCACTCGGTCTCACTACTGCGGATGAACAATCGGGCTCACTACTGCGCATGCGCACTCCGGCTCAGACCTGCACATGCGCACAAGGGCCCACTACTGCGGATGCGCACTCGGGGTCACTACTGCGCATGCGCACTCGTGCTCACTACTGCGCATGCGCACTGGGAGTCACTACTGCGTATGCGCAGTCCGGCTCACTACTGCTCATGCGCAATCGGACTCACTACTGCGGATGCACAATCGGGGTCACTACTGCGCATGCGCGCTCGGGCTCACTACTGCGCATGCGCACTGGGAGTCACTACTGCGTATGCGCAGTCCGGCTCACTACTGCTCATGCGCAATCGGACTCACTACTGCGCATGCGCGCTCGGGCTCACTACTGCGCATGCGCACTGGGAGTCACTACTGCGTATGCGCAGTCCGGCTCACTACTGCTCATGCGCAATCGGACTCACTACTGCTCATGCGCACTCGGACTCACTACTGCTCATGCGCACTCGGACTCACTACTGCGGATGCACAATCGGGCTCACCACTGCGCGTGCGCACTCCGGCTCAGACCTGCACATGCGCACACGGACTCACTACTGCGGATGCACTATTCCGGCTCACTACTGTGCATGCGCACTCGGGATCACTACTGATCATGCGCACTCGGACTCACTACTGCTCATGCGCACTCGGGATCACTACTGTTCATGCGCACTCGGACTCACTACTGCGGATGCACAATCGGGCTCACTACTGCGGATGCACAATCGGGCTCACAACTGCGCGTGCGCACTCCGGCTCAGACCTGCACATGCGCACACGGACTCACTACTGCGGATGCACTATTCCGGCTCACTACTGTGCATGCGCACTCGGGATCACTACTGCTCATGCGCACTCGGACTCACTACTGCTCATGCGCACTCGGGATCACTACTGCTCATGCGCACTCGGACTCACTACTGCGCATGCGCACACGGGCTCACTACTGCGCATGCGCAGTCCGGCTCAGACCTGCACATGCGCGCACGGACTCACTACTGCGGATGCGCAATCGGGCTCACTACAGCGCATGCGCGCTCGGGCTCGCTACTGCGCATACGCGCTCGGGGTCGCTACTGCGCATTCGCTCACGGGCTCACACTGTGCATGCACACTCGGGGTCACTACTGCGCATGCGCACACGGGCTCATTACTGCGCATGCGCGCAAGGGATCACCACTGCGCATGCGCAGTTCGGCTCAGATCTGCACCTGCGTATTCGAGCTCACTTCTGCGCATGTGCACACGGGCGCACAGCTGCGAATGCGCACTCGGACTCACTACTGCTCATGCGCACTCGGGGTCACTACTGCTCATGCGCACTCGGACTCACTACTGCTCATGCGCATTCGGTGTCACTACTGCGCATGCGCACTCGGACTCACTACTGTGGATGCACGGTCGGGCTTAATACTGCGCATGCGCACACGGGCTCACTACTGCGGATGCGCAATCGGGCTCACTACAGCGCATGCGCGCTCGGGCTCGCTACTGCGCATACGCGCTCGGGGTCGCTACTGCGCATTCGATCACGGGCTCACACTGTGCATGCGCACTCGGGGTCACTACTGCTCATGCGCACTCGGACTCACTACTGGTCATGCGCACTCGGGGTCACTACTGCTCATGCGCACTCGGACTCACTACTGCTCGTGCACATTCGTGGTCACTACTGCGCATGCGCGCTCGGGATCACTACTGCGCATACGCGCTCGGGGTCGCCACTGCGCATTCGCTCACGGGCTCACACTGTACATGCACACTCGGGGTCACTACTGCGCATGCGCACTCCGGCTCAGACCTGGCCATGCGCACTCGGACTCACCACTGCGCATGCGTACACGGGTTCACTACTGCGCATGCGCGCACGGGCTCACTACTGCGCATGCGCACACGGGCTCACTACTGCGCATGCGCACACGGGCTCACTACTGCGCATGCGCAGTCCGGCTCAGAAATGCACATGCGTATTCGAGCTCACTTCTGCGCATGTGCACACGGGCGCACTACTGCGCTTTGCGCACTCGGACTCACCACTGCGCATGCGCACTCCGGCTCAGACCTGGCCATGCGCACTCGGACTCACCACTGCGCATGCGTACACGGGTTCACTACTGCGCATGCGCGCACGGGGTCACTACTGCGCATGCACGCTCGGGGTCACTACTGCGCATGCGCACACAGGGTCACTACTGCGCATGCGCACACGGACTCACTACTGCGCATGCGCACACGGGCGCAATACTGCGCATGCGCACTCCTGCTCAGACCTGCCCATGCGCCCTCGGGCACACCACTGCGCATGCGCACTCGGGCTCAGACCTGCCCATGCGCACTCGGGCTCACTACTGCGCATGCGCACTCCGGCAAAGACCTGCACATGCGCACACGGACTCACTACTGCGGATGCGCAGTCGGGCTCGGTACTGCTCACGCGCACTCGGACTCACTACTGCTCATTAGCACTCGGGCTCACTACTGTGCATGCGCACCCGGGGTCACTACTGCTCATGCGCACTCGGACTCACTACTGCTCATGCGCACTTGGGCTCACTACTGTTCATGCGCACTCGGGGTCACTACTGCTCACGCGCACTCGGACTCACTACTGCTCATGCGCACTCGGGCTCACTACTGTGCATGCGCACTCGGGGTCACTACTGCTCATGCGCACTCGGACTCACTACTGCTCATGCGCACTCGGGCTCACTACTGTGCATGCGCACTCGGGGTCACTACTGCTCACGCGCACTCGGACTCACTACTGCGGATGCGCGCTCGGGCTCACTACTGCGCATGCGCAGTCCGGCTCAGACCTGCACATGCGCATTCGAGCTCACTTCTGCGCATACGCACACGCGCGCACTACTGCGCTTGCGCACTCGGACTAACCACTGCTCATGCGCACTGGGACTCACTACTGCGGATGCGCGCTCGGGCTCACTACTGCGCATGCGCGCACGGGCCCACTACCGCGCATGCGCAGTCCGGCTCAGACCTGCACATGCGCATTCGAGCTCACTTCTGCGCATGCGCACACGGGCTCACTACTGTGCATGCGTACACGGGGTCACTACTGCTCATGCACACTCGGGTTCACTAATGTGCATGCGCACTCGGACTCACTACTTCTCATGCGCACTCGGGGTCACTACTGCTCATGCGCACTCGGACTCACTACCGCTGATGCGCATTCGGGGTCACTACAGCGCATGCGCACTCGGACTCACTACTGCGGATGCGCGCTCGGGCTCACTACTGCGCATGCGCACACGGGCTCACTACTGCGCATGCGCGCACGGGCCCACTACTGCGGATGGGCACTCCGGCTCAGACCTGCCCATGCGCCCTCGGGCACACCACTGCGCATGCGCACACGGGCTCACTACTGCGCATGCGCAGTCCGGCTCAGACCTGCACATGCGCATTCGAGCTCACTTCTGCGCATGCGCACACGCGCGCACTGCAGCGCATGCACAGTCCGGTTCAGACCTGCACATGCGTACTCCGGCTCAGCCCTGCACATGCGCACTCGGGCACACTACTGCGGATGCACAGTCGGGCTCACTACTGCGCATGCGCACTCCGCCACAGACCTGCACATGCGCACACGGACTCACTACTGCGGATGCGCAATCGTGCTCACTACTGTGCATGCGCACTCGGGGTCACTACTGCTCATGCGCACTCGGACTCACTACTGCTCATGCGCACCCGGACTCACTACTGCTCATGCGCACTCGGGGTCACTACTGCTCATGCGCACTCGGACTCACTACTGCTCATGCACATTCGTGGTCACTACTGCGCATGCGCGCTCGGGATCACTACTGCGCATACGCGCTCGGGGTCGCCACTGCGCATTCGCTCACGGGCTCACACTGTACATGCACACTCGGGGTCACTACTGCGCATGCGCACACGGGCTCACTACTGCGCATGCGCACTCCGGCTCAGACCTGCACATGCGCACACGGACTCACTACTGCGGATGCGCAATCGGGCTCACTACTGTGCATGCGCACTCGGGGTCACTACTGCTCATGCGCACTCGGACTCACTACTGCTCATGCACACTCGTGCTCACTACTGTGCATGCGCACTCGGGGTCACTACTGCTCATGCGCACTCGGACTCACTACTGCTCATGCGCACTCGGGCTCACTACTGCTCATGCGCACTCGGACTCACTACTGCTCATGCGCACTCGGACTCACTACTGCGGATGCACAATCGGGCTCACTACTGCGCATGCGCACTCCGTCTCAGACCTGCACATGCGCACACGGACTCACTACTGCGGATGCGCAATCGGGCTGACTAAAGTGCATGCGCACTCGGGGTCACTACTGCTCATGCGCACTCGGGCTCACTACTGCGCATGGGCGCTCGGACACACTACTGCTAATGCGCATTCGGGGTCACTACTGCTCATGCGCACTCGGGGTCACTACTGCTCATGCGCACTCTGACTCACTACTGCTCATGCGCACTCGGGGTCACTACTGCTCATGCGCACTCGGACTCAATACAGCTCATGCGCATTCGGGGTCACTACTGCGCATGCGCACTCGGACTCACTACTGCGGATGCGCGCTCGATCTCACTACTGCGCATGCGCACTCCGGCTCAGACCTGCCCATGCGCCCTCGGGCACACCACAGCGCATGCACAGTCCGGCTCAGACCTGCACATGCGCACTCCGGCTCAGACCTGCACATGCGCACTCGGGCACACTACTGCGGATGCACAGTCGGGCTCACTACTGCGCATGCGCACTCCGGCTCAGACATGCACATGCGCACACGGACTCACTACTGCTCAAGCGCACTCGGACTCACTACAGCGCATGCGCACTCCGGCCCAGACCTGCACATGCGCACTCCGGCTCACTACTGCTCATGTGCATTCGGACTCACTATTGCGGATGCACAATCGGGCTCACTACTGCGCATGCGCTGTCCGGCTCAGACCTGCACATGCGCATTCGAGCTCACTTCTGCGCATGCGCACACGCGCGCACTACTGCGCTTGCGCACTCGGACTAACCACTGCTCATGCGCTCTGGGACTCACTACTGCGGATGCGCGCTCGGGCTCACTACTGCGCATGCGCGCACGGGCCCACTACTGCGCATGCGCACTCCGGCTGAGACCTGCCCATGCGTCCTCGGGCACACCACTGCGCATGCGAACACGGACTCACCACTGCGCATGCGCACTCCGGCTCAGACCTGCCCATGCGCACTCGGGCTCACTACTGCGCATGCGCACTCCGGCAAAGACCTGCACATGCGCACACGGACTCACTACTGCGGATGCGCAGTCGGGCTCGGTACTGCTCACGCGCACTCGGACTCACTACTGCTCATTAGCACTCGGGCTCACTACTGTGCATGCGCACCCGGGGTCACTACTGCTCATGCGCACTCGGACTCACTACTGCTCATGCGCACTTGGGCTCACTACTGTTCATGCGCACTCGGGGTCACTACTGCTCACGCGCACTCGGACTCACTACTGCTCATGCGCACTCGGGCTCACTACTGTGCATGCGCACTCGGGGTCACTACTGCTCATGCGCACTCGGACTCACTACTGCTCATGCGCACTCGGGCTCACTACTCTGCATGCGCACTCGGGGTCACTACTGCTCACGCGCACTCGGACTCACTACTGCGGGTGCGCGCTCGGGCTCACTACTGCGCATGCGCACACGGGCTCACTACTGCGCATGCGCAGTCCGGCTCAGACCTGCACATGCGCATTCGAGCTCACTTCTGCGCATACGCACACGCGCGCACTACTGCGCTTGCGCACTCGGACTAACCACTGCTCATGCGCACTGGGACTCACTACTGCGGATGCGCGCTCGGGCTCACTACTGCGCATGCGCGCACGGGCCCACTACTGCGCATGCGCACACGGGCTCACTACTGTGCATGCGTACACGGGGTCACTACTGCTCATGCACACTCGGGTTCACTAATGTGCATGCGCACTCGGACTCACTACTGCTCATGCGCACTCGGGGTCACTACTGCTCATGCGCACTCGGACTCACTACCGCTCATGCGCATTCGGGGTCACTACAGCGCATGCGCACTCGGACTCACTACTGCGGATGCGCGCACGGGCCCACTACTGCGCATGCGCACTCCGGCTGAGACCTGCCCATGCGTCCTCGGGCACACCACTGCGCATGCGAACACGGACTCACCACTGCGCATGCGCACTCCGGCTCAGACCTGCCCATGCGCACTCGGGCTCACTACTGCGCATGCGCACACGGGCGCACTGCAGCGCATGCACAGTCCGGTTCAGACCTGCACATGCGCACTCCGGCTCAGCCCTGCTCATGCGCACTCGGGCACACTAGTGCGGATGCACAGTCGGGCTCACTACTGCGCATGCGCACTCCGGCTCAGACCTGCACATGCGCACACGGACTCACTACTGCAGATGCGCAATCGTGCTCACTACTGTGCATGCGCACTCGGGGTCACTACTGCTCATGCGCACTCGGACTCACTACTGCTCATGCGCACCCGGACTCACTACTGCTCATGCGCACTCGGGGTCACTACTGCTCATGCGCACTCGGACTCACTACTGCTCATGCACATTCGTGGTCACTACTGCGCATGCGCGCTCGGGATCACTACTGCGCATACGCGCTCGGGGTCGCCACTGCGCATTCGCTCACGGGCTCACACTGTACATGCACACTCGGGGTCACTACTGCGCATGCGCACACGGGCTCACTACTGCGCATGCGCACTCCGGCTCAGACCTGCACATGCGCACACGGACTCACTACTGCGGATGCGCAATCGGGCTCACTACTGTGCATGCGCACTCGGGGTCACTACTGCTCATGCGCACTCGGACTCACTACTGCTCATGCACACTCGTGCTCACTACTGTGCATGCGCACTCGGGGTCACTACTGCTCATGCGCACTCGGACTCACTACTGCTCATGCGCACTCGGGCTCACTACTGCTCATGCGCACTCGGACTCACTACTGCTCATGCGCACTCGGACTCACTACTGCGGATGCACAATCGGGCTCACTACTGCGCATGCGCACTCCGGCTCAGACCTGCACATGCGCACACGGACTCACTACTGCGGATGCGCAATCGGGCTGACTACAGTGCATGCGCACTCGGGGTCACTACTGCTCATGCGCACTCGGGCTCACTACTGCGCATGGGCGCTCGGACACACTACTGCTAATGCGCATTCGGGGTCACTACTGCTCATGCGCACTCGGGGTCACTACTGCTCATGCGCACTCTGACTCACTACTGCTCATGCGCACTCGGGGTCACTACTGCTCATGCGCACTCGGACTCAATACAGCTCATGCGCATTCGGGGTCACTACTGCTCATGCGCACTCTGACTCACTACTGCTCATGCGCACTCGGGGTCACTACTGCGCATGCGCACTCGGACTCACTACTGCGGATGCGCGCTCGATCTCACTACTGCGCATGCGCACTCCGGCTCAGACCTGCCCATGCGCCCTCGGGCACACCACAGCGCATGCACAGTCCGGCTCAGACCTGCACATGCGCACTCCGGCTCAGACCTGCACATGCGCACTCGGGCACACTACTGCGGATGCACAGTCGGGCTCACTACTGCGCATGCGCACTCCGGCTCAGACATACACATGCGCACACGGACTCACTACTGCGGATGCGCAGTCCGGCTCAGACCTGCACATGCGTATTCGAGCTCACTTCTGCGCATGTGCACACGGGCGCACTACTGCGCTTTGCGCACTCGGACTCACCACTGCGCATGCGCACTCCGGCTCAGACCTGGCCATGCGCACTCGGACTCAGTACTGCGGATGCGCAATCGGGCTCCATACTGTGCATGCGCACTCGAGGTCACTACTGCTCATGCGCACTCGGGCTCACTACTGCGCATGCGCGCTCGAACGCACTACTGCTCATGCGCACACGGACTCACGATTGCGGATGCGCGTTCGGTCTCACTACTGCGGATGCGCACACGGGCTCACTACTGCGCATGCGCGGACCGGCTCAGACCAGCACATGCGTATTCGGGCTCACTTCTGCGCATGTGCACTCGGACTCACTACTGCTCAAGCGCACTCGGACTCACTACAGCGCATGCGCACTCCGGCCCAGACCTGCACATGCGCACTCCGGCTCACTACTGCTCATGCGCATTCGGACTCACTATTGCGGATGAACAATCGGGCTCACTACTGCGCATCCGCACTCCGGCTCAGACCTGCACATGCGCACACGGACTCACTACTGCGGATGCGCAGTCGGTCTCACTACTGCGGATGCGCACACGGGCTCACTACTGCGCATGCGCGGACCGGCTCAGACCAGCACATGCGTATTCGGGCTCACTTCTGCGCATGTGCACTCGGACTCACTACTGCTCAAGCGCACTCGGACTCACTACAGCGCATGCGCACTCCGGCCCATACCTGCACATGCGCACTCCGGCTCACTACTGCTCATGCGCATTCGGACTCACTATTGCGGATGCACAATCGGGCTCACTACTGCGCATCCGCACTCCGGCTCAGACCTGCACATGCGCACACGGACTCACTACTGCGGATGCGCAGTCGGGCTCACTACTGTGCATGCGCACTCGGGGTCACTACTGCTCATGCGCACTCGGGGTCACTACTGCTCATGCGCACTCGGACTCACTACTGTTCATGCGCACTCGGGGTCACTACTGCTCATGCGCACTCGGACTCACAACTGCTCATGCGCAATCGGGGTCACTACTGCGCATGCGCGCACGGGCCCACTACTGCGCATGCGAACTCCGGCTCAGACCTGCCAATGCGCCCTCGGGCACACCACTGCGCATGCGCACACGGGCTCACTACTGCGCATGCGCCGTCCGGCTCAGACCTGCACATGCGCATTCGAGCTCACTTCTGCGCATGCGCACACGCGCGCACTACTGCGCTTGCGCACACGGACTAACCACTGCTCATGCGCACTGGGACTCACTACTGCGGATGCGCGCTCGGGCTCACTACTGCGGTTGCGCAATCGGGTTCACTACTGCGCATGCGCACACGGGCTCACTACTGCGCATGCGCGCACGGGCCCACTACTGCGCATGCGCACTCCGGCTCAGACCTGCCCATGCGCCCTCGGGCACACCACTGCGCATGCGCACTCCGGCTCAGACCTGCCCATGCGCCCTCGGGCACACTACTGCGCATGCGCACTCGGACTCACGACTGCGGATGCACAATCGGGCTTACTACTGCGCATGCGCACACCGGCTCAGACCTGCTTATGCGCACACGGGCTCACTACTGCGCATGCGCACACGGGCGCACTGCAGCACATGCACAGTCCGGTTCAGACCTGCACATGCGCACTCCGGCTCAGCCCTGCACATGCGCACTCGGGCACACTACTGCGGATGCACAGTCGGGCTCACTACTGCGCATGCGCACTCCGGCTCAGACATGCACATGCGCACACGGACTCACTACTGCGGATGCGCAGTCCGGCTCAGACCTGCACATGCGTATTCGAGCTCACTTCTGCGCATGTGCACACGGGCGCACTACTGCGCTTTGCGCACTCGGACTCACCACTGCGCATGCGCACTCCGGCTCAGACCTGCACATGCGCACTCCGGCTCACTACTGCTCATGCGCATTCGGACTCACTATTGCGGATGCACAATCGGGCTCACTACTGCGCATCCGCACTCCGGCTCAGACCTGCACATGCGCACACGGACTCACTACTGCGGATGCGCAGTCGGTCTCACTACTGCGGATGCGCACACGGGCTCACTACTGCGCATGCGCGGACCGGCTCAGACCAGCACATGCGTATTCGGGCTCACTTCTGCGCATGTGCACTCGGACTCACTACTGCTCAAGCGCACTCGGACTCACAACAGCGCATGCGCACTCCGGCCCAGACCTGCACATGCGCACTCCGGCTCACTACTGCTCATGCGCATTCGGACTCACTATTGCGGATGCACAATCGGGCTCACTACTGCGCATCCGCACTCCGGCTCAGACCTGCACATGCGCACACGGACTCACTACTGCGGATGCGCAGTCGGGCTCACTACTGTGCATGCGCACTCGGGGTCACTACTGCTCATGCGCACTCGGGGTCACTACTGCTCATGCGCACTCGGACTCACTACTGTTCATGCGCACTCGGGGTCACTACTGCTCATGCGCACTCGGGCTCACTACTGCGCATGCGCGCTCGAACGCACTACTGCTCATGCGCACACGGACTCACGATTGCGGATGCGCGTTCGGTCTCACTACTGCGGATGCGCACACGGGCTCACTACTGCGCATGCGCGGACCGGCTCAGACCAGCACATGCGTATTCGGGCTCACTTCTGCGCATGTGCACTCGGACTCACTACTGCTCAAGCGCACTCGGACTCACTACAGCGCATGCGCACTCCGGCCCAGACCTGCACATGCGCACTCCGGCTCACTACTGCTCATGCGCATTCGGACTCACTTCCGCGCATGCGCACACGGGCTCGCTACTGTGCATGCGCACTCGGGGTCACTACTGCTCATGCACACTCGGGCTCACTAATGTGCATGCCCACTCCGGGTCACTACTGAACATGCGCACTCGGACTCGCTACTGCTCATGCGCACTCGGTGTCACTACTGCTCATGCGCACTCGGACTCACTACTGCCCATGCGCATTCGGGGTCACTACTGCTCATGCGCACTCGGGGTCACTACTGCTCATGCGCACTCTGACTCACTACTGCTCATGCGCACTCGGGGTCACTACTGCTCATGCGCACTCGGACTCAATACAGCTCATGCGCATTCGGGTTCACTACTGCTCATGCGCACTCTGACTCACTACTGCTCATGCGCACTCGGGGTCACTACTGCGCATGCGCACTCGGACTCACTACTGCGGATGCGCGCTCGATCTCACTACTGCGCATGCGCACTCCGCCTCAGACCTGCACATGCGCACACGGGCTCACTACTGCGGAAGCGCAATCGGGCTCACTACTGTGCATGCGCACTCGGGGTCACTACTGCTCATGCGCACTCGGGGTCACTACTGCTCATGCGCACTCTGACTCACTACTGCTCATGCGCACTCGGGGTCACTACTGCTCATGCGCACTCGGACTCAATACAGCTCATGCGCATTCGGGTTCACTACTGCTCATGCGCACTCTGACTCACTACTGCTCATGCGCACTCGGGGTCGCTACTGCGCATTCGCTCACGGGCTCACACTGTGCATGCACACTTTGGGTCACTACTGCGCATGCGCACACGGGCTCACTACTGCGCATGCGCGCACGGGCTTACTACTGCGCATGCGCAGTCCGGCTCAGATCTGATCCTGCGTATTCGAGCTCACTTCTGCGTATGTGCACACGGGCGCACAGCTGCGCATGCGCACTCGGTCTCACTACTGCGCATGCGCAGTCCGGCTCAGACCTGCATATGCGCACTCGGGCTCACCACTGCGGATGCGTACACGGGCTCACTACTGCGCACGCGCGCACGGGGTCACTACTGCGCATGCACGCTCGGGGTCACTACTGCGCATGCGCACTCCGGCTAAGACCTGCACATGCGCACACGGACTCACTACTGCGGATGCGCAATCGGGCTCACTACTGTGCATGCGCACTCGGAGTCACTACTGCTCATGCGCACTCGGACTCACTACTGCTCATGCGCACTCGGGGTCACTACTGCTCATGCGCACTCGGACACACTACTGCTCATGCGCATTCGGGGTCACTACTGCGCATGCCCACTCGGACTCACTACTGCGGATGCGCGCTCGGGCTCACTACTGCGCATGCGCACACGGGCTACCTACTGCGCATGCGCGCACGGGCCCACTACTGCGCATGCGCACTCCGGCTCAGACCTGCCCATGCGCCCTCGGGCACACCACCGCGCATGCGCACACGGACTCACTACTGCGGATGCGCAATAGGGCTCACTACTGTGCATGCGCACTCGGGGTCACTACTGCTCATGCGCACTCGGGCGCACTACAGCGCATGCACAGTCCGGCTCAGACCTGCACATGCGCACTCCGGCTCAGACCTGCACATGCGCACTCGGGCACACTACTGCGGATGCACAGTCGGGCTCACTACTGCGCATGCGCACTCCGGCTCAGACCTGCACATGCGCGCACGGACTCACTACTGCGGATGCGCAATCGTGCTCACTACTGTGCATGCGCACTCGGGGTCACTACTGCTCATGCGCACTCGGACTCACTGCTGCTCATGCGCACTCGGGGTCACTACTGCTCATGCGCACTCGGACTCACTACTGCTCATGCATATTCGTGGTCACTACTGCGCATGCGCGCTCGGGATCACTACTGCGCATACGCGCTCGGGGTCGCCACTGCGCATTCGCTCACGGGCTCACACTGTACATGCACACTCGGGGTCACTACTGCGCATGCGCACACGGGCTCACTACTGCGCATGCGCACTCCGGCTCAGACCTGCACATGCGCACTCCGGCTCAGACCTGCACATGCGCACTCGGGCACACTACTGCGGATGCACAGTCGGGCTCACTACTGCGCATGCGCACTCCGGCTCAGACATGCACATGCGCACACGGACTCACTACTGCGGATGCGCAGTCCGGCTCAGACCTGCACATGCGTATTCGAGCTCACTTCTGCGCATGTGCACACGGGCGCACTACTGCGCTTTGCGCACTCGGACTCACCACTGCGCATGCGCACTCCGGCTCAGACCTGCACATGCGCACTCCGGCTCACTACTGCTCATGCGCATTCGGACTCACTATTGCGGATGCACAATCGGGCTCACTACTGCGCATCCGCACTCCGGCTCAGACCTGCACATGCGCACACGGACTCACTACTGCGGATGCGCAGTCGGTCTCACTACTGCGGATGCGCACACGGGCTCACTACTGCGCATGCGCGGACCGGCTCAGACCAGCACATGCGTATTCGGGCTCACTTCTGCGCATGTGCACTCGGACTCACTACTGCTCAAGCGCACTCGGACTCACAACAGCGCATGCGCACTCCGGCCCAGACCTGCACATGCGCACTCCGGCTCACTACTGCTCATGCGCATTCGGACTCACTATTGCGGATGCACAATCGGGCTCACTACTGCGCATCCGCACTCCGGCTCAGACCTGCACATGCGCACACGGACTCACTACTGCGGATGCGCAGTCGGGCTCACTACTGTGCATGCGCACTCGGGGTCACTACTGCTCATGCGCACTCGGGGTCACTACTGCTCATGCGCACTCGGACTCACTACTGTTCATGCGCACTCGGGGTCACTACTGCTCATGCGCACTCGGGCTCACTACTGCGCATGCGCGCTCGAACGCACTACTGCTCATGCGCACACGGACTCACGATTGCGGATGCGCGTTCGGTCTCACTACTGCGGATGCGCACACGGGCTCACTACTGCGCATGCGCGGACCGGCTCAGACCAGCACATGCGTATTCGGGCTCACTTCTGCGCATGTGCACTCGGACTCACTACTGCTCAAGCGCACTCGGACTCACTACAGCGCATGCGCACTCCGGCCCAGACCTGCACATGCGCACTCCGGCTCACTACTGCTCATGCGCATTCGGACTCACTTCCGCGCATGCGCACACGGGCTCGCTACTGTGCATGCGCACTCGGGGTCACTACTGCTCATGCACACTCGGGCTCACTAATGTGCATGCCCACTCCGGGTCACTACTGAACATGCGCACTCGGACTCGCTACTGCTCATGCGCACTCGGTGTCACTACTGCTCATGCGCACTCGGACTCACTACTGCCCATGCGCATTCGGGGTCACTACTGCTCATGCGCACTCGGGGTCACTACTGCTCATGCGCACTCTGACTCACTACTGCTCATGCGCACTCGGGGTCACTACTGCTCATGCGCACTCGGACTCAATACAGCTCATGCGCATTCGGGTTCACTACTGCTCATGCGCACTCTGACTCACTACTGCTCATGCGCACTCGGGGTCACTACTGCGCATGCGCACTCGGACTCACTACTGCGGATGCGCGCTCGATCTCACTACTGCGCATGCGCACTCCGCCTCAGACCTGCACATGCGCACACGGGCTCACTACTGCGGAAGCGCAATCGGGCTCACTACTGTGCATGCGCACTCGGGGTCACTACTGCTCATGCGCACTCGGGGTCACTACTGCTCATGCGCACTCTGACTCACTACTGCTCATGCGCACTCGGGGTCACTACTGCTCATGCGCACTCGGACTCAATACAGCTCATGCGCATTCGGGTTCACTACTGCTCATGCGCACTCTGACTCACTACTGCTCATGCGCACTCGGGGTCGCTACTGCGCATTCGCTCACGGGCTCACACTGTGCATGCACACTTTGGGTCACTACTGCGCATGCGCACACGGGCTCACTACTGCGCATGCGCGCACGGGCTTACTACTGCGCATGCGCAGTCCGGCTCAGATCTGATCCTGCGTATTCGAGCTCACTTCTGCGTATGTGCACACGGGCGCACAGCTGCGCATGCGCACTCGGTCTCACTACTGCGCATGCGCAGTCCGGCTCAGACCTGCATATGCGCACTCGGGCTCACCACTGCGGATGCGTACACGGGCTCACTACTGCGCACGCGCGCACGGGGTCACTACTGCGCATGCACGCTCGGGGTCACTACTGCGCATGCGCACTCCGGCTAAGACCTGCACATGCGCACACGGACTCACTACTGCGGATGCGCAGTCGGGCTCACTACTGTGCATGCGCACTCGGAGTCACTACTGCTCATGCGCACTCGGACTCACTACTGCTCATGCGCACTCGGGGTCACTACTGCTCATGCGCACTCGGACACACTACTGCTCATGCGCATTCGGGGTCACTACTGCGCATGCCCACTCGGACTCACTACTGCGGATGCGCGCTCGGGCTCACTACTGCGCATGCGCACACGGGCTACCTACTGCGCATGCGCGCACGGGCCCACTACTGCGCATGCGCACTCCGGCTCAGACCTGCCCATGCGCCCTCGGGCACACCACCGCGCATGCGCACACGGACTCACTACCGCGGATGCGCAATAGGGCTCACTACTGTGCATGCGCACTCGGGGTCACTACTGCTCATGCGCACTCGGGCGCACTACAGCGCATGCACAGTCCGGCTCAGACCTGCACATGCGCACTCCGGCTCAGACCTGCACATGCGCACTCGGGCACACTACTGCGGATGCACAATCGGCCTCACTACTGCGCATGCGCACTCCGGCTCAGACCTGCACATGCGCACACGGACTCACTACTGCGGATGCGCGCTCGGGCTCACTACTGCGCATGCGCACACGGGCTCACTACTGCGCATGCGCGCACGAGCCCACTACTGCGGATGCGCACTCCGGCTCAGACCTGCCCATGCGCCCTCGGGCACACCACTGCGCATGCGCACACGGGCTCACTACTGCGCATGCGCAGTCCGGCTCAGACCTGCACATGCGCATTCGAGCTCACTTCTGCGCATGCGCACACGCGCGCACTACTGCGCTTGCGCACTCGGACTAACCACTGCTCATGCGCACTGGGACTCACTACTGCGGATGCGCGCTCGGGCTCACTACTGCGCATGCGCGCACGGGCCCACTACTGCGCATGCGCACTCCGGCTGAGACCTGCCCATGCGTCCTTGGGCACACCACTGCGCATGCGAACACGGACTCTCCACTGCGCGTGCGCACTCCGGCTCAGACCTGCCCATGCGCACTCGGGCTCACTACTGCACATGCGCGCTCGGGCTCACTACAGCGCATGCGCAGTCCGGCTCAGACCTGCACATGCGCATTCGAGCTCACTTCCGCGCATGCGCACACGGGCTCGCTACTGTGCATGCGCACTCGGGGTCACTACTGCTCATGCACTCTCGGGCTCACTAATGTGCATGCGCACTCCGGGTCACTACTGAACATGCGCACTCGGACTCGCTACTGCTCATGCGCACTCGGTGTCACTACTGCTCATGCGCACTCGGACTCACTACTGCCCATGCGCATTCGGGGTCACTACTGCGCATGCGCACTCGGGCTCACTACTGCGGAAGCGCAATCGGGCTCACTACTGTGCATGCGCACTCGGGGTCACTACTGCTCATGCGCACTCGGGGTCACTCCTGCGCATGCGTAGTCGGGCTCACTACTGCGGATGCGCAATCGGGCTCACTACAGCGCATGCGCGCTCGGGCTCACTACTGCGCATACGCGCTCGGGGTCGCTACTGCGCATTCGCTCACGGGCTCACACTGTGCATGCACACTTTGGGTCACTACTGCGCATGCGCACACGGGCTCACTACTGCGCATGCGCGCACGGGCTTACTACTGCGCATGCGCAGTCCGGCTCAGATCTGATCCTGCGTATTCGAGCTCACTTCTGCGTATGTGCACACGGGCGCACAGCTGCGCATGCGCACTCGGTCTCACTACTGCGCATGCGCAGTCCGGCTCAGACCTGCATATGCGCACTCGGGCTCACCACTGCGGATGCGTACACGGGCTCACTACTGCGCACGCGCGCACGGGGTCACTACTGCGCATGCACGCTCGGGGTCACTACTGCGCATGCGCACTCCGGCTAAGACCTGCACATGCGCACACGGACTCACTACTGCGGATGCGCAGTCGGGCTCACTACTGTGCATGCGCACTCGGAGTCACTACTGCTCATGCGCACTCGGACTCACTACTGCTCATGCGCACTCGGGGTCACTACTGCGCATGCGCGCACGAGCCCACTACTGCGCTTGCGCACTCCGGCTCAGACCTGCCCATGCGCCCTCGGGCACACCACTGCGCATGCGCACACGGACTCACCAATGCGCATGCGCACTCCGGCTCAGACCTGCCCATGCGCCCTCGGGCACACCACTGCGCATGCGCACACGGACTCACCACTGCGCATGCGCACTCCGGCTCAGACCTGCCCATGCGCCCTCGGGTACACCACTGCGCATGCGCACACGGACTCACCACTGCGCATGCGCACTCCGGCTCAGACCTGCCCATGCGCACTCGGGCTCACTACTGCGCATGCGCGCTCCGGCCCACTACTCCTCATGCGCACTCGGACTCACTACTGCGGATGCACAATCGGGCTCACTACTGCGCATGCGCACTACGGCTCAGACCTGCACATGCGCACACGGACTCACTACTGCGGATGCGCAATCGGGCTCACTACTGCGCATGCGTGCTCGGGCTCACTACTGCGCATGCGCACTCGGGCCCACTACTGCGCATGCGCACTCCGGCTCAGACCTGCACATGCGCACACGGACTCACTACTGCGGATGCGCAATCGGGCTCACTACTGCGGATGCGTGCTCGGGCTCACTACTGCGCATGCGCACCCGGGCTCACTACTGCGCATGCGCGCACGGGCCCACTACTGCGCATGCGCACTCCGGCTCAGACCTGCCCATGCGCCCTCGGGCGCACCACTGCGCATGCGCACACGGACTCACCACTGCGCATGCGCACTCCGGCTCAGACCTGCCCATGCACACTCGGGCTCACTACTGCGCATGCGTGCTCGGGCTCACTACTGCGCATGCGCACTCGGACTAACCACTGCTCATGCGCACTGGGACTCACTACTGCGGATGCGCGCTTGGGCTCACTACTGCGCATGCGCACTACGGCTCAGACCTGCACATGCGCACACGGACTCACTACTGTGGATGCGCAATCGGGCTCACTACTGTGCATGCGCACTCGGGGTCACTACTGCTCATGCGCACTCGGACTCACTACTGCTCATGCGCACTCGGGCTCACTACTGTGCATGCGCACTCGGGGTCACTACTGCTCATGCGCACTCGGACTCACTACTGCTCATGCGCACTCGAGCTCACTACTGTGCATGCGCACTCGGGGTCACTACTGCTCATGCGCACTCGGACTCACTACTGCTCATGCGCACTCGGACTCACTACTGTGCATGCGCACTCGGGGTCACTACTGCTCATGCGCACTCGGACTCACTACTGCTCATGCGCACTCGGACTCACTACTGCTCATGCACACTCGTGCTCACTACTGTGCATGCGCACTCGGGGTCACTACTGCTCATGCGCACTCGGACTCACTACTGCTCATGCGCACTCGGGCTCACTACTGCTCATGCGCACTCGGACTCACTACTGCTCATGCGCACTCGGACTCACTACTGCGGATGCACAATCGGGCTCACTACTGCGCATGCGCACTCCGGCTCAGACCTGCACATGCGCACACGGACTCACTACTGCGGATGCGCAATCGGGCTGACTACAGTGCATGCGCACTCGGGGTCACTACTGCTCATGCGCACTCGGGCTCACTACTGCGCATGGGCGCTCGGACACACTACTGCTAATGCGCATTCGGGGTCACTACTGCTCATGCGCACTCGGGGTCACTACTGCTCATGCGCACTCTGACTCACTACTGCTCATGCGCACTCGGGGTCACTACTGCTCATGCGCACTCGGACTCAATACAGCTCATGCGCATTCGGGGTCACTACTGCTCATGCGCACTCTGACTCACTACTGCTCATGCGCACTCGGGGTCACTACTGCGCATGCGCACTCGGACTCACTACTGCGGATGCGCGCTCGATCTCACTACTGCGCATGCGCACTCCGGCTCAGACCTGCCCATGCGCCCTCGGGCACACCACAGCGCATGCACAGTCCGGCTCAGACCTGCACATGCGCACTCCGGCTCAGACCTGCACATGCGCACTCGGGCACACTACTGCGGATGCACAGTCGGGCTCACTACTGCGCATGCGCACTCCGGCTCAGACATACACATGCGCACACGGACTCACTACTGCGGATGCGCAGTCCGGCTCAGACCTGCACATGCGTATTCGAGCTCACTTCTGCGCATGTGCACACGGGCGCACTACTGCGCTTTGCGCACTCGGACTCACCACTGCGCATGCGCACTCCGGCTCAGACCTGGCCATGCGCACTCGGACTCAGTACTGCGGATGCGCAATCGGGCTCCATACTGTGCATGCGCACTCGAGGTCACTACTGCTCATGCGCACTCGGGCTCACTACTGCGCATGCGCGCTCGAACGCACTACTGCTCATGCGCACACGGACTCACGATTGCGGATGCGCGTTCGGTCTCACTACTGCGGATGCGCACACGGGCTCACTACTGCGCATGCGCGGACCGGCTCAGACCAGCACATGCGTATTCGGGCTCACTTCTGCGCATGTGCACTCGGACTCACTACTGCTCAAGCGCACTCGGACTCACTACAGCGCATGCGCACTCCGGCCCAGACCTGCACATGCGCACTCCGGCTCACTACTGCTCATGCGCATTCGGACTCACTATTGCGGATGAACAATCGGGCTCACTACTGCGCATCCGCACTCCGGCTCAGACCTGCACATGCGCACACGGACTCACTACTGCGGATGCGCAGTCGGTCTCACTACTGCGGATGCGCACACGGGCTCACTACTGCGCATGCGCGGACCGGCTCAGACCAGCACATGCGTATTCGGGCTCACTTCTGCGCATGTGCACTCGGACTCACTACTGCTCAAGCGCACTCGGACTCACTACAGCGCATGCGCACTCCGGCCCATACCTGCACATGCGCACTCCGGCTCACTACTGCTCATGCGCATTCGGACTCACTATTGCGGATGCACAATCGGGCTCACTACTGCGCATCCGCACTCCGGCTCAGACCTGCACATGCGCACACGGACTCACTACTGCGGATGCGCAGTCGGGCTCACTACTGTGCATGCGCACTCGGGGTCACTACTGCTCATGCGCACTCGGGGTCACTACTGCTCATGCGCACTCGGACTCACTACTGTTCATGCGCACTCGGGGTCACTACTGCTCATGCGCACTCGGACTCACAACTGCTCATGCGCAATCGGGGTCACTACTGCGCATGCGCGCACGGGCCCACTACTGCGCATGCGAACTCCGGCTCAGACCTGCCAATGCGCCCTCGGGCACACCACTGCGCATGCGCACACGGGCTCACTACTGCGCATGCGCCGTCCGGCTCAGACCTGCACATGCGCATTCGAGCTCACTTCTGCGCATGCGCACACGCGCGCACTACTGCGCTTGCGCACACGGACTAACCACTGCTCATGCGCACTGGGACTCACTACTGCGGATGCGCGCTCGGGCTCACTACTGCGGTTGCGCAATCGGGTTCACTACTGCGCATGCGCACACGGGCTCACTACTGCGCATGCGCGCACGGGCCCACTACTGCGCATGCGCACTCCGGCTCAGACCTGCCCATGCGCCCTCGGGCACACCACTGCGCATGCGCACTCCGGCTCAGACCTGCCCATGCGCCCTCGGGCACACTACTGCGCATGCGCACTCGGACTCACGACTGCGGATGCACAATCGGGCTTACTACTGCGCATGCGCACACCGGCTCAGACCTGCTTATGCGCACACGGGCTCACTACTGCGCATGCGCACACGGGCGCACTGCAGCACATGCACAGTCCGGTTCAGACCTGCACATGCGCACTCCGGCTCAGCCCTGCACATGCGCACTCGGGCACACTACTGCGGATGCACAGTCGGGCTCACTACTGCGCATGCGCACTCCGGCTCAGACCTGCACATGCGCGCACGGACTCACTACTGCGGATGCGCAATCGTGCTCACTACTGTGCATGCGCACTCGGGGTCACTACTGCTCATGCGCACTCGGACTCACTGCTGCTCATGCGCACTCGGGGTCACTACTGCTCATGCGCACTCGGACTCACTACTGCTCATGCATATTCGTGGTCACTACTGCGCATGCGCGCTCGGGATCACTACTGCGCATACGCGCTCGGGGTCGCCACTGCGCATTCGCTCACGGGCTCACACTGTACATGCACACTCGGGGTCACTACTGCGCATGCGCACACGGGCTCACTACTGCGCATGCGCACTCCGGCTCAGACCTGCACATGCGCACTCCGGCTCAGACCTGCACATGCGCACTCGGGCACACTACTGCGGATGCACAGTCGGGCTCACTACTGCGCATGCGCACTCCGGCTCAGACATGCACATGCGCACACGGACTCACTACTGCGGATGCGCAGTCCGGCTCAGACCTGCACATGCGTATTCGAGCTCACTTCTGCGCATGTGCACACGGGCGCACTACTGCGCTTTGCGCACTCGGACTCACCACTGCGCATGCGCACTCCGGCTCAGACCTGCACATGCGCACTCCGGCTCACTACTGCTCATGCGCATTCGGACTCACTATTGCGGATGCACAATCGGGCTCACTACTGCGCATCCGCACTCCGGCTCAGACCTGCACATGCGCACACGGACTCACTACTGCGGATGCGCAGTCGGTCTCACTACTGCGGATGCGCACACGGGCTCACTACTGCGCATGCGCGGACCGGCTCAGACCAGCACATGCGTATTCGGGCTCACTTCTGCGCATGTGCACTCGGACTCACTACTGCTCAAGCGCACTCGGACTCACAACAGCGCATGCGCACTCCGGCCCAGACCTGCACATGCGCACTCCGGCTCACTACTGCTCATGCGCATTCGGACTCACTATTGCGGATGCACAATCGGGCTCACTACTGCGCATCCGCACTCCGGCTCAGACCTGCACATGCGCACACGGACTCACTACTGCGGATGCGCAGTCGGGCTCACTACTGTGCATGCGCACTCGGGGTCACTACTGCTCATGCGCACTCGGGGTCACTACTGCTCATGCGCACTCGGACTCACTACTGTTCATGCGCACTCGGGGTCACTACTGCTCATGCGCACTCGGGCTCACTACTGCGCATGCGCGCTCGAACGCACTACTGCTCATGCGCACACGGACTCACGATTGCGGATGCGCGTTCGGTCTCACTACTGCGGATGCGCACACGGGCTCACTACTGCGCATGCGCGGACCGGCTCAGACCAGCACATGCGTATTCGGGCTCACTTCTGCGCATGTGCACTCGGACTCACTACTGCTCAAGCGCACTCGGACTCACTACAGCGCATGCGCACTCCGGCCCAGACCTGCACATGCGCACTCCGGCTCACTACTGCTCATGCGCATTCGGACTCACTTCCGCGCATGCGCACACGGGCTCGCTACTGTGCATGCGCACTCGGGGTCACTACTGCTCATGCACACTCGGGCTCACTAATGTGCATGCCCACTCCGGGTCACTACTGAACATGCGCACTCGGACTCGCTACTGCTCATGCGCACTCGGTGTCACTACTGCTCATGCGCACTCGGACTCACTACTGCCCATGCGCATTCGGGGTCACTACTGCTCATGCGCACTCGGGGTCACTACTGCTCATGCGCACTCTGACTCACTACTGCTCATGCGCACTCGGGGTCACTACTGCTCATGCGCACTCGGACTCAATACAGCTCATGCGCATTCGGGTTCACTACTGCTCATGCGCACTCTGACTCACTACTGCTCATGCGCACTCGGGGTCACTACTGCGCATGCGCACTCGGACTCACTACTGCGGATGCGCGCTCGATCTCACTACTGCGCATGCGCACTCCGCCTCAGACCTGCACATGCGCACACGGGCTCACTACTGCGGAAGCGCAATCGGGCTCACTACTGTGCATGCGCACTCGGGGTCACTACTGCTCATGCGCACTCGGGGTCACTACTGCTCATGCGCACTCTGACTCACTACTGCTCATGCGCACTCGGGGTCACTACTGCTCATGCGCACTCGGACTCAATACAGCTCATGCGCATTCGGGTTCACTACTGCTCATGCGCACTCTGACTCACTACTGCTCATGCGCACTCGGGGTCGCTACTGCGCATTCGCTCACGGGCTCACACTGTGCATGCACACTTTGGGTCACTACTGCGCATGCGCACACGGGCTCACTACTGCGCATGCGCGCACGGGCTTACTACTGCGCATGCGCAGTCCGGCTCAGATCTGATCCTGCGTATTCGAGCTCACTTCTGCGTATGTGCACACGGGCGCACAGCTGCGCATGCGCACTCGGTCTCACTACTGCGCATGCGCAGTCCGGCTCAGACCTGCATATGCGCACTCGGGCTCACAACTGCGGATGCGTACACGGGCTCACTACTGCGCACGCGCGCACGGGGTCACTACTGCGCATGCACGCTCGGGGTCACTACTGCGCATGCGCACTCCGGCTAAGACCTGCACATGCGCACACGGACTCACTACTGCGGATGCGCAGTCGGGCTCACTACTGTGCATGCGCACTCGGAGTCACTACTGCTCATGCGCACTCGGACTCACTACTGCTCATGCGCACTCGGGGTCACTACTGCTCATGCGCACTCGGACACACTACTGCTCATGCGCATTCGGGGTCACTACTGCGCATGCCCACTCGGACTCACTACTGCGGATGCGCGCTCGGGCTCACTACTGCGCATGCGCACACGGGCTACCTACTGCGCATGCGCGCACGGGCCCACTACTGCGCATGCGCACTCCGGCTCAGACCTGCCCATGCGCCCTCGGGCACACCACCGCGCATGCGCACACGGACTCACTACCGCGGATGCGCAATAGGGCTCACTACTGTGCATGCGCACTCGGGGTCACTACTGCTCATGCGCACTCGGGCGCACTACAGCGCATGCACAGTCCGGCTCAGACCTGCACATGCGCACTCCGGCTCAGACCTGCACATGCGCACTCGGGCACACTACTGCGGATGCACAATCGGCCTCACTACTGCGCATGCGCACTCCGGCTCAGACCTGCACATGCGCACACGGACTCACTACTGCGGATGCGCGCTCGGGCTCACTACTGCGCATGCGCACACGGGCTCACTACTGCGCATGCGCGCACGAGCCCACTACTGCGGATGCGCACTCCGGCTCAGACCTGCCCATGCGCCCTCGGGCACACCACTGCGCATGCGCACACGGGCTCACTACTGCGCATGCGCAGTCCGGCTCAGACCTGCACATGCGCATTCGAGCTCACTTCTGCGCATGCGCACACGCGCGCACTACTGCGCTTGCGCACTCGGACTAACCACTGCTCATGCGCACTGGGACTCACTACTGCGGATGCGCGCTCGGGCTCACTACTGCGCATGCGCGCACGGGCCCACTACTGCGCATGCGCACTCCGGCTGAGACCTGCCCATGCGTCCTTGGGCACACCACTGCGCATGCGAACACGGACTCTCCACTGCGCGTGCGCACTCCGGCTCAGACCTGCCCATGCGCACTCGGGCTCACTACTGCACATGCGCGCTCGGGCTCACTACAGCGCATGCGCAGTCCGGCTCAGACCTGCACATGCGCATTCGAGCTCACTTCCGCGCATGCGCACACGGGCTCGCTACTGTGCATGCGCACTCGGGGTCACTACTGCTCATGCACTCTCGGGCTCACTAATGTGCATGCGCACTCCGGGTCACTACTGAACATGCGCACTCGGACTCGCTACTGCTCATGCGCACTCGGTGTCACTACTGCTCATGCGCACTCGGACTCACTACTGCCCATGCGCATTCGGGGTCACTACTGCGCATGCGCACTCGGGCTCACTACTGCGGAAGCGCAATCGGGCTCACTACTGTGCATGCGCACTCGGGGTCACTACTGCTCATGCGCACTCGGGGTCACTCCTGCGCATGCGTAGTCGGGCTCACTACTGCGGATGCGCAATCGGGCTCACTACAGCGCATGCGCGCTCGGGCTCACTACTGCGCATACGCGCTCGGGGTCGCTACTGCGCATTCGCTCACGGGCTCACACTGTGCATGCACACTTTGGGTCACTACTGCGCATGCGCACACGGGCTCACTACTGCGCATGCGCGCACGGGCTTACTACTGCGCATGCGCAGTCCGGCTCAGATCTGATCCTGCGTATTCGAGCTCACTTCTGCGTATGTGCACACGGGCGCACAGCTGCGCATGCGCACTCGGTCTCACTACTGCGCATGCGCAGTCCGGCTCAGACCTGCATATGCGCACTCGGGCTCACCACTGCGGATGCGTACACGGGCTCACTACTGCGCACGCGCGCACGGGGTCACTACTGCGCATGCACGCTCGGGGTCACTACTGCGCATGCGCACTCCGGCTAAGACCTGCACATGCGCACACGGACTCACTACTGCGGATGCGCAGTCGGGCTCACTACTGTGCATGCGCACTCGGAGTCACTACTGCTCATGCGCACTCGGACTCACTACTGCTCATGCGCACTCGGGGTCACTACTGCGCATGCGCGCACGAGCCCACTACTGCGCTTGCGCACTCCGGCTCAGACCTGCCCATGCGCCCTCGGGCACACCACTGCGCATGCGCACACGGACTCACCAATGCGCATGCGCACTCCGGCTCAGACCTGCCCATGCGCCCTCGGGCACACCACTGCGCATGCGCACACGGACTCACCACTGCGCATGCGCACTCCGGCTCAGACCTGCCCATGCGCCCTCGGGTACACCACTGCGCATGCGCACACGGACTCACCACTGCGCATGCGCACTCCGGCTCAGACCTGCCCATGCGCACTCGGGCTCACTACTGCGCATGCGCGCTCCGGCCCACTACTCCTCATGCGCACTCGGACTCACTACTGCGGATGCACAATCGGGCTCACTACTGCGCATGCGCACTACGGCTCAGACCTGCACATGCGCACACGGACTCACTACTGCGGATGCGCAATCGGGCTCACTACTGCGCATGCGTGCTCGGGCTCACTACTGCGCATGCGCACTCGGGCCCACTACTGCGCATGCGCACTCCGGCTCAGACCTGCACATGCGCACACGGACTCACTACTGCGGATGCGCAATCGGGCTCACTACTGCGGATGCGTGCTCGGGCTCACTACTGCGCATGCGCACCCGGGCTCACTACTGCGCATGCGCGCACGGGCCCACTACTGCGCATGCGCACTCCGGCTCAGACCTGCCCATGCGCCCTCGGGCGCACCACTGCGCATGCGCACACGGACTCACCACTGCGCATGCGCACTCCGGCTCAGACCTGCCCATGCACACTCGGGCTCACTACTGCGCATGCGTGCTCGGGCTCACTACTGCGCATGCGCACTCGGACTAACCACTGCTCATGCGCACTGGGACTCACTACTGCGGATGCGCGCTTGGGCTCACTACTGCGCATGCGCACTACGGCTCAGACCTGCACATGCGCACACGGACTCACTACTGTGGATGCGCAATCGGGCTCACTACTGTGCATGCGCACTCGGGGTCACTACTGCTCATGCGCACTCGGACTCACTACTGCTCATGCGCACTCGGGCTCACTACTGTGCATGCGCACTCGGGGTCACTACTGCTCATGCGCACTCGGACTCACTACTGCTCATGCGCACTCGAGCTCACTACTGTGCATGCGCACTCGGGGTCACTACTGCTCATGCGCACTCGGACTCACTACTGCTCATGCGCACTCGGACTCACTACTGTGCATGCGCACTCGGGGTCACTACTGCTCACGCGCACTCGGACTCACTACTGCGGATGCACGCTCGGGCTCACTACTGCGCATGCGCACACGGGCTCACTACTGCGCATGCGCGCACGGCCCCACTACTGCGCATGCGCACTCCGGCTCAGACCTGCACATGCGCACACGGACTCACTACTGCGGATGCGCAATCGGGCTCACTACTGTGCATGCGCACTCGGGGTCACTACTGCGCATGCGCACTCGGACTCACTACTGTGCATGCGCACTCGGGGTCACTACTGCTCATGCGCACTCGGACTCAATACTGCTCATGCGCACTCGGGCCCACTACTGCGAATGCGCACTCCGGCTCAGACCTGCACATGCGCACACGGACTCACTACTGCGGATGCGCAATCGGGCTCACTACTGTGCATGCGTACTCGGGGTCACTACTGCTCATGCGCACTCGGACTCACTACTGTGCATGCGCACTCGGGGTCACTACTGCTCATGCGCACTCGGACTCACTACTGCTCATGCGCACTCGGGGCCACTCCTGCGCATGCGCACACGGACTCACTACTGCGGATGCGCAATCGGGCTCACTACTGTGCATGCGTACTCGGACTCACTACTGCGCATGCGCACTCGGGCTCACTACTGTGCATGCGCACTCGGGGTCACTACTGCTCATGCGCACTCGGACTCAATACTGCTCATGCGCACTCGGACTCACTACAGCGCATGCGCACTCCGGCCCATACCTGCACATGCGCACTCCGGCTCACTACTGCTCATGCGCATTCGGACTCACTATTGCGGATGCGCGGACCGGCTCAGACCAGCACATGCGTATTCGGGCTCACTTCTGCGCATGTGCACTCGGACTCACTACTGCTCAAGCGCACTCGGGCTCACTACTGCGCATCCGCACTCCGGCTCAGACCTGCACATGCGCACACGGACTCACTACTGCGGATGCGCAGTCGGTCTCACTACTGCGGATGCGCACACGGGCTCACTACTGCGCATGCGCGGACCGGCTCAGACCAGCACATGCGTATTCGGGCTCACTTCTGCGCATGTGCACTCGGACTCACTACTGCTCAAGCGCACTCGGACTCACTACAGCGCATGCGCACTCCGGCCCATACCTGCACATGCGCACTCCGGCTCACTACTGCTCATGCGCATTCGGACTCACTATTGCGGATGCACAATCGGGCTCACTACTGCGCATCCGCACTCCGGCTCAGACCTGCACATGCGCACACGGACTCACTACTGCGGATGCGCAGTCGGGCTCACTACTGTGCATGCGCACTCGGGGTCACTACTGCTCATGCGCACTCGGGGTCACTACTGCTCATGCGCACTCGGACTCACTACTGTTCATGCGCACTCGGGGTCACTACTGCTCATGCGCACTCGGACTCACAACTGCTCATGCGCAATCGGGGTCACTACTGCGCATGCGCGCACGGGCCCACTACTGCGCATGCGAACTCCGGCTCAGACCTGCCAATGCGCCCTCGGGCACACCACTGCGCATGCGCACACGGGCTCACTACTGCGCATGCGCCGTCCGGCTCAGACCTGCACATGCGCATTCGAGCTCACTTCTGCGCATGCGCACACGCGCGCACTACTGCGCTTGCGCACACGGACTAACCACTGCTCATGCGCACTGGGACTCACTACTGCGGATGCGCGCTCGGGCTCACTACTGCGGTTGCGCAATCGGGTTCACTACTGCGCATGCGCACACGGGCTCACTACTGCGCATGCGCGCACGGGCCCACTACTGCGCATGCGCACTCCGGCTCAGACCTGCCCATGCGCCCTCGGGCACACCACTGCGCATGCGCACTCCGGCTCAGACCTGCCCATGCGCCCTCGGGCACACTACTGCGCATGCGCACTCGGACTCACGACTGCGGATGCACAATCGGGCTTACTACTGCGCATGCGCACACCGGCTCAGACCTGCTTATGCGCACACGGGCTCACTACTGCGCATGCGCACACGGGCGCACTGCAGCACATGCACAGTCCGGTTCAGACCTGCACATGCGCACTCCGGCTCAGCCCTGCACATGCGCACTCGGGCACACTACTGCGGATGCACAGTCGGGCTCACTACTGCGCATGCGCACTCCGGCTCAGACCTGCACATGCGCGCACGGACTCACTACTGCGGATGCGCAATCGTGCTCACTACTGTGCATGCGCACTCGGGGTCACTACTGCTCATGCGCACTCGGACTCACTGCTGCTCATGCGCACTCGGGGTCACTACTGCTCATGCGCACTCGGACTCACTACTGCTCATGCATATTCGTGGTCACTACTGCGCATGCGCGCTCGGGATCACTACTGCGCATACGCGCTCGGGGTCGCCACTGCGCATTCGCTCACGGGCTCACACTGTACATGCACACTCGGGGTCACTACTGCGCATGCGCACACGGGCTCACTACTGCGCATGCGCACTCCGGCTCAGACCTGCACATGCGCACTCCGGCTCAGACCTGCACATGCGCACTCGGGCACACTACTGCGGATGCACAGTCGGGCTCACTACTGCGCATGCGCACTCCGGCTCAGACATGCACATGCGCACACGGACTCACTACTGCGGATGCGCAGTCCGGCTCAGACCTGCACATGCGTATTCGAGCTCACTTCTGCGCATGTGCACACGGGCGCACTACTGCGCTTTGCGCACTCGGACTCACCACTGCGCATGCGCACTCCGGCTCAGACCTGCACATGCGCACTCCGGCTCACTACTGCTCATGCGCATTCGGACTCACTATTGCGGATGCACAATCGGGCTCACTACTGCGCATCCGCACTCCGGCTCAGACCTGCACATGCGCACACGGACTCACTACTGCGGATGCGCAGTCGGTCTCACTACTGCGGATGCGCACACGGGCTCACTACTGCGCATGCGCGGACCGGCTCAGACCAGCACATGCGTATTCGGGCTCACTTCTGCGCATGTGCACTCGGACTCACTACTGCTCAAGCGCACTCGGACTCACAACAGCGCATGCGCACTCCGGCCCAGACCTGCACATGCGCACTCCGGCTCACTACTGCTCATGCGCATTCGGACTCACTATTGCGGATGCACAATCGGGCTCACTACTGCGCATCCGCACTCCGGCTCAGACCTGCACATGCGCACACGGACTCACTACTGCGGATGCGCAGTCGGGCTCACTACTGTGCATGCGCACTCGGGGTCACTACTGCTCATGCGCACTCGGGGTCACTACTGCTCATGCGCACTCGGACTCACTACTGTTCATGCGCACTCGGGGTCACTACTGCTCATGCGCACTCGGGCTCACTACTGCGCATGCGCGCTCGAACGCACTACTGCTCATGCGCACACGGACTCACGATTGCGGATGCGCGTTCGGTCTCACTACTGCGGATGCGCACACGGGCTCACTACTGCGCATGCGCGGACCGGCTCAGACCAGCACATGCGTATTCGGGCTCACTTCTGCGCATGTGCACTCGGACTCACTACTGCTCAAGCGCACTCGGACTCACTACAGCGCATGCGCACTCCGGCCCAGACCTGCACATGCGCACTCCGGCTCACTACTGCTCATGCGCATTCGGACTCACTTCCGCGCATGCGCACACGGGCTCGCTACTGTGCATGCGCACTCGGGGTCACTACTGCTCATGCACACTCGGGCTCACTAATGTGCATGCCCACTCCGGGTCACTACTGAACATGCGCACTCGGACTCGCTACTGCTCATGCGCACTCGGTGTCACTACTGCTCATGCGCACTCGGACTCACTACTGCCCATGCGCATTCGGGGTCACTACTGCTCATGCGCACTCGGGGTCACTACTGCTCATGCGCACTCTGACTCACTACTGCTCATGCGCACTCGGGGTCACTACTGCTCATGCGCACTCGGACTCAATACAGCTCATGCGCATTCGGGTTCACTACTGCTCATGCGCACTCTGACTCACTACTGCTCATGCGCACTCGGGGTCACTACTGCGCATGCGCACTCGGACTCACTACTGCGGATGCGCGCTCGATCTCACTACTGCGCATGCGCACTCCGCCTCAGACCTGCACATGCGCACACGGGCTCACTACTGCGGAAGCGCAATCGGGCTCACTACTGTGCATGCGCACTCGGGGTCACTACTGCTCATGCGCACTCGGGGTCACTACTGCTCATGCGCACTCTGACTCACTACTGCTCATGCGCACTCGGGGTCACTACTGCTCATGCGCACTCGGACTCAATACAGCTCATGCGCATTCGGGTTCACTACTGCTCATGCGCACTCTGACTCACTACTGCTCATGCGCACTCGGGGTCGCTACTGCGCATTCGCTCACGGGCTCACACTGTGCATGCACACTTTGGGTCACTACTGCGCATGCGCACACGGGCTCACTACTGCGCATGCGCGCACGGGCTTACTACTGCGCATGCGCAGTCCGGCTCAGATCTGATCCTGCGTATTCGAGCTCACTTCTGCGTATGTGCACACGGGCGCACAGCTGCGCATGCGCACTCGGTCTCACTACTGCGCATGCGCAGTCCGGCTCAGACCTGCATATGCGCACTCGGGCTCACCACTGCGGATGCGTACACGGGCTCACTACTGCGCACGCGCGCACGGGGTCACTACTGCGCATGCACGCTCGGGGTCACTACTGCGCATGCGCACTCCGGCTAAGACCTGCACATGCGCACACGGACTCACTACTGCGGATGCGCAGTCGGGCTCACTACTGTGCATGCGCACTCGGAGTCACTACTGCTCATGCGCACTCGGACTCACTACTGCTCATGCGCACTCGGGGTCACTACTGCTCATGCGCACTCGGACACACTACTGCTCATGCGCATTCGGGGTCACTACTGCGCATGCCCACTCGGACTCACTACTGCGGATGCGCGCTCGGGCTCACTACTGCGCATGCGCACACGGGCTACCTACTGCGCATGCGCGCACGGGCCCACTACTGCGCATGCGCACTCCGGCTCAGACCTGCCCATGCGCCCTCGGGCACACCACCGCGCATGCGCACACGGACTCACTACCGCGGATGCGCAATAGGGCTCACTACTGTGCATGCGCACTCGGGGTCACTACTGCTCATGCGCACTCGGGCGCACTACAGCGCATGCACAGTCCGGCTCAGACCTGCACATGCGCACTCCGGCTCAGACCTGCACATGCGCACTCGGGCACACTACTGCGGATGCACAATCGGCCTCACTACTGCGCATGCGCACTCCGGCTCAGACCTGCACATGCGCACACGGACTCACTACTGCGGATGCGCGCTCGGGCTCACTACTGCGCATGCGCACACGGGCTCACTACTGCGCATGCGCGCACGAGCCCACTACTGCGGATGCGCACTCCGGCTCAGACCTGCCCATGCGCCCTCGGGCACACCACTGCGCATGCGCACACGGGCTCACTACTGCGCATGCGCAGTCCGGCTCAGACCTGCACATGCGCATTCGAGCTCACTTCTGCGCATGCGCACACGCGCGCACTACTGCGCTTGCGCACTCGGACTAACCACTGCTCATGCGCACTGGGACTCACTACTGCGGATGCGCGCTCGGGCTCACTACTGCGCATGCGCGCACGGGCCCACTACTGCGCATGCGCACTCCGGCTGAGACCTGCCCATGCGTCCTTGGGCACACCACTGCGCATGCGAACACGGACTCTCCACTGCGCGTGCGCACTCCGGCTCAGACCTGCCCATGCGCACTCGGGCTCACTACTGCACATGCGCGCTCGGGCTCACTACAGCGCATGCGCAGTCCGGCTCAGACCTGCACATGCGCATTCGAGCTCACTTCCGCGCATGCGCACACGGGCTCGCTACTGTGCATGCGCACTCGGGGTCACTACTGCTCATGCACTCTCGGGCTCACTAATGTGCATGCGCACTCCGGGTCACTACTGAACATGCGCACTCGGACTCGCTACTGCTCATGCGCACTCGGTGTCACTACTGCTCATGCGCACTCGGACTCACTACTGCCCATGCGCATTCGGGGTCACTACTGCGCATGCGCACTCGGGCTCACTACTGCGGAAGCGCAATCGGGCTCACTACTGTGCATGCGCACTCGGGGTCACTACTGCTCATGCGCACTCGGGGTCACTCCTGCGCATGCGTAGTCGGGCTCACTACTGCGGATGCGCAATCGGGCTCACTACAGCGCATGCGCGCTCGGGCTCACTACTGCGCATACGCGCTCGGGGTCGCTACTGCGCATTCGCTCACGGGCTCACACTGTGCATGCACACTTTGGGTCACTACTGCGCATGCGCACACGGGCTCACTACTGCGCATGCGCGCACGGGCTTACTACTGCGCATGCGCAGTCCGGCTCAGATCTGATCCTGCGTATTCGAGCTCACTTCTGCGTATGTGCACACGGGCGCACAGCTGCGCATGCGCACTCGGTCTCACTACTGCGCATGCGCAGTCCGGCTCAGACCTGCATATGCGCACTCGGGCTCACCACTGCGGATGCGTACACGGGCTCACTACTGCGCACGCGCGCACGGGGTCACTACTGCGCATGCACGCTCGGGGTCACTACTGCGCATGCGCACTCCGGCTAAGACCTGCACATGCGCACACGGACTCACTACTGCGGATGCGCAGTCGGGCTCACTACTGTGCATGCGCACTCGGAGTCACTACTGCTCATGCGCACTCGGACTCACTACTGCTCATGCGCACTCGGGGTCACTACTGCGCATGCGCGCACGAGCCCACTACTGCGCTTGCGCACTCCGGCTCAGACCTGCCCATGCGCCCTCGGGCACACCACTGCGCATGCGCACACGGACTCACCAATGCGCATGCGCACTCCGGCTCAGACCTGCCCATGCGCCCTCGGGCACACCACTGCGCATGCGCACACGGACTCACCACTGCGCATGCGCACTCCGGCTCAGACCTGCCCATGCGCCCTCGGGTACACCACTGCGCATGCGCACACGGACTCACCACTGCGCATGCGCACTCCGGCTCAGACCTGCCCATGCGCACTCGGGCTCACTACTGCGCATGCGCGCTCCGGCCCACTACTCCTCATGCGCACTCGGACTCACTACTGCGGATGCACAATCGGGCTCACTACTGCGCATGCGCACTACGGCTCAGACCTGCACATGCGCACACGGACTCACTACTGCGGATGCGCAATCGGGCTCACTACTGCGCATGCGTGCTCGGGCTCACTACTGCGCATGCGCACTCGGGCCCACTACTGCGCATGCGCACTCCGGCTCAGACCTGCACATGCGCACACGGACTCACTACTGCGGATGCGCAATCGGGCTCACTACTGCGGATGCGTGCTCGGGCTCACTACTGCGCATGCGCACCCGGGCTCACTACTGCGCATGCGCGCACGGGCCCACTACTGCGCATGCGCACTCCGGCTCAGACCTGCCCATGCGCCCTCGGGCGCACCACTGCGCATGCGCACACGGACTCACCACTGCGCATGCGCACTCCGGCTCAGACCTGCCCATGCACACTCGGGCTCACTACTGCGCATGCGTGCTCGGGCTCACTACTGCGCATGCGCACTCGGACTAACCACTGCTCATGCGCACTGGGACTCACTACTGCGGATGCGCGCTTGGGCTCACTACTGCGCATGCGCACTACGGCTCAGACCTGCACATGCGCACACGGACTCACTACTGTGGATGCGCAATCGGGCTCACTACTGTGCATGCGCACTCGGGGTCACTACTGCTCATGCGCACTCGGACTCACTACTGCTCATGCGCACTCGGGCTCACTACTGTGCATGCGCACTCGGGGTCACTACTGCTCATGCGCACTCGGACACACTACTGCTCATGCGCACTCGAGCTCACTACTGTGCATGCGCACTCGGGGTCACTACTGCTCATGCGCACTCGGACTCACTACTGCTCATGCGCACTCGGACTCACTACTGTGCATGCGCACTCGGGGTCACTACTGCTCACGCGCACTCGGACTCACTACTGCGGATGCACGCTCGGGCTCACTACTGCGCATGCGCACACGGGCTCACTACTGCGCATGCGCGCACGGCCCCACTACTGCGCATGCGCACTCCGGCTCAGACCTGCACATGCGCACACGGACTCACTACTGCGGATGCGCAATCGGGCTCACTACTGTGCATGCGCACTCGGGGTCACTACTGCGCATGCGCACTCGGACTCACTACTGTGCATGCGCACTCGGGGTCACTACTGCTCATGCGCACTCGGACTCAATACTGCTCATGCGCACTCGGGCCCACTACTGCGAATGCGCACTCCGGCTCAGACCTGCACATGCGCACACGGACTCACTACTGCGGATGCGCAATCGGGCTCACTACTGTGCATGCGTACTCGGGGTCACTACTGCTCATGCGCACTCGGACTCACTACTGTGCATGCGCACTCGGGGTCACTACTGCTCATGCGCACTCGGACTCACTACTGCTCATGCGCACTCGGGGCCACTCCTGCGCATGCGCACACGGACTCACTACTGCGGATGCGCAATCGGGCTCACTACTGTGCATGCGTACTCGGACTCACTACTGCGCATGCGCACTCGGGCTCACTACTGTGCATGCGCACTCGGGGTCACTACTGCTCATGCGCACTCGGACTCAATACTGCTCATGCGCACTCGGGCCCACTACTGCGAATGCGCACTCCGGCTCAGACCTGCACATGCGCACACGGACTCACTACTGCGGATGCGCAATCGGGATCACTACTGCGCATACGCGCTCGGGGTCGCTACTGCGCATTCGCTCACGGGCTCACACTGTGCATGCGCAATCGGGCTCACTACTGTGCATGCGCACTCCTGCTCAGACCTGCCCATGTGCCCTCGGGTACACCACTGCGCATGCGCACACGGACTCACCACTGCGCATGCGCACTCCGGCTCAGACCTGCCCATGCGCACTCGGGCTCACTACTGCGCATGCGCGCTCCGGCCCACTACTCCTCATGCGCACTCGGACTCACTACTGCGGATGCACAATCGGGCTCACTACTGCGCATGCGCACTACGGCTCAGACCTGCACATGCGCACACGGACTCACTACTGCGGATGTGCAATCGGGCTCACTACTGTGCATGCGTACTCGGGGTCACTACTGCGCATGCGCAGTCCGGCTCAGACCTGCCCATGCGCACTCGGGCTCACTACTGCGCATGCGTGCTCGGGCTCACTACTGCGCATGCGCACTCGGGCCCACTACTGCGCATGCGCACTCCGGCTCAGACCTGCACATGCGCACACGGACTCACTACTGCGGATGCGCAATCGGGCTCACTACTGCGGATGCGTGCTCGGGCCCACTACTGCGCATGCGCACTCCGGCTCAGACCTGCACATGCGCACACGGACTCACTACTGCGGATGCGCAATCGGGCTCACTACTGCGGATGCGTGCTCGGGCTCACTACTGCGCATGCGCACCCGGGCTCACTACTGCACATGCGCACACGGACCCACTACTGTGGATGCGCAATCGGGCTCACTACTGTGCATGCGCACTCGGGGTCACTACTGCTCATGCGCACTCGGGGTCACTACTGCTCATGCGCACTCGGACTCACTACTGCTCATGCGCACACGGGCTCACTACTGCGCATGCGCACTCCGGCTCAGACCTGCCCATGCGCACTCGGGCTCACTACTGCGCATGCGCGCTCCGGCCCACTACTCCTCATGCGCACTCGGACTCACTACTGCGGATGCACAATCGGGCTCACTACTGCGCATGCGCACTACGGCTCAGACCTGCACATGCGCACACGGACTCACTACTGCGGATGCGCAATCGGGCTCACTACTGCGCATGCGTGCTCGGGCTCACTACTGCGCATGCGCACTCGGGCCCACTACTGCGCATGCGCACTCCGGCTCAGACCTGCACATGCGCACACGGACTCACTACTGCGGATGCGCAATCGGGCTCACTACTGCGGATGCGTGCTCGGGCTCACTACTGCGCATGCGCACCCGGGCTCACTACTGCGCATGCGCGCACGGGCCCACTACTGCGCATGCGCACTCCGGCTCAGACCTGCCCATGCGCCCTCGGGCGCACCACTGCGCATGCGCACACGGACTCACCACTGCGCATGCGCACTCCGGCTCAGACCTGCCCATGCACACTCGGGCTCACTACTGCGCATGCGTGCTCGGGCTCACTACTGCGCATGCGCACTACGGCTCAGACCTGCACATGCGCACACGGACTCACTACTGTGGATGCGCAATCGGGCTCACTACTGTGCATGCGCACTCGGGGTCACTACTGCTCATGCGCACTCGGACTCACTACTGCTCATGCGCACTCGGGCTCACTACTGTGCATGCGCACTCGGGGTCACTACTGCTCATGCGCACTCGGACTCACTACTGCTCATGCGCACTCGAGCTCACTACTGTGCATGCGCACTCGGGGTCACTACTGCTCATGCGCACTCGGACTCACTACTGCTCATGCGCACTCGGACTCACTACTGTGCATGCGCACTCGGGGTCACTACTGCTCACGCGCACTCGGACTCACTACTGCGGATGCACGCTCGGGCTCACTACTGCGCATGCGCACACGGGCTCACTACTGCGCATGCGCGCACGGCCCCACTACTGCGCATGCGCACTCCGGCTCAGACCTGCACATGCGCACACGGACTCACTACTGCGGATGCGCAATCGGGCTCACTACTGTGCATGCGCACTCGGGGTCACTACTGCGCATGCGCACTCGGACTCACTACTGTGCATGCGCACTCGGGGTCACTACTGCTCATGCGCACTCGGACTCAATACTGCTCATGCGCACTCGGGCCCACTACTGCGAATGCGCACTCCGGCTCAGACCTGCACATGCGCACACGGACTCACTACTGCGGATGCGCAATCGGGCTCACTACTGTGCATGCGTACTCGGGGTCACTACTGCTCATGCGCACTCGGACTCACTACTGTGCATGCGCACTCGGGGTCACTACTGCTCATGCGCACTCGGACTCACTACTGCTCATGCGCACTCGGGGCCACTCCTGCGCATGCGCACACGGACTCACTACTGCGGATGCGCAATCGGGCTCACTACTGTGCATGCGTACTCGGGGTCACTACTGCTCATGCGCACTCGGGGTCACTACTGCTCATGCGCACTCGGACTCACTACTGCCCATGCGCATTCGGGCTCACTACTGCGCATGCGCGCTCGGGATCACTACTGCGCATACGCGCTCGGGGTCGCTACTGCGCATTCGCTCACGGGCTCACACTGTGCATGCGCAATCGGGCTCACTACTGTGCATGCGCGCACGGCCCCACTACTGCGCATGCGCACTCCGGCTCAGACCTGCCCATGCGCCCTCGGGTACACCACTGCGCATGCGCACACGGACTCACCACTGCGCATGCGCACTCCGGCTCAGACCTGCCCATGCGCACTCGGGCTCACTACTGCGCATGCGCGCTCCGGCCCACTACTCCTCATGCGCACTCGGACTCACTGCTGCGGATGCACAATCGGGCTCACTACTGCGCATGCGCACTCCGGCTCAGACCTGCACATGCGCACCCGGACTCACTACTGCGGATGCGCAATCGGGCTCACTACTGTGCATGCGTACTCGGAGTCACTACTGCTCATGCGCACTCGGGGTCACTACTGCTCATGCGCACTCGGACTCACTACTGCTCATGCGCACTTGGGGTCACTACTGCTCATGCGCACTCGGACTCACTACTGCTCATGCGCACTCGGGGTCACTACTGCTCATGCGCACTCGGGCCCACTACTGCGCATGCGCACTCCGGCTCAGACCTGCACATGCGCACCCGGACTCACTACTGCGGATGCACAATCGGGCTCACTACTGCGCATGCGCACTACGGCTCAGACCTGCACATGCGCACACGGACTCACTACTGTGGATGCGCAATCGGGCTCACTACTGTGCATGCGCACTCGGGGTCACTACTGCTCATGCGCACTCGGACTCACTACTGCTCATGCGCATTCGGGGTCACTACTGCGCATGCGCACTCGGACTCAGTACTGTGCATGCGCACTCGGGGTCACTACTGCTCATGCGCACTCGGACTCACTACTGCTCATGCGCACTCGGGGCCACTACTGCTCATGCGCACTCGGACTCACTACTGCTCATGCGCACACGGGCTCACTACTGCGCATGCGCAGTCCGACTCAGACCTGCACATGTGTATTCGAGCTCACTTCTGCACATGCGCACACGCGCGCACTGCTGCGCTTGCGCACTCGGACTAACCACTGCTCATGCGCACTGGGACTCACTACTGCTCATGCGCACTCGGACTCACTACTGCTCATGCGCACTCGGGGTCACTACTGCTCATGCGCCCTCGGACTCACTACTGCTCATGCGCACTCGGGGCCACTACTGCTCATGCGCACTCGGGCTCACTACTGCGCATGCGCACACGGGCTCACTACTGCGCATGCGCGCACGAGCCCACTACTGCGCATGCGCACTCCGGCTCAGACCTGCCCATGCGCCCTCGGGCACACCACTGCGCATGCGCACACGGACTCACCACTGCGCATGCGCACTCCGGCTCAGACCTGCCCATGCGCACTCGGGCCCACTACTGCGCATGCGCACTCCGGCTCAGACCTGCACATGCGCACACGGACTCACTACTGCGGATGCGCAATCGGGCTCACTACTGCGGATGCGCGTACGGGCTCACTACTGCGCATGCGCACCCGGGCTCACTACTGCGCATGCGCGCACGGGCCCACTACTGCGCATGCGCACTCCGGCTCAGACCTGCCCATGCGCCCTCGGGCACACCACTGCGCATGCGCACACGGACTCACCACTGCGCATGCGCACTCCGGCTCAGACCTGCCCATGCACACTCGGGCTCACTACTGCGCATGCGTGCTCGGGCTCACTACTGCGCATGCGCACTCGGACTAACCACTGCTCATGCGCACTGGGACTCACTACTGCAGATGCGCGCTCGGGCTCACTACTGCGGATGCGCAATCGGGTTCACTACTGCCCATGCGCACACGGCCTCACTACTGCGCATGCGCGCACGCGCCCACTACTGCGCATGCGCACTCCGGCTCAGACCTGCCCATGCGCCCTCGGGCACACCACTGCGCATGCGCACACGGACTCACCACTGCGCATGCGCACTCCGGCTCAGACCTGCCCATGCGCACTCGGGCTCACTACTGCGCATGCGCGCGCGGGATCACTACTGCGCATACGCCCTCGGGGTCGCTACTGCGCATTCGCTCACGGGCTCACACTGTGCATGCACACTCGGGGTCACTACTGCGCATGCGCACACGGGTTCGCTACTGCGCATGCGCACACGGGCTTACTACTGCGCATGCGCAGTCCGGCTCAGACCTGCCCATGCGCACTCGGGCTCACTACTGCGCATGCGTGCTCGGGCTCACTACTGCGCATGCGCACTCGGGCCCACTACTGCGCATGCGCACTCCGGCTCAGACCTGCACATGCGCACACGGACTCACTACTGCGGATGCGCAATCGGGCTCACTACTGCGGATGCGCGTTCGGTCTCACTACTGCGCATGCGCACCCGGGCTCACTACTGCGCATGCGCGCACGGGCCCACTACTGCGCATGCGCACTACGGCTCAGACCTGCCCATGCGCCCTCGGGCACACCACTGCGCATGCGCACACGGACTCACCACTGCGCATGCGCACTCCGGCTCAGACCTGCCCATGCACACTCGGGCTCACTACTGCGCATGCGTGCTCGGGCTCACTACTGCGCATGCGCACTCGGACTAACCACTGCTCATGCGCACTGGGACTCACTACTGCAGATGCGCGTTCGGGCTCACTACTGCGGATGCGCAATCGGGTTCACTACTGCCCATGCGCACACGGCCTCACTACTGCGCATGCGCGCACGCGCCCACTACTGCGCATGCGCAATCCGGCTCAGACCTGCCCATGCGCCCTCAGGTACACCACTGCGCATGCCCACACGGACTCACCACTGCGCATGCGCACTCCGGCTCAGACCTGCCCATGCGCACTCGGGCTCACTACTGCGCATGCGCGCTCCGGCTCACTACTGCTCATGCGCACTCGGACTCACTACTGCGGATGCACAATCGGGCTCACTACTGCGCATGCGCACTACGGCTCAGACCTGCACATGCGCACACGGAATCACTACTGTGGATGCGCAATCGGGCTCACTACTGTGCATGCGCACTCGGGGTCACTACTGCTCATGCGCACTCGGACTCACTACTGCTCATGCGCACTCGGGCTCACTACTGTGCATGCGCACTCGGGGTCACTACTGCTCATGCGCACTCGGACTCACTACTGCTCATGCGCACTCGGGCTCACTACTGTGCATGCGCACTCGGGGTCACTACTGCTCATGCGCACTCGGACTCACTACTGCTCATGCGCACTCGGGCTCACTACTGTGCATGCGCACTCGGGGTCACTACTGCTCACGCGCACTCGGACTCACTACTGCGGATGCACGCTCGGGCTCACTACTGCGCATGCGCACACGGGCTCACTACTGCGCATGCGCGCACGGCCCCACTACTGCGCATGCGCACTCCGGCTCAGACCTGCACATGCGCACACGGACTCACTGCTGCGGATGCGCAATCGGTCTCACTACTGTGCATGCGCACTCGGGGTCACTACTGCGCATGCGCACTCGGACTCACTACCGTGCATGCGCACTCGGACTCACTACTGCTCATGCGCACTCGGGCTCACTACTGTGCATGCGCACTCGGGGTCACTACTGCTCACGCGCACTCGGACTCACTACTGCGGATGCACGCTCGGGCTCACTACTGCGCATGCGCACACGGACTCACTACTGCGGATGCGCAATCGGGCTCACTGCTGTGCATGCGTACTCGGGGTCACTACTGCTCATGCGCACTCGGGGTCACTACTGCTCATGCGCACTCGGACTCACTACTGCTCATGCGCACACGGGCTCACTACTGCGCATGCGCAGTCCGACTCAGACCTGCACATGCGTATTCGAGCTCACTTCTGCGCATGCGCACACGCGCGCACTACTGCGCTTGCGCACTCGGACTAACCACTGCTCATGCGCACTGGGACTCACTACTGCGGATGCGCGCTCGGGCTCACTACTGCGCATGCGCACACGGACTCACTACTGCGGATGCGCAATCGGGCTCACTGCTGTGCATGCGTACTCGGGGTCACTACTGCTCATGCGCACTCGGGGTCACTACTGCTCATGCGCACTCGGACTCACTACTGCTCATGCGCATTCGGGGTCACTACTGCGCATGCGCACTCGGACTCACTACTGCGGATGCGCGCTCGGGCCCACTACTGCGCATGCGCACTCCGGCTCAGACCTGCACATGCGCACACGGACTCACTACTGCGGATGCGCAATCGGGCTCACTACTGTGCATGCGCACTCGGGGTCACTACTGCTCATGCGCACTCGGACTCACTACTGCTCATGCGCACTCGGACTCACTACTGCTCATGCGCACTCGGGGTCACTACTGCTCATGCGCACTGGGAGTCACTACTGCGTATGCGCAGTCCGGCTCACTACTGCTCATGCGCAATCGGACTCACTACTGCGGATGCACAATCGGTCTCACTACTGCGCATGCGCACTCGGGGTCACTACTGCTCATGCGCACTCGGACTCACTACTGCGGATGCACCATCGGGCTCACTACTGCGCATGCGCGCTCGGGCTCACTACTGCGCATACGCGTCGGGGTCGCTACTGCGCATTCGCTCACGGGCTCACACTGTGCATGCACACTTGGGGTCACTAATGCACATGCGCACTCTGGCTCACTACTGCGCATGCGCACTCCGGTCAGGCCTGTGCATGCGCACTCGGGCTCACTACTGCGCATGCGCACTCCGGCTCAGACCTGCACATGCGCACACGGACTCACTACTGCGGATGCGCAATCGGGCTCACTACTGTGCATGCGCACACGGACTCACCACTGCGCATGCGCAATCCGGCTCAGACCTGCCCATGCGCACTCGGGCTCACTACTGAGCATGCGCGCTCCGGCCCACTACTCCTCATGCGCACTCGGACTCACTACTGCGGATGCACAATCGGGCTCACTACTGCGCATGCGCACTACGGCTCAGACCTGCCCATGTGCACTCGGGCTCACTACTGAGCATGCGCGCTCCGGCCCACTACTCCTCATGCGCACTCGGACTCACTACTGCGGATGCACAATCGGGCTCACTACTGCGCATGCGCACTACGGCTCAGACCTGCACATGCGCACACGGACTCACTACTGCGGATGTGCAATCGGGCTCACTACTGTGCATGCGTACTCGGGGTCACTACTGCGCATGCGCAGTCCGGCTCAGACCTGCCCATGCGCACTCGGGCTCACTACTGCGCATACGTGCTCGGGCTCACTACTGCGCATGCGCACTCGGGCCCACTACTGCGCATGCGCACTCCGGCTCAGACCTGCACATGCGCACACGGACTCACTACTGCGGATGCGCAATCGGGCTCACTACTGCGGATGCGTGCTCGGGCTCACTACTGCGCATGCGCACCCGGGCTCACTACTGCGCATGCGCGCACGGGCCCACTACTGCGCATGCGCACTCCGGCTCAGACCTGCCCATGCGCCCTCGGGCGCACCACTGCGCATGCGCACACGGACTCACCACTGCGCATGCGAACTCCGGCTCAGACCTGCCCATGCACACTCGGGCTCACTACTGCGCATGCGTGCTCGGGCTCACTACTGCGCATGCGCACTCGGACTAACCACTGCTCATGCGCACTGGGACTCACTACTGCGGATGCGCGCTTGGGCTCACTACTGCGGATGCGCAATCGGGTTCACTACTGCTCATGCGCACACGGCCTCACTACTGCGCATGCGCGCACGCGCCCACTACTCCGCATGCGCACTCCGGCTCAGACCTGCCCATGCGCCCTCAGGTACACCACTGCGCATGCGCACACGGACTCACCACTGCGCATGCGCACTCCGGCTCAGACCTGCCCATGCGCACTCTGGCTCACTACTGCGCATGCGCGCTCCGGCTCACTACTGCTCATGCGCACTCGGACTCACTACTGCGGATGCACAATCGGGCTCACTACTGCGCATGCGCACTACGGCTCAGACCTGCACATGCGCATACGGACTCACTACTGTGGATGCGCAATCGGGCTCACTACTGTGCATGCGCACTCGGGGTCACTACTGCTCATGCGCACTCGGACTCACTACTGCTCATGCGCACTCGGGCTCACTACTGTGCATGCGCACTCGGGGTCACTACTGCTCATGCGCACTCGGACTCACTACTGCTCATGCGCACTCGGACTCACTACTGTGCATGCGCACTCGAGGTCACTACTGCTCACGCGCACTCGGACTCACTACTGCGGATGCACGCTCGGGCTCACTACGGCGCATGCGCACACGGGCTCACTACTGCGCATGCGCACTCCGGCTCAGACCTGCACATGCGCACACGGACTCACTACTGCGGATGCGCAATCGGGCTCGCTACTGTGCATGCGCACTCGGGGTCACTACTGCGCATGCGCACTCGGACTCACTACTGTGCATGCGCACTCGGGGTCACTACTGCTCATGCGCACTCGGACTCAATACTGCTCATGCGCACTCGGGCCCACTACTGCGCATGCGCACTCCGGCTCAGACCTGCACATGCGCACACGGACTCACTACTGCGGATGCGCAATCGGGCTCACTACTGTGCATGCGTACTCGGGGTCACTACTGCTCATGCGCACTCGGACTCACTACTGCCCATGCGCACTCGGGCTCACTACTGCGCATGCGCGCTCGGGATCACTACTGCGCATACGCGCTCGGGGTCGCTACTGCGCATTCGCTCACGGGCTCACACTGCGCATGCGCAATCGGGCTCACTACTGTGCATGCGCACTCGGGGTCACTACTGCTCATGCGCACTCGGACTCACTACTGCTCATGCGCACTCGGGCTCACTACTGTGCATGCGCACTCGGGGTCACTACTGCTCATGCGGACTCGGGCTCACTACTGCTCATGCGCACTCGGGCTCACTACTGTGCATGCGCACTCGGGGTCACTACCGCTCATGCGCACTCGGACTCACTACTGCTCATGCGCACTCGGACTCACTACTGTGCATGCGCACTCGGGGTCACTACTGCTCACGCGCACTCGGACTCACTACTGCGGATGCACGCTCGGGCTCACTACTGCGCATGCGCACACGGGCTCACTACTGCGCATGCGCGCACGGCCCCACTACTGCGCATGCGCACTCCGGCTCAGACCTGCACATGCGCACACGGACTCACTACTGCGGATGCGCAATCGGGCTCACTACTGTGCATGCGCACTCGGGGTCACTACTGCGCATGCGCACTCGGACTCACTACTGTGCATGCGCACTCGGGGTCACTACTGCTCATGCGCACTCGGACTCAATACTGCTCATGCGCACTCGGGCCCACTACTGCGCATGCGCACTCCGGCTCAGACCTGCACATGCGCACACGGACTCACTACTGCGGATGCGCAATCGGGCTCACTACTGTGCATGCGTACTCGGGGTCACTACTGCTCATGCGCACTCGGACTCACTACTGTGCATGCGCACTCGGGGTCACTACTGCTCATGCGCACTCGGACTCACTACTGCTCATGCGCACTCGGGGCCACTCCTATGCATGCGCACACGGACTCACTACTGCGGATGCGCAATCGGGCTCACTACTGTGCATGCGTACTCGGGGTCACTACTGCTCATGCGCACTCGGACTCAGTACTGCCCATGCGCACTCGGGCTCACTACTGCGCATGCGCGCTCGGGATCACTACTGCGCATACGCGCTCGGGGTCGCTACTGCGCATTCGCTCACGGGCTCACACTGTGCATGCGCACACGGGCTCACTACTGCGCATGCGCACTCGGACTCACTACTGCTCATGCGCACTCGGGCCCACTACTGCTCATGCGCACTCGGGCTCACTACTGCGCATGCGCGCACGGGCCCACTACTGCGCATGCGCACTCCGGCTCAGACCTGCCCATGCGCCCTCGGGCACACTACTGCGCATGCGCAGTCCGACTCAGACCTGCACATGCGTATTCGAGCTCACTTCTGCGCATGCGCACACGCGCGCACTACTGCGCTTGCGCACTCGGACTAACCACTGCTCATGCGCACTGGGACTCACTACTGCCCATGCGCACTCGGGCTCACTACTGCGGATGCGCAATCGGGTTCACTACTGCCCATGCGCACACGGCCTCACTACTGCGCATGCGCGCACGCGCCCACTACTGCGCATGCGCAATCCGGCTCAGACCTGCCCATGCGCCCTCAGGTACACCACTGCGCATGCGCACACGGACTCACCACTGCGCATGCGCACTCCGGCTCAGACCTGCCCATGCGCACTCGGGCTCACTACTGCGCATGCGCGCTCCGGCTCACTACTGCTCATGCGCACTCCGACTCACTACTGCGGATGCACAATCGGGCTCATTACTGCGCATGCGCACTACGGCTCAGACCTGCACATGCGCACACGGAATCACTACTGTGGATGCGCAATCGGGCTCACTACTGTGCATGCGCACTCGGGGTCACTACTGCTCATGCGCACTCGGACTCACTACTGCTCATGCGCACTCGGGCTCACTACTGTGCATGCGCACTCGGGGTCACTACTGCTCATGCGCACTCGGACTCACTACTGCTCATGCGCACTCGGACTCACTACTGCTCATGCGCACTCGGGGCCACTACTGCGCATGCGCACACGGACTCACTACTGCGGATGCGCAATCGGGCTCACTGCTGTGCATGCGTACTCGGGGTCACTGCTGCTCATGCGCACTCGGGGTCACTACTGCTCATGCGCACTCGGACTCACTACTGCTCATGCGCACACGGGCTCACTACTGCGCATGCGCAGTCCGACTCAGACCTGCACATGCGTATTCGAGCTCACTTCTGCGCATGCGCACACGCGCGCACTACTGCGCTTGTGCACTCGGACTAACCACTGCTCATGCGCACTGGGACTCACTACTGCGGATGCGCTCTCGGGCTCACTACTGCGGATGCGCAATCGGGTTCACTACTGCGCATGCGCACACGGGCTCACTACTGCGCATGCGCGCACGAGCCCACTACTGCGCATGCGCACTCCGGCTCAGACCTGCCCATGCGCCCTCGGGAACACCACTGCGCATGCGCACACGGGCTCACCACTGCGCATGCGCACTTCGGCTCAGACCTGCCCATGCGCACTCGGGCTCACTACTGCGCATGCGTGCTCGGGCTCACTACTGCGCATGCGCACTCGGGCCCACTACTGCGCATGCGCACTCCGGCTCAGACCTGCACATGCGCACACGGACTCACTACTGCGGATGCGCAATCGGGCTCACTACTGCGGATGCGTGCTCGGGCTCACTACTGCGCATGCGCACCCGGGCTCACTACTGCGCATGCGCGCACGGGCCCACTACTGCGCATGCGCACTCCGGCTCAGACCTGCCCATGCGCCCTCGGGCGCACCACTGCGCATGCGCACACGGACTCACCACTGCGCATGCGCACTCCGGCTCAGACCTGCCCATGCGCCCTCGGGTACACCACTGCGCATGCGCACACGGACTCACCACTGCGCATGCGCACTCCGGCTCAGACCTGCCCATGCGCACTCGGGCTCACTACTGCGCATGCGCGCTCCGGCCCACTACTCCTCATGCGCACTCGGACTCACTACTGCGGATGCACAATCGGGCTCACTACTGCGCATGCGCACTACGGCTCAGACCTGCACATGCGCACACGGACTCACTACTGCGGATGTGCAATCGGGCTCACTACTGTGCATGCGTACTCGGGGTCACTACTGCGCATGCGCAGTCCGGCTCAGACCTGCCCATGCGCACTCGGGCTCACTACTGCGCATGCGTGCTCGGGCTCACTACTGCGCATGCGCACTCGGGCCCACTACTGCGCATGCGCACTCCGGCTCAGACCTGCACATGCGCACACGGACTCACTACTGCGGATGCGCAATCGGGCTCACTACTGCGGATGCGTGCTCGGGCTCACTACTGCGCATGCGCACCCGGGCTCACTACTGCGCATGCGCGCACGGGCCCACTACTGCGCATGCGCACTCCGGCTCAGACCTGCCCATGCGCCCTCGGGCGCACCACTGCGCATGCGCACACGGACTCACCACTGCGCATGCGCACTCCGGCTCAGACCTGCCCATGCACACTCGGGCTCACTACTGCGCATGCGTGCTCGGGCTCACTACTGCGCATGCGCACTCGGACTAACCACTGCTCATGCGCACTGGGACTCACTACTGCGGATGCGCGCTTGGGCTCACTACTGCGGATGCGCAATCGGGTTCACTACTGCCCATGCGCACACGGCCTCACTACTGCGCATGCGCGCACGCTCCCACTACTCCGCATGCGCACTCCGGCTCAGACCTGCCCATGCGCCCTCAGGTACACCACTGCGCATGCGCACACGGACTCACCACTGCGCATGCGCACTCCGGCTCAGACCTGCCCATGCGCACTCGGGCTCACTACTGCGCATGCGCGCTCCGGCTCACTACTGCTCATGCGCACTCGGACTCACTACTGCGGATGCACAATCGGGCTCACTACTGCGCATGCGCACTACGGCTCAGACCTGCACATGCGCACACGGACTCACTACTGTGGATGCGCAATTGGGGCTCACTACTGTGCATGCGCACTCGGGGTCACTACTGCTCATGCGCACTCGGACTCACTACTGCTCATGCGCACTCGGGCTCACTACTGTGCATGCGCACTCGGGGTCACTACTGCTCATGCGCACTCGGGCCCACTACTGCGAATGCGCACTCCGGCTCAGACCTGCACATGCGCACACGGACTCACTACTGCGGATGCGCAATCGGGCTCACTACTGTGCATGCGTACTCGGGGTCACTACTGCGAATGCGCACTCCGGCTCAGACCTGCACATGCGCACACGGACTCACTACTGCGGATGCGCAATCGGGCTCACTACTGTGCATGCGTACTCAGGGTCACTACTGCTCATGCGCACTCGGGGTCACTACTGCTCATGCGCACTCGGGGCCACCACTGCGCATGCGCACACGGACTCACTACTGCGGATGCACAATCGGGCTCACTGCTGTGCATGCGTACTCGGGGTCACTGCTGCTCATGCGCACTCGGGGTCACTACTGCTCATGCGCACTCGGACTCACTACTGCTCATGCGCACACGGGCTCACTACTGCGCATGCGCAGTCCGACTCAGACCTGCACATGCGTATTCGAGCTCACTTCTGCGCATGCGCACAAGCGCGCACTACTGCGCTTGCGCACTCGGACTAACCACTGCTCATGCGCACTGGGACTCACTACTGCGGATGCGCGCTCGGGCTCACTACTGCGGATGCGCAATCGGGTTCACTACTGCGCATGCGCACACGGGCTCACTACTGCGCATGCGCGCACGAGCCCACTACTGCGCATGCGCACTCCGGCTCAGACCTGCCCATGCGCCCTCGGGAACACCACTGCGCATGCGCACACGGGCTCACCACTGCGCATGCGCACTTCGGCTCAGACCTGCCCATGCGCACTCGGGCTCACTACTGCGCATGCGCACTCCGACTCAGACATGCACATGCGCACACGGACTCACTACTGCGGATGCGCGCTCGGGCTCACTACTGCGGATGCGCAATCGGGTTCACTACTGCGCATGCGCACACGGGCTCACTACTGCGCATGCGCGCACGAGCCCACTACTGCGCTTGCGCACTCCGGCTCAGACCTGCCCATGCGCCCTCGGGCACACCACTGCGCATGCGCACACGGACTCACCAATGCGCATGCGCACTCCGGCTCAGACCTGCCCATGCGCCCTCGGGCACACCACTGCGCATGCGCACACGGACTCACCACTGCGCATGCGCACTCCGGCTCAGACCTGCCCATGCGCCCTCGGGTACACCACTGCGCATGCGAACACGGACTCACCACTGCGCATGCGCACTCCGGCTCAGACCTGCCCATGCGCACTCGGGCTCACTACTGCGCATGCGCACTTCGGCTCAGACCTGCCCATGCGCACTCGGGCTCACTACTGCGCATGCGCACTCCGACTCAGACATGCACATGCGCACACGGACTCACTACTGCGGATGCGCGCTCGGGCTCACTACTGCGGATGCGCAATCGGGTTCACTACTGCGCATGCGCACACGGGCTCACTACTGCGCATGCGCGCACGAGCCCACTACTGCGCTTGCGCACTCCGGCTCAGACCTGCCCATGCGCCCTCGGGCACACCACTGCGCATGCGCACACGGACTCACCAATGCGCATGCGCACTCCGGCTCAGACCTGCCCATGCGCCCTCGGGCACACCACTGCGCATGCGCACACGGACTCACCACTGCGCATGCGCACTCCGGCTCAGACCTGCCCATGCGCCCTCGGGTACACCACTGCGCATGCGAACACGGACTCACCACTGCGCATGCGCACTCCGGCTCAGACCTGCCCATGCGCACTCGGGCTCACTACTGCGCATGCGCGCTCCGGCCCACTACTCCTCATGCGCACTCGGACTCACTACTGCGGATGCGCAATCGGGCTCACTACTGTGCATGCGCACTCGGGCTCACTACTGCGCATGCGTGCTCGGGCTCACTACTGCGCATGCGCACTCGGGCCCACTACTGCGCATGCGCACTCCGGCTCAGACCTGCACATGCGCACACGGACTCACTACTGCGGATGCGCAATCGGGCTCACTACTGCGGATGCGTGCTCGGGCTCACTACTGCGCATGCGCACCCGGGCTCACTACTGCGCATGCGCGCACGGGCCCACTACTGCGCATGCGCACTCCGGCTCAGACCTGCCCATGCGCCCTCGGGCGCACCACTGCGCATGCGCACACGGACTCACCACTGCGCATGCGCACTCCGCCTCAGACCTGCCCATGCACACTCGGGCTCACTACTGCGCATGCGTGCTCGGGCTCACTACTGCGCATGCGCACTCGGACTAACCACTGCTCATGCGCACTGGGACTCACTACTGCGGATGCGCGCACGCTCCCACTACTCCGCATGCGCACTCCGGCTCAGACCTGCCCATGCGCCCTCAGGTACACCACTGCGCATGCGCACACGGACTCACCACTGCGCATGCGCACTCCGGCTCAGACCTGCCCATGCGCACTCGGGCTCACTACTGCGCATGCGCGCTCCGGCTCACTACTGCTCATGCGCACTCGGACTCACTACTGCGGATGCACAATCGGGCTCACTACTGCGCATGCGCACTACGGCTCAGACCTGCACATGCGCACACGGACTCACTACTGTGGATGCGCAATCGGGCTCACTACTGTGCATGCGCACTCGGGGTCACTACTGCTCATGCGCACTCGGACTCACTACTGCTCATGCGCACTCGGGCTCACTACTGTGCATGCGCACTCGGGGTCACTACTGCTCATGCGCACTCGGACTCACTACTGCTCATGCGCACTCGGGCTCACTACTGTGCATGCGCACTCGGGGTCACTACTGCTCATGCGCACTCGGACTCACTACTGCTCATGCGCACTCGGACTCACGACTGTGCATGCGCACTCGGGGTCACTACTGCTCACGCGCACTCGGACTCACTACTGCGGATGCACGCTCGGGCTCACTACTGCGCATGCGCACACGTGCTCACTACTGCGCATGCGCGTACGGCCCCACTACTGCGCATGCGCACTCCGGCTCAGACCTCCACATGCGCACACGGACTCACTACTGCGGATGCGCAATCGGGCTCACTACTGTGCATGCGCACTCGGGGTCACTACTGCGCATGCGCACTCGGACTCACTACTGTGCATGCGCACTCGGGGTCACTACTGCTCATGCGCACTCGGACTCAATACTGCTCATGCGCACTCGGGCCCACTACTGCGAATGCGCACTCCGGCTCAGACCTGCACATGCGCACACGGACTCACTACTGCGGATGCGCAATCGGGCTCACTACTGTGCATGCGTACTCGGGGTCACTACTGCGCATGCGCACTCGGACTTACTACTGTGCATGCGCAATCGGGTTCACTACTGCTCATGCGCACTCGGGCTCACTACTGTGCATGCGCACTCGGGGTCACTACTGCTCACGCGCACTCGGACTCACTACTGCGGATGCACGCTCGGGCTCACTACTGCGCATGCGCACACGGGCTCACTACTGCGCATGCGCACTCCGGCTCAGACCTGCACATGCGCACACGGACTCACTACTGCGGATGCGCAATCGGGCTCACTACTGTGCATGCGCACTCGGGGTCACTACTGCGCATGCGCACTCGGACTCACTACCGTGCATGCGCACTCGGGGTCACTAATGCTCATGCGCACTCGGACTCACTACTGCTCATGCGCACTCGGGCCCACTACTGCGCATGCGCACTCCGGCTCAGACCTGCACATGCCCACACTGACTCACTACTGCGGATGCGCAATCGGGCTCACTACTGTGCATGCGTACTCGGGGTCACTACTGCTCATGCGCACTCGGACTCACTACTGCTCATGCGCACTCGGGGTCACTACTGCTCATGCGCACTCGGGCCCACTACTGCGCATGCGCACTCCGGCTCAGACCTGCACATGCGCACCCGGACTCACTACTGCGGATGCACAATCGGGCTCACTACTGCGCATGCGCACTCCGGCTCAGACCTGCTCATGCGCACTCGGACTCACTACTGCGGATGCACAATCGGGCTCACTACTGCGCATGCGCACTCCGGCTCAGACCTGCACATGCGCACCCGGACTCACTACTGCGGATGCGCAATCGGGCTCACTACTGTGCATGCGTACTAGGGGTCACTACTGCTCATGCGCACTCGGACTCACTACTGCTCATGCGCACTCGGGCCCACTACTGCGCATGCGCACTCCGGCTCAGACCTGCACATGCGCACACGGACTCACTACCGCGGATGCGCAATCGGGCTCACTACTGTGCATGCGTACTCGGGGTCACTACTGCTCATGCGCACTCGGGGTCACTACTGCTCATGCGCACTCGGACTCACTACTGCTCATGCGCACACGGGCTCACTACTGCGCATGCGCAGTCCGACTCAGACCTGCACATGTGTATTCGAGCTCACTTCTGCACATGCGCACACGCGCGCACTACTGCGCTTGCGCACTCGGACTAACCACTGCTCATGCGCACTGGGACTCACTACTGCTCAGGCGCACTCGGACTCACTACTGCTCATGCGCACTCGGGGTCACTACTGCTCATGCGCACTCGGACTCACTACTGCTCATGCGCACTCGGGGTCACTACTGCTCATGCGCACTCGGGCTCACTACTGCGCATGCGCGCACGGGCCCACTACTGCGCATGCGCACTCCGGCTCAGACCTGCCCATGCGCCCTCGGGCACACTACTGCGCATGCGCAGTCCGACTCAGACCTGCACATGCGTATTCGAGCTCACTTCTGCGCATGCGCACACGCGCGCACTACTGCGCTTGCGCACTCGGACTAACCACTGCGCATGCGCACTGGGACTCACTACTGCGGATGCGCGCTCGGGCTCACTACTGCGGATGCGCAATCGGGTTCACTACTGCGCATGCGCACACGGGCTCACTACTGCGCATGCGCGCACGAGCCCACTACTGCGCATGCGCACTCCGGCTCAGACCTGCCCATGCGCCCTCGGGCACACCACTGCGCATGCGCACACGGACTCACCACTGCGCATGCGCACTCCGGCTCAGACCTGCCCATGCGCACGCGGGCTCACTACTGCGCATGCGCGCTCGGGATCACTACTGCGCATACGCGCTCGGGGTCGCTACTGCGCATTCGCTCACGGGCTCACACTGTGCATGCACGCTCGGGGTCACTACTGCGCATGCGCACACGGGCTCGCTACTGCGCATGCGCACACGGGCTCACTACTGCGCATGCGCAGTCCGGCTCAGACCTGCCCATGCGCACTCGGGCTCACTACTGCGCATGCGTGCTCGGGCTCACTACTGCGCATGCGCACTCGGGCCCACTACTGGGCATGCGCACTCCGGCTCAGACCTGGACATGCGCACACGGACTCACTACTGCGGATGCGCAATCGGGCTCACTACTGCGGATGCGCGCTCGGGCTCACTACTGCGAATGCGTACTCGGGGTCACTACTGCTCATGCGCACTCGGGGTCACTACGGCTCATGCGCACTCGGACTCACTACTGCTCATGCGCACTCGGGGTCACTACTGCTCATGCGCACTCGGACTCACTACTGCTCATGCGCATTCGGGGTCACTACTGCTCATGCGCACTCGGACTCACTACTGCTCATGCGCATTCGGGGTCACTACTGCGCATGCGCACTCGGACTCACTACTGCGGATGCGCGCTCGGGCTCACTACTGCGAATGCGCACCCGGGCTCACTACTGCGCATGCGCGCACGGGCCCACTACTGCGCATGCGCACTCCGGCTCAGACCTGCACATGCGCACACGGACTCACTACTGCCGATGCGCAATCGGGGTCACTACTGTGCATGCGCACTCGGTGTCACTACTGCTCATGCGCACTCGGACTCACTACTGCTCATGCGCACTCGGACTCACTACTGCTCATGCGCACTCGGGGTCACTACTGCTCATGTGCACTGGGAGTCACTACTGCGTATGCGCAGTCCGGCTCACTACTGCTCATGCGCAATCGGACTCACTACTGCGGATGCACAATCGGGCTCACTACTGCGCATGCGTTCTCGGTGTCACTACTGCTCATGCGCACTCGGACTCACTACTGCGGATGCACCATCGGGCTCACTACTGCGCATGCGCGCTCGGGCTCACTACTGCGCATACGCGTCGGGGTCGCTACTGCGCATTCGCTCACGGGCTCACACTGTGCATGCACACTTGGGGTCACTTCTGCACATGCGCACTCTGGCTCACTACTGCGCATGCGCACTCCGGTCAGGCCTGTGCATGCGCACTCGGGCTCACTACTGCGCATGCGCACTCTGGTTCACTACTGCTCATGCGCACTCGGTGTCACTACTGCTCATGCGCACTCGGACTCACTACTGCTCATGCGCATTCAGGGTCACTATTGCGCATGCGCACTCGGACTCACTACTGCGGATGCGCGCTCGGGCTCACTACTGCGAATGCGCACCCGGCCCCACTACTGCGCATGCGCACTCCGGCTCAGACCTGCACATGCGCACACGGACTCACTACTGCGGATGCGCAATCGGGCTCACTACTGTGCATGCGCACTCGGGGTCACTACTGCTCATGCGCACTCGGACTCACTACTGCTCATGCGCACTCGGACTCACTACTGCTCATGCGCACTCGGGGTCACTACTGCTCATGCGCACTCGGACTCACTACTGCTCATGCGCATTCGGGGTCACTACTGCGCATGCGCACTCGGACTCACTACTGTGCATGCGCACTCGGGGTCACTACTGCTCATGCGCACTCGGACTCACTACTGCTCATGCGCACTCGGGCCAACTACTGCGCATGCGCACTCCGGCTCAGACCTGCACATGCGCACCCGGACTCACTACTGCGGATGCGCAATCGGGCTCACTACTGCGCATGCGTACTCGGGGTCACTACTGCTTATGCGCACTCGGGGTCACTACTGCCCATGCGCACTCGGACTCACTACTGCTCATGCGCACTTGGGGTCACTACTGCTCATGCGCACTCGGACTCACTACTGCTCATGCGCACTCGGGGTCACTACTGCTCATGCGCGCTCGGGATCACTACTGCGCATACGTGCTCGGGGTCGCTACTGCGCATTCGCTCACGGGCTCACACTGTGCATGCACACTCGGGGTCACTACTGCGCATGCGCACACGGGCTCGCTACTGCGCATGCGCACACGGGCTCACTACTGCGCATGCGCACTCCGGCTGAGACCTGCCCATGCGCCCTCGGGCACACCACTGCACATGCGCACACGGACACACCACTGCGCATGCGCACTCCGGCTCAGACCTGCCCATGCGCACACGGACTCACTACTGCGGATGCGCAATCGGGCTCACTACTGTGCATGCGCACTCGGGGTCACTACTGCGCATGCGCACTCGGACTCACTACTGTGCATGCGCACTCGGGGTCACTACTGCTCATGCGCACTCGGACTCACTACTGCTCATGCGCACTCGGGCCCACTACTGCGCATGCGCACTCCGGCTCAGACCTGCACATGCGCACACGGACTCACTACTGCGGATGCGCAATCGGGCTCACTACTGTGCATGCGTACTCGGGGTCACTACTGCTCATGCGCACTCGGACTCACTACTGTGCATGCGCACTCGGGGTCACTACTGCTCATGCGCACTCGGACTGACTACTGCGGATGCGCGCTCCGGCTCACTACTGCGCATGCGCACACGGGCTCACTACTGCGCATGCGCGCACGGGCCCACTACTGCGCATGCGCACTCCGGCTCAGACCTCCACATGCGCATTCTAGCTCACTTCTGCGCATGCGCACACGGGCTCACTACTGTGCATGCGCACTCGGGGTCACTACTGCTCATGCGCGCTCGGGGTCACTACTGCTCATGCGCACTCGGACTCACTACTGCTCATGCGCACTCGGGGTCACTACTGCTCATGCGCACTCGGACTCACAACTGCTCATGCGCACTCGGGCTCACTACTGCGCACACGCGCTCGGTGTCGCTACTGCGCATTCGCTCACGGGCTCACACTGTGCATGCACAATTGGGGTCACTACTGCGCATGCGCACTCTGGCTCACTACTGCGCAGGCGCACTCCGGTCAGGCCTGTCCATGCGCACTCAGGCTCACTACTGCGCATGCGCACTCCGGTTCACTACTGCTCATGCGCACTCGGTCTCACTACTGCGGATGAACAATCGGGCTCACTACTGCGCATGCGCACTCCGGCTCAGACCAGCACATGCGCACAAGGGCCCACTACTGCGGATGCGCACTCGGGGTCACTACTGCGCATGCGCACTCGGGCTCACTACTGCGCATGCGCACTGGGAGTCACTACTGCGTATGCGCAGTCCGGCTCACTACTGCTCATGCGCAATCGGACTCACTACTGCGGATGCACAATCGGGGTCACTACTGCGCATGCGCGCTCGGGCTCACTACTGCGCATGCGCACTGGGAGTCACTACTGCGTATGCGCAGTCCGGCTCACTACTGCTCATGCGCAATCGGACTCACTACTGCGCATGCGCGCTCGGGCTCACTACTGCGCATGCGCACTGGGAGTCACTACTGCGTATGCGCAGTCCGGCTCACTACTGCTCATGCGCAATCGGACTCACTACTGCGGATGCACAATCGGGCTCACTACTGCGCATGCGCACTCGGGGTCACTACTGCTCATGCGCACTCGGACTCACTACTGCGGATGCACCATCGGGCTCACTACTGCGCATGCGCGCTCGGGCTCACTACTGCGGATGCGCAATCGGATTCACTACTGCGCATGCGCACACGGGCTCACTACTGCGCATGCGCGCACGAGCCCACTACTGCACATGCGCACTCCGGCTCAGACCTGCCCATGCGCCCTCGGGCACACCACTGCGCATGCGCACACGGACTCACCACTGCGCATGCGCACTCCGGCTCAGACCTGCCCATGCGCACTCGGGCTCACTACTGCGCATGCGCGCTCCGGCCCACTACTCCTCATGCGCACTCGGACTCATTACTGCGGATGCACAATCGGGCTCACTACTGCGCATGCGCACTACGGCTCAGACCTGCACATGCGCACACGGACTCACTACTGTGGATGCGCAATCGGGCTCACTACTGTGCATGCGCACTCGGGGTCACTACTGCTCATGCGCACTCGGACTCACTACTGCTCATGCGCACTCGGGCTCACTACTGTGCATGCGCACTCGGGGTCACTACTGCTCATGCGCACTCGGACTCACTACTGCTCATGCGCACTCGGGCTCACTACTGTGCATGCGCACTCGGGGTCACTACTGCTCATGCGCACTCGGACTCACTACTGCTCATGCGCACTCGGACTCACTACTGTGCATGCGCACTCGGGGTCACTACTGCTCACGCGCACTCGGACTCACTACTGCGCATGCGCACTCCGGCTCAGACCTGCCCATGCGCCCTCGGGCGCACCACGGCGCATGCGCACACGGACTCACCACTGCGCATGCGCACTCCGGCTCAGACCTGCCCATGCACACTCGGGCTCACTACTGCGCATGCGTGCTCGGGCTCACTACTGCGCATGCGCACTCGGACTAACCACTGCTCATGCGCACTGGGACTCACTACTGCGGATGCGCGCTCGGGCTCACTACTGCGGATGCGCAATCGGGTTCACTACTGCCCATGCGCACACGGCCTCACTACTGCGCATGCGCACTCCGGCTCAGACCTGCCCATGCGCACTCGGGCTCACTACTGCGCATGCGCGCTCCGGCTCACTACTGCTCATGCGCACTCGGACTCACTACTGCGGATGCACAATCGGGCTCACTACTGCGCATGCGCACTACGGCTCAGACCTGCACATGCGCACACGGACTCACTACTGTGGAAGCGCAATCGGGCTCACTACTGTGCATGCGCACTCGGGGTCACTACTGCTCATGCGCACTGGTGACCGAATGGCGTCAGTTGATGCAAGTCGGATCTCCCACCTCCTCGTGGTGGTCGCTGGGATAGAGGCACTCTATGCCCTTCGGTAGTACTTCGGTGCTACCCAAGGGTGAGGGCCTCTATGCTAACGGGAGAACGGCGGACCCCCTAGTGGGGTTTGTGCTCATACCGTAAGCCTGTGGTCATGTTTCGCAGGAACGGGGGCCTTGCCTTAACCGGCCGGGCTGCGAGGATGTAAACCTCTATAAAAAATACCCTAACCCCAAGCTATGGTGCGCGGCGATGGGGCACCTCCCAGTCTTGCACTGGGGGGTGGGCTGGTGGGAGCACCAGCCATTAGCGGCCACCTCAGGACACCTGGCGACCTCCTGAGAGAATGAGCCTTCTCCCCGGAAAGGGCGTCACCCGGGGAGTGACAGTCGTTCGTCCCTACTCGTGGGAATAACATGGAGAAGGAAAAATTTGTTAAACTTGGGGATATGGGGGGGAAGAAGGAAGGAGAGGGTAACGGTGGAAAGGAGGGGAAAGGAAGGAAGGCTGTGTCACGTAGCCTTAGTCCAAGGAAAAGGGTAAGAGTGACGGAGGAGGATGTGAGGATGGAGGAGGAAGAAGGAGAGGAGAAAGAGGTGAAGGTGCTGCGGAAGGTCGGGGAGAAGCTGCGGAGATTCTTATTGACGGAATCTAACCGCGTCTCCAAGGCAGCCACTGATTTTATTTTAAGTTGTGTGAGTGATTATGAAGAGTGTATGATGGGTATGGTTGCGAAGAAGGAGAGATTGACTGGTCGATTAGAGGAAAGCCGAAGAATTTTGAGTGAGCATGTGTGTGATTCCGGAGCAGTGAGTTTTGCTAGTGTGGCTGGTAGAAGTACAGTGAGTGTGCGTGGTAAGAGTGCGACTGAGCGAGTGAAGACTGGTATGAGTGAGAAGCCGAGAGTGAGATCATTTGCTGTTGTGGTGAAAGCGAGGGATGAAAGTGCAAAGATGACGAGTGAGCAAGTGAAAGAGAGAGTGATGAAAGATGTTAGTGGTGATTTGAATGTGAGAGTGAAAGCTGTGAGGAAGACAAGGAGTGGTGGTGTGGTCATTGAAGCGGCGAGTGCGCGTGAGATGGATATGTTGAAAGAGCATAGGAAGTTTGAGGAATTGGGACTCAAGGTAGAGGCGCCTAAAAGAGTGGGTCCGAAGGTTATTGTGTATGATGTGGAAAATGAAATGAGTAATGATGAATTGATGAATGAGCTATATGTGAAGAACCTTAAGACTGCTGGTGTTACGGAAATGGAATTTAAAGATAGAGTGCGTGTTGTGAGTAGAACGAATAAGAAAGGTGTGAATGTTGGAAACGTAATTGTGGAAATGTCTAAGAAAATGCGTGATGTGTTAGTGAGCGAAGAGCGTGTGTATGTGAAATGGAGGGCGTGCAAGGTGAGAGATTTTGTGAATGTGATGAGATGCTATAAATGTTTTGCCTTTGGGCACATGATGCGTGAGTGTAGCGTGAAAGACAGATTATGTGAGAAGTGTGGTGAAAGTGGGCATCTGAGAGATAAGTGTAAGAGTGAGTGTGTGTGTAGGAATTGTAAGTTGAGAGGTAAGGATGCGAGCCATTCGGTTCTGTCGAGTGAATGTCCTGAATATGTGAGAGTGTTGGAAAGAGAGAGGGCGCGAATTTGTGATGACTGAATGTTTAAGAATTGTGCAGTGTAATTGTCAAAAGTCGTATAGTGTGTTGTGTGATTTGAGTGTTGTTATGAACGAAAAGAATGTAAGTGTGGCCTTGCTACAAGAGTTATATGTGTTGCAAGGTTGTGTGAAAGGATTACCGAGTGGATGGAAAGTGTATGTTTGTGAGGACGACCCTGCCAAGGCTGCAGTGGTCGTTCGTGATGTGAATGTGGAAGTGATGTGTGTGAGTGAATGTACCAATGAGTATGGTGTGTGTGTGTGGATCAAGGGAGACTTCGGCGAACTGTATGTTGTGTCAATGTATTGTAGATGGGGTTATGACATCGTGCCGTATTTAGTGTATATGGAGAGAGTGATAGAATTTGTAAACGGGAAGCGAGTGCTGTTTGGAATGGATGCGAATGCGACCTCACCCCTATGGTTTAGTAAGGGTGGGGGACGCAGTAGAGAGAATGAAATGCGTGGAAGGATTTTGGAAGAATGGGTGTTAGCGAGTGGTATGATTGTAATGAATGAGCCGAGTGAGTACTATACTTTCTCGGGCGTGAATGGGCAGAGTGACATTGATGTCACTCTGATGAATGAATCTTTAGCCAGGTGCCGTGTGGAATGGGAAGTGAAGAATGATTGGGGAGTGAGTGATCATAATGTGATTGTGATTGATATAATGTATGATGAGAGCCAGTCGAATGCCTCAATCGTACGTAAGGGATGGGTGTGTAAGGATGTAGACTGGGAAGGATATAAGAATGATTTGATCGAATATGCGTTGATGTATGGGCAGGATGTATGTAATGAAACAAACGTGGATAGGATGCTTGAATGTATTATGAGTTGGATCCAGGATTCGAATGACAAAAGAATGAAAAAGAAGGTAAGAGTGAATGATAGGAAGATTATATGGTGGACGGATGAACTGAGAAGATTGAAAGTTAAAGTGCGGAAGAGTAGAAAATTATGGCAGAGAGCGAAAAGAAGACGAAGCGAGGATGTTGATGAGCGACTGAATAGGTATAAAAGTTTGATGAAAGAGTATAAGCGTGAGTTGTGTAGGGTGAAAGAGGAAAGCTGGCGATGTTTTGTGAGTGAGTCATCGAACCTGGAACCATGGGGTCCTGTGTATAGGGTGTGTAGAGGAAAGAATGAGCGAGAGAGTATGAGATCGTTGAATGTCGATGGTGTAACCTATTCCACGTGGAGAGAATGTGCAGAGGTATTACTTGAGCGTTTCTTCCCAGCCTCAGGTATGGCAGGTGGAATGAGTGGTATGGAAGAGAGGGTGAATCAGGTAGAAGAGTTTGAATGGGATGAAGTGAATGAGGCCGTAATGGCAGCAAAGCTGAATAAGGCACCTGGCTTGGATGGAATAACAGCGAAGATGTTGCGTGTGATTTGGGATGCGATTCCGGGATGCTTGCTGAATTTGTACAATGCGTGCTTGAGGAATGGATGCTTCCCGTATGAATGGAAGAAAGCGTGTGTTGTTGTTCTGCTGAAGTCTCCTGAGAAACCGCGGTCGGACCCTGCGTCCTATAGACCGATAAGTCTGTTGTCCGTGCTTGGAAAGACGTTAGAGCGAATGATGGTTAGAAGGCATGAACGGAGAGTGAATGAGAGATTGGATGACGCACAGCACGGATTTCGCAGGGGACGATCGACGGAGAGTGCATGGTTGAGAGTGAGAGAATATGTGCAGCAGAGTGAAAGTAAGTATGTGTTGGGTATATTTGTTGACTTCAAGGGAGCGTTTGACAACTTAGAATGGAAAAGCGTGATTGAATGGTTGCATGAAACTGGATGTAAGGAAATGCCCCTCTGGAAGAGTTACTTCCAGGGGAGGACAGCGTGTATGTGTGGTGTGAATGAGACTGTGTGGAAAAATGTAGAGCGAGGATGCCCGCAGGGGTCTGTCTCTGGCCCTTTCCTTTGGATTGGGCGGATGGACGGACTTCTGCGGCGCTTAAGAGAATGTGGATGTAAGTGTGTGGCTTTTGCAGATGATTTGTACTTGATGATTGAAGGACAGAGCCGAATGGAAGTTGAGCGAATCGGAGCAGAGTGGATGAAAATAGTTTGTGAATGGGGTGCAGGAGTAGGTGTTAGTGTGTCTGAGAGTAAGAGTGTGACTATGTTGCTCAAAGGCAGTATGGCTGTGAATAGACGTCCGATTGTGCGAATGAATGGAGTGTCTGTGAAGTATGTAGATAAAGTTAAGTATTTGGGTATATGGATGAGTGAGAGAATGAATTTCAAAGTGCATTTGGAGTATGTGAGGAAAAAGGTAACGAATGTGGTGGGTGCGATGAGAAGAGTGTTGAGGAGAGAATGGGGTATGAGGAAAAGAGCAGTCAGAGTGTTGTATAAAGGATTATTTGTTGCGTGTGTTATGTACGGTGCGAGTGTATGGTATGATGTGATGCAGTATGGATATGCGAGAGAGTTGATGAATAGATGTCAGCGTGTTGTGTTGTATGCGTGTTTGAATGTGTGTAGAACTGTGTCGACTGAGTGTATGCAAGTGATGATGGGTGCCCTACCTTGGGATCTAGAGTGTGTAAGGAGGGGTGTGTGTAGTAGGATAAAGAATGGCGTGAGTCTGTGTGTGAATGAGCTCGTCGCTTCGAATGATTTGAATGGGAGGACAGTGGATGAGTGTGTGGAAGTCGTGAATGATAGGGCGTATGAGTGTTGGCAGAGAAGATGGGATTCAAGTGAGAAAGGACGAGTTACGTATGAGTATATTAAGGATGTTAGGTTTGCTGAAAGTTGTGTGAATTTTGAGCCGAATGTGTATGCATGTTTCCTGATGACTGGCCATGGTAGTATGAATGAGTTTTTGTACAAACGAGGGTTGGGTGAGAGCGAGCGATGTATGTGTGGTGCTGAGTGCGAGGACTGGAAGCATGTCCTGGCCGAGTGTGTGATGTATGCTGACCTCCGGAACCTGAGTGAATGTGGCGTGGTGAGAAGAGAGGATGGTAGTCTGGATGTGAGTGGTGTGTTGGAATGCAAGGAAAAGTATGAATGTTTCTGTGTGTATGCGAGAAGGGTGTTTGAGAGGAGAAGAGCGAGAGTGAGTGTGTGAATTGAATGAATGGGGTGTCTGAGGTGTGCGCAGGGTGGCCGCGAGGAGGTCAAAGACCTTAGGGTCGATTCCTACTCGTGGCCTTTGGAGGTTGGCGTCTCCACGTACCCGAGTCGCCGGCTGACCATTGCCGGGGGTTGCGGGACCCCCCAAATGGAAGCGACTTCGGTCGCGCAGATCCCACCAGTGATCCTGACTGGTACCGCGGGGACCGAGGCGCCTACAGGGGCAACCCTGGCTCGGTCGTGGGTTGGACCATCGCGGGGGCAGTGGTTTAAAAGCCGCATGCTGGCTAGAGGGCCTGCTAGTCGGGCCCTCGGCGGGTGAGCTGCGTCCCAACAGCTCGGGTACCAGCCTGTCTTAGCTGGTAGAGTGTTGGAAAGTCACTCGGCCCCACCAGAGGTTGGTTACCGGGACCCGTAGAGCCTGGTGCCGTTTCTGGTAGTCCCTGCTTCGGCGGGGACGCGCTAATTGGGCGTATCCCAATTCCACGCCCATGGGGGCCGTGTGGTAGGGCCTATGGCGGGAACCGCACGATAAATCAAACAGGACATCTGCTCATGCGCACTCGGACTCACTACTGCTCATGCGCACTCGGGCTCACTACTGTGCATGCGCACTCGGGGTCACTACTGCTCATGCGCACTCGGACGCACTACTGCTCATGCGCACTCGGGCTCACTACTGAGCATGCGCACTCGGGGTCACTACTGCTCATGCGCACTCGGACTCACTACTGCTCATGCGCACTCGGACTCACTACTGTGCATGCGCACTCGGGGTCACTACTGCTCACGCGCACTCGGACTCACTACTGCGGATGCACGCTCGGGCTCACTACTGCGCATGCGCACACGGGCTCACTACTGCGCATGCGCGCACGGCCCCACTACTGCGCATGCGCACTCCGGCTCAGACCTGCACATGCGCACTCGGACTCACTACTGCGGATGCGCAATCGGGCTCACTACTGTGCATGCGCACTCGGGGTCACTACTGCGCATGCGCACTCGGACTCACTACTGTGCATGCGCACTCGGGGTCACTACTGCTCATGCGCACTCGGACTCAATACTGCTCATACGCACTCGGGCCCACTACTGCGCATGCGCACTCCGGCTCAGACCTGCACATGCGCACACGGACTCACTACTGCGGATGCGCAATCGGGCTCACTACTGTGCATGCGTACTCGGGGTCACTACTGCTCATTCGCACTCGGACTCACTACTGTGCATGCGCACTCGGGGCCACTACTGCTCATGCGCACTCGGACTCACTACTGCTCATGCGCACTCGGGGCCACTCCTGCGCATGCGCACACGGACTCACTACTGCGGATGCGCAATCGGGCTCACTACTGTGCATGCGTACTCGGGGTCACTACTGCTCATGCGCACTCGGGGTCACTACTGCTCATGCGCACTCGGACTCACTACTGCCCATGCGCACTCGGGCTCACTACTGCGCATGCGCGCTCGGGATCACTACTGCGCATACGCGCTCGGGGTCGCTACTGCGCATTCGCTCACGGGCTCACACTGTGCATGCGCAATCGGGCTCACTACTGTGCATGCGCACTCGGGGTCACTACTGCTCATGCGCACTCGGACTCACTACTGCTCATGCGCACTCGGGCTCACTACTGTGCATGCGCACTCGGGGTCACTACTGCTCATGCGCACTCGGACTCACTACTGCTCATGCGCACTCGGGCTCACTACTGTGCATGCGCACTCGGGTTCACTACTGCTCATGCGCACTCGGACTCACTACTGCTCATGCGCACTCGGACTCACTACTGTGCATGCGCACTCGGGGTCACTACTGCTCACGCGCACTCGACTCACTACTGCGGATGCACGCTCGGGCTCACTACTGCGCATGCGCACACGGGCTCACTACTGCGCATGCGCGCACGGCCCCACTACTGCGCATGCGCACTCCGGCTCACACCTGCACATGCGCACACGGACTCACTACTGCGGATGCGCAATCGGGCTCACTACTGTGCATGCGCACTCGGGGTCACTACTGCGCATGCGCACTCGGACTCACTACTGTGCATGCGCACTCGGGGTCACTACTGCTCATGCGCACTCGGACTCAATACTGCTCATGCGCACTCGGGCCCACTACTGCGCATGCGCACTCCGGCTCAGACCTGCACATGCGCACACGGACTCACTACTGCGGATGCGCAATCGGGCTCACTACTGTGCATGCGTACTCGGGGCCACTACTGCTCATGCGCACTCGGACTCACTACTGTGCATGCGCACTCGGGGTCACTACTGCGCATGCGCGCACGGGCCCACTACTGCGCATGCGCACTCCGGCTCAGACCTGCACATGCGCACACGGACTCACTACTGCGGATGCGCAATCGGGCTCACTACTGTGCATGCGCACTCGGGGTCACTACTGCTCATGCGCACTCGGACTCACTACTGCTCATGCGCACTCGGACTCACTACTGCTCATGCGCACTCGGGGTCACTACTGCTCATGCGCACTGGGAGTCACTACTGCGTATGCGCAGTCCGGCTCACTACTGCTCATGCGCAATCGGACTCACTACTGCGGATGCACAATCGGGCTCACTACTGCGCATGCGCACTCGGGGTCACTACTGCTCATGCGCACTCGGACTCACTACTGCGGATGCACCATCGGGCTCACTACTGCGCATGCGCGCTCGGGCTCACTACTGCGCATACGCGTCGGGGTCGCTACTGCGCATTCGCTCACGGGCTCACACTGTGCATGCACACTTGGGGTCACTACTGCACATGCGCACTCTGGCTCACTACTGCGCATGCGCACTCCGGTCAGGCCTGTGCATGCGCACTCGGGGTCACTACTGCTCATGCGCACTCGGACTCACTACTGCTCATGCGCACTCGGACTCACTACTGCTCATGCGCACTCGGGGTCACTACTGCTCATGCGCACTCGGACTCACTACTGCTCATGCGCATTCGGGGTCACTACTGCGCATGCGCACTCGGACTCACTACTGTGCATGCGCACTCGGGGTCACTACTGCTCATGCGCACTCGGACTCACTACTGCTCATGCGCACTCGGGCCCACTACTGCGCATGCGCACTCCGGCTCAGACCTGCACATGCGCACCCGGACTCACTACTGCGGATGCGCAATCGGGCTCACTACTGTGCATGCGTACTCGGGGTCACTACTGCTTATGCGCACTTGGGGTCACTACTGCCCATGCGCACTCGGACTCACTACTGCTCATGCGCACTCGGGGTCACTACTGCTCATGCGCGCTCGGGATCACTACTGCGCATACGCGCTCGGGGTCGCTACTGCGCATTCGCTCACGGGCTCACACTGTGCATGCACACTCGGGGTCACTACTGCGCATGCGCACACGGGCTCGCTACTGCGCATGCGCACACGGGCTCACTACTGCGCATGCGCACTCCGGCTGAGACCTGCCCATGCGCCCTCGGGCACACCACTGCGCATGCGCACACGGACTCACCACTGCGCATGCGCACTCCGGCTCAGACCTGCCCATGCGCACACGGACTCACTACTGCGGATGCGCAATCGGGCTCACTACTGTGCATGCGCACTCGGGGTCACTACTGCGCATGCGCACTCGGACTCACTACTGTGCATGCGCACTCGGGGTCACTACTGCTCATGCGCACTCGGACTCACTACTGCTCATGCGCACTCGGGCCCACTACTGCGCATGCGCACTCCGGCTCAGACCTGCACATGCGCACACGGACTCACTACTGCGGATGCGCAATCGGGCTCACTACTGTGCATGCGTACTCGGGGTCACTACTGCTCATGCGCACTCGGACTCACTACTGTGCATGCGCACTCGGGGTCACTACTGCTCATGCGCACTCGGACTGACTACTGCGGATGCGCGCTCCGGCTCACTACTGCGCATGCGCACACGGGCTCACTACTGCGCATGCGCGCACGGGCCCACTACTGCGCATGCGCACTCCGGCTCAGACCTCCACATGCGCATTCTAGCTCACTTCTGCGCATGCGCACACGGGCTCAATACTGTGCATGCGCACTCGGGGTCACTACTGCTCATGCGCACTCGGGGTCACTACTGCTCATGCGCACTCGGACTCACTACTGCTCATGCGCACTCGGGGTCACTACTGCTCATGCGCACTCGGACTCACAACTGCTCATGCGCACTCGGGCTCACTACTGCGCATACGCGCTCGGTGTCGCTACTGCGCATTCGCTCACGGGCTCACACTGTGCATGCACACTTGGGGTCACTACTGCGCATGCGCACTCTGGCTCACTACTGCGCAGGCGCACTCCGGCTCAGACCTGCACATGCGCACAAGGGCCCACTACTGCGGATGCGCACTCGGGGTCACTACTGCGCATGCGCACTCGGGCTCACTACTGCGCATGCGCACTGGGAGTCACTACTGCGTATGCGCAGTCCGGCTCACTACTGCTCATGCGCAATCGGACTCACTACTGCGGATGCACAATCGGGGTCACTACTGCGCATGCGCGCTCGGGCTCACTACTGCGCATGCGCACTGGGAGTCACTACTGCGTATGCGCAGTCCGGCTCACTACTGCTCATGCGCAATCGGACTCACTACTGCGCATGCGCGCTCGGGCTCACTACTGCGCATGCGCACTGGGAGTCACTACTGCGTATGCGCAGTCCGGCTCACTACTGCTCATGCGCAATCGGACTCACTACTGCGGATGCACAATCGGGCTCACTACTGCGCATGCGCACTCGGGGTCACTACTGCTCATGCGCACTCGGACTCACTACTGCGGATGCACCATCGGGCTCACTACTGCGCATGCGCGCTCGGGCTCACTACTGCGGATGCGCAATCGGATTCACTACTGCGCATGCGCACACGGGCTCACTACTGCGCATGCGCGCACGAGCCCACTACTGCACATGCGCACTCCGGCTCAGACCTGCACATGCGCCCTCGGGCACACCACTGCGCATGCGCACACGGACTCACCATTGCGCATGCGCACTCCGGCTCAGACCTGCCCATGCGCCCTCGGGTACACCACTGCGCATGCGCACACAGACTCACCACTGCGCATGCGCACTCCGACTCAGACCTGCCCATGCGCACTCGGGCTCACTACTGCGCATGCGCGCTCCGGCCCACTACTCCTCATGCGCACTCGGACTCACTACTGCGGATGCACAATCGGGCTCACTACTGCGCATGCGCACTACGGCTCAGACCTGCACATGCGCACTCGGGCTCACTACTGCGCATGCGTGCTCAGGCTCACTACTGCGCATGCGCACTCGGGCCCACTACTGCGCATGCGCACTCCGGCTCAGACCTGCACATGCGCACACGGACTCACTACTGCGGATGCGCAATCGGGCTCACTACTGCGGATGCGTGCACGGGCTCACTACTGCGCATGCGCACCCGGGCTCACTACTGCGCATGCGCGCACGGGCCCACTACTGCGCATGCGCACTGCGGCTCAGACCTGCCCATGCGCCCTCGGGCGCACCACGGCGCATGCGCACACGGACTCACCACTGCGCATGCGCACTCCGGCTCAGACCTGCCCATGCACACTCGGGCTCACTACTGCGCATGCGCGCTCGGGCTCACTACTGCGCATGCGCACTCGGACTAACCACTGCACATGCGCACTGGGACTCACTACTGCGGATGCGCGCTCGGGCTCACTACTGCGGATGCGCAATCGGGTTCACTACTGCCCATGCGCACACGGCCTCACTACTGCGCATGCGCGCACGCGCCCACTACTCCGCATGCGCACTCCGGCTCAGACCTGCCCATGCGCCCTCAGGTACACCACTGCGCATGCGCACACGGACTCACCACTGCGCATGCGCACTCCGGCTCAGACCTGCCCATGCGCACTCGGGCTCACTACTGCGCATGCGCGCTCCGGCTCACTACTGCTCATGCGCACTCGGACTCACTACTGCGGATGCACAATCGGGCTCACTACTGCGCATGCGCACTACGGCTCAGACCTGCACATGCGCACACGGACTCACTACTGTGGAAGCGCAATCGGGCTCACTACTGTGCATGCGCACTCGGGGTCACTACTGCTCATGCGCACTCGGACTCACTACTGCTCATGCGCACTCGGGCTCACTACTGTGCATGCGCACTCGGGGTCACTACTGCTCATGCGCACTCGGACTCACTACTGCTCATGCGCACTCGGGCTCACTACTGAGCATGCGCACTCGGGGTCACTACTGCTCATGCGCACTCGGACTCACTACTGCTCATGCGCACTCGGACTCACTACAGTGCATGCGCACTCGGGGTCACTACTGCTCACGCGCACTCGGACTCACTACTGCGGATGCACGCTCGGGCTCACTACTGCGCATGCGCACACGGGCTCACTACTGCGCATGCGCGCACGGGCCCACTACTGCGCATGCGCACTCCGGCTCAGACCTGCCCATGCGCCCTCGGGCGCACCACGGCGCATGCGCACACGGACTCACCACTGCGCATGCGCACTCCGGCTCAGACCTGCCCATGCACACTCGGGCTCACTACTGCGCATGCGTGCTCGGGCTCACTACTGCGCATGCGCACTCGGACTAACCACTGCTCATGCGCACTGGGACTCACTACTGCGGATGCGCGCTCGGGCTCACTACTGCCGATGCGCAATCGGGTTCACTACTGCCCATGCGCACACGGCCTCACTACTGCGCATGCGCGCACGCGCCCACTACTCCGCATGCGCACTCCGTCTCAGACCTGCCCATGCGCCCTCAGGTACACCACTGCGCATGCGCACACGGACTCACCACTGCGCATGCGCACTCCGGCTCAGACCTGCCCATGCGCACTCGGGCTCACTACTGCGCATGCGCGCTCCGGCTCACTACTGCTCATGCGCACTCGGACTCACTACTGCGGATGCACAATCGGGCTCACTACTGCGCATGCGCACTACGGCTCAGACCTGCACATGCGCACACGGACTCACTACTGTGGATGCGCAATCGGGCTCACTACTGTGCATGCGCACTCGGGGTCACTACTGCTCATGCGCACTCGGACTCACTACTGCTCATGCGCACTCGGGCTCACTACTGTGCATGCGCACTCGGGGTCACTACTGCTCATGCGCACTCGGACTCACTACTGCTCATGCGCACTCGGGCTCACTACTGTGCATGCGCACTCGGGGTCACTACTGCTCATGCGCACTCGGACTCACTACTGCTCATGCGCACTCGGACTCACTACTGTGCATGCGCACTCGGGGTCACTACTGCTCACGCGCACTCGGACTCACTACTGCGGATGCACGCTCGGGCTCACTACTGCGCATGCGCACACGGGCTCACTACTGCGCATGCGCGCACGGCCCCACTACTGCGCATGCGCACTCCGGCTCAGACCTGCACATGCGCACACGGACTCACTACTGCGGATGCGCAATCGGGGTCACTACTGCTTATGCGCACTTGGGGTCACTACTGCCCATGCGCACTCGGACTCACTACTGCTCATGCGCACTCGGGGTCACTACTGCTCATGCGCGCTCGGGATCACTACTGCGCATACGCGCTCGGGGTCGCTACTGCGCATTCGCTCACGGGCTCACACTGTGCATGCACACTCGGGGTCACTACTGCGCATGCGCACACGGGCTCGCTACTGCGCATGCGCACACGGGCTCACTACTGCGCATGCGCACTCCGGCTGAGACCTGCCCATGCGCCCTCGGGCACACCACTGCGCATGCGCACACGGACTCACCACTGCGCATGCGCACTCCGGCTCAGACCTGCCCATGCGCACACGGACTCACTACTGCGGATGCGCAATCGGGCTCACTACTGTGCATGCGCACTCGGGGTCACTACTGCTCATGCGCACTCGGACTCACTACTGCTCATGCGCACTCGGGGTCACTACTGCTCATGCGCACTCGGACTCACAACTGCTCATGCGCACTCGGGCTCACTACTGCGGATGCGCAATCGGGCTCACTACTGTGCATGCGTACTCGGGGTCACTACTGCTCATGCGCACTCGGACTCACTACTGTGCATGCGCACTCGGGGTCACTACTGCTCATGCGCACTCGGACTGACTACTGCGGATGCGCGCTCCGGCTCACTACTGCGCATGCGCACACGGGCTCACTACTGCGCATGCGCGCACGGGCCCACTACTGCGCATGCGCACTCCGGCTCAGACCTCCACATGCGCATTCTAGCTCACTTCTGCGCATGCGCACACGGGCTCAATACTGTGCATGCGCACTCGGGGTCACTACTGCTCATGCGCACTCGGGGTCACTACTGCTCATGCGCACTCGGACTCACTACTGCTCATGCGCACTCGGGGTCACTACTGCTCATGCGCACTCGGACTCACAACTGCTCATGCGCACTCGGGCTCACTACTGCGCATACGCGCTCGGTGTCGCTACTGCGCATTCGCTCACGGGCTCACACTGTGCATGCACACTTGGGGTCACTACTGCGCATGCGCACTCTGGCTCACTACTGCGCAGGCGCACTCCGGTCAGGCCTGTCCATGCGCACTCAGGCTCACTACTGCGCATGTGCACTCCGGTTCACTACTGCTCATGCGCACTCGGTCTCACTACTGCGGATGAACAATCGGGCTCACTACTGCGCATGCGCACTCCGGCTCAGACCTGCACATGCGCACAAGGGCCCACTACTGCGGATGCGCACTCGGGGTCACTACTGCGCATGCGCACTCGGGCTCACTACTGCGCATGCGCACTGGGAGTCACTACTGCGTATGCGCAGTCCGGCTCACTACTGCTCATGCGCAATCGGACTCACTACTGCGGATGCACAATCGGGGTCACTACTGCGCATGCGCGCTCGGGCTCACTACTGCGCATGCGCACTGGGAGTCACTACTGCGTATGCGCAGTCCGGCTCACTACTGCTCATGCGCAATCGGACTCACTACTGCGCATGCGCGCTCGGGCTCACTACTGCGCATGCGCACTGGGAGTCACTACTGCGTATGCGCAGTCCGGCTCACTACTGCTCATGCGCAATCGGACTCACTACTGCGGATGCACAATCGGGCTCACTACTGCGCATGCGCACTCGGGGTCACTACTGCTCATGCGCACTCGGACTCACTACTGCGGATGCACCATCGGGCTCACTACTGCGCATGCGCGCTCGGGCTCACTACTGCGGATGCGCAATCGGATTCACTACTGCGCATGCGCACACGGGCTCACTACTGCGCATGCGCGCACGAGCCCACTACTGCACATGCGCACTCCGGCTCAGACCTGCACATGCGCCCTCGGGCACACCACTGCGCATGCGCACACGGACTCACCATTGCGCATGCGCACTCCGGCTCAGACCTGCCCATGCGCCCTCGGGTACACCACTGCGCATGCGCACACAGACTCACCACTGCGCATGCGCACTCCGACTCAGACCTGCCCATGCGCACTCGGGCTCACTACTGCGCATGCGCGCTCCGGCCCACTACTCCTCATGCGCACTCGGACTCACTACTGCGGATGCACAATTGGGCTCACTACTGCGCATGCGCACTACGGCTCAGACCTGCACATGCGCACTCGGGCTCACTACTGCGCATGCGTGCTCAGGCTCACTACTGCGCATGCGCACTCGGGCCCACTACTGCGCATGCGCACTCCGGCTCAGACCTGCACATGCGCACACGGACTCACTACTGCGGATGCGCAATCGGGCTCACTACTGCGGATGCGTGCACGGGCTCACTACTGCGCATGCGCACCCGGGCTCACTACTGCGCATGCGCGCACGGGCCCACTACTGCGCATGCGCACTGCGGCTCAGACCTGCCCATGCGCCCTCGGGCGCACCACGGCGCATGCGCACACGGACTCACCACTGCGCATGCGCACTCCGGCTCAGACCTGCCCATGCACACTCGGGCTCACTACTGCGCATGCGTGCTCGGGCTCACTACTGCGCATGCGCACTCGGACTAACCACTGCACATGCGCACTGGGACTCACTACTGCGGATGCGCGCTCGGGCTCACTACTGCGGATGCGCAATCGGGTTCACTACTGCCCATGCGCACACGGCCTCACTACTGCGCATGCGCGCACGCGCCCACTACTCCGCATGCGCACTCCGGCTCAGACCTGCCCATGCGCCCTCAGGTACACCACTGCGCATGCGCACACGGACTCACCACTGCGCATGCGCACTCCGGCTCAGACCTGCCCATGCGCACTCGGGCTCACTACTGCGCATGCGCGCTCCGGCTCACTACTGCTCATGCGCACTCGGACTCACTACTGCGGATGCACAATCGGGCTCACTACTGCGCATGCGCACTACGGCTCAGACCTGCACATGCGCACACGGACTCACTACTGTGGATGCGCAATCGGGCTCACTACTGTGCATGCGCACTCGGGGTCACTACTGCTCATGCGCACTCGGACTCACTACTGCTCATGCGCACTCGGGCTCACTACTGTGCATGCGCACTCGGGGTCACTACTGCTCATGCGCACTCGGACTCACTACTGCTCATGCGCACTCGGGCTCACTACTGTGCATGCGCACTCGGGGTCACTACTGCTCATGCGCACTCGGACTCACTACTGCTCATGCGCACTCGGACTCACTACTGTGCATGCGCACTCGGGGTCACTACTGCTCACGCGCACTCGGACTCACTACTGCGGATGCACGCTCGGGCTCACTACTGCGCATGCGCACACGGGCTCACTACTGCGCATGCGCGCACGGCCCCACTACTGCGCATGCGCACTCCGGCTCAGACCTGCACATGCGCACACGGACTCACTACTGCGGATGCGCAATCGGGCTCACTACTGTGCATGCGCACTCGGGGTCACTACTGCGCATGCGCACTCGGACTCACTACTGTGCATGCGCACTCGGGGTCACTACTGCTCATGCGCACTCGGACTCAATACTGCTCATGCGCACTCGGGCCCACTACTGCGCATGCGCACTCCGGGTCAGACCTGCACATGCGCACACGGACTCACTACTGCGGATGCGCAATCGGGCTCACTACTGTGCATGCGTACTCGGGGTCACTACTGCTCATGCGCACTCGGACTCACTACTGTGCATGCGCACTCGGGGTCACTACTGCTCATGCGCACTCGGACTCACTACTGCTCATGCGCACTCGGGGCCACTCCTGCGCATGCGCACACGGACTCACTACTGCGGATGCGCAATCGGGCTCACTACTGTGCATGCGTACTCGGGGTCACTACTGCTCATGCGCACTCGGGGTCACTACTGCTCATGCGCACTCGGACTAACCACTGCTCATGCGCACTGGGACTCACTACTGCGGATGCGCGCTCGGGCTCACTACTGCCGATGCGCAATCGGGTTCACTACTGCCCATGCGCACACGGCCTCACTACTGCGCATGCGCGCACGCGCCCACTACTCCGCATGCGCACTCCGGCTCAGACCTGCCCATGCGCCCTCAGGTACACCACTGCGCATGCGCACACGGACTCACCACTGCGCATGCGCACTCCGGCTCAGACCTGCCCATGCGCACTCGGGCTCACTACTGCGCATGCGCCCTCCGGCTCACTACTGCTCATGCGCACTCGGACTCACTACTGCGGATGCACAATCGGGCTCACTACTGCGCATGCGCACTACGGCTCAGACCTGCACATGCGCACACGGACTCACTACTGTGGATGCGCAATCGGGCTCACTACTGTGCATGCGCACTCGGGGTCACTACTGCTTATGCGCACTCGGACTCACTACTGCTCATGCGCACTCGGGCTCACTACTGTGCATGCGCACTCGGGGTCACTACTGCTCATGCGCACTCGGACTCACTACTGCTCATGCGCACTCGGGCTCACTACTGTGCATGCGCACTCGGGGTCACTACTGCTCATGCGCACTCGGACTCACTACTGCTCATGCGCACTCGGACTCACTACTGTGCATGCGCACTCGGGGTCACTACTGCTCACGCGCACTCGGACTCACTACTGCGGATGCACGCTCGGGCTCACTACTGCGCATGCGCACACGGGCTCACTACTGCGCATGCGCGCACGGCCCCACTACTGCGCATGCGCACTCCGGCTCAGACCTGCACATGCGCACTCGGACTCACTACTGCGGATGCGCAATCGGGCTCACTACTGTGCATGCGCACTCGGGGTCACTACTGCGCATGCGCACTCGGACTCACTACTGTGCATGCGCACTCGGGGTCACTACTGCTCATGCGCACTCGGACTCAATACTGCTCATGCGCACTCGGGCCCACTACTGCGCATGCGCACTCCGGCTCAGACCTGCACATGCGCACACGGACTCACTACTGCGGATGCGCAATCGGGCTCACTACTGTGCATGCGTACTCGGGGTCACTACTGCTCATTCGCACTCGGACTCACTACTGTGCATGCGCACTCGGGGTCACTACTGCTCATGCGCACTCGGACTCACTACTGCTCATGCGCACTCGGGGCCACTCCTGCGCATGCGCACACGGACTCACTACTGCGGATGCGCAATCGGGCTCACTACTGTGCATGCGTACTCGGGGTCACTACTGCTCATGCGCACTCGGGGTCACTACTGCTCATGCGCACTCGGACTCACTACTGCCCATGCGCACTCGGGCTCACTACTGCGCATGCGCGCTCGGGATCACTACTGCGCATACGCGCTCGGGGTCGCTACTGCGCATTCGCTCACGGGCTCACACTGTGCATGCGCAATCGGGCTCACTACTGTGCATGCGCACTCGGGGTCACTACTGCTCATGCGCACTCGGACTCACTACTGCTCATGCGCACTCGGGCTCACTACTGTGCATGCGCACTCGGGGTCACTACTGCTCATGCGCACTCGGACTCACTACTGCTCATGCGCACTCGGGCTCACTACTGTGCATGCGCACTCGGGGTCACTACTGCTCATGCGCACTCGGACTCACTACTGCTCATGCGCACTCGGACTCACTACTGTGCATGCGCACTCGGGGTCACTACTGCTCACGCGCACTCGGACTCACTACTGCGGATGCACGCTCGGGCTCACTACTGCGCATGCGCACACGGGCTCACTACTGCGCATGCGCGCACGGCCCCACTACTGCGCATGCGCACTCCGGCTCAGACCTGCACATGCGCACACGGACTCACTACTGCGGATGCGCAATCGGGCTCACTACTGTGCATGCGCACTCGGGGTCACTACTGCGCATGCGCACTCGGACTCACTACTGTGCATGCGCACTCGGGGTCACTACTGCTCATGCGCACTCGGACTCAATACTGCTCATGCGCACTCGGGCCCACTACTGCGCATGCGCACTCCGGGTCAGACCTGCACATGCGCACACGGACTCACTACTGCGGATGCGCAATCGGGCTCACTACTGTGCATGCGTACTCGGGGTCACTACTGCTCATGCGCACTCGGACTCACTACTGTGCATGCGCACTCGGGGTCACTACTGCTCATGCGCACTCGGACTCACTACTGCTCATGCGCACTCGGGGCCACTCCTGCGCATGCGCACACGGACTCACTACTGCGGATGCGCAATCGGGCTCACTACTGTGCATGCGTACTCGGGGTCACTACTGCTCATGCGCACTCGGGGTCACTACTGCTCATGCGCACACGGACTAACCACTGCTCATGCGCACTGGGACTCACTACTGCGGATGCGCGCTCGGGCTCACTACTGCGGATGCGCAATCGGGTTCACTACTGCGCATGCGCACTCCGGCTCAGACCTGCACATGCGCACACGGCCTCACTACTGCGCATGCGCGCACGCGCCCACTACTCCGCATGCGCACTCCGGCTCAGACCTGCCCATGCGCCCTCAGGTACACCACTGCGCATGCGCACACGGACTCACCACTGCGCATGCGCACTCCGGCTCAGACCTGCCCATGCGCACTCGGGCTCACTACTGCGCATGCGCGCTCCGGCTCACTACTGCTCATGCGCACTCGGACTCACTACTGCGGATGCACAATCGGGCTCACTACTGCGCATGCGCACTACGGCTCAGACCTGCACATGCGCACACGGACTCACTACTGTGGATGCGCAATCGGGCTCACTACTGTGCATGCGCACTCGGGGTCACTACTGCTCATGCGCACTCGGACTCACTACTGCTCATGCGCACTCGGGCTCACTACTGTGCATGCGCACTCGGGGTCACTACTGCTCATGCGCACTCGGACTCACTACTGCTCATGCGCACTCGGGCTCACTACTGTGCATGCGCACTCGGGGTCACTACTGCTCATGCGCACTCGGACTCACTACTGCTCATGCGCACTCGGACTCACTACTGTGCATGCGCACTCGGGGTCACTACTGCTCATGCGCACTCGGACTCACTACTGTGCATGCGCACTCGGGGTCACTACTGCTCATGCGCACTCGGACTCACTACTGCTCATGCGCACTCGGGCCCACTACTGCGCATGCGCACTCCGGCTCAGACCTGCACATGCGCACACGGACTCACTACTGCGGATGCGCAATCGGGCTCACTACTGTGCATGCGTACTCGGGGCCACTACTGCTCATGCGCACTCGGACTCACTACTGTGCATGCGCACTCGGGGTCACTACTGCTCATGCGCACTCGGACTCACTACTGCTCATGCGCACTCGGGGCCACTCCTGCGCATGCGCACACGGACTCACTACTGCGGATGCGCAATCGGGCTCACTACTGTGCATGCGTACCCGGGGTCACTACTGCTCATGCGCACTCGGGGTCACTACTGCTCATGCGCACTCGGACTCACTACTGCCCATGCGCACTCGGGCTCACTACTGCGCATGCGCGCTCGGGATCACTACTGCGCATACGCGCTCGGGGTCGCTACTGCGCATTCGCTCACGGGCTCACACTGTGCATGCGCACACGGGCTCACTACTGCGCATGAACACTCGGACTCACTACTGCTCATGCGCACTCCGGCCCACTACTGCTCATGCGCACTCGGGCTCACTACTGCGCATGCGCGCACGGGCCCACTACTGCGCATGCGCACTCCGGCTCAGACCTGCCCATGCGCCCTCGGGCACACTACTGCGCATGCGCAGTCCGACTCAGACCTGCACATGCGTATTCGAGCTCACTTCTGCGCATGCGCACACGCGCGCACTACTGCGCTTGCGCACTCGGACTAACCACTGCTCATGCGCACTGGGACTCACTACTGCGGATGCGCGCTCGGGCTCACTACTGCGGATGCGCAATCGGGTTCACTACTGCGCATGCGCACACGGGCTCACTACTGCGCATGCGCGCACGAGCCCACTACTGCGCATGCGCACTCCGGCTCAGACCTGCCCATGCGCCCTCGGGCACACCACTGCGCATGCGCACACGGACTCACCACTGCGCATGCGCACTCCGGCTCAGACCTGCCCATGCGCACTCGGGCTCACTACTGCGCATGCGTGCTCGGGCTCACTACTGCGCATGCGCACTCGGGCCCACTACTGCGCATGCGCACTCCGGCTCAGACCTGCACATGCGCACACGGACTCACTACTGCGGATGCGCAATCGGGCTCACTACTGCGGATACGCGTTCGGGCGCACTACTGCGCATGCGCGCACGGGCCCACTACTGCGCATGCGCAATCCGGCTCAGACCTGCCCATGCGCCCTCGGGCACACCACTGCGCATGCGCACACGGACTCACCACCGCGCATGCGCACTCCGGCTCAGACCTGCCCATGCACACTCGGGCTCACTACTGCGCATGCGTGCTCGGGCTCACTACTGCGCATGCGCACTCGGACTCACTACTGTGCATGCGCACTCGGGGTCACTACTGCTCATGCGCACTCGGACTCACTACTGCTCATGCGCACTCGGGGCCACTCCTGCGCATGCGCACACGGACTCACTACTGCGGATGCGCAATCGGGCTCACTACTGTGCATGCGTACTCGGGGTCACTACTGCTCATGCGCACTCGGGGTCACTACTGCTCATGCGCACTCGGACTCACTACTGCCCATGCGCACTCGGGCTCACTACTGCGCATGCGCGCTCGGGATCACTACTGCGCATACGCGCTCGGGGTCGCTACTGCGCATTCGCTCACGGGCTCACACTGTGCATGCGCACACGGGCTCACTACTGCGCATGAACACTCGGACTCACTACTGCTCATGCGCACTCCGGCCCACTACTGCTCATGCGCACTCGGGCTCACTACTGCGCATGCGCGCACGGGCCCACTACTGCGCATGCGCACTCCGGCTCAGACCTGCCCATGCGCCCTCGGGCACACTACTGCGCATGCGCAGTCCGACTCAGACCTGCACATGCGTATTCGAGCTCACTTCTGCGCATGCGCACACGCGCGCACTACTGCGCTTGCGCACTCGGACTAACCACTGCTCATGCGCACTGGGACTCACTACTGCGGATGCGCGCTCGGGCTCACTACTGCGGATGCGCAATCGGGTTCACTACTGCGCATGCGCACACGGGCTCACTACTGCGCATGCGCGCACGAGCCCACTACTGCGCATGCGCACTCCGGCTCAGACCTGCCCATGCGCCCTCGGGCACACCACTGCGCATGCGCACACGGACTCACCACTGCGCATGCGCACTCCGGCTCAGACCTGCCCATGCGCACTCGGGCTCACTACTGCGCATGCGTGCTCGGGCTCACTACTGCGCATGCGCACTCGGGCCCACTACTGCGCATGCGCACTCCGGCTCAGACCTGCACATGCGCACACGGACTCACTACTGCGGATGCGCAATCGGGCTCACTACTGCGGATACGTGTTCGGGCGCACTACTGCGCATGCGCGCACGGGCCCACTACTGCGCATGCGCACTCCGGCTCAGACCTGCCCATGCGCCCTCGGGCACACCACTGCGCATGCGCACACGGACTCACCACTGCGCATGCGCACTCCGGCTCAGACCTGCCCATGCACACTCGGGCTCACTACTGCGCATGCGTGCTCGGGCTCACTACTGCGCATGCGCACTCGGACTAACCACTGCTCATGCGCACTGGGACTCACTACTGCAGATGCGCGCTCGGGCTCACTACTGCGGATGCGCAATCGGGTTCACTACTGCCCATGCGCACTACGGCTCAGACCTGCACATGCGCACACGGAATCACTACTGTGGATGCGCAATCGGGCTCACTACTGTGCATGCGCACTCGGGGTCACTACTGCTCATGCGCACTCGGACTCACTACTGCTCATGCGCACTCGGGCTCACTACTGTGCATGCGCACTCGGGGTCACTACTGCTCATGCGCACTCGGACTCACTTCTGCTCATGCGCACACGCGCGCACTACTGCGCTTGCGCACTCGGACTAACCACTGCTCATGCGCACTGGGACTCACTACTGCGGATGCGCGCTCGGGCTCACTACTGCGGATGCGCAATCGGGTTCACTACTGCTCATGCGCACACGGGCTCACTACTGCGCATGAGCGCACGAGCCCACTACTGCGCATGCGCTCTCCGGCTCAGACCTGCCCATGCGCCCTCGGGGTCACTACTGCTCATGCGCACTCGGACTCACTACTGCTCATGCGCACTCGGGGTCACTACTGCTCATGCGCACTCGGACTCACTACTGCTCATGCGCATTCGGGGTCACTACTGCTCATGCGCACTCGGACTCACTACTGCTCATGCGCACTCGGGGTCACTACTGCTCATGCGCACTCGGGGTCACTACTGCGCATGCGCACTCCGGCTCAGACCTGCACATGCGCACACGGACTCACTACTGCGGATGCGCATTCGGGCTCACTACTGCGGATGCGCGCTCGGGCTCACTACTGCGAATGCGTACTCGGGGTCACTACTGCTCATGCGCACTCGGGGTCACTACGGCTCATGCGCACTCGGACTCACTACTGCTCATGCGCACTCGGGGCCACTACTGCTCATGCGCACTCGGACTCACTACTGTGCATGCGCACTCGGGGTCACTACTGCTCATGCGCACTCGGACTCACTACTGCTCATGCGCACTCGGGGCCACTCCTGCGCATGCGCACACGGACTCACTACTGCGGATGCGCAATCGGGCTCACTACTGTGCATGCGTACCCGGGGTCACTACTGCTCATGCGCACTCGGGGTCACTACTGCTCATGCGCACTCGGACTCACTACTGCCCATGCGCACTCGGGCTCACTACTGCGCATGCGCGCTCGGGATCACTACTGCGCATATGCGCTCGGGGTCGCTACTGCGCATTCGCTCACGGGCTCACACTGTGCATGCGCACACGGGCTCACTACTGCGCATGAACACTCGGACTCACTACTGCTCATGCGCACTCCGGCCCACTACTGCTCATGCGCACTCGGGCTCACTACTGCGCATGCGCGCACGGGCCCACTACTGCGCATGCGCACTCCGGCTCAGACCTGCCCATGCGCCCTCGGGCACACTACTGCGCATGCGCAGTCCGACTCAGACCTGCACATGCGTATTCGAGCTCACTTCTGCGCATGCGCACACGCGCGCACTACTGCGCTTGCGCACTCGGACTAACCACTGCTCATGCGCACTGGGACTCACTACTGCGGATGCGCGCTCGGGCTCACTACTGCGGATGCGCAATCGGGTTCACTACTGCGCATGCGCACACGGGCTCACTACTGCGCATGCGCGCACGAGCCCACTACTGCGCATGCGCACTCCGGCTCAGACCTGCCCATGCGCCCTCGGGCACACCACTGCGCATGCGCACACGGACTCACCACTGCGCATGCGCACTCCGGCTCAGACCTGCCCATGCGCACTCGGGCTCACTACTGCGCATGCGTGCTCGGGCTCACTACTGCGCATGCGCACTCGGGCCCACTACTGCGCATGCGCACTCCGGCTCAGACCTGCACATGCGCACACGGACTCACTACTGCGGATGCGCAATCGGGCTCACTACTGCGGATACGCGTTCGGGCGCACTACTGCGCATGCGCGCACGGGCCCACTACTGCGCATGCGCAATCCGGCTCAGACCTGCCCATGCGCCCTCGGGCACACCACTGCGCATGCGCACACGGACTCACCACCGCGCATGCGCACTCCGGCTCAGACCTGCCCATGCACACTCGGGCTCACTACTGCGCATGCGTGCTCGGGCTCACTACTGCGCATGCGCACTCGGACTCACTACTGTGCATGCGCACTCGGGGTCACTACTGCTCATGCGCACTCGGACTCACTACTGCTCATGCGCACTCGGGGCCACTCCTGCGCATGCGCACACGGACTCACTACTGCGGATGCGCAATCGGGCTCACTACTGTGCATGCGTACTCGGGGTCACTACTGCTCATGCGCACTCGGGGTCACTACTGCTCATGCGCACTCGGACTCACTACTGCCCATGCGCACTCGGGCTCACTACTGCGCATGCGCGCTCGGGATCACTACTGCGCATACGCGCTCGGGGTCGCTACTGCGCATTCGCTCACGGGCTCACACTGTGCATGCGCACACGGGCTCACTACTGCGCATGAACACTCGGACTCACTACTGCTCATGCGCACTCCGGCCCACTACTGCTCATGCGCACTCGGGCTCACTACTGCGCATGCGCGCACGGGCCCACTACTGCGCATGCGCACTCCGGCTCAGACCTGCCCATGCGCCCTCGGGCACACTACTGCGCATGCGCAGTCCGACTCAGACCTGCACATGCGTATTCGAGCTCACTTCTGCGCATGCGCACACGCGCGCACTACTGCGCTTGCGCACTCGGACTAACCACTGCTCATGCGCACTGGGACTCACTACTGCGGATGCGCGCTCGGGCTCACTACTGCGGATGCGCAATCGGGTTCACTACTGCGCATGCGCACACGGGCTCACTACTGCGCATGCGCGCACGAGCCCACTACTGCGCATGCGCACTCCGGCTCAGACCTGCCCATGCGCCCTCGGGCACACCACTGCGCATGCGCACACGGACTCACCACTGCGCATGCGCACTCCGGCTCAGACCTGCCCATGCGCACTCGGGCTCACTACTGCGCATGCGTGCTCGGGCTCACTACTGCGCATGCGCACTCGGGCCCACTACTGCGCATGCGCACTCCGGCTCAGACCTGCACATGCGCACACGGACTCACTACTGCGGATGCGCAATCGGGCTCACTACTGCGGATACGTGTTCGGGCGCACTACTGCGCATGCGCGCACGGGCCCACTACTGCGCATGCGCACTCCGGCTCAGACCTGCCCATGCGCCCTCGGGCACACCACTGCGCATGCGCACACGGACTCACCACTGCGCATGCGCACTCCGGCTCAGACCTGCCCATGCACACTCGGGCTCACTACTGCGCATGCGTGCTCGGGCTCACTACTGCGCATGCGCACTCGGACTAACCACTGCTCATGCGCACTGGGACTCACTACTGCAGATGCGCGCTCGGGCTCACTACTGCGGATGCGCAATCGGGTTCACTACTGCCCATGCGCACTACGGCTCAGACCTGCACATGCGCACACGGAATCACTACTGTGGATGCGCAATCGGGCTCACTACTGTGCATGCGCACTCGGGGTCACTACTGCTCATGCGCACTCGGACTCACTACTGCTCATGCGCACTCGGGCTCACTACTGTGCATGCGCACTCGGGGTCACTACTGCTCATGCGCACTCGGACTCACTTCTGCTCATGCGCACACGCGCGCACTACTGCGCTTGCGCACTCGGACTAACCACTGCTCATGCGCACTGGGACTCACTACTGCGGATGCGCGCTCGGGCTCACTACTGCGGATGCGCAATCGGGTTCACTACTGCTCATGCGCACACGGGCTCACTACTGCGCATGAGCGCACGAGCCCACTACTGCGCATGCGCTCTCCGGCTCAGACCTGCCCATGCGCCCTCGGGGTCACTACTGCTCATGCGCACTCGGACTCACTACTGCTCATGCGCACTCGGGGTCACTACTGCTCATGCGCACTCGGACTCACTACTGCTCATGCGCATTCGGGGTCACTACTGCTCATGCGCACTCGGACTCACTACTGCTCATGCGCACTCGGGGTCACTACTGCTCATGCGCACTCGGGGTCACTACTGCGCATGCGCACTCCGGCTCAGACCTGCACATGCGCACACGGACTCACTACTGCGGATGCGCAATCGGGCTCACTACTGCGGATGCGCGCTCGGGCTCACTACTGCGAATGCGTACTCGGGGTCACTACTGCTCATGCGCACTCGGGGTCACTACGGCTCATGCGCACTCGGACTCACTACTGCTCATGCGCACTCGGGGTCACTACTGCTCATGCGCACTCGGACTCACTACTGCTCATGCGCACTCGGGGTCACTACTGCTCATGCGCACTCGGACTCACTACTGCTCATGCGCATTCGGGGTCACTACTGCGCATGCACACTCGGACTCACTACTGCGGATGCGCGCTCGGGCTCACTACTGCGAATGCGCACCCGGGCTCACTACTGCGCATGCGCGCACGGGCCCACTACTGCGCATGCGCACTCCGGCTCAGACATGCACATGCGCACACGGACTCACTACTGCGGATGCGCAATCGGGCTCACTACTGTGCATGCGTACTCGGGGTCACTACTGCTCATGCGCACTCGGGGTCACTACTGCTCATGCGCACTCGGACTCACTACTGCTCATGCGCACTCGGGGTCACTACTGCTCATGCGCACTCGGACTCACTACTGCTCATGCGCATTCGGGGTCACTACTGCGCATGCGCACTCGCACTCACTACTGCGGATGCGCGCTCGGGCTCACTACTGCGCATGCGCACACGGGCTCACTACTGCGCATGCGCGCACGGGCCCACTACTGCGCATGCGCAGTCCGGCTCAGACCTGCCCATGCGCACTCGGGCTCACTACTGCGCATGCGCTCTCGGGCTCACTACTGCGCATGCGCACTGGGAGTCACTACTGCATATGCGCAGTCCGGCTCACTACTGCTCATGCGCAATCGGACTCACTACTGCGGATGCACAATCGGGCTCACTACAGCGCATGCGCACTCGGGGTCACTACTGCGCATGCGCACTCCGGTTCACTACTGCTCATGCGCACTCGGGGTCACTACTTCTGATGCGCACTCGGACTCACTACTGCTCATGCGCATTCGGGGTCACTACTGCGCATGCGCACTCGGACTCACTACTGCGGATGCGCGCTCGGGCTCACTACTGCGAATGCGCACCCGGCCCCACTACTGCGCATGCGCACTCCGGCTCAGACCTGCACATGCGCACACGGACTCACTACTGCGGATGCGCAATCGGGCTCACTACTGTGCATGCGCACTCGGGGTCACTACTGCTCATGCGCACTCGGACTCACTACTGCTCATGCGCACTCGGACTCACTACTGCTCATGCGCACTCGGGGTCACTACTGCTCATGCGCACTGGGAGTCACTACTGCGTATGCGCAGTCCGGCTCACTACTGCTCATGCGCAATCGGACTCACTACTGCGGATGCACAATCGGGCTCACTACTGCGCATGCGCACTCGGGGTCACTACTGCTCATGCGCACTCGGACTCACTACTGCGGATGCACCATCGGGCTCACTACTGCGCATGCGCGCTCGGGCTCACTACTGCGCATACGCGTCGGGGTCGCTACTGCGCATTCGCTCACGGGCTCACACTGTGCATGCACACTTGGGGTCACTACTGCACATGCGCACTCTGGCTCACTACTGCGCATGCGCACTCCGGTCAGGCCTGTGCATGCGCACTCGGGCTCACTACTGCGCATGCGCACTCCGGTTCACTACTGCTCATGCGCACTCGGGGTCACTACTGCTCATGCGCACTCGGACTCACTACTGCTCATGCGCATTCAGGGTCACTACTGCGCATGCGCACTCGGACTCACTACTGCGGATGCGCGCTCGGGCTCACTACTGCGAATGCGCACCCGGCCCCAGTACTGCGCATGCGCACTCCGGCTCAGACCTGCACATGCGCACACGGACTCACTACTGCGGATGCGCAATCGGGCTCACTACTGTGCATGCGCACTCGGGGTCACTACTGCTCATGCGCACTCGGACTCACTACTGCTCATGCGCACTCGGACTCACTACTGCTCATGCGCACTCGGGGTCACTACTGCTCATGCGCACTCGGACTCATTACTGCTCATGCGCATTCGGGGTCACTACTGCGCATGCGCACTCGGACTCACTACTGTGCATGCGCACTCGGGGTCACTACTGCTCATGCGCACTCGGACTCACTACTGCTCATGCGCACTCGGGCACACTACTGCGCATGCGCACTCCGGCTCAGACCTGCACATGCGCACCCGGACTCACTACTGCGGATGCGCAATCGGGCTCACTACTGTGCATGCGTACTCGGGGTCACTACTGCTTATGCGCACTCGGGGTCACTACTGCCCATGCGCACTCGGACTCACTACTGCTCATGCGCACTTGGGGTCACTACTGCTCATGCGCACTCGGACTCACTACTGCTCATGCGCACTCGGGGTCACTACTGCTCATGCGCACGCGGGCTCACTACTGCGCATGCGCGCACGGGCCCACTACTGCGCATGCGCGCTCCGGCTCAGACCTGCCCATGCGCCCTCGGGCACACCACTGCGCATGCGCACACGGGCTCACTACTGCGCATGCGCAGTCCGACTCAGACCTGCACATGCGTATTCGAGCTCACTACTGCGCATGCGCGCGCGGGATCACTACTGCGCATACGCCCTCGGGGTCGCTACTGCGCATTCGCTCACGGGCTCACACTGTGCATGCACACTCGGGGTCACTACTGCGCATGCGCACACGGGTTCGCTACTGCGCATGCGCACACGGGCTCACTACTGCGCATGCGCATTCCGGCTCAGACCTGCCCATGCGCACTCGGGCTCACTACTGCGCATGCGTACTCGGGCTCACTACTGCGCATGCGCACTCGGGCCCACTACTGCGCATGCGCACTCCGGCTCAGACCTGCCCATGCGCCCTCGGGCACACCACTGCGCATGCGCACACGGACTCACCACTGCGCATGCGCACTCCGGCTCAGACCTGCCCATGCACACTCGGGCTCACTACTGCGCATGCGTGCTCGGGCTCACTACTGCGCATGCGCACTCGGACTAACCACTGCTCATGCGCACTGGGACTCACTACTGCGGATGCGCGCTCGGGCTCACTACTGCGGATGCGCAATCGGGTTCACTACTGCCCATGAGCACACGGCCTCACTACTGCGCATGCGCGCACGCGCCCACTACTGCGCATGCGCACTCCGGCTCAGACCTGCCCATGCGCCCTCAGGTACACCACTGCGCATGCGCACACGGACTCACCACTGCGCATGCGCACTCCGGCTCAGACCTGCCCATGCGCACACGGACTCACTACTGCGGATGCGCAATCGGGCTCACTACTGTGCATGCGCACTCGGGGTCACTACTGCGCATGCGCACTCGGACTCACTACTGTGCATGCGCACTCGGGGTCACTACTGCTCATGCGCACTCGGACTCACTACTGCTCATGCGCACTCGGGCCCACTACTGCGCATGCGCACTCCGGCTCAGACCTGCACATGCGCACACGGACTCACTACTGCGGATGCGCAATCGGGCTCACTACTGTGCATGCGTACTCGGGGTCACTACTGCTCATGCGCACTCGGACTCACTACTGTGCATGAGCACTCGGGGTCACTACTGCTCATGCGCACTCGGACTGACTACTGCGGATGCGCGCTCCGGCTCACTACTGCGCATGCGCACACGGGCTCACTACTGCGCATGCGCGCACGGGCCCACTACTGCGCATGCGCACTCCGGCTCAGACCTCCACATGCGCATTCTAGCTCACTTCTGCGCATGCGCACACGGGCTCACTACTGTGCATGCGCACTCGGGGTCACTACTGCTCATGCGCACTCGGGGTCACTACTGCTCATGCGCACTCGGACTCACTACTGCTCATGCGCACTCGGGGTCACTACTGCTCATGCGCACTCGGACTCACAACTGCTCATGCGCACTCGGGCTCACTACTGCGCATACGCGCTCGGTGTCGCTACTGCGCATTCGCTCACGGGCTCACACTGTGCATGCACACTTGGGGTCACTACTGCGCATGCGCACTCTGGCTCACTACTGCGCAGGCGCACTCCGGTCAGGCCTGTCCATGCGCACTCAGGCTCACTACTGCGCATGCGCACTCCGGTTCACTACTGCTCATGCGCACTCGGTCTCACTACTGCGGATGAACAATCGAACTCACTACTGCGCATGCGCACTCCGGCTCAGACCTGCACATGCGCACAAGGGCCCACTACTGCGGATGCGCACTCGGGGTCACTACTGCGCATGCGCACTCGGGCTCACTACTGCGCATGCGCACTGGGAGTCACTACTGCGTATGCGCAGTCCGGCTCACTACTGCTCATGCGCAATCGGACTCACTACTGCGGATGCACAATCGGGGTCACTACTGCGCATGCGCGCTCGGGCTCACTACTGCGCATGCGCACTGGAAGTCACTACTGCGTATGCGCAGTCCGGCTCACTACTGCTCATGCGCAATCGGACTCACTACTGCGCATGCGCGCTCGGGCTCACTACTGCGCATGCGCACTGGGAGTCACTACTGCGTATGCGCAGTCCGGCTCACTACTGCTCATGCGCAATCGGACTCACTACTGCGGATGCACAATCGGGCTCACTACTGCGCATGCGCACTCGGGGTCACTACTGCTCATGCGCACTCGGACTCACTACTGCGGATGCACCATCGGGCTCACTACTGCGCATGCGCGCTCGGGCTCACTACTGCGCATACGCGTCGGGGTCGCTACTGCGCATTCGCTCACGGGCTCACACTGTGCATGCACACTTGGGGTCACTACTGCGCATGCGCACTCTGGCTCACTACTGCGCATGCGCACTCGGGCTCACTACTGCGCATGCGCACTCCGGTTCACTACTGCTCATGCGCACTCGGACTCACTACTGCGGATGCGCAGTCGGACTCACTACTGTGCATGCGCACTCGGGGTCACTACTGCTCATGCGCACTCGGACTCACTACTGCGGATGCACAATCGGGCTCACTACTGCGCATGCGCACTCGGGATCACTACTGCTCATGCGCACTCGGACTCACTACTGCTCATGCGCACTCGGACTCACTACTGCTCCTGCGCACTCGGACTCACTACTGCGGATGCACAATCGGGCTCACCACTGCGCGTGCGCACTCCGGCTCAGACCTGCACATGCGCACACGGACTCACTACTGCGGATGCACTATTCCGGCTCACTACTGTGCATGCGCACTCGGGATCACTACTGATCATGCGCACTCGGACTCACTACTGCTCATGCGCACTCGGGATCACTACTGCTCATGCGCACTCGGACTCACTACTGCGGATGCACAATCGGGCTCACTACTGCGCATGCGCACTCGGGGTCACTACTGCTCATGCGCACTCGGACTCACTACTGCGGATGCACCATCGGGCTCACTACTGCGCATGCGCGCTCGGGCTCACTACTGCGCATACGCGTCGGGGTCGCTACTGCGCATTCGCTCACGGGCTCACACTGTGCATGCACACTTGGGGTCACTACTGCACATGCGCACTCTGGCTCACTACTGCGCATGCGCACTCCGGTCAGGCCTGTGCACGCGCACTCGGGCTCACTACTGCGCATGCGCACTCCGGTTCACTACTGCTCATGCGCACTCGGGGTCACTACTGCTCATGCGCACTCGGACTCACTACTGCTCATGCGCATTCAGGGTCACTACTGCGCATGCGCACTCGGACTCACTACTGCGGATGCGCGCTCGGGCTCACTACTGCGAATGCGCACCCGGCCCCACTACTGCGCATGCGCACTCCGGCTCAGACCTGCACATGCGCACACGGACTCACTACTGCGGATGCGCAATCGGGCTCACTACTGTGCATGCGCACTCGGGGTCACTACTGCTCATGCGCACTCGGACTCACTACTGCTCATGCGCACTCGGACTCACTACTGCTCATGCGCACTCGGGGTCACTACTGCTCATGCGCACTCGGACTCACTACTGCTCATGCGCATTTGGGGTCACTACTGCGCATGCGCACTCGGACTCACTACTGCGCATGCGCACTCGGGGTCACTACTGCTCATGCGCACTCGGACTCACTACTGCTCATGCGCACTCGGGCCCACTACTGCGCATGCGCACTCCGGCTCAGACCTGCACATGCGCACCCGGACTCACTACTGCGGATGCGCAATCGGGCTCACTACTGTGCATGCGTACTCGGGGTCACTACTGCTTATGCGCACTCGGGGTCACTACTGCCCATGCGCACTCGGACTCACTACTGCTCATGCGCACTTGGTGTCACTACTGCTCATGCGCACTCGGACTCACTACTGCTCATACGCACTCGGGGTCACTACTGCTCATGCGCACTCGGGCTCACTACTGCGCATGCGCGCACGGGCCCACTACTGCGCATGCGCACTCCGGCTCAGACCTGCCCATGCGCCCTCGGGCACACCACTGCGCATGCGCACACGGGCTCACTACTGCGCATGCGCAGTCCGACTCAGACCTGCACATGCGTATTCGAGCTCACTACTGCGCATGCGCGCGCGGGATCACTACTGCGCATACGCCCTCGGGGTCGCTACTGCGCATTCGCTCACGGGCTCACACTGTGCATGCACACTCGGGGTCACTACTGCGCATGCGCACACGGGTTCGCTACTGCGCATGCGCACACGGGCTCACTACTGCGCATGCGCATTCCGGCTCAGACCTGCCCATGCGCACTCGGGCTCACTACTGCGCATGCGTACTCGGGCTCACTACTGCGCATGCGCACTCGGGCCCACTACTGCGCATGCGCACTCCGGCTCAGACCTGCCCATGCGCCCTCGGGCACACCACTGCGCATGCGCACACGGACTCACCACTGCGCATGCGCACTCCGGCTCAGACCTGCCCATGCACACTCGGGCTCACTACTGCGCATGCGTGCTCGGGCTCACTACTGCGCATGCGCACTCGGACTAACCACTGCTCATGCGCACTGGGACTCACTACTGCGGATGCGCGCTCGGGCTCACTACTGCGGATGCGCAATCGGGTTCACTACTGCCCATGAGCACACGGCCTCACTACTGCGCATGCGCGCACGCGCCCACTACTGCGCATGCGCACTCCGGCTCAGACCTGCCCATGCGCCCTCAGGTACACCACTGCGCATGCGCACACGGACTCACCACTGCGCATGCGCACTCCGGCTCAGACCTGCCCATGCGCACACGGACTCACTACTGCGGATGCGCAATCGGGCTCACTACTGTGCATGCGCACTCGGGGTCACTACTGCGCATGCGCACTCGGACTCACTACTGTGCATGCGCACTCGGGGTCACTACTGCTCATGCACACTCGGACTCACTACTGCTCATGCGCACTCGGGCCCACTACTGCGCATGCGCACTCCGGCTCAGACCTGCACATGCGCACACGGACTCACTACTGCGGATGCGCAATCGGGCTCACTACTGTGCATGCGTACTCGGGGTCACTACTGCTCATGCGCACTCGGACTCACTACTGTGCATGAGCACTCGGGGTCACTACTGCTCATGCGCACTCGGACTGACTACTGCGGATGCGCGCTCCGGCTCACTACTGCGCATGCGCACACGGGCTCACTACTGCGCATGCGCGCACGGGCCCACTACTGCGCATGCGCACTCCGGCTCAGACCTCCACATGCGCATTCTAGCTCACTTCTGCGCATGCGCACACGGGCTCACTACTGTGCATGCGCACTCGGGGTCACTACTGCTCATGCGCACTCGGGGTCACTACTGCTCATGCGCACTCGGACTCACTACTGCTCATGCGCACTCGGGGTCACTACTGCTCATGCGCACTCGGACTCACAACTGCTCATGCGCACTCGGGCTCACTACTGCGCATACGCGCTCGGTGTCGCTACTGCGCATTCGCTCACGGGCTCACACTGTGCATGCACACTTGGGGTCACTACTGCGCATGCGCACTCTGGCTCACTACTGCGCAGGCGCACTCCGGTCAGGCCTGTCCATGCGCACTCAGGCTCACTACTGCGCATGCGCACTCCGGTTCACTACTGCTCATGCGCACTCGGTCTCACTACTGCGGATGAACAATCGGGCTCACTACTGCGCATGCGCACTCCGGCTCAGACCTGCACATGCGCACAAGGGCCCACTATTGCGGATGCGCACTCGGGGTCACTACTGCGCATGCGCACTCGGGCTCACTACTGCGCATGCGCACTGGGAGTCACTACTGCGTATGCGCAGTCCGGCTCACTACTGCTCATGCGCAATCGGACTCACTACTGCGGATGCACAATCGGGGTCACTACTGCGCATGCGCGCTCGGGCTCACTACTGCGCATGCGCACTGGGAGTCACTACTGCGTATGCGCAGTCCGGCTCACTACTGCTCATGCGCAATCGGACTCACTACTGCGCATGCACAATCGGGCTCACTACTGCGCATGCGCACTTGGGGTCACTACTGCTCATGCGCACTCGGACTCACTACTGCGGATGCACCATCGGGCTCACTACTGCGCATGCGCGCTCGGGCTCACTACTGCGCATACGCGTCGGGGTCGCTACTGCGCATTCGCTCACGGGCTCACACTGTGCATGCACACTTGGGGTCACTACTGCGCATGCGCACTCTGGCTCACTACTGCGCATGCGCACTCGGGCTCACTACTGCGCATGCGCACTCCGGTTCACTACTGCTCATGCGCACTCGGACTCACTACTGCGGATGCGCAGTCGGACTCACTACTGTGCATGCGCACTCGGGGTCACTACTGCTCATGCGCACTCGGACTCACTACTGCGGATGCACAATCGGGCTCACTACTGCGCATGCGCACTCGGGATCATTACTGCTCATGCGCACTCGGACTCACTACTGCTCATGCGCACTCGGACTCACTACTGCTCATGCGCACTCGGACTCACTACTGCGGATGCACAATCGGGCTCACCACTGCGCGTGCGCACTCCGGCTCAGACCTGCACATGCGCACACGGACTCACTACTGCGGATGCACTATTCCGGCTCACTACTGTGCATGCGCACTCGGGATCACTACTGATCATGCGCACTCGGACTCACTACTGCTCATGCGCACTCGGGATCACTACTGCTCATGCGCACTCGGACTCACTACTGCGGATGCACATTCGGGCTCACTACTGCGCATGCGCACTCGGGGTCACTACTGCTCATGCGCACTCGGACTCACTACTGCGGATGCACCATCGGGCTCACTACTGCGCATGCGCGCTCGGGCTCACTACTGCGCATACGCGTCGGGGTCGCTACTGCGCATTCGCTCACGGGCTCACACTGTGCATGCACACTTGGGGTCACTACTGCACATGCGCACTCTGGCTCACTACTGCGCATGCGCACTCCGGTCAGGCCTGTGCACGCGCACTCGGGCTCACTACTGCGCATGCGCACTCCGGTTCACTACTGCTCATGCGCACTCGGGGTCACTACTGCTCATGCGCACTCGGACTCACTACTGCTCATGCGCATTCAGGGTCACTACTGCGCATGCGCACTCGGACTCACTACTGCGGATGCGCGCTCGGGCTCACTACTGTGAATGCGCACCCGGCCCCACTACTGCGCATGCGCACTCCGGCTCAGACCTGCACATGCGCACACGGACTCACTACTGCGGATGCGCAATCGGGCTCACTACTGTGCATGCGCACTCGGGGTCACTACTGCTCATGCGCACTCGGACTCACTACTGCTCATGCGCACTCGGACTCACTACTGCTCATGCGCACTCGGGGTCACTACTGCTCATGCGCACTCGGACTCACTACTGCTCATGCGCATTTGGGGTCACTACTGCGCATGCGCACTCGGACTCACTACTGTGCATGCGCACTCGGGGTCACTACTGCTCATGCGCACTCGGACTCACTACTGCTCATGCGCACTCGGGCCCACTACTGCGCATGCGCACTCCGGCTCAGACCTGCACATGCGCACCCGGACTCACTACTGCGGATGCGCAATCGGGCTCACTACTGTGCATGCGTACTCGGGGTCACTACTGCTTATGCGCACTCGGGGTCACTACTGCCCATGCGCACTCGGACTCACTACTGCTCATGCGCACTTGGGGTCACTACTGCTCATGCGCACTCGGACTCACTACTGCTCATACGCACTCGGGGTCACTACTGCTCATGCGCACTCGGGCTCACTACTGCGCATGCGCGCACGGGCCCACTACTGCGCATGCGCACTCCGGCTCAGACCTGCCCATGCGCCCTCGGGCACACCACTGCGCATGCGCACACGGGCTCACTACTGCGCATGCGCAGTCCGGCTCAGACCTGCACATGCGTATTCGAGCTCACTACTGCGCATGCGCGCGCGGGATCACTACTGCGCATACGCCCTCGGGGTCGCTACTGCGCATTCGCTCACGGGCTCACACTGTGCATGCACACTCGGGGTCACTACTGCGCATGCGCACACGGGTTCGCTACTGCGCATGCGCACACGGGCTCACTACTGCGCATGCGTATTCCGGCTCAGACCTGCCCATGCGCACTCGGGCTCACTACTGCGCATGCGTACTCGGGCTCACTACTGCGCATGCGCACTCGGGCCCACTACTGCGCATGCGCACTCCGGCTCAGACCTGCCCATGCGCCCTCGGGCACACCACTGCGCATGCGCACACGGACTCACCACTGCGCATGCGCACTCCGGCTCAGACCTGCCCATGCACACTCGGGCTCACTACTGCGCATGCGTGCTCGGGCTCACTACTGCGCATGCGCACTCGGACTAACCACTGCTCATGCGCACTGGGACTCACTACTGCGGATGCGCGCTCGGGCTCACTACTGCGGATGCGCAATCGGGTTCACTACTGCCCATGAGCACACGGCCTCACTACTGCGCATGCGCGCACGCGCCCACTACTGCGCATGCGCACTCCGGCTCAGACCTGCCCATGCGCCCTCAGGTACACCACTGCGCATGCGCACACGGACTCACCACTGCGCATGCGCACTCCGGCTCAGACCTGCCCATGCGCACACGGACTCACTACTGCGGATGCGCAATCGGGCTCACTACTGTGCATGCGCACTCGGGGTCACTACTGCGCATGCGCACTCGGACTCACTACTGTGCATGCGCACTCGGGGTCACTACTGCTCATGCGCACTCGGACTCACTACTGCTCATGCGCACTCGGGCCCACTACTGCGCATGCGCACTCCGGCTCAGACCTGCACATGCGCACACGGACTCACTACTGCGGATGCGCAATCGGGCTCACTACTGTGCATGCGTACTCGGGGTCACTACTGCTCATGCGCACTCGGACTCACTACTGTGCATGAGCACTCGGGGTCACTACTGCTCATGCGCACTCGGACTGACTACTGCGGATGCGCGCTCCGGCTCACTACTGCGCATGCGCACACGGGCTCACTACTGCGCATGCGCGCACGGGCCCACTACTGCGCATGCGCACTCCGGCTCAGACCTCCACATGCGCATTCTAGCTCACTTCTGCGCATGCGCACACGGGCTCACTACTGTGCATGCGCACTCGGGGTCACTACTGCTCATGCGCACTCGGGGTCACTACTGCTCATGCGCACTCGGACTCACTACTGCTCATGCGCACTCGGGGTCACTACTGCTCATGCGCACTCGGACTCACAACTGCTCATGCGCACTCGGGCTCACTACTGCGCATACGCGCTCGGTGTCGCTACTGCGCATTCGCTCACGGGCTCACACTGTGCATGCACACTTGGGGTCACTACTGCGCATGCGCACTCTGGCTCACTACTGCGCAGGCGCACTCCGGTCAGGCCTGTCCATGCGCACTCAGGCTCACTACTGCGCATGCGCACTCCGGTTCACTACTGCTCATGCGCACTCGGTCTCACTACTGCGGATGAACAATCGGGCTCACTACTGCGCATGCGCACTCCGGCTCAGACCTGCACATGCGCACAAGGGCCCACTACTGCGGATGCGCACTCGGGGTCACTACTGCGCATGCGCACTCGTGCTCACTACTGCGCATGCGCACTGGGAGTCACTACTGCGTATGCGCAGTCCGGCTCACTACTGCTCATGCGCAATCGGACTCACTACTGCGGATGCACAATCGGGGTCACTACTGCGCATGCGCGCTCGGGCACACTACTGCGCATGCGCACTGGGAGTCACTACTGCGTATGCGCAGTCCGGCTCACTACTGCTCATGCGCAATCGGACTCACTACTGCGCATGCGCGCTCGGGCTCACTACTGCGCATGCGCACTGGGAGTCACTACTGCGTATGCGCAGTCCGGCTCACTACTGCTCATGCGCAATCGGACTCACTACTGCGGATGCACAATCGGGCTCACTACTGCGCATGCGCACTCGGGGTCACTACTGCTCATGCGCACTCGGACTCACTACTGCGGATGCACCATCGGGCTCACTACTGCGCATACGCGTCGGGGTCGCTCCTGCGCATTCGCTCACGGGCTCACACTGTGCATGCACACTTGGGGTCACTACTGCGCATGCGCACTCTGGCTCACTACTGCGCATGCGCACTCTGGCTCACTACTGCGCATGAGCACTCCGGTCAGGCCTGTGCGTGCGCACTCGGGCTCACTACTGCGCATGCGCACTCCGGTTCACTACTGCTCATGCGCATTCGGACTCACTACTGCGGATGCGCAGTCGGACTCACTACTGTGCATGCGCACTCGGGGTCACTACTGCTCATGCGCACTCGGACTCACTACTGCGGATGCACAATCGGGCTCACTACTGCGCATGCGCACTCGGGATCACTACTGCTCATGCGCACTCGGACTCACTACTGCTCATGCGCACTCGGACTCACTACTGCTCATGCGCACTCGGACTCACTACTGCGGATGCACAATCGGGCTCACCACTGCGCGTGCGCACTCCGGCTCAGACCTGCACATGCGCACACGGACTCACTACTGCGGATGCACTATTCCGGCTCACTACTGTGCATGCGCACTCGGGATCACTACTGATCATGCGCACTCGGACTCACTACCGCTCATGCGCACTCGGGATCACTACTGCTCATGCGCACTCGGACTCACTACTGCGGATGCACAATCGGGCTCACTACTGCGGATGCACAATCGGGCTCACAACTGCGCGTGCGCACTCCGGCTCAGACCTGCACATGCGCACACGGACTCACTACTGCGGATGCACTATTCCGGCTCACTACTGTGCATGCGCACTCGGGATCACTACTGCTCATGCGCACTCGGACTCACTGCTGCTCATGCGCACTCGGGATCACTACTGCTCATGCGCACTCGGACTCACTACTGCGCATGCGCACACGGGCTCACTACTGCGCATGCGCAGTCCGGCTCAGACCTGCACATGCGCGCACGGACTCACTACTGCGGATGCGCAATCGGGCTCACTACAGCGCATGCGCGCTCGGGCTCGCTACTGCGCATACGCGCTCGGGGTCGCTACTGCGCATTCGCTCACGGGCTCACACTGTGCATGCACACTCGGGGTCACTACTGCGCATGCGCACACGGGCTCATTACTGCGCATGCGCGCAAGGGATCACCACTGCGCATGCGCAGTTCGGCTCAGATCTGCACCTGCGTATTCGAGCTCACTTCTGCGCATGTGCACACGGGCGCACAGCTGCGAATGCGCACTCGGACTCACTACTGCTCAAGCGCACTCGGACTCACTACTGCGCGTGCGCAGTCCGGCTCAGACCTGCACCTGCGCACTCCGGCTCACTACTGCTCATGCGCACTCGGGGTCACTACTGCTCATGCGCACTCGGACTCACTACTGCTCATGCACATTCGTGGTCACTACTGCGCATGCGCGCTCGGGATCACTACTGCGCATACGCGCTCGGGGTCGCCACTGCGCATTCGCTCACGGGCTCACACTGTACATGCACACTCGGGGTCACTACTGCGCATGCGCACGCGGGCTCACTACTGCGCATGCGCACACGGGCTCACTACTGCGCATGCGCACACGGGCTCACTACTGCGCATGCGCAGTCCGGCTCAGAAATGCACATGCGTATTCGAGCTCACTCCTGCGCATGTGCACACGGGCGCACTACTGCGCTTTGCGCACTCGGACTCACCACTGCGCATGCGCACTCCGGCTCAGACCTGGCCATGCGCACTCGGACTCACCACTGCGCATGCGTACACTGGTTCACTACTGCGCATGCGCGCACGGGGTCACTACTGCGCATGCACGCTCGGGGTCACTACTGCGCATGCGCACACAGGGTCACTACTGCGCATGCGCACACGGACTCACTACTGCGCATGCGCACACGGGCGCAATACTGCGCATGCGCACTCCTGCTCAGACCTGCCCATGCGCCCTCGGGCACACCACTGCGCATGCGCACTCGGGCTCAGACCTGCCCATGCGCACTCGGGCTCACTACTGCGCATGCGCACTCCGGCAAAGACCTGCACATGCGCACACGGACTCACTACTGCGGATGCGCAGTCGGGCTCGGTACTGCTCACGCGCACTCGGACTCACTACTGCTCATTAGCACTCGGGCTCACTACTGTGCATGCGCACCCGGGGTCATTACTGCTCATGCGCACTCGGACTCACTACTGCTCATGCGCACTTGGGCTCACTACTGTTCATGCGCACTCGGGGTCACTACTGCTCACGCGCACTCGGACTCACTACTGCTCATGCGCACTCGGGCTCACTACTGTGCATGCGCACTCGGGGTCACTACTGCTCATGCGCACTCGGACTCACTACTGCTCATGCGCACTCGGGCTCACTACTGTGCATGCGCACTCGGGGTCACTACTGCTCACGCGCACTCGGACTCACTACTGCGGATGCGCGCTCGGGCTCACTACTGCGCATGCGCAGTCCGGCTCAGACCTGCACATGCGCATTCGAGCTCACTTCTGCGCATACGCACACGCGCGCACTACTGCGCTTGCGCACTCGGACTAACCACTGCTCATGCGCACTGGGACTCACTACTGCGGATGCGCGCTCGGGCTCACTACTGCGCATGCGCGCACGGGCCCACTACTGCGCATGCGCAGTCCGGCTCAGACCTGCACATGCGCATTCGAGCTCACTTCTGCGCATGCGCACACGGGCTCACTACTGTGCATGCGTACACGGGGTCACTACTGCTCATGCACACTCGGGTTCACTAATGTGCATGCGCACTCGGACTCACTACTTCTCATGCGCACTCGGGGTCACTACTGCTCATGCGCACTCGGACTCACTACCGCTCATGCGCATTCGGGGTCACTACAGCGCATGCGCACTCGGACTCACTACTGCGGATGCGCGCTCGGGCTCACTACTGCGCATGCGCACACGGGCTCACTACTGCGCATGCGCAGTCCGGCTCAGACCTGCACATGCGCATTCGAGCTCACTTCTGCGCATGCGCACACGCGCGCACTACTGCGCTTGCGCACTCGGACTAACCACTGCTCACGCGCACTGGGACTCACTACTGCGGATGCGCGCTCGGGTTCACTACTGCGCATGCGCGCACGGGCCCACTACTGCGCATGCGCACTCCGGCTGAGACCTGCCCATGCGTCCTCGGGCACACCACTGCGCATGCGAACACGGACTCACCACTGCGCATGCGCACTCCGGCTCAGACCTGCCCATGCGCACTCGGGCTCACTACTGCGCCTGCGCACACGGGCGCACTGCAGCGCATGCACAGTCCGGTTCAGACCTGCACATGCGTACTCCGGCTCAGCCCTGCACATGCGCACTCGGGCACACTACTGCGGATGCACAGTCGGGCTCACTACTGCGCATGCGCACTCCGCCACAGACCTGCACATGCGCACACGGACTCACTACTGCGGATGCGCAATCGTGCTCACTACTGTGCATGCGCACTCGGGGTCACTACTGCTCATGCGCACTCGGACTCACTACTGCTCATGCGCACCCGGACTCACTACTGCTCATGCGCACTCGGGGTCACTACTGCTCATGCGCACTCGGACTCACTACTGCTCATGCACATTCGTGGTCACTACTGCGCATGCGCGCTCGGGATCACTACTGCGCATACGCGCTCGGGGTCGCCACTGCGCATTCGCTCACGGGCTCACACTGTACATGCACACTCGGGGTCACTACTGCGCATGCGCACACGGGCTCACTACTGCGCATGCGCACTCCGGCTCAGACCTGCACATGCGCACACGGACTCACTACTGCGGATGCGCAATCGGGCTCACTACTGTGCATGCGCACTCGGGGTCACTACTGCTCATGCGCACTCGGACTCACTACTGCTCATGCACACTCGTGCTCACTACTGTGCATGCGCACTCGGGGTCACTACTGCTCATGCGCACTCGGACTCACTACTGCTCATGCGCACTCGGGCTCACTACTGCTCATGCGCACTCGGACTCACTACTGCTCATGCGCACTCGGACTCACTACTGCGGATGCACAATCGGGCTCACTACTGCGCATGCGCACTCCGTCTCAGACCTGCACATGCGCACACGGACTCACTACTGCGGATGCGCAATCGGGCTGACTAAAGTGCATGCGCACTCGGGGTCACTACTGCTCATGCGCACTCGGGCTCACTACTGCGCATGGGCGCTCGGACACACTACTGCTAATGCGCATTCGGGGTCACTACTGCTCATGCGCACTCGGGGTCACTACTGCTCATGCGCACTCTGACTCACTACTGCTCATGCGCACTCGGGGTCACTACTGCTCATGCGCACTCGGACTCAATACAGCTCATGCGCATTCGGGGTCACTACTGCGCATGCGCACTCGGACTCACTACTGCGGATGCGCGCTCGATCTCACTACTGCGCATGCGCACTCCGGCTCAGACCTGCCCATGCGCCCTCGGGCACACCACAGCGCATGCACAGTCCGGCTCAGACCTGCACATGCGCACTCCGGCTCAGACCTGCACATGCGCACTCGGGCACACTACTGCGGATGCACAGTCGGGCTCACTACTGCGCATGCGCACTCCGGCTCAGACATGCACATGCGCACTCCGGCTCACTACTGCTCATGCGCATTCGGACTCACTATTGCGGATGCACAATCGGGCTCACTACTGCGCATCCGCACTCCGGCTCAGACCTGCACATGCGCACACGGACTCACTACTGCGGATGCGCAGTCGGGCTCACTACTGTGCATGCGCACTCGGGGTCACTACTGCTCATGCGCACTCGGGGTCACTACTGCTCATGCGCACTCGGACTCACTACTGTTCATGCGCACTCGGGGTCACTACTGCTCATGCGCACTCGGACTCACAACTGCTCATGCGCAATGGGGGTCACTACTGCGCATGCGCGCACGGGCCCACTACTGCGCATGCGAACTTCGGCTCAGACCTGCCAATGCGCCCTCGGGCACACCACTGCGCATGCGCACACGGGCTCACTACTGCGCATGCGCCGTCCGGCTCAGACCTGCACATGCGCATTCGAGCTCACTTCTGCGCATGCGCACACGCGCGCACTACTGCGCTTGCGCACTCGGACTAACCACTGCTCATGCGCACTGGGACTCACTACTGCGGATGCGCGCTCGGGCTCACTACTGCGGTTGCGCAATCGGGTTCACTACTGCGCATGCGCACACGGGCTCACTACTGCGCATGCGCGCACGGGCCCACTACTGCGCATGCGCACTCCGGCTCAGACCTGCCCATGCGCCCTCGGGCACACCACTGCGCATGCGCACTCCGGCTCAGACCTGCCCATGCGCCCTCGGGCACACCACTGCGCATGCGCACTCGGACACACTACTGCGGATGCACAATCGGGCTTACTACTGCGCATGCGCACACCGGCTCAGACCTGCTTATGCGCACACGGGCTCACTACTGCGCATGCGCACACGGGCGCACTGCAGCGCATGCACAGTCCGGTTCAGACCTGCACATGCGCACTCCGGCTCAGCCCTGCACATGCGCACTCGGGCACACTACTGCGGATGCACAGTCGGGCTCACTACTGCGCATGCGCACTCCGGCTCAGACCTGCACATGCGCACACGGACTCACTACTGCGGATGCGCAATCGTGCTCACTACTGTGCATGCGCACTCGGGGTCACTACTGCTCATGCGCACTCGGACTCACTGCTGCTCATGCGCACTCGGGGTCACTACTGCTCATGCGCACTCGGACTCGCTACCGCTCATGCGCATTCGGGGTCACTACAGCGCATGCGCACTCGGACTCACTACTGCGGATGCGCGCACGGGCCCACTACTGCGCATGCGCACTCCGGCTGAGACCTGCCCATGCGTCCTCGGGCACACCACTGCGCATGCGAACACGGACTCACCACTGCGCATGCGCACTCCGGCTCAGACCTGCCCATGCGCACTCGGGCTCACTACTGCGCATGCGCACACGGGCGCACTGCAGCGCATGCACAGTCCGGTTCAGACCTGCACATGCGCACTCCGGCTCAGCCCTGCTCATGCGCACTCGGGCACACTACTGCGGATGCACAGTCGGGCTCACTACTGCGCATGCGCACTCCGGCTCAGACCTGCACATGCGCACACGGACTCACTACTGCAGATGCGCAATCGTGCTCACTACTGTGCATGCGCACTCGGGGTCACTACTGCTCATGCGCACTCGGACTCACTACTGCTCATGCGCACCCGGACTCACTACTGCTCATGCGCACTCGGGGTCACTACTGCTCATGCGCACTCGGACTCATTACTGCTCATGCACATTCGTGGTCACTACTGCGCATGCGCGCTCGGGATCACTACTGCGCATACGCGCTCGGGGTCGCCACTGCGCATTCGCTCACGGGCTCACACTGTACATGCACACTCGGGGTCACTACTGCGCATGCGCACACGGGCTCACTACTGCGCATGCGCACTCCGGCTCAGACCTGCACATGCGCATACGGACTCACTACTGCGGATGCGCAATCGGGCTCACTACTGTGCATGCGCACTCGGGGTCACTACTGCTCATGCGCACTCGGACTCACTCCTGCTCATGCACACTCGTGCTCACTACTGTGCATGCGCACTCGGGGTCACTACTGCTCATGCGCACTCGGACTCACTACTGCTCATGCGCACTCGGGCTCACTACTGCTCATGCGCACTCGGACTCACTACTGCTCATGCGCACTCGGACTCACTACTGCGGATGCACAATCGGGCTCACTACTGCGCATGCGCACTCCGGCTCAGACCTGCACATGCGCACACGGACTCACTACTGCGGATGCGCAATCGGGCTGACTACAGTGCATGCGCACTCGGGGTCACTACTGCTCATGCGCACTCGGGCTCACTACTGCGCATGGGCGCTCGGACACACTACTGCTAATGCGCATTCGGGGTCACTACTGCTCATGCGCACTCGGGGTCACTACTGCTCATGCGCACTCTGACTCACTACTGCTCATGCGCACTCGGGGTCACTACTGCTCATGCGCACTCGGACTCAATACAGCTCATGCGCATTCGGGGTCACTACTGCTCATGCGCACTCTGACTCACTACTGCTCATGCGCACTCGGGGTCACTACTGCGCATGCGCACTCGGACTCACTACTGCGGATGCGCGCTCGATCTCACTACTGCGCATGCGCACTCCGGCTCAGACCTGCCCATGCGCCCTCGGGCACACCACAGCGCATGCACAGTCCGGCTCAGACCTGCACATGCGCACTCCGGCTCAGACCTGCACATGCGCACTCGGGCACACTACTGCGGATGCACAGTCGGGCTCACTACTGCGCATGCGCACTCCGGCTCAGACATGCACATGCGCACACGGACTCACTACTGCGGATGCGCAGTCCGGCTCAGACCTGCACATGCGTATTCGAGCTCACTTCTGCGCATGTGCACACGGGCGCACTACTGCGCTTTGCGCACTCGGACTCACCACTGCGCATGCGCACTCCGGCTCAGACCTGGCCATGCGCACTCGGACTCAGTACTGCGGATGCGCAATCGGGCTCCATACTGTGCATGCGCACTCGAGGTCACTACTGCTCATGCGCACTCGGGCCCACTACTGCGCATGCGCGCTCGAACGCACTACTGCTCATGCGCACACGGACTCACGATTGCGGATGCGCGTTCGGTCTCACTACTGCGCATGCGCGGACCGGCTCAGACCAGCACATGCGTATTCGGGCTCACTTCTGCGCATGTGCACTCGGACTCACTACTGCTCAAGCGCACTCGGACTCACTACAGCGCATGCGCACTCCGGCCCAGACCTGCACATGCGCACTCCGGCTCACTACTGCTCATGCGCATTCGGACTCACTATTGCGGATGCACAATCGGGCTCACTACTGCGCATCCGCACTCCGGCTCAGACCTGCACATGCGCACACGGACTCACTACTGCGGATGCGCAGTCGGTCTCACTACTGCGGATGCGCACACGGGCTCACTACTGCGCATGCGCGGACCGGCTCAGACCAGCACATGCGTATTCGGGCTCACTTCTGCGCATGTGCACTCGGACTCACTACTGCTCAAGCGCACTCGGACTCACTACAGCGCATGCGCACTCCGGCCCAGACCTGCACATGCGCACTCCGGCTCACTACTGCTCATGCGCATTCGGACTCACTATTGCGGATGCACAATCGGGCTCACTACTGCGCATCCGCACTCCGGCTCAGACCTGCACATGCGCACACGGACTCACTACTGCGGATGCGCAGTCGGGCTCACTACTGTGCATGCGCACTCGGGGTCACTACTGCTCATGCGCACTCGGGGTCACTACTGCTCATGCGCACTCGGACTCACTGCTGTTCATGCGCACTCGGGGTCACTACTGCTCATGCGCACTCGGACTCACAACTGCTCATGCGCAATCGGGGTCACTACTGCGCATGCGCGCACGGGCCCACTACTGCGCATGCGAACTCCGGCTCAGACCTGCCAATGCGCCCTCGGGCACACCACTGCGCATGCGCACACGGGCTCACTACTGCGCATGCGCCGTCCGGCTCAGACCTGCACATGCGCATTCGAGCTCACTTCTGCGCATGCGCACACGCGCGCACTACTGCGCTTGCGCACACGGACTAACCACTGCTCATGCGCACTGGGAATCACTACTGCGGATGCGCGCTCGGGCTCACTACTGCGGTTGCGCAATCGGGTTCACTACTGCGCATGCGCACACGGGCTCACTACTGCGCATGCGCGCACGGGCCCACTACTGCGCATGCGCACTCCGGCTCAGACCTGCCCATGCGCCCTCGGGCACACCACTGCGCATGCGCACTCCGGCTCAGACCTGCCCATGCGCCCTCGGGCACACTACTGCCAATGCGCACTCGGACTCACTACTGCGGATGCACAATCGGGCTTACTACTGCGCATGCGCACACCGGCTCAGACCTGCTTATGCGCACACGGGCTCACTACTGCGCATGCGCACACGGGCGCACTGCAGCACATGCACAGTCCGGTTCAGACCTGCACATGCGCACTCCGGCTCAGACCTGCACATGCGCACACGGACTCACTACTACGGATGCGCAATCGTGCTCACTACTGTGCATGCGCACTCGGGGTCACTACTGCTCATGCGCACTCGGACTCACTGCTGCTCATGCGCACTCGGGGTCACTACTGCTCATGCGCACTCGGACTCACTACTGCTCATGCATATTCGTGGTCACTACTGCGCATGCGCGCTCGGGATCACTACTGCGCATACGCGCTCGGGGTCGCCACTGCGCATTCGCTCACGGGCTCACACTGTACATGCACACTCGGGGTCACTACTGCGCATGCGCACACGGGCTCACTACTGCGCATGCGCACTCCGGCTCAGACCTGCACATGCGCACTCCGGCTCAGACCTGCACATGCGCACTCGGGCACACTACTGCGGATGCACAGTCGGGCTCACTACTGCGCATGCGCACTCCGGCTCAGACATGCACATGCGCACACGGACTCACTACTGCGGATGCGCAGTCCGGCTCAGACCTGCACATGCGTATTCGAGCTCACTTCTGCGCATGTGCACACGGGCGCACTACTGCGCTTTGCGCACTCGGACTCACCACTGCGCATGCGCACTCCGGCTCAGACCTGCACATGCGCACTCCGGCTCACTACTGCTCATGCGCATTCGGACTCACTATTGCGGATGCACAATCGGGCTCACTACTGCGCATCCGCACTCCGGCTCAGACCTGCACATTCGCACACGGACTCACTACTGCGGATGCGCAGTCGGTCTCACTACTGCGGATGCGCACACGGGCTCACTACTGCGCATGCGCGGACCGGCTCAGACCAGCACATGCGTATTCGGGCTCACTTCTGCGCATGTGCACTCGGACTCACTACTGCTCAAGCGCACTCGGACTCACTACAGCGCATGCGCACTCCGGCCCAGACCTGCACATGCGCACTCCGGCTCACTACTGCTCATGCGCATTCGGACTCACTATTGCGGATGCACAATCGGGCTCACTACTGCGCATCCGCACTCCGGCTCAGACCTGCACATGCGCACACGGACTCACTACTGCGGATGCGCAGTCGGGCTCACTACTGTGCATGCGCACTCGGGGTCACTACTGCTCATGCGCACTCGGGGTCACTACTGCTCATGCGCACTCGGACTCACTACTGTTCATGCGCACTCGGGGTCACTACTGCTCATGCGCACTCGGGCTCACTACTGCGCATGCGCGCTCGAACGCACTACTGCTCATGCGCACACGGACTCACGATTGCGGATGCGCGTTCGGTCTCACTACTGCGGATGCGCACACGGGCTCACTACTGCGCATGCGCGGACCGGCTCAGACCAGCACATGCGTATTCGGGCTCACTTCTGCGCATGTGCACTCGGACTCACTACTGCTCAAGCGCACTCGGACTCACTACAGCGCATGCGCACTCCGGCCCAGACCTGCACATGCGCACTCCGGCTCACTACTGCTCATGCGCATTCGGACTCACTTCCGCGCATGCGCACACGGGCTCGCTACTGTGCATGCGCACTCGGGGTCACTACTGCTCATGCACACTCGGGCTCACTAATGTGCATGCGCACTCCGGGTCACTACTGAACATGCGCACTCGGACTCGCTACTGCTCATGCGCACTCGGTGTCACTACTGCTCATGCGCACTCGGACTCACTACTGCCCATGCGCATTCGGGGTCACTACTGCTCATGCGCACTCGGGGTCACTACTGCTCATGCGCACTCTGACTCACTACTGCTCATGCGCACTCGGGGTCACTACTGCTCATGCGCACTCGGACTCAATACAGCTCATGCGCATTCGGGTTCACTACTGCTCATGCGCACTCTGACTCACTACTGCTCATGCGCACTCGGGGTCACTACTGCGCATGCGCACTCGGACTCACTACTGCGGATGCGCGCTCGATCTCACTACTGCGCATGCGCACTCCGCCTCAGACCTGCACATGCGCACACGGGCTCACTACTGCGGAAGCGCAATCGGGCTCACTACTGTGCATGCGCACTCGGGGTCACTACTGCGCATACGCACTCGGGGTCGCTACTGCGCATTCGCTCACGGGCTCACACTGTGCATGCACACTTTGGGTCACTACTGCGCATGCGCACACGGGCTCACTACTGCGCATGCGCGCACGGGCTTACTACTGCGCATGCGCAGTCCGGCTCAGATCTGATCCTGCGTATTCGAGCTCACTTCTGCGTATGTGCACACGGGCGCACAGCTGCGCATGCGCACTCGGTCTCACTACTGCGCATGCGCAGTCCGGCTCAGACCTGCATATGCGCACTCGGGCTCACCACTGCGGATGCGTACACGGGCTCACTACTGCGCACGCGCGCACGGGGTCACTACTGCGCATGCACGCTCGGGGTCACTACTGCGCATGCGCACTCCGGCTAAGACCTGCACATGCGCACACGGACTCACTACTGCGGATGCGCAGTCGGGCTCACTACTGTGCATGCGCACTCGGAGTCACTACTGCTCATGCGCACTCGGACTCACTACTGCTCATGCGCACTCGGGGTCACTACTGCTCATGCGCACTCGGACACACTACTGCTCATGCGCATTCGGGGTCACTACTGCGCATGCCCACTCGGACTCACTACTGCGGATGCGCGCTCGGGCTCACTACTGCGCATGCGCACACGGGCTACCTACTGCGCATGCGCGCACGGGCCCACTACTGCGCATGCGCACTCCGGCTCAGACCTGCCCATGCGCCCTCGGGCACACCACCGCGCATGCGCACACGGACTCACTACTGCGGATGCGCAATAGGGCTCACTACTGTGCATGCGCACTCGGGGTCACTACTGCTCATGCGCACTCGGGCGCACTACAGCGCATGCACAGTCCGGCTCAGACCTGCACATGCGCACTCCGGCTCAGACCTGCACATGCGCACTCGGGCACACTACTGCGGATGCACAATCGGCCTCACTACTGCGCATGCGCACTCCGGCTCAGACCTGCACATGCGCACACGGACTCACTACTGCGGATGCGCTATCGGGCTCACTACTGTGCATGCGCACTCGGGGTCACTACTGCTCATGCGCACTCGGGCTCACTACTGTGCATGCGCACTCGGGGTCACTACTGCTCACGCGCACTCGGACTCACTACTGCTCATGCGCACTCGGGCTCACTACTGTGCATGCGCACTCGGGGTCACTACTGCTCATGCGCACTCCGACTCACTACTGCTCATGCTCACTCGGGCTCACTACTGTGCATGCGCACTCGGGGTCGCTACTGCTCACGCACACTCGGACTCACTACTGCGGATGCGCGCACGGGCTCACTACTGCGCATGCGCACACGGGCTCACTACTACGCATACGCGCACGGGCCCACTACTGCGCATGCGCACTCCGGCTCAGACCTGCACATGCGCACACGGACTCACTACTGCTGATGCGCAATCGGGCTCACTACTGTGCATGCGCACTCGGGGTCACTATTGCTCATACGCACTCGGACTCACTACTGCTCATGCACACTCGGGGTCACTACTGTGCATGCGCACTCGGGGTCACTACTGCTCATGCGCACTCGGACTCACTACTGCGGATGCACTATCGGGCTCACTACTGCGCATGCGCACTCCGGCTCAGACCTGCACATGCGCACACGGACTCACTACTGCGGATACGCAATCGGGCTCACTACTGTGCATGCGCACTCGGGGTCACTACTGCTCATGCGCACTCGGGGTCACTACTGCTCATGCGCACTCGGACTCACTGCTGCTCATGCGCACTCGGGGTCACTACTGCTCATGCGCACTCGGAGTCACTACTGCTCATGCGCACTGGAGCTCACTACTGTGCGTGCGCACTCGGGGTCACTACTGCTCACGCGCACTCGGACTCACTACTGCGGATGCGCAATCGGGCTCACTACTGCGGATGCGCGCTCGGGCTCACTACTGCGCATGCGCGCTCGGGCTCATTACTGCGCATGCGCAGTCCGGCTCAGACCTGCACATGCACATTCGAGCTCACTTCTGCGCATGCGTACACGGGCTCACTACTGTGCATGCGCACTCGGGGTCACTACTGCTCATGCACACTCGGGCTCACTAATGTGCATGCGCACTCGGGCTCACTACTGCGCATGCGCGCACGGGCCCCCTTTTGCGCATGCGCACTCCGGCTCAGACCTGCCCATGCGCCCTCGGGCACACCACTGCGCATGCGCACACGGTCTCACTACTGCGCATGCGCAGTCCAGCTCAGACCTGCACATGCGCATTCGAGCTCACTTCTGCGCATGCGCACATGCGCGCACTACTGCGCTTGCGCACTCGGACTAACCACTGCTCATGCGCATTGGGACTCTCTACTGCTCATGCGCACTCGGACTCACTACTGCGGATGCACAATCGGGCTCACTACTGCACGTGCGCACTCCGCCTCAGACCTGCACATGCGCACACGGACTCACTACTGCGGAAGCGCAATCGGGCCCACTACTGTGCATGCGCAGTCGGGGTCACTACTGCTCATGCGCACTCGGGGTCACTACTGCGCATGGGCGCACGGGCCCACTACTGCGCATGCACACCCCGGCTCAGACCTGCCCATGCGCCCTCGGGCACACCACTCCGCATGCGCACTCGGGCTCAGACCTGCCCATGCGCACTCGGGCTCACTACTGCGCATGCGCGCTCGGGATCACTACTGTGCATGCGCATTCGGGGTCACAACTGCTCATGCGCACTCAGACTCACTACTGCTCATGCGCACTCGGGCTCACTACTGTGCATGCGCACTCGGGATCACTACTGCTCATGCGCACTCGGACTCACTACTGCTCATGCACACTCGGGGTCACTACTGTGCATGCGCGCTCGGGGTCACTACTGCTCATGCGCACTCGGGCTCACTACTGCGCATGCGCGCTCGAACGCACTACTGCTCATGCGCACACGGACTCACGATAGCGGATGTGCAGTCCGGCTCAGACCTGCACATGCGTATTCGAGCTCACTTCTGCGCATGTGCACACGGGCGCACTACTGCGCTTTGCGCACTCGGACTCACCACTGCGCATGCGCACTCCGGCTCAGACCTGGCCATGCGCACTCGGACTCAGTACTGCGGATGCGCAATCGGGCTCCATACTGTGCATGCGCACTCGAGGTCACTACTGCTCATGCGCACTCGGGCCCACTACTGCGCATGCGCGCTCGAACGCACTACTGCTCATGCGCACACGGACTCACGATTGCGGATGCGCGTTCGGTCTCACTACTGCTCATGCGCACTCGGGGTCACTACTGCTCATGCGCACTCGGAGTCACTACTGCTCATGCGCACTGGAGCTCACTACTGTGCGTGCGCACTCGGGGTCACTACTGCTCACGCGCACTCGGACTCACTACTGCGGATGCGCAATCGGGCTCACTACTGCGGATGCGCGCTCGGGCTCACTACTGCGCATGCGCGCTCGGGCTCATTACTGCGCATGCGCAGTCCGGCTCAGACCTGCACATGCACATTCGAGCTCACTTCTGCGCATGCGTACACGGGCTCACTACTGTGCATGCGCACTCGGGGTCACTACTGCTCATGCACACTCGGGCTCACTAATGTGCATGCGCACTCGGGCTCACTACTGCGCATGCGCGCACGGGCCCCCTTTTGCGCATGCGCACTCCGGCTCAGACCTGCCCATGCGCCCTCGGGCACACCACTGCGCATGCGCACACGGTCTCACTACTGCGCATGCGCAGTCCAGCTCAGACCTGCACATGCGCATTCGAGCTCACTTCTGCGCATGCGCACATGCGCGCACTACTGCGCTTGCGCACTCGGACTAACCACTGCTCATGCGCATTGGGACTCTCTACTGCTCATGCGCACTCGGACTCACTACTGCGGATGCACAATCGGGCTCACTACTGCACGTGCGCACTCCGCCTCAGACCTGCACATGCGCACACGGACTCACTACTGCGGAAGCGCAATCGGGCCCACTACTGTGCATGCGCAGTCGGGGTCACTACTGCTCATGCGCACTCGGGGTCACTACTGCGCATGGGCGCACGGGCCCACTACTGCGCATGCACACCCCGGCTCAGACCTGCCCATGCGCCCTCGGGCACACCACTCCGCATGCGCACTCGGGCTCAGACCTGCCCATGCGCACTCGGGCTCACTACTGCGCATGCGCGCTCGGGATCACTACTGTGCATGCGCATTCGGGGTCACAACTGCTCATGCGCACTCAGACTCACTACTGCTCATGCGCACTCGGGCTCACTACTGTGCATGCGCACTCGGGATCACTACTGCTCATGCGCACTCGGACTCACTACTGCTCATGCACACTCGGGGTCACTACTGTGCATGCGCGCTCGGGGTCACTACTGCTCATGCGCACTCGGGCTCACTACTGCGCATGCGCGCTCGAACGCACTACTGCTCATGCGCACACGGACTCACGATAGCGGATGTGCAGTCCGGCTCAGACCTGCACATGCGTATTCGAGCTCACTTCTGCGCATGTGCACACGGGCGCACTACTGCGCTTTGCGCACTCGGACTCACCACTGCGCATGCGCACTCCGGCTCAGACCTGGCCATGCGCACTCGGACTCAGTACTGCGGATGCGCAATCGGGCTCCATACTGTGCATGCGCACTCGAGGTCACTACTGCTCATGCGCACTCGGGCCCACTACTGCGCATGCGCGCTCGAACGCACTACTGCTCATGCGCACACGGACTCACGATTGCGGATGCGCGTTCGGTCTCACTACTGCGGATGCGCACACGGGCTCACTACTGCGCATGCGCGGACCGGCTCAGACCAGCACATGCGTATTCGGGCTCACTTCTGCGCATGTGCATTCGGACTCACTATTGCGGATGCACAATCGGGCTCACTACTGCGCATCCGCACTCCGGCTCAGACCTGCACATGCGCACACGGACTCACTACTGCGGATGCGCAGTCGGTCTCACTACTGCGGATGCGCACACGGGCTCACTACTGCGCATGCGCGGACCGGCTCAGACCAGCACATGCGTATTCGGGCTCACTTCTGCGCATGTGCACTCGGACTCACTACTGCTCAAGCGCACTCGGACTCACTACAGCGCATGCGCACTCCGGCCCAGACCTGCACATGCGCACTCCGGCTCACTACTGCTCATGCGCATTCGGACTCACTATTGCGGATGCACAATCGGGCTCACTACTGCGCATCCGCACTCCGGCTCAGACCTGCACATGCGCACACGGACTCACTACTGCGGATGCGCAGTCGGGCTCACTACTGTGCATGCGCACTCGGGGTCACTACTGCTCATGCGCACTCGGGGTCACTACTGCTCATGCGCACTCGGACTCACTACTGTTCATGCGCACTCGGGGTCACTACTGCTCATGCGCACTCGGACTCACAACTGCTCATGCGCAATCGGGGTCACTACTGCGCATGCGCGCACGGGCCCACTACTGCGCATGCGAACTCCGGCTCAGACCTGCCAATGCGCCCTCGGGCACACCACTGCGCATGCGCACACGGGCTCACTACTGCGCATGCGCCGTCCGGCTCAGACCTGCACATGCGCATTCGAGCTCACTTCTGCGCATGCGCACACGCGCGCACTACTGCGCTTGCGCACACGGACTAACCACTGCTCATGCGCACTGGGACTCACTACTGCGGATGCGCGCTCGGGCTCACTACTGCGGTTGCGCAATCGGGTTCACTACTGCGCATGCGCACACGGGCTCACTACTGCGCATGCGCACTCCGGCTCAGACCTGCCCATGCGCCCTCGGGCACACCACTGCGCATGCGCACTCCGGCTCAGACCTGCCCATGCGCCCTCGAGCACACCACTGCGCATGCGCACTCGGACTCACTACTGCGGATGCACAATCGGGCTTACTACTGCGCATGCGCACACCGGCTCAGACCTGCTTATGCGCACACGGGCTCACTACTGCGCATGCGCACACGGGCGCACTGCAGCACATGCACAGTCCGGTTCAGACCTGCACATGCGCACTCCGGCTCAGCCCTGCACATGCGCACTCGGGCACACTACTGCGGATGCACAGTCGGGCTCACTACTGCGCATGCGCACTCCGGCTCAGACCTGCACATGCGCACACGGACTCACTACTGCGGATGCGCAATCGTGCTCACTACTGTGCATGCGCACTCGGGGTCACTACTGCTCATGCGCACTCGGACTCACTGCTGCTCATGCGCACTCGGGGTCCCTACTGCGCATGCGCACACGGGCTCACTACTGCTCATGCATATTCGTGGTCACTACTGCGCATGCGCGCTCGGGATCACTACTGCGCATACGCGCTCGGGGTCGCCACTGCGCATTCGCTCACGGGCTCACACTGTACATGCACACTCGGGGTCACTACTGCGCATGCGCACACGGGCTCACTACTGCGCATGCGCACTCCGGCTCAGACCTGCACATGCGCACACGGACTCACTACTGCGGATGCGCAATCGGGCTCACTACTGTGCATGCGCACTCGGGGTCACTACTGCTCATGCGCACTCGGACTCACTACTGCTCATGCACACTCGTGCTCACTACTGTGCATGCGCACTCGGGGTCACTACTGCTCATGCGCACTCGGACTCACTACTGCTCATGCGCACTCGGGCTCACTACTGCTCATGCGCACTCGGACTCACTACTGCTCATGCGCACTCGGACTCACTACTGCGGATGCACTATCGGGCTCACTACTGCGCATGCGCACTCCGGCTCAGACCTGCACATGCGCACACGGACTCACTACTGCGGATGCGCAATCGGGCTGACTACAGTGCATGCGCACTCGGGGTCACTACTGCTCATGCGCACTCGGGCTCACTACTGCGCATGCGCGCTCGGACACACTACTGCTAATGCGCATTCGGGGTCACTACTGCGCATGCGCACTCGGACTCACTACTGCGGATGCGCGCTCGGGCTCACTACTGCGCATGCGCACACGGGCTCACTACTGCGCATGCGCAGTCCGGCTCAGACCTGCACATGCGCATTCGAGCTCACTTCTGCGCATACGCACACGCGCGCACTACTGCGCTTGCGCACTCGGACTAACCACTGCTCATGCGCACGTGGACTCACTACTGCGGATGCGCGCTCGGGCTCACTACTGCGCATGCGCGTACGGGCCCACTACTGCGCATGCGCAGTCCGGCTCAGACCTGCACATGCGCATTCGAGCTCACTTCTGCGCATGCGCACACGGGCTCACTACTGTGCATGCGCACACGGGGTCACTACTGCTCATGCACACTCGGGCTCACTAATGTGCATGCGCACTCGGACTCACTACTGCTCATGCGCATTCGGGGTCACTACTGCGCATGCGCACTCGGACTCACTACTGCGGATGCGCGCTCGGGCTCACTACTGCGCATGTGCACACGGGCTCACTACTGCGCATGCGCGCACGAGCCCACTACTGCGGATGCGCACTCCGGCTCAGACCTGCCCATGCGCCCTCGGGCACACCACTGCGCATGCGCACACGGGCTCACTACTGCGCATGCGCAGTCCGGCTCAGACCTGCACATGCGCATTCGAGCTCACTTCTGCGCATGCGCACACGCGCGCACTACTGCGCTTGCGCACTCGGACTAACCACTGCTCATGCGCACTGGGACTCACTACTGCGGATGCGCGCTCGTGCTCACTACTGCGCATGCGCGCACGGGCCCACTACTGCGCATGCGCACTCCGGCTGAGACCTGCCCATGCGTCCTTGGGCACACCACTGCGCATGCGAACACGGACTCTCCACTGCGCGTGCGCACTCCGGCTCAGACCTGCCCATGCGCACTCGGGCTCACTACTGCACATGCGCGCTCGGGCTCACTACAGCGCATGCGCAGTCCGGCTCAGACCTGCACATGCGCATTCGAGCTCACTTCCGCGCATGCGCACACGGGCTCGCTACTGTGCATGCGCACTCGGGGTCACTACTGCTCATGCACACTCGGGCTCACTAATGTGCATGCGCACTCCGGGTCACTACTGAACATGCGCACTCGGACTCGCTGCTGCTCATGCGCACTCGGTGTCACTACTGCTCACGCGCACTCGGACTCACTACTGCCCATGCGCATTCGGGGTCACTACTGCTCATGCGCACTCGGGGTCACTACTGCTCATGCGCACTCTGACTCACTACTGCTCATGCGCACTCGGGGTCACTACTGCTCATGCGCACTCGGACTCAATACAGCTCATGCGCATTCGGGTTCACTACTGCTCATGCGCACTCTGACTCACTACTGCTCATGCGCACTCGGGGTCACTACTGCGCATGCGCACTCGGACTCACTACTGCGGATGCGCGCTCGATCTCACTACTGCGCATGCGCACTCCGCCTCAGACCTGCACATGCGCACACGGGCTCACTACTGCGGAAGCGCAATCGGGCTCACTACTGTGCATGCGCACTCGGGGTCACTACTGCTCATGCGCACTCGGGGTCACTCCTGCGCATGCGCAGTCGGGCTCACTACTGCGGATGCGCAGTCCGGCTCAGATCTGATCCTGCGTATTCGAGCTCACTTCTGCGTATGTGCACACGGGCGCACAGCTGCGCATGCGCACTCGGTCTCACTACTGCGCATGCGCAGTCCGGCTCAGACCTGCATATGCGCACTCGGGCTCACCACTGCGGATGCGTACACGGGCTCACTACTGCGCACGCGCGCTCGGGGTCACTACTGCGCATGCACGCTCGGGGTCACTACTGCGCATGCGCACTCCGGCTAAGACCTGCACATGCGCACACAGACTCACTACTGCGGATGCGCAGTCGGGCTCACTACTGTGCATGCGCACTCGGAGTCACTACTGCTCATGCGCACTCGGACTCACTACTGCTCATGCGCACTCGGGGTCACTACTGCTCATGCGCACTCGGACACACTACTGCTCATGCGCATTCGGGGTCACTACTGCGCATGCGCACTCGGACTCACTACTGCGGATGCGCGCTCGGGCTCACTACTGCGCATGCGCACACGGGCTACCTACTGCGCATGCGCGCACGGGCCCACTACTGCGCATGCACAATCGGCCTCACTACTGCGCATGCGCACTCCGGCTCAGACCTGCACATGCGCACACGGACTCACTACTGCGGATGCGCGCACGAGCCCACTACTGCGGATGCGCACTCCGGCTCAGACCTGCCCATGCGCCCTCGGGCACACCACTGCGCATGCGCACACGGGCTCACTACTGCGCATGCGCAGTCCGGCTCAGACCTGCACATGCGCATTCGAGCTCACTTCTGCGCATGCGCACACGCGCGCACTACTGCGCTTGCGCACTCGGACTAACCACTGCTCATGCGCACTGGGACTCACTACTGCGGATGCGCGCTCGGGCTCACTACTGCGCATGCGCGCACGGGCCCACTACTGCGCATGCGCATTCCGGCTGAGACCTGCCCATGCGTCCTTGGGCACACCACTGCGCATGCGAACACGGACTCTCCACTGCGCGTGCGCACTCCGGCTCAGACCTGCCCATGCGCACTCGGGCTCACTACTGCACATGCGCGCTCGGGCTCACTACAGCGCATGCGCAGTCCGGCTCAGACATGCACATGCGCATTCGAGCTCACTTCCGCGCATGCGCACACGGGCTCGCTACTGTGCATGCGCACTCGGGGTCACTACTGCTCATGCACACTCGGGCTCACTAATGTGCATGCGCACTCCGGGTCACTACTGAACATGCGCACTCGGACTCGCTACTGCTCATGCGCACTCGGTGTCACTACTGCTCATGCGCACTCGGACTCACTACTGCCCATGCGCATTCGGGGTCACTACTGCTCATGCGCACTCGGGGTCACTACTGCTCATGCGCACTCTGACTCACTACTGCTCATGCGCACTCGGGGTCACTACTGCTCATGCGCACTCGGACTCAATACAGCTCATGCGCATTCGGGTTCACTACTGCGCATGCGCACTCGGACACACTACTGCTCATGCGCATTCGGGGTCACTACTGCGCATGCGCACTCGGACTCACTACTGCTCATGCGCACTCGGGGTCACTACTGCGCATGCGCACTCGCGCTCACTACTGCTCATGCGCACTCGGGGTCACTCCTGCGCATGCGCAGTCGGGCTCACTACTGCGGATGCGCAATCGGGCTCACTACAGCGCATGCGCGCTCGGGCTCACTACTGCGCATACGCGCTCGGGGTCGCTACTGCGCATTCGCTCACGGGCTCACACTGTGCATGCACACTTTGGGTCACTACTGCGCATGCGCACACGGGCTCACTACTGCGCATGCGCGCACGGGCTTACTACTGCGCATGCGCAGTCCGGCTCAGATCTGATCCTGCGTATTCGAGCTCACTTCTGCGTATGTGCACACGGGCGCACAGCTGCGCATGCGCAGTCGGTCTCACTACTGCGCATGCGCAGTCCGGCTCAGACCTGCATATGCGCACTCGGGCTCACCACTGCGGATGCGTACACGGGCTCACTACTGCGCACGCGCGCACGGGGTCACTACTGCGCATGCACGCTCGGGGTCACTACTGCGCATGCGCACTCCGGCTAAGACCTGCACATGCGCACACGGACTCACTACTGCGGATGCGCAGTCGGGCTCACTACTGTGCATGCGCACTCGGAGTCACTACTGCTCATGCGCACTCGGACTCACTACTGCTCATGCGCACTCGGGGTCACTACTGCTCATGCGCACTCGGACACACTACTGCTCATGCGCATTCGGGGTCACTACTGCGCATGCGCACTCGGACTCACTACTGCGGATGCGCGCTCGGGCTCACTACTGCGCATGCGCACACGGGCTACCTACTGCGCATGCGCGCACGGGCCCACTACTGCGCATGCGCACTCCGGCTCAGACCTGCCCATGCGCCCTCGGGCACACCACCGCGCATGCGCACACGGACTCACTACTGCGGATGCGCAATAGGGCTCACTACTGTGCATGCGCACTCGGGGTCACTACTACTCATGCGCACTCGGGCGCACTACAGCGCATGCACAGTCCGGCTCAGACCTGCACATGCGCACTCCGGCTCAGACCTGCACATGCGCACTCGGGCACACTACTGCGGATGCACAATCGGCCTCACTACTGCGCATGCGCACTCCGGCTCAGACCTGCACATGCGCACACGGACTCACTACTGCGGATGCGCTATCGGGCTCACTACTGTGCATGCGCACTCGGGGTCACTACTGCTCATGCGCACTCGGGCTCACTACTGTGCATGCGCACTCGGGGTCACTACTGCTCACGCGCACTCGGACTCACTACTGCTCATGCGCACTCGGGCTCACTACTGTGCATGCGCACTCGGGGTCACTACTGCTCATGCGCACTCAGACTCACTACTGCTCATGCTCACTCGGGCTCACTACTGTGCATGCGCACTCGGGGTCGCTACTGCTCACGCACACTCGGACTCACTACTGCGGATGCGCGCACGGGCTCACTACTGCGCATGCGCACACGGGCTCACTACTACGCATACGCGCACGGGCCCACTACAGCGCATGCGCACTCCGGCTCAGACCTGCACATGCGCACACGGACTCACTACTGCTGATGCGCAATCGGGCTCACTACTGTGCATGCGCACTCGGGGTCACTATTGCTCATGCGCACTCGGGGTCACTCCTGCGCATGCGCAGTCGGGCTCACTACTGCGGATGCGCAGTCCGGCTCAGATCTGATCCTGCGTATTCGAGCTCACTTCTGCGTATGTGCACACGGGCGCACAGCTGCGCATGCGCACTCGGTCTCACTACTGCGCATGCGCAGTCCGGCTCAGACCTGCATATGCGCACTCGGGCTCACCACTGCGGATGCGTACACGGGCTCACTACTGCGCACGCGCGCTCGGGGTCACTACTGCGCATGCACGCTCGGGGTCACTACTGCGCATGCGCACTCCGGCTAAGACCTGCACATGCGCACACAGACTCACTACTGCGGATGCGCAGTCGGGCTCACTACTGTGCATGCGCACTCGGAGTCACTACTGCTCATGCGCACTCGGACTCACTACTGCTCATGCGCACTCGGGGTCACTACTGCTCATGCGCACTCGGACACACTACTGCTCATGCGCATTCGGGGTCACTACTGCGCATGCGCACTCGGACTCACTACTGCGGATGCGCGCTCGGGCTCACTACTGCGCATGCGCACACGGGCTACCTACTGCGCATGCGCGCACGGGCCCACTACTGCGCATGCACAATCGGCCTCACTACTGCGCATGCGCACTCCGGCTCAGACCTGCACATGCGCACACGGACTCACTACTGCGGATGCGCGCACGAGCCCACTACTGCGGATGCGCACTCCGGCTCAGACCTGCCCATGCGCCCTCGGGCACACCACTGCGCATGCGCACACGGGCTCACTACTGCGCATGCGCAGTCCGGCTCAGACCTGCACATGCGCATTCGAGCTCACTTCTGCGCATGCGCACACGCGCGCACTACTGCGCTTGCGCACTCGGACTAACCACTGCTCATGCGCACTGGGACTCACTACTGCGGATGCGCGCTCGGGCTCACTACTGCGCATGCGCGCACGGGCCCACTACTGCGCATGCGCATTCCGGCTGAGACCTGCCCATGCGTCCTTGGGCACACCACTGCGCATGCGAACACGGACTCTCCACTGCGCGTGCGCACTCCGGCTCAGACCTGCCCATGCGCACTCGGGCTCACTACTGCACATGCGCGCTCGGGCTCACTACAGCGCATGCGCAGTCCGGCTCAGACATGCACATGCGCATTCGAGCTCACTTCCGCGCATGCGCACACGGGCTCGCTACTGTGCATGCGCACTCGGGGTCACTACTGCTCATGCACACTCGGGCTCACTAATGTGCATGCGCACTCCGGGTCACTACTGAACATGCGCACTCGGACTCGCTACTGCTCATGCGCACTCGGTGTCACTACTGCTCATGCGCACTCGGACTCACTACTGCCCATGCGCATTCGGGGTCACTACTGCTCATGCGCACTCGGGGTCACTACTGCTCATGCGCACTCTGACTCACTACTGCTCATGCGCACTCGGGGTCACTACTGCTCATGCGCACTCGGACTCAATACAGCTCATGCGCATTCGGGTTCACTACTGCGCATGCGCACTCGGACACACTACTGCTCATGCGCATTCGGGGTCACTACTGCGCATGCGCACTCGGACTCACTACTGCTCATGCGCACTCGGGGTCACTACTGCGCATGCGCACTCGCGCTCACTACTGCTCATGCGCACTCGGGGTCACTCCTGCGCATGCGCAGTCGGGCTCACTACTGCGGATGCGCAATCGGGCTCACTACAGCGCATGCGCGCTCGGGCTCACTACTGCGCATACGCGCTCGGGGTCGCTACTGCGCATTCGCTCACGGGCTCACACTGTGCATGCACACTTTGGGTCACTACTGCGCATGCGCACACGGGCTCACTACTGCGCATGCGCGCACGGGCTTACTACTGCGCATGCGCAGTCCGGCTCAGATCTGATCCTGCGTATTCGAGCTCACTTCTGCGTATGTGCACACGGGCGCACAGCTGCGCATGCGCAGTCGGTCTCACTACTGCGCATGCGCAGTCCGGCTCAGACCTGCATATGCGCACTCGGGCTCACCACTGCGGATGCGTACACGGGCTCACTACTGCGCACGCGCGCACGGGGTCACTACTGCGCATGCACGCTCGGGGTCACTACTGCGCATGCGCACTCCGGCTAAGACCTGCACATGCGCACACGGACTCACTACTGCGGATGCGCAGTCGGGCTCACTACTGTGCATGCGCACTCGGAGTCACTACTGCTCATGCGCACTCGGACTCACTACTGCTCATGCGCACTCGGGGTCACTACTGCTCATGCGCACTCGGACACACTACTGCTCATGCGCATTCGGGGTCACTACTGCGCATGCGCACTCGGACTCACTACTGCGGATGCGCGCTCGGGCTCACTACTGCGCATGCGCACACGGGCTACCTACTGCGCATGCGCGCACGGGCCCACTACTGCGCATGCGCACTCCGGCTCAGACCTGCCCATGCGCCCTCGGGCACACCACCGCGCATGCGCACACGGACTCACTACTGCGGATGCGCAATAGGGCTCACTACTGTGCATGCGCACTCGGGGTCACTACTGCTCATGCGCACTCGGGCGCACTACAGCGCATGCACAGTCCGGCTCAGACCTGCACATGCGCACTCCGGCTCAGACCTGCACATGCGCACTCGGGCACACTACTGCGGATGCACAATCGGCCTCACTACTGCGCATGCGCACTCCGGCTCAGACCTGCACATGCGCACACGGACTCACTACTGCGGATGCGCTATCGGGCTCACTACTGTGCATGCGCACTCGGGGTCACTACTGCTCATGCGCACTCGGGCTCACTACTGTGCATGCGCACTCGGGGTCACTACTGCTCACGCGCACTCGGACTCACTACTGCTCATGCGCACTCGGGCTCACTACTGTGCATGCGCACTCGGGGTCACTACTGCTCATGCGCACTCAGACTCACTACTGCTCATGCTCACTCGGGCTCACTACTGTGCATGCGCACTCGGGGTCGCTACTGCTCACGCACACTCGGACTCACTACTGCGGATGCGCGCACGGGCTCACTACTGCGCATGCGCACACGGGCTCACTACTACGCATACGCGCACGGGCCCACTACAGCGCATGCGCACTCCGGCTCAGACCTGCACATGCGCACACGGACTCACTACTGCTGATGCGCAATCGGGCTCACTACTGTGCATGCGCACTCGGGGTCACTATTGCTCATGCGCACTCGGACTCACTACTGCTCATGCACACTCGGGGTCACTACTGTGCATGCGCACTCGGGGTCACTACTGCTCATGCGCACTCGGACTCACTACTGCGGATGCACTATCGGGCTCACTACTGCGCATGCGCACTCCGGCTCAGACCTGCACATGCGCACACGGACTCACTACTGCGGATACGCAATCGGGCTCACTACTGTGCATGCGCACTCGGGGTCACTACTGCTCATGCGCACTCGGGGTCACTACTGCTCATGCGCACTCGGACTCACTGCTGCTCATGCGCACTCGGGGTCACTACTGCTCATGCGCACTCGGAGTCACTACTGCTCATGCGCACTGGAGCTCACTACTGTGCGTGCGCACTCGGGGTCACTACTGCTCACGCGCACTCGGACTCACTACTGCGGATGCGCAATCGGGCTCACTACTGCGGATGCGCGCTCGGGCTCACTACTGCGCATGCGCACACGGGCTCACTACTGCGCATGCGCGCACGGGCCCACTACTGCGCATGCGCACTCCGGCTCAGACCTGCCCATGCGCCCTCGGGCACACCACTGCGCATGCGCACACGGACTCACAACTGTGCATGCGCACTCCGGCTCAGACCTGCCCATGCGGACTCGGGCTCACTACTGCGCATGCGCGCTCGGGCTCACTACTGCGCATGCGCAGTCCGGCTCAGACCTGCACATGCACATTCGAGCTCACTTCTGCGCATGCGTACACGGGCTCACTACTGTGCATGCGCACTCGGGGTCACTACTGCTCATGCACACTCGGGCTCACTAATGTGCATGCGCACTCGGGCTCACTACTGCGCATGCGCGCACGGGCCCCCTTTTGCGCATGCGCACTCCGGCTCAGACCTGCCCATGCGCCCTCGGGCACACCACTGCGCATGCGCACACGGTCTCACTACTGCGCATGCGCAGTCCGGCTCAGACCTGCACATGCGCATTCGAGCTCACTTCTGCGCATGCGCACATGCGCGCACTACTGCGCTTGCGCACTCGGACTAACCACTGCTCATGCGCATTGGGACTCTCTACTGCTCATGCGCACTCGGACTCACTACTGCGGATGCACAATCGGGCTCACTACTGCACGTGCGCACTCCGCCTCAGACCTGCACATGCGCACACGGACTCACTACTGCGGAAGCGCAATCGGGCCCACTACTGTGCATGCGCAGTCGGGGTCACTACTGCTCATGCGCACTCGGGGTCACTACTGCGCATGGGCGCACGGGCCCACTACTGCGCATGCACACCACGGCTCAGACCTGCCCATGCGCCCTCGGGCACACCACTCCGCATGCGCACTCGGGCTCAGACCTGCCCATGCGCACTCGGGCTCACTACTGCGCATGCGCGCTCGGGATCACTACTGTGCATGCGCATTCGGGGTCACAACTGCTCATGCGCACTCAGACTCACTACTGCTCATGCGCACTCGGGCTCACTACTGTGCATGCGCACTCGGGGTCACTACTGGTCACGCGCACTCGGACTCACTACTGCGGATGCGCGCACGGGCTCACTACTGCGCATGCGCACATGGGCTCACTACTGCGCATGCGCGCACGGGCCCACTACTGCGCATGCGCACTCCGGCACAGACCTGCACATGCGCACACGGACTCACTACTGCGGATGCGCAGTCGGGCTCACTACTGTGCATGCGCACTCGGGATCACTACTGCTCATGCGCACTCGGACTCACTACTGCTCATGCACACTCGGGGTCACTACAGTGCATGCGCGCTCGGGGTCACTACTGCTCATGCGCACTCGGACTCACTACTGCGGATGCACTATCGGGCTCACTACTGCGCATGCGCACTCCGGCTCAGACCTGCACATGCGCACACGGACTCACTACTGCGGATGCGCAATCGGGCTCACTACTGTGCATGCGCACTCGGGGTCACTACTGCTCATGCGCACTCGGGGTCACTACTGCTCATTCGCACTCGGACTCACTACTGCTCATGCGCATTCGGGGTCACTACTGCGCATGCGCCCTCGGACTCACTACTGCGGATGCGCGCTCGGGCTCACTACTGCGCATGCGCGCTCGGGCTCACTACTGCGCGTGCGCACACGGGCTCACTACTGCGCATTCGCTCACGGGCTCACACTGTGCATGCACACTCGGGGTCGCTACTGCGGTTGCGCAATCGGGCTCACTACTGCGCGTGCGCTCACGGGCCCACTACTGCGCATGCACACCCCGGCGCAGACCTGCCCATGCGCCCTCGGGCACACCACTGCCCATGCGCCCTCGGGCACACCACTGCGCATGCGCACTCGGGGTCACTACTGCTCATGCGCACTCGGGGTCACTACTGCTCATGCGCACTCGGACTCACTACTGCTCATGCGCACTAGGACTCACTACTGCGGATGCACAATCGGGCTCACTACTGCACGTGCGCACTACGCCTCAGACCTGCACATGCGCGCACGGACTCACTACTGCGGAAGCGCAATCGAGCCCACTACTGTGCATGCGCACTCGGGGTCACTACTGCCCATGCGCACTCGGGCTCACTACTGCGCATGCGCAGTCCGGCTCAGACCTGCACATGCGGATTCGAGCTCACTTCTGCGCATGCGCACACGCGCGCACTACTGCGCTTGCGCACTCGGACTAACCACTGCCCATGCGCACTCGGGCTCACTACTGCACATGCGCGCTCGGGCTCACTACAGCGCATGCGCAGTCCGGCTCAGACCTGCACATGCGCATTCGAGCTCACTTCCGCGCATGCGCACACGGGCTCGCTACTGTGCATGCGCACTCGGGGTCACTACTGCTCATGCACACTCGGGGTCACTAATGTGCATGCGCACTCCGGGTCACTACTGAACATGCGCACTCGGACTCGCTACTGCTCATGCGCACTCGGGGTCACTACTGCTCATGCGCACTCGGACACACTACTGCTCATGCGCATTCGGGGTCACTACTGCGCATGCGCACTCGGACTCACTACTGCGGATGCGCGCTCGGGCTCACTACTGCGCATGCGCACACGGGCTACCTACTGCGCATGCGCGCACGGGCCCACTACTGCGCATGCGCACTCCGGCTCAGACCTGCCCATGCGCCCTCGGGCACACCACCGCGCATGCGCACACGGACTCACTACTGCGGATGCGCAATAGGGCTCACTACTGTGCATGCGCACTCGGGGTCACTACTGCTCATGCGCACTCGGGCGCACTACAGCGCATGCACAGTCCGGCTCAGACCTGCACATGCGCACTCCGGCTCAGACCTGCACATGCGCACTCGGGCACACTACTGCGGATGCACAATCGGCCTCACTACTGCGCATGCGCACTCCGGCTCAGACCTGCACATGCGCACACGGACTCACTACTGCGGATGCGCTATCGGGCTCACTACTGCGCATGCGCACTCGGGGTCACTACTGCTCATGCGCACTCGGGCTCACTACTGTGCGTGCGCACTCGGGGTCACTACTGCTCACGCGCACTCGGACTCACTACTGCTCATGCGCACTCGGGCTCACTACTGTGCATGCGCACTCGGGGTCACTACTGCTCATGCGCACTCAGACTCACTACTGCTCATGCTCACTCGGGCTCACTACTGTGCATGCGCACTCGGGGTCGCTACTGCTCACGCACACTCGGACTCACTACTGCGGATGCGCGCACGGGCTCACTACTGCGCATGCGCACACGGGCTCACTACTACGCATACGCGCACGGGCCCACTACTGCGCATGCGCACTCCGGTTCAGACCTGCACATGCGCACACGGACTCACTACTGCTGATGCGCAATCGGGCTCACTACTGTGCATGCGCACTCGGGGTCACTATTGCTCATGCGCACTCGGACTCACTACTGCTCATGCACACTCGGGGTCACTACTGTGCATGCGCACTCGGGGTCACTACTGCTCATGCGCACTCGGACTCACTACTGCGGATGCACTATCGGGCTCACTACTGCGCATGCGCACTCCGGCTCAGACCTGCACATGCGCACACCGACTCACTACTGCGGATGCGCAATCGGGCTCACTACTGTGCATGCGCACTCGGGGTCACTACTGCTCATGCGCACTCGGGGTCACTACTGCTCATGCGCACTCGGACTCACTGCTGCTCATGCGCACTCGGGGTCACTACTGCTCATGCGCACTCGGAGTCACTACTGCTCATGCGCACTGGAGCTCACTACTGTGCGTGCGCACTCGGGGTCACTACTGCTCACGCGCACTCGGACTCACTACTGCGGATGCGCAATCGGGCTCACTACTGCGGATGCGCGCTCGGGCTCACTACTGCGCATGCGCACACGGGCTCACTACTGCGCATGCGCGCACGGGCCCACTACTGCGCATGCGCACTCCGGTTCAGACCTGCCCATGCGCCCTCGGGCACACCACTGCGCATGCGCACACGGACTCACAACTGTGCATGCGCACTCCGGCTCAGACCTGCCCATGCGGACTCGGGCTCACTACTGCGCATACGCGCTCGGGCTCACTACTGCGCATGCGCAGTCCGGCTCAGACCTGCACATGCACATTCGAGCTCACTTCTGCGCATGCGTACACGGGCTCACAACTGTGCATGCGCACTCGGGGTCACTACTGCTCATGCACACTCGGGCTCACTAATGTGCATGCGCACTCGGGCTCACTACTGCGCATGCGCGCACGGGCCCCCTTTTGCGCATGCGCACTCCGGCTTAGACCTGCCCATGCGCACTCGGGCTCACTACTGCACATGCGCGCTCGGGCTCACTACAGCGCATGCGCAGTCCGGCTCAGACCTGCACATGCGCATTCGAGCTCACTTCCGCGCATGCGCACACGGGCTCGCTACTGTGCATGCGCACTCGGGGTCACTACTGCTCATGCACACTCGGGCTCACTAATGTGCATGCGCACTCCGGGTCACTACTGAACATGCGCACTCGGACTCGCTGCTGCTCATGCGCACTCGGTGTCACTACTGCTCACGCGCACTCGGACTCACTACTGCCCATGCGCATTCGGGGTCACTACTGCTCATGCGCACTCGGGGTCACTACTGCTCATGCGCACTCTGACTCACTACTGCTCATGCGCACTCGGGGTCACTACTGCTCATGCGCACTCGGACTCAATACAGCTCATGCGCATTCGGGTTCACTACTGCTCATGCGCACTCTGACTCACTACTGCTCATGCGCACTCGGGGTCACTACTGCGCATGCGCACTCGGACTCACTACTGCGGATGCGCGCTCGATCTCACTACTGCGCATGCGCACTCCGCCTCAGACCTGCACATGCGCACACGGGCTCACTACTGCGGAAGCGCAATCGGGCTCACTACTGTGCATGCGCACTCGGGGTCACTACTGCTCATGCGCACTCGGGGTCACTCCTGCGCATGCGCAGTCGGGCTCACTACTGCGGATGCGCAGTCCGGCTCAGATCTGATCCTGCGTATTCGAGCTCACTTCTGCGTATGTGCACACGGGCGCACAGCTGCGCATGCGCACTCGGTCTCACTACTGCGCATGCGCAGTCCGGCTCAGACCTGCATATGCGCACTCGGGCTCACCACTGCGGATGCGTACACGGGCTCACTACTGCGCACGCGCGCTCGGGGTCACTACTGCGCATGCACGCTCGGGGTCACTACTGCGCATGCGCACTCCGGCTAAGACCTGCACATGCGCACACAGACTCACTACTGCGGATGCGCAGTCGGGCTCACTACTGTGCATGCGCACTCGGAGTCACTACTGCTCATGCGCACTCGGACTCACTACTGCTCATGCGCACTCGGGGTCACTACTGCTCATGCGCACTCGGACACACTACTGCTCATGCGCATTCGGGGTCACTACTGCGCATGCGCACTCGGACTCACTACTGCGGATGCGCGCTCGGGCTCACTACTGCGCATGCGCACACGGGCTACCTACTGCGCATGCGCGCACGGGCCCACTACTGCGCATGCACAATCGGCCTCACTACTGCGCATGCGCACTCCGGCTCAGACCTGCACATGCGCACACGGACTCACTACTGCGGATGCGCGCACGAGCCCACTACTGCGGATGCGCACTCCGGCTCAGACCTGCCCATGCGCCCTCGGGCACACCACTGCGCATGCGCACACGGGCTCACTACTGCGCATGCGCAGTCCGGCTCAGACCTGCACATGCGCATTCGAGCTCACTTCTGCGCATGCGCACACGCGCGCACTACTGCGCTTGCGCACTCGGACTAACCACTGCTCATGCGCACTGGGACTCACTACTGCGGATGCGCGCTCGGGCTCACTACTGCGCATGCGCGCACGGGCCCACTACTGCGCATGCGCATTCCGGCTGAGACCTGCCCATGCGTCCTTGGGCACACCACTGCGCATGCGAACACGGACTCTCCACTGCGCGTGCGCACTCCGGCTCAGACCTGCCCATGCGCACTCGGGCTCACTACTGCACATGCGCGCTCGGGCTCACTACAGCGCATGCGCAGTCCGGCTCAGACATGCACATGCGCATTCGAGCTCACTTCCGCGCATGCGCACACGGGCTCGCTACTGTGCATGCGCACTCGGGGTCACTACTGCTCATGCACACTCGGGCTCACTAATGTGCATGCGCACTCCGGGTCACTACTGAACATGCGCACTCGGACTCGCTACTGCTCATGCGCACTCGGTGTCACTACTGCTCATGCGCACTCGGACTCACTACTGCCCATGCGCATTCGGGGTCACTACTGCTCATGCGCACTCGGGGTCACTACTGCTCATGCGCACTCTGACTCACTACTGCTCATGCGCACTCGGGGTCACTACTGCTCATGCGCACTCGGACTCAATACAGCTCATGCGCATTCGGGTTCACTACTGCGCATGCGCACTCGGACACACTACTGCTCATGCGCATTCGGGGTCACTACTGCGCATGCGCACTCGGACTCACTACTGCTCATGCGCACTCGGGGTCACTACTGCGCATGCGCACTCGCGCTCACTACTGCTCATGCGCACTCGGGGTCACTCCTGCGCATGCGCAGTCGGGCTCACTACTGCGGATGCGCAATCGGGCTCACTACAGCGCATGCGCGCTCGGGCTCACTACTGCGCATACGCGCTCGGGGTCGCTACTGCGCATTCGCTCACGGGCTCACACTGTGCATGCACACTTTGGGTCACTACTGCGCATGCGCACACGGGCTCACTACTGCGCATGCGCGCACGGGCTTACTACTGCGCATGCGCAGTCCGGCTCAGATCTGATCCTGCGTATTCGAGCTCACTTCTGCGTATGTGCACACGGGCGCACAGCTGCGCATGCGCAGTCGGTCTCACTACTGCGCATGCGCAGTCCGGCTCAGACCTGCATATGCGCACTCGGGCTCACCACTGCGGATGCGTACACGGGCTCACTACTGCGCACGCGCGCACGGGGTCACTACTGCGCATGCACGCTCGGGGTCACTACTGCGCATGCGCACTCCGGCTAAGACCTGCACATGCGCACACGGACTCACTACTGCGGATGCGCAGTCGGGCTCACTACTGTGCATGCGCACTCGGAGTCACTACTGCTCATGCGCACTCGGACTCACTACTGCTCATGCGCACTCGGGGTCACTACTGCTCATGCGCACTCGGACACACTACTGCTCATGCGCATTCGGGGTCACTACTGCGCATGCGCACTCGGACTCACTACTGCGGATGCGCGCTCGGGCTCACTACTGCGCATGCGCACACGGGCTACCTACTGCGCATGCGCGCACGGGCCCACTACTGCGCATGCGCACTCCGGCTCAGACCTGCCCATGCGCCCTCGGGCACACCACCGCGCATGCGCACACGGACTCACTACTGCGGATGCGCAATAGGGCTCACTACTGTGCATGCGCACTCGGGGTCACTACTGCTCATGCGCACTCGGGCGCACTACAGCGCATGCACAGTCCGGCTCAGACCTGCACATGCGCACTCCGGCTCAGACCTGCACATGCGCACTCGGGCACACTACTGCGGATGCACAATCGGCCTCACTACTGCGCATGCGCACTCCGGCTCAGACCTGCACATGCGCACACGGACTCACTACTGCGGATGCGCTATCGGGCTCACTACTGTGCATGCGCACTCGGGGTCACTACTGCTCATGCGCACTCGGGCTCACTACTGTGCATGCGCACTCGGGGTCACTACTGCTCACGCGCACTCGGACTCACTACTGCTCATGCGCACTCGGGCTCACTACTGTGCATGCGCACTCGGGGTCACTACTGCTCATGCGCACTCAGACTCACTACTGCTCATGCTCACTCGGGCTCACTACTGTGCATGCGCACTCGGGGTCGCTACTGCTCACGCACACTCGGACTCACTACTGCGGATGCGCGCACGGGCTCACTACTGCGCATGCGCACACGGGCTCACTACTACGCATACGCGCACGGGCCCACTACAGCGCATGCGCACTCCGGCTCAGACCTGCACATGCGCACACGGACTCACTACTGCTGATGCGCAATCGGGCTCACTACTGTGCATGCGCACTCGGGGTCACTATTGCTCATGCGCACTCGGGGTCACTCCTGCGCATGCGCAGTCGGGCTCACTACTGCGGATGCGCAGTCCGGCTCAGATCTGATCCTGCGTATTCGAGCTCACTTCTGCGTATGTGCACACGGGCGCACAGCTGCGCATGCGCACTCGGTCTCACTACTGCGCATGCGCAGTCCGGCTCAGACCTGCATATGCGCACTCGGGCTCACCACTGCGGATGCGTACACGGGCTCACTACTGCGCACGCGCGCTCGGGGTCACTACTGCGCATGCACGCTCGGGGTCACTACTGCGCATGCGCACTCCGGCTAAGACCTGCACATGCGCACACAGACTCACTACTGCGGATGCGCAGTCGGGCTCACTACTGTGCATGCGCACTCGGAGTCACTACTGCTCATGCGCACTCGGACTCACTACTGCTCATGCGCACTCGGGGTCACTACTGCTCATGCGCACTCGGACACACTACTGCTCATGCGCATTCGGGGTCACTACTGCGCATGCGCACTCGGACTCACTACTGCGGATGCGCGCTCGGGCTCACTACTGCGCATGCGCACACGGGCTACCTACTGCGCATGCGCGCACGGGCCCACTACTGCGCATGCACAATCGGCCTCACTACTGCGCATGCGCACTCCGGCTCAGACCTGCACATGCGCACACGGACTCACTACTGCGGATGCGCGCACGAGCCCACTACTGCGGATGCGCACTCCGGCTCAGACCTGCCCATGCGCCCTCGGGCACACCACTGCGCATGCGCACACGGGCTCACTACTGCGCATGCGCAGTCCGGCTCAGACCTGCACATGCGCATTCGAGCTCACTTCTGCGCATGCGCACACGCGCGCACTACTGCGCTTGCGCACTCGGACTAACCACTGCTCATGCGCACTGGGACTCACTACTGCGGATGCGCGCTCGGGCTCACTACTGCGCATGCGCGCACGGGCCCACTACTGCGCATGCGCATTCCGGCTGAGACCTGCCCATGCGTCCTTGGGCACACCACTGCGCATGCGAACACGGACTCTCCACTGCGCGTGCGCACTCCGGCTCAGACCTGCCCATGCGCACTCGGGCTCACTACTGCACATGCGCGCTCGGGCTCACTACAGCGCATGCGCAGTCCGGCTCAGACATGCACATGCGCATTCGAGCTCACTTCCGCGCATGCGCACACGGGCTCGCTACTGTGCATGCGCACTCGGGGTCACTACTGCTCATGCACACTCGGGCTCACTAATGTGCATGCGCACTCCGGGTCACTACTGAACATGCGCACTCGGACTCGCTACTGCTCATGCGCACTCGGTGTCACTACTGCTCATGCGCACTCGGACTCACTACTGCCCATGCGCATTCGGGGTCACTACTGCTCATGCGCACTCGGGGTCACTACTGCTCATGCGCACTCTGACTCACTACTGCTCATGCGCACTCGGGGTCACTACTGCTCATGCGCACTCGGACTCAATACAGCTCATGCGCATTCGGGTTCACTACTGCGCATGCGCACTCGGACACACTACTGCTCATGCGCATTCGGGGTCACTACTGCGCATGCGCACTCGGACTCACTACTGCTCATGCGCACTCGGGGTCACTACTGCGCATGCGCACTCGCGCTCACTACTGCTCATGCGCACTCGGGGTCACTCCTGCGCATGCGCAGTCGGGCTCACTACTGCGGATGCGCAATCGGGCTCACTACAGCGCATGCGCGCTCGGGCTCACTACTGCGCATACGCGCTCGGGGTCGCTACTGCGCATTCGCTCACGGGCTCACACTGTGCATGCACACTTTGGGTCACTACTGCGCATGCGCACACGGGCTCACTACTGCGCATGCGCGCACGGGCTTACTACTGCGCATGCGCAGTCCGGCTCAGATCTGATCCTGCGTATTCGAGCTCACTTCTGCGTATGTGCACACGGGCGCACAGCTGCGCATGCGCAGTCGGTCTCACTACTGCGCATGCGCAGTCCGGCTCAGACCTGCATATGCGCACTCGGGCTCACCACTGCGGATGCGTACACGGGCTCACTACTGCGCACGCGCGCACGGGGTCACTACTGCGCATGCACGCTCGGGGTCACTACTGCGCATGCGCACTCCGGCTAAGACCTGCACATGCGCACACGGACTCACTACTGCGGATGCGCAGTCGGGCTCACTACTGTGCATGCGCACTCGGAGTCACTACTGCTCATGCGCACTCGGACTCACTACTGCTCATGCGCACTCGGGGTCACTACTGCTCATGCGCACTCGGACACACTACTGCTCATGCGCATTCGGGGTCACTACTGCGCATGCGCACTCGGACTCACTACTGCGGATGCGCGCTCGGGCTCACTACTGCGCATGCGCACACGGGCTACCTACTGCGCATGCGCGCACGGGCCCACTACTGCGCATGCGCACTCCGGCTCAGACCTGCCCATGCGCCCTCGGGCACACCACCGCGCATGCGCACACGGACTCACTACTGCGGATGCGCAATAGGGCTCACTACTGTGCATGCGCACTCGGGGTCACTACTGCTCATGCGCACTCGGGCGCACTACAGCGCATGCACAGTCCGGCTCAGACCTGCACATGCGCACTCCGGCTCAGACCTGCACATGCGCACTCGGGCACACTACTGCGGATGCACAATCGGCCTCACTACTGCGCATGCGCACTCCGGCTCAGACCTGCACATGCGCACACGGACTCACTACTGCGGATGCGCTATCGGGCTCACTACTGTGCATGCGCACTCGGGGTCACTACTGCTCATGCGCACTCGGGCTCACTACTGTGCATGCGCACTCGGGGTCACTACTGCTCACGCGCACTCGGACTCACTACTGCTCATGCGCACTCGGGCTCACTACTGTGCATGCGCACTCGGGGTCACTACTGCTCATGCGCACTCAGACTCACTACTGCTCATGCTCACTCGGGCTCACTACTGTGCATGCGCACTCGGGGTCGCTACTGCTCACGCACACTCGGACTCACTACTGCGGATGCGCGCACGGGCTCACTACTGCGCATGCGCACACGGGCTCACTACTACGCATACGCGCACGGGCCCACTACAGCGCATGCGCACTCCGGCTCAGACCTGCACATGCGCACACGGACTCACTACTGCTGATGCGCAATCGGGCTCACTACTGTGCATGCGCACTCGGGGTCACTATTGCTCATGCGCACTCGGACTCACTACTGCTCATGCACACTCGGGGTCACTACTGTGCATGCGCACTCGGAGTCACTACTGCTCATGCGCACTGGAGCTCACTACTGCGGATGCACTATCGGGCTCACTACTGCGCATGCGCACTCCGGCTCAGACCTGCACATGCGCACACGGACTCACTACTGCGGATACGCAATCGGGCTCACTACTGTGCATGCGCACTCGGGGTCACTACTGCTCATGCGCACTCGGGGTCACTACTGCTCATGCGCACTCGGACTCACTGCTGCTCATGCGCACTCGGGGTCACTACTGCTCATGCGCACTCGGAGTCACTACTGCTCATGCGCACTGGAGCTCACTACTGTGCGTGCGCACTCGGGGTCACTACTGCTCACGCGCACTCGGACTCACTACTGCGGATGCGCAATCGGGCTCACTACTGCGGATGCGCGCTCGGGCTCACTACTGCGCATGCGCACACGGGCTCACTACTGCGCATGCGCGCACGGGCCCACTACTGCGCATGCGCACTCCGGCTCAGACCTGCCCATGCGCCCTCGGGCACACCACTGCGCATGCGCACACGGACTCACAACTGTGCATGCGCACTCCGGCTCAGACCTGCCCATGCGGACTCGGGCTCACTACTGCGCATGCGCGCTCGGGCTCACTACTGCGCATGCGCAGTCCGGCTCAGACCTGCACATGCACATTCGAGCTCACTTCTGCGCATGCGTACACGGGCTCACTACTGTGCATGCGCACTCGGGGTCACTACTGCTCATGCACACTCGGGCTCACTAATGTGCATGCGCACTCGGGCTCACTACTGCGCATGCGCGCACGGGCCCCCTTTTGCGCATGCGCACTCCGGCTCAGACCTGCCCATGCGCCCTCGGGCACACCACTGCGCATGCGCACACGGTCTCACTACTGCGCATGCGCAGTCCGGCTCAGACCTGCACATGCGCATTCGAGCTCACTTCTGCGCATGCGCACATGCGCGCACTACTGCGCTTGCGCACTCGGACTAACCACTGCTCATGCGCATTGGGACTCTCTACTGCTCATGCGCACTCGGACTCACTACTGCGGATGCACAATCGGGCTCACTACTGCACGTGCGCACTCCGCCTCAGACCTGCACATGCGCACACGGACTCACTACTGCGGAAGCGCAATCGGGCCCACTACTGTGCATGCGCAGTCGGGGTCACTACTGCTCATGCGCACTCGGGGTCACTACTGCGCATGGGCGCACGGGCCCACTACTGCGCATGCACACCACGGCTCAGACCTGCCCATGCGCCCTCGGGCACACCACTCCGCATGCGCACTCGGGCTCAGACCTGCCCATGCGCACTCGGGCTCACTACTGCGCATGCGCGCTCGGGATCACTACTGTGCATGCGCATTCGGGGTCACAACTGCTCATGCGCACTCAGACTCACTACTGCTCATGCGCACTCGGGCTCACTACTGTGCATGCGCACTCGGGGTCACTACTGGTCACGCGCACTCGGACTCACTACTGCTCATGCGCACTAGGACTCACTACTGCGGATGCACAATCGGGCTCACTACTGCACGTGCGCACTACGCCTCAGACCTGCACATGCGCGCACGGACTCACTACTGCGGAAGCGCAATCGAGCCCACTACTGTGCATGCGCACTCGGGGTCACTACTGCCCATGCGCACTCGGGCTCACTACTGCGCATGCGCAGTCCGGCTCAGACCTGCACATGCGCATTCGAGCTCACTTCTGCGCATGCGCACACGCGCGCACTACTGCGCTTGCGCACTCGGACTAACCACTGCCCATGCGCACTCGGGCTCACTACTGCACATGCGCGCTCGGGCTCACTACAGCGCATGCGCAGTCCGGCTCAGACCTGCACATGCGCATTCGAGCTCACTTCCGCGCATGCGCACACGGGCTCGCTACTGTGCATGCGCACTCGGGGTCACTACTGCTCATGCACACTCGGGGTCACTAATGTGCATGCGCACTCCGGGTCACTACTGAACATGCGCACTCGGACTCGCTACTGCTCATGCGCACTCGGGGTCACTACTGCTCATGCGCACTCGGACACACTACTGCTCATGCGCATTCGGGGTCACTACTGCGCATGCGCACTCGGACTCACTACTGCGGATGCGCGCTCGGGCTCACTACTGCGCATGCGCACACGGGCTACCTACTGCGCATGCGCGCACGGGCCCACTACTGCGCATGCGCACTCCGGCTCAGACCTGCCCATGCGCCCTCGGGCACACCACCGCGCATGCGCACACGGACTCACTACTGCGGATGCGCAATAGGGCTCACTACTGTGCATGCGCACTCGGGGTCACTACTGCTCATGCGCACTCGGGCGCACTACAGCGCATGCACAGTCCGGCTCAGACCTGCACATGCGCACTCCGGCTCAGACCTGCACATGCGCACTCGGGCACACTACTGCGGATGCACAATCGGCCTCACTACTGCGCATGCGCACTCCGGCTCAGACCTGCACATGCGCACACGGACTCACTACTGCGGATGCGCTATCGGGCTCACTACTGCGCATGCGCACTCGGGGTCACTACTGCTCATGCGCACTCGGGCTCACTACTGTGCGTGCGCACTCGGGGTCACTACTGCTCACGCGCACTCGGACTCACTACTGCTCATGCGCACTCGGGCTCACTACTGTGCATGCGCACTCGGGGTCACTACTGCTCATGCGCACTCAGACTCACTACTGCTCATGCTCACTCGGGCTCACTACTGTGCATGCGCACTCGGGGTCGCTACTGCTCACGCACACTCGGACTCACTACTGCGGATGCGCGCACGGGCTCACTACTGCGCATGCGCACACGGGCTCACTACTACGCATACGCGCACGGGCCCACTACTGCGCATGCGCACTCCGGTTCAGACCTGCACATGCGCACACGGACTCACTACTGCTGATGCGCAATCGGGCTCACTACTGTGCATGCGCACTCGGGGTCACTATTGCTCATGCGCACTCGGACTCACTACTGCTCATGCACACTCGGGGTCACTACTGTGCATGCGCACTCGGGGTCACTACTGCTCATGCGCACTCGGACTCACTACTGCGGATGCACTATCGGGCTCACTACTGCGCATGCGCACTCCGGCTCAGACCTGCACATGCGCACACCGACTCACTACTGCGGATGCGCAATCGGGCTCACTACTGTGCATGCGCACTCGGGGTCACTACTGCTCATGCGCACTCGGGGTCACTACTGCTCATGCGCACTCGGACTCACTGCTGCTCATGCGCACTCGGGGTCACTACTGCTCATGCGCACTCGGAGTCACTACTGCTCATGCGCACTGGAGCTCACTACTGTGCGTGCGCACTCGGGGTCACTACTGCTCACGCGCACTCGGACTCACTACTGCGGATGCGCAATCGGGCTCACTACTGCGGATGCGCGCTCGGGCTCACTACTGCGCATGCGCACACGGGCTCACTACTGCGCATGCGCGCACGGGCCCACTACTGCGCATGCGCACTCCGGTTCAGACCTGCCCATGCGCCCTCGGGCACACCACTGCGCATGCGCACACGGACTCACAACTGTGCATGCGCACTCCGGCTCAGACCTGCCCATGCGGACTCGGGCTCACTACTGCGCATACGCGCTCGGGCTCACTACTGCGCATGCGCAGTCCGGCTCAGACCTGCACATGCACATTCGAGCTCACTTCTGCGCATGCGTACACGGGCTCACAACTGTGCATGCGCACTCGGGGTCACTACTGCTCATGCACACTCGGGCTCACTAATGTGCATGCGCACTCGGGCTCACTACTGCGCATGCGCGCACGGGCCCCCTTTTGCGCATGCGCACTCCGGCTTAGACCTGCCCATGCGCCCTCGGGCACACCACTGCGCATGCGCACACGGTCTCACTACTGCGCATGCGCAGTCCAGCTCAGACCTGCACATGCGCATTCGAGCTCACTTCTGCGCATGCGCACATGCGCGCACTACTGCGCTTGCGCACTCGGACTAACCACTGCTCATGCGAATTGGGACTCTCTACTGCTCATGCGCACTCGGACTCACTACTGCGGATGCACAATCGGGCTCACTACTGCACGTGCGCACTCCGCCTCAGACCTGCACATGCGCACACGGACTCACTACTGCGGAAGCGCAATCGGGCCCACTACTGTGCATGCGCAGTCGGGGTCACTACTGCTCATGCGCACTCGGGGTCACTACTGCGCATGGGCGCACGGGCCCACTACTGCGCATGCACACCCCGGCTCAGACCTGCCCATGCGCCCTCGGGCACACCACTCCGCATGCGCACTCGGGCTCAGACCTGCCCATGCGCACTCGGGCTCACTACTGCGCACGCGCGCTCGGGATCACTACTGTGCATGCGCATTCGGGGTCACAACTGCTCATGCGCACTCAGACTCACTACTGCTCATGCGCACTCGGGCTCACTACTGTGCATGCGCACTCGGGGTCACTACTGGTCACGCGCACTCGGACTCACTACTGCGGTTGCGCGCACGGGCTCACTACTGCGCATGCGCGCTCCGGCTCACTACTGCTCATGCGCACTCGGACTCACTACTGCGGATGCACAATCGGGCTCACTACTGCGCATGCGCACTACGGCTCAGACCTGCACATGCGCACACGGACTCACTACTGTGGATGCGCAATCGGGCTCACTACTGTGCATGCGCACTCGGGGTCACTACTGCTCATGCGCACTCGGACTCACTACTGCTCATGCGCACTCGGGCTCACTACTGTGCATGCGCACTCGGGGTCACTACTGCTCATGCGCACTCGGGCCCACTACTGCGAATGCGCACTCCGGCTCAGACCTGCACATGCGCACACGGACTCACTACTGCGGATGCGCAATCGGGCTCACTACTGTGCATGCGTACTCGGGGTCACTACTGCGAATGCGCACTCCGGCTCAGACCTGCACATGCGCACACGGACTCACTACTGCGGATGCGCAATCGGGCTCACTACTGTGCATGCGTACTCAGGGTCACTACTGCTCATGCGCACTCGGGGTCACTACTGCTCATGCGCACTCGGGGCCACTACTGCGCATGCGCACACGGACTCACTACTGCGGATGCACAATCGGGCTCACTGCAGTGCATGCGTACTCGGGGTCACTGCTGCTCATGCGCACTCGGGGTCACTACTGCTCATGCGCACTCGGACTCACTACTGCTCATGCGCACACGGGCTCACTACTGCGCATGCGCAGTCCGACTCAGACCTGCACATGCGTATTCGAGCTCACTTCTGCGCATGCGCACACGCGCGCACTACTGCGCTTGCGCACTCGGACTAACCACTGCTCATGCGCACTGGGACTCACTACTGCGGATGCGCGCTCGGGCTCACTACTGCGGATGCGCAATCGGGTTCACTACTGCGCATGCGCACACGGGCTCACTACTGCGCATGCGCGCACGAGCCCACTACTGCGCATGCGCACTCCGGCTCAGACCTGCCCATGCGCCCTCGGGAACACCACTGCGCATGCGCACACGGGCTCACCACTGCGCATGCGCACTTCGGATCAGACCTGCCCATGCGCACTCGGGCTCACTACTGCGCATGCGCACTCCGGCTCAGACATGCACATGCGCACACGGACTCACTACTGCGGATGCGCGCTCGGGCTCACTACTGCGGATGCGCAATCGGGTTCACTACTGCGCATGCGCACACGGGCTCACTACTGCGCATGCGCGCACGAGCCCACTACTGCGCTTGCGCACTCCGGCTCAGACATGCCCATGCGCCCTCGGGCACACCACTGCGCATGCGCACACGGACTCACCAATGCGCATGCGCACTCCGGCTCAGACCTGCCCATGCGCCCTCGGGCACACCACTGCGCATGCGCACACGGACTCACCACTGCGCATGCGCACTCCGGCTCAGACCTGCCCATGCGCCCTCGGGTACACCACTGCGCATGCGAACACGGACTCACCACTGCGCATGCGCACTCCGGCTCAGACCTGCCCATGCGCCCTCGGGTACACCACTGCGCATGCGCACACGGACTCACCACTGCGCATGCGCACTCCGGCTCAGACCTGCCCATGCGCACTCGGGCTCACTACTGCGCATGCGCGCTCCGGCCCACTACTCCTCATGCGCACTCGGACTCACTACTGCGGATGCACAATCGGGCTCACTACTGCGCATGCGCACTACGGCTCACACCTGCACATGCGCACACGGACTCACTACTGCGGATGTGCAATCGGGCTCACTACTGTGCATGCGTACTCGGGGTCACTACTGCGCATGCGCAGTCCGGCTCAGACCTGCCCATGCGCACTCGGGCTCACTACTGCGCATGCGTGCTCGGGCTCACTACTGCGCATGCGCACTCGGGCCCACTACTGCGCATGCGCACTCCGGCTCAGACCTGCACATGCGCACACGGACTCACTACTGCGGATGCGCAATCGGGCTCACTACTGCGGATGCGTGCTCGGGCTCACTACTGCGCATGCGCACCCGGGCTCACTACTGCGCATGCGCGCACGGGCCCACTACTGCGCATGCGCACTCCGGCTCAGACCTGCCCATGCGCCCTCGGGCGCACCACTGCGCATGCGCACACGGACTCACCACTGCGCATGCGCACTCCGGCTCAGACCTGCCCATGCACACTCGGGCTCACTACTGCGCATGCGTGCTCGGGCTCACTACTGCGCATGCGCACTCGGACTAACCACTGCTCATGCGCACTGGGACTCACTACTGCGGATGCGCGCTTGGGCTCACTACTGCGGATGCGCAATCGGGTTCACTACTGCCCATGCGCACACGGCCTCACTACTGCGCATGCGCGCACGCTCCCACTACTCCGCATGCGCACTCCGGCTCAGACCTGCCCATGCGCCCTCAGGTACACCACTGCGCATGCGCACACGGACTCACCACTGCGCATGCGCACTCCGGCTCAGACCTGCCCATGCGCACTCGGGCTCACTACTGCGCATGCGCGCTCCGGCTCACTACTGCTCATGCGCACTCGGACTCACTACTGCGGATGCACAATCGGGCTCACTACTGCGCATGCGCACTACGGCTCAGACCTGCACATGCGCACACGGACTCACTACTGTGGATGCGCAATCGGGCTCACTACTGTGCATGCGCACTCGGGGTCACTACTGCTCATGCGCACTCGGACTCACTACTGCTCATGCGCACTCGGGCTCACTACTGTGCATGCGCACTCGGGGTCACTACTGCTCATGCGCACTCGGGCCCACTACTGCGAATGCGCACTCCGGCTCAGACCTGCACATGCGCACACGGACTCACTACTGCGGATGCGCAATCGGGCTCACTACTGTGCATGCGTACTCGGGGTCACTACTGCGAATGCGCACTCCGGCTCAGACCTGCACATGCGCACACGGACTCACTACTGCGGATGCGCAATCGGGCTCACTACTGTGCATGCGTACTCAGGGTCACTACTGCTCATGCGCACTCGGGGTCACTACTGCTCATGCGCACTCGGGGCCACTACTGCGCATGCGCACACGGACTCACTACTGCGGATGCACAATCGGGCTCACTGCTGTGCATGCGTACTCGGGGTCACTGCTGCTCATGCGCACTCGGGGTCACTACTGCTCATGCGCACTCGGACTCACTACTGCTCATGCGCACACGGGCTCACTACTGCGCATGCGCAGTCCGACTCAGACCTGCACATGCGTATTCGAGCTCACTTCTGCGCATGCGCACACGCGCGCACTACTGCGCTTGCGCACTCGGACTAACCACTGCTCATGCGCACTGGGACTCACTACTGCGGATGCGCGCTCGGGCTCACTACTGCGGATGCGCAATCGGGTTCACTACTGCGCATGCGCACACGGGCTCACTACTGCGCATGCGCGCACGAGCCCACTACTGCGCATGCGCACTCCGGCTCAGACCTGCCCATGCGCCCTCGGGAACACCACTGCGCATGCGCACACGGGCTCACCACTGCGCATGCGCACTTCGGCTCAGACCTGCCCATGCGCACTCGGGCTCACTACTGTGCATGCGCACTCGGGGTCACTACTGCTCATGCGCACTCGGGCCCACTACTGCGAATGCGCACTCCGGCTCAGACCTGCACATGCGCACACGGACTCACTACTGCGGATGCGCAATCGGGCTCACTACTGTGCATGCGTACTCGGGGTCACTACTGCGAATGCGCACTCCGGCTCAGACCTGCACATGCGCACACGGACTCACTACTGCGGATGCGCAATCGGGCTCACTACTGTGCATGCGTAGTCAGGGTCACTACTGCTCATGCGCACTCGGGGTCACTACTGCTCATGCGCACTCGGGGCCACTACTGCGCATGCGCACACGGACTCACTACTGCGGATGCACAATCGGGCTCACTGCTGTGCATGCGTACTCGGGGTCACTGCTGCTCATGCGCACTCGGGGTCACTACTGCTCATGCGCACTCGGACTCACTACTGCTCATGCGCACACGGGCTCACTACTGCGCATGCGCAGTCCGACTCAGACCTGCACATGCGTATTCGAGCTCACTTCTGCGCATGCGCACACGCGCGCACTACTGCGCTTGCGCACTCGGACTAACCACTGCTCATGCGCACTGGGACTCACTACTGCGGATGCGCGCTCGGGCTCACTACTGCGGATGCGCAATCGGGTTCACTACTGCGCATGCGCACACGGGCTCACTACTGCGCATGCGCGCACGAGCCCACTACTGCGCATGCGCACTCCGGCTCAGACCTGCCCATGCGCCCTCGGGAACACCACTGCGCATGCGCACACGGGCTCACCACTGCGCATGCGCACTTCGGCTCAGACCTGCCCATGCGCACTCGGGCTCACTACTGCGCATGCGCACTCCGGCTCAGACATGCACATGCGCACACGGACTCACTACTGCGGATGCGCGCTCGGGCTCACTACTGCGGATGCGCAATCGGGTTCACTACTGCGCATGCGCACACGGGCTCACTACTGCGCATGCGCGCACGAGCCCACTACTGCGCTTGCGCACTCCGGCTCAGACATGCCCATGCGCCCTCGGGCACACCACTGCGCATGCGCACACGGACTCACCAATGCGCATGCGCACTCCGGCTCAGACCTGCCCATGCGCCCTCGGGCACACCACTGCGCATGCGCACACGGACTCACCACTGCGCATGCGCACTCCGGCTCAGACCTGCCCATGCGCCCTCGGGTACACCACTGCGCATGCGAACACGGACTCACCACTGCGCATGCGCACTCCGGCTCAGACCTGCCCATGCGCCCTCGGGTACACCACTGCGCATGCGCACACGGACTCACCACTGCGCATGCGCACTCCGGCTCAGACCTGCCCATGCGCACTCGGGCTCACTACTGCGCATGCGCGCTCCGGCCCACTACTCCTCATGCGCACTCGGACTCACTACTGCGGATGCACAATCGGGCTCACTACTGCGCATGCGCACTACGGCTCAGACCTGCACATGCGCACACGGACTCACTACTGCGGATGTGCAATCGGGCTCACTACTGTGCATGCGTACTCGGGGTCACTACTGCGCATGCGCAGTCCGGCTCAGACCTGCCCATGCGCACTCGGGCTCACTACTGCGCATGCGTGCTCGGGCTCACTACTGCGCATGCGCACTCGGGCCCACTACTGCGCATGCGCACTCCGGCTCAGACCTGCACATGCGCACACGGACTCACTACTGCGGATGCGCAATCGGGCTCACTACTGCGGATGCGTGCTCGGGCTCACTACTGCGCATGCGCACCCGGGCTCACTACTGCGCATGCGCGCACGGGCCCACTACTGCGCATGCGCACTCCGGCTCAGACCTGCCCATGCGCCCTCGGGCGCACCACTGCGCATGCGCACACGGACTCACCACTGCGCATGCGCACTCCGGCTCAGACCTGCCCATGCACACTCGGGCTCACTACTGCGCATGCGTGCTCGGGCTCACTACTGCGCATGCGCACTCGGACTAACCACTGCTCATGCGCACTGGGACTCACTACTGCGGATGCGCGCTTGGGCTCACTACTGCGGATGCGCAATCGGGTTCACTACTGCCCATGCGCACACGGCCTCACTACTGCGCATGCGCGCACGCTCCCACTACTCCGCATGCGCACTCCGGCTCAGACCTGCCCATGCGCCCTCAGGTACACCACTGCGCATGCGCACACGGACTCACCACTGCGCATGCGCACTCCGGCTCAGACCTGCCCATGCGCACTCGGGCTCACTACTGCGCATGCGCGCTCCGGCTCACTACTGCTCATGCGCACTCGGACTCACTACTGCGGATGCACAATCGGGCTCACTACTGCGCATGCGCACTACGGCTCAGACCTGCACATGCGCACACGGACTCACTACTGTGGATGCGCAATCGGGCTCACTACTGTGCATGCGCACTCGGGGTCACTACTGCTCATGCGCACTCGGACTCACTACTGCTCATGCGCACTCGGGCTCACTACTGTGCATGCGCACTCGGGGTCACTACTGCTCATGCGCACTCGGGCCCACTACTGCGAATGCGCACTCCGGCTCAGACCTGCACATGCGCACACGGACTCACTACTGCGGATGCGCAATCGGGCTCACTACTGTGCATGCGTACTCGGGGTCACTACTGCGAATGCGCACTCCGGCTCAGACCTGCACATGCGCACACGGACTCACTACTGCGGATGCGCAATCGGGCTCACTACTGTGCATGCGTACTCAGGGTCACTACTGCTCATGCGCACTCGGGGTCACTACTGCTCATGCGCACTCGGGGCCACTACTGCGCATGCGCACACGGACTCACTACTGCGGATGCACAATCGGGCTCACTGCTGTGCATGCGTACTCGGGGTCACTGCTGCTCATGCGCACTCGGGGTCACTACTGCTCATGCGCACTCGGACTCACTACTGCTCATGCGCACACGGGCTCACTACTGCGCATGCGCAGTCCGACTCAGACCTGCACATGCGTATTCGAGCTCACTTCTGCGCATGCGCACACGCGCGCACTACTGCGCTTTCGCACTCGGACTAACCACTGCTCATGCGCACTGGGACTCACTACTGCGGATGCGCGCTCGGGCTCACTACTGCGGATGCGCAATCGGGTTCACTACTGCGCATGCGCACACGGGCTCACTACTGCGCATGCGCGCACGAGCCCACTACTGCGCATGCGCACTCCGGCTCAGACCTGCCCATGCGCCCTCGGGAACACCACTGCGCATGCGCACACGGGCTCACCACTGCGCATGCGCACTTCGGCTCAGACCTGCCCATGCGCACTCGGGCTCACTACTGCGCATGCGCACTCCGGCTCAGACATGCACATGCGCACACGGACTCACTACTGCGGATGCGCGCTCGGGCTCACTACTGCGGATGCGCAATCGGGTTCACTACTGCGCATGCGCACACGGGCTCACTACTGCGCATGCGCGCACGAGCCCACTACTGCGCTTGCGCACTCCGGCTCAGACCTGCCCATGCGCCCTCGGGCACACCACTGCGCATGCGCACACGGACTCACCAATGCGCATGCGCACTCCGGCTCAGACCTGCCCATGCGCCCTCGGGCACACCACTGCGCATGCGCACACGGACTCACCACTGCGCATGCGCACTCCGGCTCAGACCTGCCCATGCGCCCTCGGGTACACCACTGCGCATGCGAACACGGACTCACCACTGCGCATGCGCACTCCGGCTCAGACCTGCCCATGCGCACTCGGGCTCACTACTGCGCATGCGCGCTCCGGCCCACTACTCCTCATGCGCACTCGGACTCACTACTGCGGATGCGCAATCGGGCTCACTACTGTGCATGCGCACTCGGGCTCACTACTGCGCATGCGTGCTCGGGCTCACTACTGCGCATGCGCACTCGGGCCCACTACTGCGCATGCGCACTCCGGCTCAGACCTGCACATGCGCATACGGACTCACTACTGCGGATGCGCAATCGGGCTCACTACTGCGGATGCGTGCTCGGGCTCACTACTGCGCATGCGCACCCGGGCTCACTACTGCGCATGCGCGCACGGGCCCACTACTGCGCATGCGCACTCCGGCTCAGACCTGCCCATGCGCCCTCGGGCGCACCACTGCGCATGCGCACACGGACTCACCACTGCGCATGCGCACTCCGCCTCAGACCTGCCCATGCACACTCGGGCTCACTACTGCGCATGCGTGCTCGGGCTCACTACTGCGCATGCGCACTCGGACTAACCACTGCTCATGCGCACTGGGACTCACTACTGCGGATGCGCGCACGCTCCCACTACTCCGCATGCGCACTCCGGCTCAGACCTGCCCATGCGCCCTCAGGTACACCACTGCGCATGCGCACACGGACTCACCACTGCGCATGCGCACTCCGGCTCAGACCTGCCCATGCGCACTCGGGCTCACTACTGCGCATGCGCGCTCCGGCTCACTACTGCTCATGCGCACTCGGACTCACTACTGCGGATGCACAATCGGGCTCACTACTGCGCATGCGCACTACGGCTCAGACCTGCACATGCGCACACGGACTCACTACTGTGGATGCGCAATCGGGCTCACTACTGTGCATGCGCACTCGGGGTCACTACTGCTCATGCGCACTCGGACTCACTACTGCTCATGCGCACTCGGGCTCACTACTGTGCATGCGCACTCGGGGTCACTACTGCTCATGCGCACTCGGACTCACTACTGCTCATGCGCACTCGGGCTCACTACTGTGCATGCGCACTCGGGGTCACTACTGCTCATGCGCACTCGGACTCACTACTGCTCATGCGCACTCGGACTCACGACTGTGCATGCGCACTCGGGGTCACTACTGCTCACGCGCACTCGGACTCACTACTGCGGATGCACGCTCGGGCTCACTACTGCGCATGCGCACACGGGCTCACTACTGCGCATGCGCAATCGGGCTCACTACTGTGCATGCGCACTCGGGGTCACTACTGCGCATGCGCACTCGGACTCACTACTGTGCATGCGCACTCGGGGTCACTACTGCTCATGCGCACTCGGACTCAATACTGCTCATGCGCACTCGGGCCCACTACTGCGAATGCGCACTCCGGCTCAGACCTGCACATGCGCACACGGACTCACTACTGCGGATGCGCAATCGGGCTCACTACTGTGCATGCGTACTCGGGGTCACTACTGCGCATGCGCACTCGGACTTACTACTGTGCATGCGCAATCGGGTTCACTACCGCTCATGCGCACTCGGGCTCACTACTGTGCATGCGCACTCGGGGTCACTACTGCTCACGCGCACTCGGACTCACTACTGCGGATGCACGCTCGGGCTCACTACTGCGCATGCGCACACGGGCTCACTACTGCGCATGCGCACTCCGGCTCAGACCTGCACATGCGCACACGGACTCACTACTGCGGATGCGCAATCGGGCTCACTACTGTGCATGCGCACTCGGGGTCACTACTGCGCATGCGCACTCGGACTCACTACCGTGCATGCGCACTCGGGGTCACTAATGCTCATGCGCACTCGGACTCACTACTGCTCATGCGCACTCGGGCCCACTACTGCGCATGCGCACTCCGGCTCAGACCTGCACATGCCCACACTGACTCACTACTGCGGATGCGCAATCGGGCTCACTACTGTGCATGCGTACTCGGGGTCACTACTGCTCATGCGCACTCGGACTCACTACTGCTCATGCGCACTCGGGGTCACTACTGCTCATGCGCACTCGGGCCCACTACTGCGCATGCGCACTCCGGCTCAGACCTGCACATGCGCACCCGGACTCACTACTGCGGATGCACAATCGGGCTCACTACTGCGCATGCGCTCTCCGGCTCAGACCTGCTCATGCGCACTCGGACTCACTACTGCGGATGCACAATCGGGCTCACTACTGCGCATGCGCACTCCGGCTCAGACCTGCACATGCGCACCCGGACTCACTACTGCGGATGCGCAATCGGGCTCACTACTGTGCATGCGTACTAGGGGTCACTACTGCTCATGCGCACTCGGACTCACTACTGCTCATGCGCACTCGGGCCCACTACTGCGCATGCGCACTCCGGCTCAGACCTGCACATGCGCACACGGACTCACTACCGCGGATGCGCAATCGGGCTCACTACTGTGCATGCGTACTCGGGGTCACTACTGCTCATGCGCACTCGGGGTCACTACTGCTCATGCGCACTCGGACTCACTACTGCTCATGCGCACACGGGCTCACTACTGCGCATGCGCAGTCCGACTCAGACCTGCACATGTGTATTCGAGCTCACTTCTGCACATGCGCACACGCGCGCACTACTGCGCTTGCGCACTCGGACTAACCACTGCTCATGCGCACTGGGACTCACTACTGCTCAGGCGCACTCGGACTCACTACTGCTCATGCGCACTCGGGGTCACTACTGCTCATGCGCACTCGGACTCACTACTGCTCATGCGCACTCGGGGTCACTACTGCTCATGCGCACTCGGGCTCACTACTGCGCATGCGCGCACGGGCCCACTACTGCGCATGCGCACTCCGGCTCAGACCTGCCCATGCGCCCTCGGGCACACTACCGCGGATGCGCAATCGGGCTCACTACTGTGCATGCGTACTCGGGGTCACTACGGCTCATGCGCACTCGGACTCACTACTGCTCATGCGCACTCGGGGTCACTACTGCTCATGCGCACTCGGACTCACTACTGCTCATGCGCATTCGGGGTCACTACTGCTCATGCGCACTCGGACTCACTACTGCTCATGCGCATTCGGGGTCACTACTGCGCATGCGCACTCGGACTCACTACTGCGGATGCGCGCTCGGGCTCACTACTGCGAATGCGCACCCGGGCTCACTACTGCGCATGCGCGCACGGGCCCACTACTGCGCATGCGCACTCCGGCTCAGACCTGCACATGCGCACACGGACTCACTACTGCCGATGCGCAATCGGGGTCACTACTGTGCATGCGCACTCGGTGTCACTACTGCTCATGCGCACTCGGACTCACTACTGCTCATGCGCACTCGGACTCACTACTGCTCATGCGCACTCGGGGTCACTACTGCTCATGTGCACTGGGAGTCACTACTGCGTATGCGCAGTCCGGCTCACTACTGCTCATGCGCAATCGGACTCACTACTGCGGATGCACAATCGGGCTCACTACTGCGCATGCGTTCTCGGGGTCACTACTGCTCATGCGCACTCGGACTCACTACTGCGGATGCACCATCGGGCTCACTACTGCGCATGCGCGCTCGGGCTCACTACTGCGCATACGCGTCGGGGTCGCTACTGCGCATTCGCTCACGGGCTCACACTGTGCATGCACACTTGGGGTCACTTCTGCACATGCGCACTCTGGCTCACTACTGCGCATGCGCACTCCGGTCAGGCCTGTGCATGCGCACTCGGGCTCACTACTGCGCATGCGCACTCTGGTTCACTACTGCTCATGCGCACTCGGTGTCACTACTGCTCATGCGCACTCGGACTCACTACTGCTCATGCGCATTCAGGGTCACTATTGCGCATGCGCACTCGGACTCACTACTGCGGATGCGCGCTCGGGCTCACTACTGCGAATGCGCACCCGGCCCCACTACTGCGCATGCGCACTCCGGCTCAGACCTGCACATGCGCACACGGACTCACTACTGCGGATGCGCAATCGGGCTCACTACTGTGCATGCGCACTCGGGGTCACTACTGCTCATGCGCACTCGGACTCACTACTGCTCATGCGCACTCGGACTCACTACTGCTCATGCGCACTCGGGGTCACTACTGCTCATGCGCACTCGGACTCACTACTGCTCATGCGCATTCGGGGTCACTACTGCGCATGCGCACTCGGACTCACTACTGTGCATGCGCACTCGGGGTCACTACTGCTCATGCGCACTCGGACTCACTACTGCTCATGCGCACTCGGGCCAACTACTGCGCATGCGCACTCCGGCTCAGACCTGCACATGCGCACCCGGACTCACTACTGCGGATGCGCAATCGGGCTCACTACTGCGCATGCGTACTCGGGGTCACTACTGCTTATGCGCACTCGGGGTCACTACTGCCCATGCGCACTCGGACTCACTACTGCTCATGCGCACTTGGGGTCACTACTGCTCATGCGCACTCGGACTCACTACTGCTCATGCGCACTCGGGGTCACTACTGCTCATGCGCGCTCGGGATCACTACTGCGCATACGTGCTCGGGGTCGCTACTGCGCATTCGCTCACGGGCTCACACTGTGCATGCACACTCGGGGTCACTACTGCGCATGCGCACACGGGCTCGCTACTGCGCATGCGCACACGGGCTCACTACTGCGCATGCGCACTCCGGCTGAGACCTGCCCATGCGCCCTCGGGCACACCACTGCGCATGCGCACACGGACACACCACTGCGCATGCGCACTCCGGCTCAGACCTGCCCATGCGCACACGGACTCACTACTGCGGATGCGCAATCGGGCTCACTACTGTGCATGCGCACTCGGGGTCACTACTGCGCATGCGCACTCGGACTCACTACTGTGCATGCGCACTCGGGGTCACTACTGCTCATGCGCACTCGGACTCACTACTGCTCATGCGCACTCGGGCCCACTACTGCGCATGCGCACTCCGGCTCAGACCTGCACATGCGCACACGGACTCACTACTGCGGATGCGCAATCGGGCTCACTACTGTGCATGCGTACTCGGGGTCACTACTGCTCATGCGCACTCGGACTCACTACTGTGCATGCGCACTCGGGGTCACTACTGCTCATGCGCACTCGGACTGACTACTGCGGATGCGCGCTCCGGCTCACTACTGCGCATGCGCACACGGGCTCACTACTGCGCATGCGCGCACGGGCCCACTACTGCGCATGCGCACTCCGGCTCAGACCTCCACATGCGCATTCTAGCTCACTTCTGCGCATGCGCACACGGGCTCACTACTGTGCATGCGCACTCGGGGTCACTACTGCTCATGCGCGCTCGGGGTCACTACTGCTCATGCGCACTCGGACTCACTACTGCTCATGCGCACTCGGGGTCACTACTGCTCATGCGCACTCGGACTCACAACTGCTCATGCGCACTCGGGCTCACTACTGCGCACACGCGCTCGGTGTCGCTACTGCGCATTCGCTCACGGGCTCACACTGTGCATGCACAATTGGGGTCACTACTGCGCATGCGCACTCTGGCTCACTACTGCGCAGGCGCACTCCGGTCAGGCCTGTCCATGCGCACTCAGGCTCACTACTGCGCATGCGCACTCCGGTTCACTACTGCTCATGCGCACTCGGTCTCACTACTGCGGATGAACAATCGGGCTCACTACTGCGCATGCGCACTCCGGCTCAGACCAGCACATGCGCACAAGGGCCCACTACTGCGGATGCGCACTCGGGGTCACTACTGCGCATGCGCACTCGGGCTCACTACTGCGCATGCGCACTGGGAGTCACTACTGCGTATGCGCAGTCCGGCTCACTACTGCTCATGCGCAATCGGACTCACTACTGCGGATGCACAATCGGGGTCACTACTGCGCATGCGCGCTCGGGCTCACTACTGCGCATGCGCACTGGGAGTCACTACTGCGTATGCGCAGTCCGGCTCACTACTGCTCATGCGCAATCGGACTCACTACTGCGCATGCGCGCTCGGGCTCACTACTGCGCATGCGCACTGGGAGTCACTACTGCGTATGCGCAGTCCGGCTCACTACTGCTCATGCGCAATCGGACTCACTACTGCGGATGCACAATCGGGCTCACTACTGCGCATGCGCACTCGGGGTCACTACTGCTCATGCGCACTCGGACTCACTACTGCGGATGCACCATCGGGCTCACTACTGCGCATGCGCGCTCGGGCTCACTACTGCGGATGCGCAATCGGATTCACTACTGCGCATGCGCACACGGGCTCACTACTGCGCATGCGCGCACGAGCCCACTACTGCACATGCGCACTCCGGCTCAGACCTGCCCATGCGCCCTCGGGCACACCACTGCGCATGCGCACACGGACTCACCACTGCGCATGCGCACTCCGGCTCAGACCTGCCCATGCGCCCTCGGGTACACCACTGCGCATGCGCACACGGACTCACCACTGCGCATGCGCACTCCGGCTCAGACCTGCCCATGCGCACTCGGGCTCACTACTGCGCATGCGCGCTCCGGCCCACTACTCCTCATGCGCACTCGGACTCACTACTGCGGATGCACAATCGGGCTCACTACTGCGCATGCGCACTACGGCTCAGACCTGCACATGCGCACACGGACTCACTACTGTGGATGCGCAATCGGGCTCACTACTGTGCATGCGCACTCGGGGTCACTACTGCTCATGCGCACTCGGACTCACTACTGCTCATGCGCACTCGGGCTCACTACTGTGCATGCGCACTCGGGGTCACTACTGCTCATGCGCACTCGGACTCACTACTGCTCATGCGCACTCGGGCTCACTACTGTGCATGCGCACTCGGGGTCACTACTGCTCATGCGCACTCGGACTCACTACTGCTCATGCGCACTCGGACTCACTACTGTGCATGCGCACTCGGGGTCACTACTGCTCACGCGCACTCGGACTCACTACTGCGCATGCGCACTCCGGCTCAGACCTGCCCATGCGCCCTCGGGCGCACCACGGCGCATGCGCACACGGACTCACCACTGCGCATGCGCACTCCGGCTCAGACCTGCCCATGCACACTCGGGCTCACTACTGCGCATGCGTGCTCGGGCTCACTACTGCGCATGCGCACTCGGACTAACCACTGCTCATGCGCACTGGGACTCACTACTGCGGATGCGCGCTCGGGCTCACTACTGCGGATGCGCAATCGGGTTCACTACTGCCCATGCGCACACGGCCTCACTACTGCGCATGCGCGCACGCGCCCACTACTCCGCATGCGCACTCCGGCTCAGACCTGCCCATGCGCCCTCAGGTACACCACTGCGCATGCGCACACGGACTCACCACTGCGCATGCGCACTCCGGCTCAGACCTGCCCATGCGCACTCGGGCTCACTACTGCGCATGCGCGCTCCGGCTCACTACTGCTCATGCGCACTCGGACTCACTACTGCGGATGCACAATCGGGCTCACTACTGCGCATGCGCACTACGGCTCAGACCTGCACATGCGCACACGGACTCACTACTGTGGAAGCGCAATCGGGCTCACTACTGTGCATGCGCACTCGGGGTCACTACTGCTCATGCGCACTCGGACTCACTACTGCTCATGCGCACTCGGGCTCACTACTGTGCATGCGCACTCGGGGTCACTACTGCTCATGCGCACTCGGACTCACTACTGCTCATGCGCACTCGGGCTCACTACTGAGCATGCGCACTCGGGGTCACTACTGCTCATGCGCACTCGGACTCACTACTGCTCATGCGCACTCGGACTCACTACTGTGCATGCGCACTCGGGGTCACTACTGCTCACGCGCACTCGGACTCACTACTGCGGATGCACGCTCGGGCTCACTACTGCGCATGCGCACACGGGCTCACTACTGCGCATGCGCGCACGGGCCCACTACTGCGCATGCGCACTCCGGCTCAGACCTGCCCATGCGCCCTCGGGCGCACCACGGCGCATGCACACACGGACTCACCACTGCGCATCCGCACTCCGGCTCAGACCTGCCCATGCACACTCGGGCTCACTACTGCGCATGCGTGCTCGGGCTCACTACTGCGCATGCGCACTCGGACTAACCACTGCTCATGCGCACTGGGACTCACTACTGCGGATGCGCGCTCGGGCTCACTACTGCGGATGCGCAATCGGGCTCACTACTGCGCATGCGCACTACGGCTCAGACCTGCACATGCGCACACGGACTCACTACTGTGGATGCGCAATCGGGCTCACTACTGTGCATGCGCACTCGGGGTCACTACTGCTCATGCGCACTCGGACTCACTACTGCTCATGCGCACTCGGGCTCACTACTGTGCATGCGCACTCGGGGTCACTACTGCTCATGCGCACTCGGACTCACTACTGCTCATGCGCACTCGGGCTCACTACTGTGCATGCGCACTCGGGGTCACTACTGCTCATGCGCACTCGGACTCACTACTGCTCATGCGCACTCGGACTCACTACTGTGCATGCGCACTCGGGGTCACTACTGCTCACGCGCACTCGGACTCACTACTGCGGATGCACGCTCGGGCTCACTACTGCGCATGCGCACACGGGCTCACTACTGCGCATGCGCGCACGGCCCCACTACTGCGCATGCGCACTCCGGCTCAGACCTGCACATGCGCACTCGGACTCACTACTGCGGATGCGCAATCGGGCTCACTACTGTGCATGCGCACTCGGGGTCACTACTGCGCATGCGCACTCGGACTCACTACTGTGCATGCGCACTCGGGGTCACTACTGCTCATGCGCACTCGGACTCAATACTGCTCATACGCACTCGGGCCCACTACTGCGCATGCGCACTCCGGCTCAGACCTGCACATGCGCACACGGACTCACTACTGCGGATGCGCAATCGGGCTCACTACTGTGCATGCGTACTCGGGGTCACTACTGCTCATTCGCACTCGGACTCACTACTGTGCATGCGCACTCGGGGCCACTACTGCTCATGCGCACTCGGACTCACTACTGCTCATGCGCACTCGGGGCCACTCCTGCGCATGCGCACACGGACTCACTACTGCGGATGCGCAATCGGGCTCACTACTGTGCATGCGTACTCGGGGTCACTACTGCTCATGCGCACTCGGGGTCACTACTGCTCATGCGCACTCGGACTCACTACTGCCCATGCGCACTCGGGCTCACTACTGCGCATGCGCGCTCGGGATCACTACTGCGCATACGCGCTCGGGGTCGCTACTGCGCATTCGCTCACGGGCTCACACTGTGCATGCGCAATCGGGCTCACTACTGTGCATGCGCACTCGGGGTCACTACTGCTCATGCGCACTCGGACTCACTACTGCTCATGCGCACTCGGGCTCACTACTGTGCATGCGCACTCGGGGTCACTACTGCTCATGCGCACTCGGACTCACTACTGCTCATGCGCACTCGGGCTCACTACTGTGCATGCGCACTCGGGTTCACTACTGCTCATGCGCACTCGGACTCACTACTGCTCATGCGCACTCGGACTCACTACTGTGCATGCGCACTCGGGGTCACTACTGCTCACGCGCACTCGGACTCACTACTGCGGATGCACGCTCGGGCTCACTACTGCGCATGCGCACACGGGCTCACTACTGCGCATGCGCGCACGGCCCCACTACTGCGCATGCGCACTCCGGCTCACACCTGCACATGCGCACACGGACTCACTACTGCGGATGCGCAATCGGGCTCACTACTGTGCATGCGCACTCGGGGTCACTACTGCGCATGCGCACTCGGACTCACTACTGTGCATGCGCACTCGGGGTCACTACTGCTCATGCGCACTCGGACTCAATACTGCTCATGCGCACTCGGGCCCACTACTGCGCATGCGCACTCCGGCTCAGACCTGCACATGCGCACACGGACTCACTACTGCGGATGCGCAATCGGGCTCACTACTGTGCATGCGTACTCGGGGCCACTACTGCTCATGCGCACTCGGACTCACTACTGTGCATGCGCACTCGGGGTCACTACTGCGCATGCGCGCACGGGCCCACTACTGCGCATGCGCACTCCGGCTCAGACCTGCACATGCGCACACGGACTCACTACTGCGGATGCGCAATCGGGCTCACTACTGTGCATGCGCACTCGGGGTCACTACTGCTCATGCGCACTCGGACTCACTACTGCTCATGCGCACTCGGACTCACTACTGCTCATGCGCACTCGGGGTCACTACTGCTCATGCGCACTGGGAGTCACTACTGCGTATGCGCAGTCCGGCTCACTACTGCTCATGCGCAATCGGACTCACTACTGCGGATGCACAATCGGGCTCACTACTGCGCATGCGCACTCGGGGTCACTACTGCTCATGCGCACTCGGACTCACTACTGCGGATGCACCATCGGGCTCACTACTGCGCATGCGCGCTCGGGCTCACTACTGCGCATACGCGTCGGGGTCGCTACTGCGCATTCGCTCACGGGCTCACACTGTGCATGCACACTTGGGGTCACTACTGCACATGCGCACTCTGGCTCACTACTGCGCATGCGCACTCCGGTCAGGCCTGTGCATGCGCACTCGGGGTCACTACTGCTCATGCGCACTCGGACTCACTACTGCTCATGCGCACTCGGACTCACTACTGCTCATGCGCACTCGGGGTCACTACTGCTCATGCGCACTCGGACTCACTACTGCTCATGCGCATTCGGGGTCACTACTGCGCATGCGCACTCGGACTCACTACTGTGCATGCGCACTCGGGGTCACTACTGCTCATGCGCACTCGGACTCACTACTGCTCATGCGCACTCGGGCCCACTACTGCGCATGCGCACTCCGGCTCAGACCTGCACATGCGCACCCGGACTCACTACTGCGGATGCGCAATCGGGCTCACTACTGTGCATGCGTACTCGGGGTCACTACTGCTTATGCGCACTTGGGGTCACTACTGCCCATGCGCACTCGGACTCACTACTGCTCATGCGCACTTGGGGTCACTACTGCTCACGCGCACTCGGACTCACTACTGCTCATGCGCACTCGGGGTCACTACTGCTCATGCGCGCTCGGGATCACTACTGCGCATACGCGCTCGGGGTCGCTACTGCGCATTCGCTCACGGGCTCACACTGTGCATGCACACTCGGGGTCACTACTGCGCATGCGCACACGGGCTCGCTACTGCGCATGCGCACACGGGCTCACTACTGCGCATGCGCACTCCGGCTGAGACCTGCCCATGCGCCCTCGGGCACACCACTGCGCATGCGCACACGGACTCACCACTGCGCATGCGCACTCCGGCTCAGACCTGCCCATGCGCACACGGACTCACTACTGCGGATGCGCAATCGGGCTCACTACTGTGCATGCGCACTCGGGGTCACTACTGCGCATGCGCACTCGGACTCACTACTGTGCATGCGCACTCGGGGTCACTACTGCTCATGCGCACTCGGACTCACTACTGCTCATGCGCACTCGGGCCCACTACTGCGCATGCGCACTCCGGCTCAGACCTGCACATGCGCACACGGACTCACTACTGCGGATGCGCAATCGGGCTCACTACTGTGCATGCGTACTCGGGGTCACTACTGCTCATGCGCACTCGGACTCACTACTGTGCATGCGCACTCGGGGTCACTACTGCTCATGCGCACTCGGACTGACTACTGCGGATGCGCGCTCCGGCTCACTACTGCGCATGCGCACACGGGCTCACTACTGCGCATGCGCGCACGGGCCCACTACTGCGCATGCGCACTCCGGCTCAGACCTCCACATGCGCATTCTAGCTCACTTCTGCGCATGCGCACACGGGCTCAATACTGTGCATGCGCACTCGGGGTCACTACTGCTCATGCGCACTCGGGGTCACTACTGCTCATGCGCACTCGGACTCACTACTGCTCATGCGCACTCGGGGTCACTACTGCTCATGCGCACTCGGACTCACAACTGCTCATGCGCACTCGGGCTCACTACTGCGCATACGCGCTCGGTGTCGCTACTGCGCATTCGCTCACGGGCTCACACTGTGCATGCACACTTGGGGTCACTACTGCGCATGCGCACTCTGGCTCACTACTGCGCAGGCGCACTCCGGTCAGGCCCGTCCATGCGCACTCAGGCTCACTACTGCGCATGTGCACTCCGGTTCACTACTGCTCATGCGCACTCGGTGACCGAATGGCGTCAGTTGACGCAAGTCGGATCTCCCACCTCCTCGTGGTGGTCGCTGGGATAGAGGCACTCTATGCCCTTCGGTAGTACTTCGGTGCTACCCAAGGGTGAGGGCCTCTATGCTAACGGGAGAACGGCGGACCCCCTAGTGGGGTTTGTGCTCATACCGTAAGCCTGTGGTCATGTTTCGCAGGAACGGGGGCCTTGCCTTAACCGGCCGGGCCGCGAGGATGTAAACCTCTATAAAAAATACCCTAACCCCAAGCTATGGTGCGCGGCGATGGGGCACCTCCCAGTCTTGCACTGGGGGGTGGGTTGGTGGGAGCACCAGCCATTAGCGACCTCCTCAGGACACCTGGCGACCTCCTGAGTGTATGAGCCTTCTCCCCGGGAAGGGCGTCACCCGGGGAGTGACTGTTGTTCGTCCCTACTCGTGGGATTCCAATGGAATTTGTTAAACTTGACGACATTGGGGGGGGGGGTAAGAGTGGGAGTGCTAGCGGAGAGCCGACTAGCTCGCGTGGCCGTGCGCCCGCAGCTAGAGGGAAAAAGCTTGGCTCTAGGAGCCTGAGTCCGAGGAAACGGACGAGGCAGGAGGAAAGTGCGGAGGAGGTTGTGATGGAGGAGGAAGGAGAGGAGAGTGAGATGAAGGCGATACGGCGCGTCGGTGAGAAACTGCGAAAGTTTTTGCTGACCGAGTCCAATCGCGTCTCCAAGACAGCGACGGAGTTCGTTTTAAATTGTGTGAGTGAGTATGAGGAATGTATGATGGGTATGATTGCGAAAAATGAACGGCTAGTTGGGCGACTGGAGGAAAGTAGGAGGATTATGGATGAGCGTGCGAGTGTGCCTGCGAGTGTGAGTTATGCGAGTGTGGCTGGAAGGAGTGGTGTGTCTCAGAGTGGTGTGGTTGAACATACGAAGAGTGTTGCAGGTATGAGTGAGAGGCCGAAAGTGCGAACTTTTGCGGTGGTTGTGAAAGCAAAGGATGAGAGCATGAAAATGACGAGTGAACAGGTAAAAGAGAAAGTTATGAGTGATGTGAGTAGTGGATTGAATGTGCGAGTGAGAGCAGTGAGAAAGACAAGAAGTGGTGGCTTGGTTATAGAAGCAGCGAGTGCAAGAGAGATGGAGATGCTGAAACAGCATAAAAAGTTTGATGAGGTTGGACTCAGGGTAGAGACACCCAAAAGAGTGGGTCCTAAGGTAATTGTGTTCGATGTAGCGAATGAGATGACAAATGAAGAATTGATGAGTGAATTGTATGTTAAGAATTTGAAGAGTGCTGGTGTGACTGAGATGGAGTTTAAGGATAGAGTGAGAATTGTGAGTAGAGTGAATAAGAAAGGTGTGAGTGTAGGAAACGTGATACTCGAGGTGTCGAAAAGAATGCGTGATGTTTTGATGACTGAGGAGCGTGTGTATGTTAAGTGGAGAGCGTGCAAAGTGAGGGATTTCGTGAATGTGATGAGGTGTTATAAGTGTTTTGCCTTCGGGCACATGATGCGTGAGTGTAGTATGAAAGAGAGATTGTGTGAGAAGTGTGGAGAGAGTGGACATTTGAGAGAGAAATGTCAAAAAGCGTGTGTGTGTAGGAATTGCAAGCTGAAAAATAGAGTGTGTGACCATTCGGTTTTGTCGTGTGAATGTCCTGAGTATGTGCGTATGTTAGAGAGAGAGAAGGCCAGAATAAGTGATGACTGATGCGTGTTTGAGTGTAGTGCAATGTAACTGTCAGAGGTCGTATAGTGTGTTGTGTGATTTGGGTAATGTTATGAATGAGAAGAATGTGAGTGTGGCTTTGTTGCAAGAGGTGTATGTGTCGCATGGTAGTGTGAGAGGCTTACCAAGTGGGTGGCAAGTGTATGCATGTGCGGACGACCCTGCAAAAGCTGCAGTGGTTGTTCGCGATGTGAATGTGGAAGTGATGTGTGTAAGGGAAGTTACGAATGAATATGGTGTGTGTGTGTGGTTGAAAGGGGACTTTGGCGAGTTGTATGTAGTATCTGTGTACTGCAGGTGGGGCACAGATATTGAGCCCTACCTGGGGTATATGGAGAGTGTGAAAGAGTATGTGAGAGGGAAACGTGTGTTATTCGGAATGGATGCGAATGCGACCTCGCCCTTGTGGTATAGCAAGGGTGGGGGTCGCAGCAGAGAGAATGAGATGCGTGGAAGGATTCTGGAAGAGTGGATTTTGGCGAATGGAATGATTGTGTTGAATGAGCCAAGTGAGTATTATACTTTCTCGGGCGTGAATGGGCAGAGTGACATTGATGTCACTCTGATGAATGATTCGTTAGCCAGGTGCCGCCTTGAATGGGAAGTTAAGAGTGACTGGGGTATAAGTGATCATAATGTGATTTTGATTAGGATGATGAGTGATGAGTGTCTGCAGAATGCCTCAGATGAGCGAATGGGATGGATATGCAAGGATGTAGACTGGGAAGAATACAAGAACGATTTGAGGGAATTTTCGTTGATGTATGGGCAAGATATGAGTGATGAAACAAATGTGGATAGAATGCTAGGAATTTTAATGGAATGGATTCGGGGCTCGAACGACAGGAGGATGAAACGGAGAGTGAGAGTGAATGACAGAAGGATGGTGTGGTGGACGGATGAGCTGAAGAGGATGAAAGTTAAGGTTCGAAAGAGCCGGAAGTTGTGGCAGAAAGCGAAGAGAAGAAGAAGTGTGGATGTGGATGCGCGTTTGGAGACGTATAGAAGATTGATGCGTGAATATAAGCGTGAAGTGTGTAGAGTGAAAGAAGAATGCTGGAGGAAGTTTGTAAGTGAGTCGTCGAACCCGGATCCATGGGGTCCTGTATACAGAGTATGCAGAGGTAAGAATGCGAAGGAGAGAATGAGTTCGTTGAATGTTGATGGTGTGAATTATTCCACATGGCGAGAATGTGCGCAAGTGTTGCTAGAGCGATTCTTCCCAGTCTCGAATGATTCGAGGGGCGTGAGTGGTACTGTAGAGAGTGTGAATGATGTGGTAGAGTTTGACTGGGACGAGGTGAATGAGGCCGTGATGGCATCAAAGTTGGGCAAGGCACCTGGCTTGGATGGTGTAACTGTGAAGATGTTGCGAATGATTTGGTGTGCGATTCCGGGATGGCTGTTGAGATTGTATAATACTTGCTTGAAGACTGGATGTTTTCCGAATGAGTGGAAGAAAGCGTGCATTGTTGTTTTGCTGAAGTCCCCTGACAAGCCGCGAACGGACCCTGCGTCATATAGGCCGATAAGCCTGCTGTCGGTGTTTGGAAAAACGTTGGAACGAATGATGATTAAAAGGCATGAACGGAGAGTGAGTGAGAGTATGGATGATGCGCAGTATGGCTTTCGCAGGGGCCGTTCGACGGAGAGTGCCTGGTTGAAAGTGAGAGAGTATGTGGAACAGAGTGAGAAGAAGTATGTGTTAGGGATATTTGTTGATTTTAAGGGTGCGTTTGATCATTTGGAGTGGAAGAGTATGATAGAGTGGTTGAGTGAGACAGGGTGTGCGGAGCTGCCACTCTGGAAAAGTTATTTCCAAGGGAGGGCAGCATGTATGTGTGGCGTGAATGAGGTTGTGTGGAGGAATGTTGAGCGTGGATGCCCGCAGGGGTCTGTGTCTGGCCCATTCCTCTGGATTGGGCGGATGAATGGACTCCTGCGGCGTTTGAGAGAATGTGGGTGTAGATGTGTGGCCTTCGCGGATGATTTGTATTTGTTTGTTGAAGGACAGAGCCGAATGGAAATAGAACGTATCGGAACGGAATGGATGAAAATAGTGTGTGAATGGGGTGCGAGTGTTGGAGTCAGTGTGTCCGAAGGCAAAACAGTTACAATGTTGATGAAAGGTAGCATGGCTGTGAGCAGAAGACCGATTGTGCGAATGAATGGGAAGGCTTTGAAGTATGTAGAGCGTGTGAAATATTTGGGTGTATGGGTGAGTGAAAGAATGCATTTTAAGGTACACCTCGAGTATCTGCGAAAGAAGGTAATGAATGTTGTGGGTGCGATGAGAAGAGTGTTGAGGAGAGAATGGGGTATGAGAAGGAGAGCTGTGCGTGTGCTGTATAAGGGTCTGTTTGTTGCGTGTGTTATGTATGGCGCGAGTGTATGGTATGACGTGATGCAGTATGGGTATGCAAGAGATATGATGAATAGATGCCAGCGTGTTGTGTTGTATGCATGTTTGAGTGTGTGTAGAACCGTCTCGACGGAAAGTATGCAAGTGTTGATGGGTGTCCTGCCCTGGGACCTTGAGTGTGTGAGGCGAGGTATGTGTGCAAGGATAAAGAGTAGAGTGAATCTGTGTGAGAATGTAAATGCGCTCGCTGTTTCTGGTATGGATGGTCGTGATGTGGATGAGTGTGTGGAAATGGTGAATGAAAGAGCGTATGAATGTTGGCAGAATAGATGGGATGTAAGTGAGAAAGGTAGAGTAACGTATGAATATATAAAGGATGTAAGGTTTGCTGAAAGGTGTGTGAATTTTGAGCCGAGTGTGTTTGTGTGCTTTTTGATGACTGGACATGGAAGTATGAATGCGTATTTGTATAGATGTGGAAAGAGTGAAAGTGAACAGTGTATATGTGGAGCTGTGCGTGAGGATTGGAAGCACGTGTTGGTTGAGTGTAGTATGTATGACGACCTCCGATGTCTGGATGAGTGTGGTGTGACAAGAAGAGAGGATGGAAGTGTGGATGTGAGTGGTGTGTTAGAATGCAAGGAGAAGTATGAACGTTTTTGTGCGTATGCGAGAAGTGTGTTTGTGCGGAGAAGAAGGTGTGTGAATGCGTAGTGTGTGTGTATGGGTGTATGAGGGACGCAGGGGGGCTGCGAGGAGGTCAAAGACCCTAGGGTCGATTCCTACTCGCGGCCTTTGGAGTTTGGCGTCTCCACGTACCCGATGCGCCGGCTGACCATTGCCGGGGGTTGCGGGACCCCCAAAATGGAAGCGACTTCGGTCGCGCAGATCCCACCAGTGATCTTGACTGGTACCGCGGGGACCGAGATGCCTACAGGGGCGACCCTGGCTCGGTCGTGGGTTGGACCATCGCGGGGGCAGTGGTTTAAAAGCCGTATGCTGGCTAGAGGGCCTGCTTGTCGGGCCCTCGGCGGGTGAGCTGCGTCCCAACAGCTCGGGTACCAGCCTGTCTTAGCTGGTAGAGTGCTGGAAAGTCACTCGGCCCCACCAGAGGTCGGTTACCAGGACCCGTAGAGCCTGGTGCCATTTCTGGTAGTCCTTGCTTCGGCGGGGACGCGCTAATTGGGCGTATCCCAATTCCGCGCCCATGGGGGCCGTGTAGTAGAGCTGTAATGGCGGGAACTGCACGTAAAACACACACAGATAATCTCTGCTCATGCGCACTCGGTCTCACTACTGCGGATGAACAATCGGGCTCACTACTGCGCATGCGCACTCCGGCTCAGACCTGCACATGCGCACAAGGGCCCACTACTGCGGATGCGCACTCGGGGTCACTACTGCGCATGCGCACTCGGGCTCACTACTGCGCATGCGCACTGGGAGTCACTACTGCGTATGCGCAGTCCGGCTCACTACTGCTCATGCGCAATCGGACTCACTACTGCGGATGCACAATCGGGGTCACTACTGCGCATGCGCGCTCGGGCTCACTACTGCGCATGCGCACTGGGAGTCACTACTGCGTATGCGCAGTCCGGCTCACTACTGCTCATGCGCAATCGGACTCACTACTGCGCATGCGCGCTCGGGCTCACTACTGCGCATGCGCACTGGGAGTCACTACTGCGTATGCGCAGTCCGGCTCACTACTGCTCATGCGCAATCGGACTCACTACTGCGGATGCACAATCGGGCTCACTACTGCGCATGCGCACTCGGGGTCACTACTGCTCATGCGCACTCGGACTCACTACTGCGGATGCACCATCGGGCTCACTACTGCGCATGCGCGCTCGGGCTCACTACTGCGGATGCGCAATCGGATTCACTACTGCGCATGCGCACACGGGCTCACTACTGCGCATGCGCGCACGAGCCCACTACTGCACATGCGCACTCCGGCTCAGACCTGCCCATGCGCCCTCGGGCACACCACTGCGCATGCGCACACGGACTCACCATTGCGCATGCGCACTCCGGCTCAGACCTGCCCATGCGCCCTCGGGTACACCACTGCGCATGCGCACACGGACTCACCACTGCGCATGCGCACTCCGACTCAGACCTGCCCATGCGCACTCGGGCTCACTACTGCGCATGCGCGCTCCGGCCCACTACTCCTCATGCGCACTCGGACTCACTACTGCGGATGCACAATCGGGCTCACTACTGCGCATGCGCACTACGGCTCAGACCTGCACATGCGCACTCGGGCTCACTACTGCGCATGCGTGCTCAGGCTCACTACTGCGCATGCGCACTCGGGCCCACTACTGCGCATGCGCACTCCGGCTCAGACCTGCACATGCGCACACGGGCGCACCACGGCGCATGCGCACACGGACTCACCACTGCGCATGCGCACTCCGGCTCAGACCTGCCCATGCACACTCGGGCTCACTACTGCGCATGCGTGCTCGGGCTCACTACTGCGCATGCGCACTCGGACTAACCACTGCACATGCGCACTGGGACTCACTACTGCGGATGCGCGCTCGGGCTCACTACTGCGGATGCGCAATCGGGTTCACTACTGCCCATGCGCACACGGCCTCACTACTGCGCATGCGCGCACGCGCCCACTACTCCGCATGCGCACTCCGGCTCAGACCTGCCCATGCGCCCTCAGGTACACCACTGCGCATGCGCACACGGACTCACCACTGCGCATGCGCACTCCGGCTCAGACCTGCCCATGCGCACTCGGGCTCACTACTGCGCATGCGCGCTCCGGCTCACTACTGCTCATGCGCACTCGGACTCACTACTGCGGATGCACAATCGGGCTCACTACTGCGCATGCGCACTACGGCTCAGACCTGCACATGCGCACACGGACTCACTACTGTGGAAGCGCACTCGGGCTCACTACTGTGCATGCGCACTCGGGGTCACTACTGCTCATGCGCACTCGGACTCACTACTGCTCATGCGCACTCGGGCTCACTACTGAGCATGCGCACTCGGGGTCACTACTGCTCATGCGCACTCGGACTCACTACTGCTCATGCGCACTCGGACTCACTACAGTGCATGCGCACTCGGGGTCACTACTGCTCACGCGCACTCGGACTCACTACTGCGGATGCACGCTCGGGCTCACTACTGCGCATGCGCACACGGGCTCACTACTGCGCATGCGCGCACGGGCCCACTACTGCGCATGCGCACTCCGGCTCAGACCTGCCCAGGCGCCCTCGGGCGCACCACGGCGCATGCGCACACGGACTCACCACTGCGCATGCGCACTCCGGCTCAGACCTGCCCATGCACACTCGGGCTCACTACTGCGCATGCGTGCTCGGGCTCACTACTGCGCATGCGCACTCGGACTAACCACTGCTCATGCGCACTGGGACTCACTGCTGCGGATGCGCGCTCGGGCTCACTACTGCCGATGCGCAATCGGGTTCACTACTGCCCTTGCGCACACGGCCTCACTACTGCGCATGCGCGCACGCGCCCACTACTCCGCATGCGCACTCCGTCTCAGACCTGCCCATGCGCCCTCAGGTACACCACTGCGCATGCGCACACGGACTCACCACTGCGCATGCGCACTCCGGCTCAGACCTGCCCATGCGCACTCGGGCTCACTACTGCGCATGCGCGCTCCGGCTCACTACTGCTCATGCGCACTCGGACTCACTACTGCGGATGCACAATCGGGCTCACTACTGCGCATGCGCACTACGGCTCAGACCTGCACATGCGCACACGGACTCACTACTGTGGATGCGCAATCGGGCTCACTACTGTGCATGCGCACTCGGGGTCACTACTGCTCATGCGCACTCGGACTCACTACTGCTCATGCGCACTCGGGCTCACTACTGTGCATGCGCACTCGGGGTCACTACTGCTCATGCGCACTCGGACTCACTACTGCTCATGCGCACTCGGGCTCACTACTGTGCATGCGCACTCGGGGTCACTACTGCTCATGCGCACTCGGACTCACTACTGCTCATGCGCACTCGGACTCACTACTGTGCATGCGCACTCGGGGTCACTACTGCTCACGCGCACTCGGACTCACTACTGCGGATGCACGCTCGGGCTCACTACAGCGCATGCGCACACGGGCTCACTACTGCGCATGCGCGCACGGCCCCACTACTGCGCATGCGCACTCCGGCTCAGACCTGCACATGCGCACACGGACTCACTACTGCGGATGCGCAATCGGGCTCACTACTGTGCATGCGCACTCGGGGTCACTACTGCGCATGCGCACTCGGACTCACTACTGTGCATGCGCACTCGGGGTCACTACTGCTCATGCGCACTCGGACTCAATACTGCTCATGCGCACTCGGGCCCACTACTGCGCATGCGCACTCCGGCTCAGACCTGCACATGCGCACACGGACTCACTACTGCGGATGCGCAATCGGGCTCACTACTGTGCATGCGTACTTGGGGCCACTACTGCTCATGCGCACTCGGACTCACTACTGTGCATGCGCACTCGGGGTCACTACTGCTCATGCGCACTCGGACTCACTACTGCTCATGCGCACTCGGGGCCACTCCTGCGCATGCGCACACGGACTCACTACTGCGGATGCGCAATCGGGCTCACTACCGTGCATGCGTACCCGGGGTCACTACTGCTCATGCGCACTCGGGGTCACTACTGCTCATGCGCACTCGGACTCACTACTGCCCATGCGCACTCGGGCTCACTACTGCTCATGCGCACTCGGGCTCACTACTGCGCATGCGCGCACGGGCCCACTACTGCGCATGCGCACTCCGGCTCAGACCTGCCCATGCGCCCTCGGGCACACTACTGCGCATGCGCAGTCCGACTCAGACCTGCACATGCGTATTCGAGCTCACTTCTGCGCATGCGCACACGCGCGCACTACTGCGCTTGCGCACTCGGACTAACCACTGCTCATGCGCACTGGGACTCACTACTGCGGATGCGCGCTCGGGCTCACTACTGCGGATGCGCAATCGGGTTCACTACTGCGCATGCGCACACGGGCTCACTACTGCGCATGCGCGCACGAGCCCACTACTGCGCATGCGCACTCCGGCTCAGACCTGCCCATGCGCCCTCGGGCACACCACTGCGCATGCGCACACGGACTCACCACTGCGCATGCGCACTCCGGCTCAGACCTGCCCATGCGCACTCGGGCTCACTACTGCGCATGCGTGCTCGGGCTCACTACTGCGCATGCGCACTCGGACTAACCACTGCTCATGCGCACTGGGACTCACTACTGCAGATGCGCGCTCGGGCTCACTACTGCGGATGCGCAATCGGGTTCACTACTGCCCATGCGCACACGGCCTCACTACTGCCCATGCGCACACGGCCTCACTACTGCGCATGCGCGCACGCGCCCACTACTGCGCATGCGCAATCCGGCTCAGACCTGCCCATGCGCCCTCAGGTACACCACTGCGCATGCGCACACGGACTCACCACTGCGCATGCGCACTCCGGCTCAGACCTGCCCATGCGCACTCGGGCTCACTACTGCGCATGCGCGCTCCGGCTCACTACTGCTCATGCGCACTCGGACTCACTACTGCGGATGCACAATCGGGCTCACTACTGCGCACGCGCACTACGGCTCAGACCTGCACATGCGCACACGGAATCACTACTGTGGATGCGCAATCGGGCTCACTACTGTGCATGCGCACTCGGGGTCACTACTGCTCATGCGCACTCGGACTCACTACTGCTCATGCGCACTCGGGCTCACTACTGTGCATGCGCACTCGGGGTCACTACTGCTCATGCGCACTCGGACTCACTTCTGCTCATGCGCACACGCGCGCACTACTGCGCTTGCGCACTCGGACTAACCACTGCTCATGCGCACTGGGACTCACTACTGCGGATGCGCGCTCGGGCTCACTACTGCGGATGCGCAATCGGGTTCACTACTGCTCATGCGCACACGGGCTCACTACTGCGCATGAGCGCACGAGCCCACTACTGCGCATGCGCTCTCCGGCACAGACCTGCCCATGCGCCCTCGGGGTCACTACTGCTCATGCGCACTCGGACTCACTACTGCTCATGCGCACTCGGGGTCACTACTGCTCATGCGCACTCGGGCTCACTACTGTGCATGCGCACTCGGGGTCACTACTGCTCATGCGCACTCGGACTCACTACTGCTCATGCGCACTCGGACTCACTACTGTGCATGCGCACTCGGGGTCACTACTGCTCACGCGCACTCGGACTCACTACTGCGGATGCACGCTCGGGCTCACTACTGCGCATGCGCACACGGGCTCACTACTGCGCATGCGCGCACGGCCCCACTACTGCGCATGCGCACTCCGGCTCAGACCTGCACATGCGCACACGGACTCACTACTGCGGATGCGCAATCGGGCTCACTACTGTGCATGCGCACTCGGGGTCACTACTGCGCATGCGCACTCGGACTCACTACTGTGCATGCGCACTCGGGGTCACTACTGCTCATGCGCACTCGGACTCAATACTGCTCATGCGCACTCGGGCCCACTACTGCGCATGCGCACTCCGGGTCAGACCTGCACATGCGCACACGGACTCACTACTGCGGATGCGCAATCGGGCTCACTACTGTGCATGCGTACTCGGGGTCACTACTGCTCATGCGCACTCGGACTCACTACTGTGCATGCGCACTCGGGGTCACTACTGCTCATGCGCACTCGGACTCACTACTGCTCATGCGCACTCGGGGCCACTCCTGCGCATGCGCACACGGACTCACTACTGCGGATGCGCAATCGGGCTCACTACTGTGCATGCGTACTCGGGGTCACTACTGCTCATGCGCACTCGGGGTCACTACTGCTCATGCGCACTCGGACTAACCACTGCTCATGCGCACTGGGACTCACTACTGCGGATGCGCGCTCGGGCTCACTACTGCCGATGCGCAATCGGGTTCACTACTGCCCATGCGCACACGGCCTCACTACTGCGCATGCGCGCACGCGCCCACTACTCCGCATGCGCAGTCCGGCTCAGACCTGCCCATGCGCCCTCAGGTACACCACTGCGCATGCGCACACGGACTCACCACTGCGCATGCGCACTCCGGCTCAGACCTGCCCATGCGCACTCGGGCTCACTACTGCGCATGCGCCCTCCGGCTCACTACTGCTCATGCGCACTCGGACTCACTACTGCGGATGCACAATCGGGCTCACTACTGCGCATGCGCACTACGGCTCAGACCTGCACATGCGCACACGGACTCACTACTGTGGATGCGCAATCGGGCTCACTACTGTGCATGCGCACTCGGGGTCACTACTGCTCATGCGCACTCGGACTCACTACTGCTCATGCGCACTCGGGCTCACTACTGTGCATGCGCACTCGGGGTCACTACTGCTCATGCGCACTCGGACTCACTACTGCTCATGCGCACTCGGGCTCACTACTGTGCATGCGCACTCGGGGTCACTACTGCTCATGCGCACTCGGACTCACTACTGCTCATGCGCACTCGGACTCACTACTGTGCATGCGCACTCGGGGTCACTACTGCTCACGCGCACTCGGACTCACTACTGCGGATGCACGCTCGGGCTCACTACTGCGCATGCGCACACGGGCTCACTACTGCGCATGCGCGCACGGTCCCACTACTGCGCATGCGCACTCCGGCTCAGACCTGCACATGCGCACTCGGACTCACTACTGCGGATGCGCAATCGGGCTCACTACTGTGCATGCGCACTCGGGGTCACTACTGCGCATGCGCACTCGGACTCACTACTGTGCATGCGCACTCGGGGTCACTACTGCTCATGCGCACTCGGACTCAATACTGCTCATGCGCACTCGGGCCCACTACTGCGCATGCGCACTCCGGCTCAGACCTGCACATGCGCACACGGACTCACTACTGCGGATGCGCAATCGGGCTCACTACTGTGCATGCGTACTCGGGGTCACTACTGCTCATTCGCACTCGGACTCACTACTGTGCATGCGCACTCGGGGTCACTACTGCTCATGCGCACTCGGACTCACTACTGCTCATGCGCACTCGGGGCCACTCCTGCGCATGCGCACACGGACTCACTACTGCGGATGCGCAATCGGGCTCACTACTGTGCATGCGTACTCGGGGTCACTACTGCTCATGCGCACTCGGGGTCACTACTGCTCATGCGCACTCGGACTCACTACTGCCCATGCGCACTCGGGCTCACTACTGCGCATGCGCGCTCGGGATCACTACTGCGCATACGCGCTCGGGGTCGCTACTGCGCATTCGCTCACGGGCTCACACTGTGCATGCGCAATCGGGCTCACTACTGTGCATGCGCACTCGGGGTCACTACTGCTCATGCGCACTCGGACTCACTACTGCTCATGCGCACTCGGGCTCACTACTGTGCATGCGCACTCGGGGTCACTACTGCTCATGCGCACTCGGACTCACTACTGCTCATGCGCACTCGGGCTCACTACTGTGCATGCGCACTCGGGGTCACTACTGCTCATGCGCACTCGGACTCACTACTTCTCATGCGCACTCGGACTCACTACTGTGCATGCGCACTCGGGGTCACTACTGCTCACGCGCACTCGGACTCACTACTGCGGATGCACGCTCGGGCTCACTACTGCGCATGCGCACACGGGCTCACTACTGCGCATGCGCGCACGGCCCCACTACTGCGCATGCGCACTCCGGCTCAGACCTGCACATGCGCACACGGACTCACTACTGCGGATGCGCAATCGGGCTCACTACTGTGCATGCGCACTCGGGGTCACTACTGCGCATGCGCACTCGGACTCACTACTGTGCATGCGCACTCGGGGTCACTACTGCTCATGCGCACTCGGACTCAATACTGCTCATGCGCACTCGGGCCCACTACTGCGCATGCGCACTCCGGGTCAGACCTGCACATGCGCACACGGACTCACTACTGCGGATGCGCAAACGGGCTCACTACTGTGCATGCGTACTCGGGGTCACTACTGCTCATGCGCACTCGGACTCACTACTGTGCATGCGCACTCGGGGTCACTACTGCTCATGCGCACTCGGACTCACTACTGCTCATGCGCACTCGGGGCCACTCCTGCGCATGCGCACACGGACTCACTACTGCGGATGCGCAATCGGGCTCACTACTGTGCATGCGTACTCGGGGTCACTACTGCTCATGCGCACTCGGGGTCACTACTGCTCATGCGCACTCGGACTAACCACTGCTCATGCGCACTGGGACTCACTACTGCGGATGCGCGCTCGGGCTCACTACTGCGGATGCGCAATCGGGTTCACTACTGCCCATGCGCACACGGCCTCACTACTGCGCATGCGCGCACGCGCCCACTACTCCGCATGCGCACTCCGGCTCAGACCTGCCCATGCGCCCTCAGGTACACCACTGCGCATGCGCACACGGACTCACCACTGCGCATGCGCACTCCGGCTCAGACCTGCCCATGCGCACTCGGGCTCACTACTGCGCATGCGCGCTCCGGCTCACTACTGCTCATGCGCACTCGGACTCACTACTGCTCATGCGCACTCGGGCTCACTACTGTGCATGCGCACTCGGGGTCACTACTGCTCATGCGCACTCGGACTCACTACTGCTCATGCGCACTCGGGCTCACTACTGTGCATGCGCACTCGGGGTCACTACTGCTCATGCGCACTCGGACTCACTACTGCTCATGCGCACTCGGACTCACTACTGTGCATGCGCACTCGGGGTCACTACTGCTCACGCGCACTCGGACTCACTACTGCGGATGCACGCTCGGGCTCACTACAGCGCATGCGCACACGGGCTCACTACTGCGCATGCGCGCACGGCCCCACTACTGCGCATGCGCACTCCGGCTCAGACCTGCACATGCGCACACGGACTCACTACTGCGGATGCGCAATCGGGCTCACTACTGTGCATGCGCACTCGGGGTCACTACTGCGCATGCGCACTCGGACTCACTACTGTGCATGCGCACTCGGGGTCACTACTGCTCATGCGCACTCGGACTCAATACTGCTCATGCGCACTCGGGCCCACTACTGCGCATGCGCACTCCGGCTCAGACCTGCACATGCGCACACGGACTCACTACTGCGGATGCGCAATCGGGCTCACTACTGTGCATGCGTACTTGGGGCCACTACTGCTCATGCGCACTCGGACTCACTACTGTGCATGCGCACTCGGGGTCACTACTGCTCATGCGCACTCGGACTCACTACTGCTCATGCGCACTCGGGGCCACTCCTGCGCATGCGCACACGGACTCACTACTGCGGATGCGCAATCGGGCTCACTACCGTGCATGCGTACCCGGGGTCACTACTGCTCATGCGCACTCGGGGTCACTACTGCTCATGCGCACTCGGACTCACTACTGCCCATGCGCACTCGGGCTCACTACTGCTCATGCGCACTCGGGCTCACTACTGCGCATGCGCGCACGGGCCCACTACTGCGCATGCGCACTCCGGCTCAGACCTGCCCATGCGCCCTCGGGCACACTACTGCGCATGCGCAGTCCGACTCAGACCTGCACATGCGTATTCGAGCTCACTTCTGCGCATGCGCACACGCGCGCACTACTGCGCTTGCGCACTCGGACTAACCACTGCTCATGCGCACTGGGACTCACTACTGCGGATGCGCGCTCGGGCTCACTACTGCGGATGCGCAATCGGGTTCACTACTGCGCATGCGCACACGGGCTCACTACTGCGCATGCGCGCACGAGCCCACTACTGCGCATGCGCACTCCGGCTCAGACCTGCCCATGCGCCCTCGGGCACACCACTGCGCATGCGCACACGGACTCACCACTGCGCATGCGCACTCCGGCTCAGACCTGCCCATGCGCACTCGGGCTCACTACTGCGCATGCGTGCTCGGGCTCACTACTGCGCATGCGCACTCGGACTAACCACTGCTCATGCGCACTGGGACTCACTACTGCAGATGCGCGCTCGGGCTCACTACTGCGGATGCGCAATCGGGTTCACTACTGCCCATGCGCACACGGCCTCACTACTGCCCATGCGCACACGGCCTCACTACTGCGCATGCGCGCACGCGCCCACTACTGCGCATGCGCAATCCGGCTCAGACCTGCCCATGCGCCCTCAGGTACACCACTGCGCATGCGCACACGGACTCACCACTGCGCATGCGCACTCCGGCTCAGACCTGCCCATGCGCACTCGGGCTCACTACTGCGCATGCGCGCTCCGGCTCACTACTGCTCATGCGCACTCGGACTCACTACTGCGGATGCACAATCGGGCTCACTACTGCGCACGCGCACTACGGCTCAGACCTGCACATGCGCACACGGAATCACTACTGTGGATGCGCAATCGGGCTCACTACTGTGCATGCGCACTCGGGGTCACTACTGCTCATGCGCACTCGGACTCACTACTGCTCATGCGCACTCGGGCTCACTACTGTGCATGCGCACTCGGGGTCACTACTGCTCATGCGCACTCGGACTCACTTCTGCTCATGCGCACACGCGCGCACTACTGCGCTTGCGCACTCGGACTAACCACTGCTCATGCGCACTGGGACTCACTACTGCGGATGCGCGCTCGGGCTCACTACTGCGGATGCGCAATCGGGTTCACTACTGCTCATGCGCACACGGGCTCACTACTGCGCATGAGCGCACGAGCCCACTACTGCGCATGCGCTCTCCGGCTCAGACCTGCCCATGCGCCCTCGGGGTCACTACTGCTCATGCGCACTCGGACTCACTACTGCTCATGCGCACTCGGGGTCACTACTGCTCATGCGCACTCGGACTCACTACTGTGCATGCGCACTCGGGGTCACTACTGTGCATGCGCACTCGGGGTCACTACTGCGCATGCGCACTCGGACTCACTACTGTGCATGCGCACTCGGGGTCACTACTGCTCATGCGCACTCGGACTCAATACTGCTCATGCGCACTCGGGCCCACTACTGCGCATGCGCACTCCGGCTCAGACCTGCACATGCGCACACGGACTCACTACTGCGGATGCGCAATCGGGCTCACTACTGTGCATGCGTACTCGGGGTCACTACTGCTCATTCGCACTCGGGCTCACTACTGTGCATGCGCACTCGGGGTCACTACTGCTCATGCGCACTCGGACTCACTACTGCTCATGCGCACTCGGGCTCACTACTGTGCATGCGCACTCGGGGTCACTACTGCTCATGCGCACTCGGACTCACTACTGCTCATGCGCACTCGGGCTCACTACTGTGCATGCGCACTCGGGGTCACTACTGCTCATGCGCACTCGGACTCACTACTGCTCATGCGCACTCGGACTCACTACTGTGCATGCGCACTCGGGGTCACTACTGCTCACGCGCACTCGGACTCACTACTGCGGATGCACGCTCGGGCTCACTACTGCGCATGCGCACACGGGCTCACTACTGCGCATGCGCGCACGGCCCCACTACTGCGCATGCGCACTCCGGCTCAGACCTGCACATGCGCACACGGACTCACTACTGCGGATGCGCAATCGGGCTCACTACTGTGCATGCGCACTCGGGGTCACTACTGCGCATGCGCACTCGGACTCACTACTGTGCATGCGCACTCGGGGTCACTACTGCTCATGCGCACTCGGACTCAATACTGCTCATGCGCACTCGGGCCCACTACTGCGCATGCGCACTCCGGCTCAGACCTGCACATGCGCACACGGACTCACTACTGCGGATGCGCAATCGGGCTCACTACTGTGCATGCGTACTCGGGGTCACTACTGCTCATTCGCACTCGGACTCACTACTGTGCATGCGCACTCGGGGTCACTACTGCTCATGCGCACTCGGACTCACTACTGCTCATGCGCACTCGGGGCCACTCCTGCGCATGCGCACACGGACTCACTACTGCGGATGCGCAATCGGGCTCACTACTGTGCATGCGTACTCGGGGTCACTACTGCTCATGCGCACTCGGGGTCACTGCTGCTCATGCGCACTCGGACTCACTACTGCCCATGCGCACTCGGGCTCACTACTGCGCATGCGCGCTCGGGATCACTACTGCGCATACGCGCTCGGGGTCGCTACTGCGCATTCGCTCACGGGCTCACACTGTGCATGCGCAATCGGGCTCACTACTGTGCATGCGCACTCGGGGTCACTACTGCTCATGCGCACTCGGACTCACAACAGCTCATGCGCACTCGGGCTCACTACTGTGCATGCGCACTCGGGGTCACTACTGCTCATGCGCACTCGGACTCACTACTGCTCATGCGCACTTGGGCTCACTACTGTGCATGCGCACTCGGGGTCACTACTGCTCATGCGCACTCGGACTCACTACTGCTCATGCGCACTCGGACTCACTACTGTGCATGCGCACTCGGGGTCACTACTGCTCACGCGCACTCGGACTCACTACTGCGGATGCACGCTCGGGCTCACTACTGCGCATGCGCACACGGGCTCACTACTGCGCATGCGCGCACGGCCCCACTACTGCGCATGCGCACTCCGGCTCAGACCTGCACATGCGCACACGGACTCACTACTGCGGATGCGCAATCGGGCTCACTACTGTGCATGCGCACTCGGGGTCACTACTGCGCATGCGCACTCGGACTCACTACTGTGCATGCGCACTCGGGGTCACTACTGCTCATGCGCACTCGGACTCAATACTGCTCATGCGCACTCGGGCCCACTACTGCGCATGCGCACTCCGGGTCAGACCTGCACATGCGCACACGGACTCACTACTGCGGATGCGCAATCGGGCTCACTACTGTGCATGCGTACTCGGGGTCACTACTGCTCATGCGCACTCGGACTCACTACTGTGCATGCGCACTCGGGGTCACTACTGCTCATGCGCACTCGGTCTCACTACTGCTCATGCGCACTCGGGGCCACTCCTGCGCATGCGCACACGGACTCACTACAGCGGATGCGCAATCGGGCTCACTACTGTGCATGCGTACTCGGGGTCACTACTGCTCATGCGCACTCGGGGTCACTACTGCTCATGCGCACTCGGACTAACCACTGCTCATGCGCACTGGGACTCACTACTGCGGATGCGCGCTCGGGCTCACTACTGCGGATGCGCAATCGGGTTCACTACTGCCCATGCGCACACGGCCTCACTACTGCGCATGCCCGCACGGGCCCACTACTGCGCATGCGCACTCCGGCTCAGACCTGCCCATGCGCCCTCAGGTACACCACTGCGCATGCGCACACGGACTCACCACTGCGCATGCGCACTCCGGCTCAGACCTGCCCATGCGCACTCGGGCTCACTACTGCGCATGCGCGCTCCGGCTCACTACTGCTCATGCGCACTCGGACTCACTACTGCGGATGCACAATCGGGCTCACTACTGCGCATGCGCACTACGGCTCAGACCTGCACATGCGCACACGGACTCACTACTGTGGATGCGCAATCGGGCTCACTACTGTGCATGCGCACTCGGGGTCACTACTGCTCATGCGCACTCGGACTCACTACTGCTCATGCGCACTCGGGCTCACTACTGTGCATGCGCACTCGGGGTCACTACTGCTCATGCGCACTCGGACTCACTACTGCTCATGCGCACTCGGGCTCACTACTGTGCATGCGCACTCGGGGTCACTACTGCTCATGCGCACTCGGACTCACTACTGCTCATGCGCACTCGGACTCACTACTGTGCATGCGCACTCGGGGTCACTACTGCTCACGCGCACTCGGACTCACTACTGCGGATGCACGCTCGGGCTCACTACAGCGCATGCGCACACGGGCTCCCTACTGCGCATGCGCGCACGGCCCCACTACTGCGCATGCGCACTCCGGCTCAGACCTGCACATGCGCACACGGACTCACTACTGCGGATGCGCAATCGGGCTCACTACTGTGCATGCGCACTCGGGGTCACTACTGCGCATGCGCACTCGGACTCACTACTGTGCATGCGCACTCGGGGTCACTACTGCTCATGCGCACTCGGACTCAATACTGCTCATGCGCACTCGGGCCCACTACTGCGCATGCGCACTCCGGCTCAGACCTGCACATGCGCACACGGACTCACTACTGCGGATGCGCAATCGGGCTCACTACTGTGCATGCGTACTCGGGGCCACTACTGCTCATGCGCACTCGGACTCACTACTGTGCATGCGCACTCGGGGTCACTACTGCTCATGCGCACTCGGACTCACTACTGCTCATGCGCACTCGGGGCCACTCCTGCGCATGCGCACACGGACTCACTACTGCGGATGCGCAATCGGGCTCACTACTGTGCATGCGTACTCGGGGTCACTACTGCTCATGCGCACTCGGGGTCACTACTGCTCATGCGCACTCGGACTCACTACTGCCCATGCGCACTCGGGCTCACTACTGCGCATGCGCGCTCGGGATCACTACTGCGCATACGCGCTCGGGGTCGCTACTGCGCATTCGTTCACGGGCTCACACTGTGCATGCGCACACGGGCTCACTACTGCGCATGAACACTCGGACTCACTACTGCTCATGCGCACTCCGGCCCACTACTGCTCATGCGCACTCGGGCTCACTACTGCGCATGCGCGCACGGGCCCACTACTGCGCATGCGCACTCCGGCTCAGACCTGCCCATGCGCCCTCGGGCACACTACTGCGCATGCGCAGTCCGACTCAGACCTGCACATGCGTATTCGAGCTCACTTCTGCGCATGCGCACACGCGCGCACTACTGCGCTTGCGCACTCGGACTAACCACTGCTCATGCGCACTGGGACTCACTACTGCGGATGCGCGCTCGGGCTCACTACTGCGGATGCGCAATCGGGTTCACTACTGCGCATGCGCACACGGGCTCACTACTGCGCATGCGCGCACGAGCCCACTACTGCGCATGCGCACTCCGGCTCAGACCTGCCCATGCGCCCTCGGGCACACCACTGCGCATGCGCACACGGACTCACCACTGCGCATGCGCACTCCGGCTCAGACCTGCCCATGCGCACTCGGGCTCACTACTGCGCATGCGTGCTCGGGCTCACTACTGCGCATGCGCACTCGGGCCCACTACTGCGCATGCGCACTCCGGCTCAGACCTACACATGCGCACACGGACTCACTACTGCGGATGCGCAATCGGGCTCACTACTGCGGATACGCGTTCGGGCGCACTACTGCGCATGCGCGCACGGGCCCACTACTGCGCATGCGCACTCCGGCTCAGACCTGCCCATGCGCCCTCGGGCACACCACTGCGCATGCGCACACGGACTCACCACCGCGCATGCGCACTCCGGCTCAGACCTGCCCATGCACACTCGGGCTCACTACTGCGCATGCGTGCTCGGGCTCACTACTGCGCATGCGCACTCGGACTCACTACTGTGCATGCGCACTCGGGGTCACTACTGCTCATGCGCACTCGGACTCACTACTGCTCATGCGCACTCGGGGCCACTCCTGCGCATGCGCACACGGACTCACTACTGCGGATGCGCAATCGGGCTCACTACTGTGCATGCGTACTCGGGGTCACTACTGCTCATGCGCACTCGGGGTCACTACTGCTCATGCGCACTCGGACTCACTACTGCCCATGCGCACTCGGGCTCACTACTGCGCATGCGCGCTCGGGATCACTACTGCGCATACGCGCTCGGGGTCGCTACTGCGCATTCGCTCACGGGCTCACACTGTGCATGCGCACACGGGCTCACTACTGCGCATGAACACTCGGACTCACTACTGCTCATGCGCACTCCGGCCCACTACTGCTCATGCGCACTCGGGCTCACTACTGCGCATGCGCGCACGGGCCCACTACTGCGCATGCGCACTCCGGCTCAGACCTGCCCATGCGCCCTCGGGCACACTACTGCGCATGCGCAGTCCGACTCAGACCTGCACATGCGTATTCGAGCTCACTTCTGCGCATGCGCACACGCGCGCACTACTGCGCTTGCGCACTCGGACTAACCACTGCTCATGCGCACTGGGACTCACTACTGCGGATGCGCGCTCGGGCTCACTACTGCGGATGCGCAATCGGGTTCACTACTGCGCATGCGCACACGGGCTCACTACTGCGCATGCGCGCACGAGCCCACTACTGCGCATGCGCACTCCGGCTCAGACCTGCCCATGCGCCCTCGGGCACACCACTGCGCATGCGCACACGGACTCACCACTGCGCATGCGCACTCCGGCTCAGACCTGCCCATGCGCACTCGGGCTCACTACTGCGCATGCGTGCTCGGGCTCACTACTGCGCATGCGCACTCGGGCCCACTACTGCGCATGCGCACTCCGGCTCAGACCTGCACATGCGCACACGGACTCACTACTGCGGATGCGCAATCGGGCTCACTACTGCGGATACGCGTTCGGGCGCACTACTGCGCATGCGCGCACGGGCCCACTACTGCGCATGCGCACTCCGGCTCAGACCTGCCCATGCGCCCTCGGGCACACCACTGCGCATGCGCACACGGACTCACCACTGCGCATGCGCACTCCGGCTCAGACCTGCCCATGCACACTCGGGCTCACTACTGCGCATGCGTGCTCGGGCTCACTACTGCGCATGCGCACTCGGACTAACCACTGCTCATGCGCACTGGGACTCACTACTGCAGATGCGCGCTCGGGCTCACTACTGCGGATGCGCAATCGGGTTCACTACTGCCCATGCGCACTACGGCTCAGACCTGCACATGCGCACACGGAATCACTACTGTGGATGCGCAATCGGGCTCACTACTGTGCATGCGCACTCGGGGTCACTACTGCTCATGCGCACTCGGACTCACTACTGCTCATGCGCACTCGGGCTCACTACTGTGCATGCGCACTCGGGGTCACTACTGCTCATGCGCACTCGGACTCACTTCTGCTCATGCGCACACGCGCGCACTACTGCGCTTGCGCACTCGGACTAACCACTGCTCATGCGCACTGGGACTCACTACTGCGGATGCGCGCTCGGGCTCACTACTGCGGATGCGCAATCGGGTTCACTACTGCTCATGCGCACACGGGCTCACTACTGCGCATGAGCGCACGAGCCCACTACTGCGCATGCGCTCTCCGGCTCAGACCTGCCCATGCGCCCTCGGGGTCACTACTGCTCATGCGCACTCGGACTCACTACTGCTCATGCGCACTCGGGGTCACTACTGCTCATGCGCACTCGGACTCACTACTGCTCATGCGCATTCGGGGTCACTACTGCTCATGCGCACTCGGACTCACTACTGCTCATGCGCACTCGGGGTCACTACTGCTCATGCGCACTCGGGGTCACTACTGCGCATGCGCACTCCGGCTCAGACCTGCACATGCGCACACGGACTCACTACTGCGGATGCGCAATCGGGCTCACTACTGCGGATGCGCGCTCGGGCTCACTACTGCGAATGCGTACTCGGGGTCACTACTGCTCATGCGCACTCGGGGTCACTACGGCTCATGCGCACTCGGACTCACTACTGCTCATGCGCACTCGGGGTCACTACTGCTCATGCGCACTCGGACTCACTACTGCTCATGCGCACTCGGGGTCACTACTGCTCATGCGCACTCGGACTCACTACTGCTCATGCGCATTCGGGGTCACTACTGCGCATGCGCACTCGGACTCACTACTGCGGATGCGCGCTCGGGCTCACTACTGCGAATGCGCACCCGGGCTCACTACTGCGCATGCGCGCACGGGCCCACTACTGCGCATGCGCACTCCGGCTCAGACATGCACATGCGCACACGGACTCACTACTGCGGATGCGCAATCGGGCTCACTACTGTGCATGCGTACTCGGGGTCACTACTGCTCATGCGCACTCGGGGTCACTACTGCTCATGCGCACTCGGACTCACTACTGCTCATGCGCACTCGGGGTCACTACTGCTCATGCGCACTCGGACTCACTACTGCGGATGCACAATCGAGCTCACTACAGCGCATGCGCACTCGGGGTCACTACTGCGCATGCGCACTCCGGTTCACTACTGCTCATGCGCACTCGGGGTCACTACTTCTCATGCGCACTCGGACTCACTACTGCTCATGCGCATTCGGGGTCACTACTGCGCATGCGCACTCGGACTCACTACTGCGGATGCGCGCTCGGGCTCACTACTGCGAATGCGCACCCGGCCCCACTACTGCGCATGCGCACTCCGGCTCAGACCTGCACATGCGCACACGGACTCACTACTGCGGATGCGCAATCGGGCTCACTACTGTGCATGCGCACTCGGGGTCACTACTGCTCATGCGCACTCGGACTCACTACTGCTCATGCGCACTCGGACTCACTACTGCTCATGCGCACTCGGGGTCACTACTGCTCATGCGCACTGGGAGTCACTACTGCGTATGCGCAGTCCGGCTCACTACTGCTCATGCGCAATCGGACTCACTACTGCGGATGCACAATCGGGCTCACTACTGCGCATGCGCACTCGGGGTCACTACTGCTCATGCGCACTCGGACTCACTACTGCGGATGCACCATCGGGCTCACTACTGCGCATGCGCGCTCGGGCTCACTACTGCGCATACGCGTCGGGGTCGCTACTGCGCATTCGCTCACGGGCTCACACTGTGCATGCACACTTGGGGTCACTACTGCACATGCGCACTCTGGCTCACTACTGCGCATGCGCACTCCGGTCAGGCCTGTGCATGCGCACTCGGGCTCACTACTGCGCATGCGCACTCCGGTTCACTACTGCTCATGCGCACTCGGGGTCACTACTGCTCATGCGCACTCGGACTCACTACTGCTCATGCGCATTCAGGGTCACTACTGCGCATGCGCACTCGGACTCACTACTGCGGATGCGCGCTCGGGCTCACTACTGCGAATGCGCACCCGGCCCCAGTACTGCGCATGCGCACTCCGGCTCAGACCTGCACATGCGCACACGGACTCACTACTGCGGATGCGCAATCGGGCTCACTACTGTGCATGCGCACTCGGGGTCACTACTGCTCATGCGCACTCGGACTCACTACTGCTCATGCGCACTCGGACTCACTACTGCTCATGCGCACTCGGGGTCACTACTGCTCATGCGCACTCGGACTCACTACTGCTCATGCGCATTCGGGGTCACTACTGCGCATGCGCACTCGGACTCACTACTGTGCATGCGCACTCGGGGTCACTACTGCTCATGCGCACTCGGACTCACTACTGCTCATGCGCACTCGGGCACACTACTGCGCATGCGCACTCCGGCTCAGACCTGCACATGCGCACCCGGACTCACTACTGCGGATGCGCAATCGGGCTCACTACTGTGCATGCGTACTCGGGGTCACTACTGCTTATGCGCACTCGGGGTCACTACTGCCCATGCGCACTCGGACTCACTACTGCTCATGCGCACTTGGGGTCACTACTGCTCATGCGCACTCGGACTCACTACTGCTCATGCGCACTCGGGGTCACTACTGCTCATGCGCACGAGGGCTCACTACTGCGCATGCGCGCACGGGCCCACTACTGCGCATGCGCACTCCGGCTCAGACCTGCCCATGCGCCCTCGGGCACACCACTGCGCATGCGCACACGGGCTCACTACTGCGCATGCGCAGTCCGACTCAGACCTGCACATGCGTATTCGAGCTCACTACTGCGCATGCGCGCGCGGGATCGCTACTGCGCATACGCCCTCGGGGTCGCTACTGCGCATTCGCTCACGGGCTCACACTGTGCATGCACACTCGGGGTCACTACTGCGCATGCGCACACGGGTTCGCTACTGCGCATGCGCACACGGGCTCACTACTGCGCATGCGCATTCCGGCTCAGACCTGCCCATGCGCACTCGGGCTCACTACTGCGCATGCGTACTCGGGCTCACTACTGCGCATGCGCACTCGGGCCCACTACTGCGCATGCGCACTCCGGCTCAGACCTGCCCATGCGCCCTCGGGCACACCACTGCGCATGCGCACACGGACTCACCACTGCGCATGCGCACTCCGGCTCAGACCTGCCCATGCACACTCGGGCTCACTACTGCGCATGCGTGCTCGGGCTCACTACTGCGCATGCGCACTCGGACTAACCACTGCTCATGCGCACTGGGACTCACTACTGCGGATGCGCGCTCGGGCTCACTACTGCGGATGCGCAATCGGGTTCACTACTGCCCATGAGCACACGGCCTCACTACTGCGCATGCGCGCACGCGCCCACTACTGCGCATGCGCACTCCGGCTCAGACCTGCCCATGCGCCCTCAGGTACACCACTGCGCATGCGCACACGGACTCACCACTGCGCATGCGCACTCCGGCTCAGACCTGCCCATGCGCACACGGACTCACTACTGCGGATGCGCAATCGGGCTCACTACTGTGCATGCGCACTTGGGGTCACTACTGCGCATGCGCACTCGGACTCACTACTGTGCATGCGCACTCGGGGTCACTACTGCTCATGCGCACTCGGACTCACTACTGCTCATGCGCACTCGGGCCCACTACTGCGCATGCGCACTCCGGCTCAGACCTGCACATGCGCACACGGACTCACTACTGCGGATGCGCAATCGGGCTCACTACTGTGCATGCGTACTCGGGGTCACTACTGCTCATGCGCACTCGGACTCACTACTGTGCATGAGCACTCGGGGTCACTACTGCTCATGCGCACTCGGACTGACTACTGCGGATGCGCGCTCCGGCTCACTACTGCGCATGCGCACACGGGCTCACTACTGCGCATGCGCGCACGGGCCCACTACTGCGCATGCGCACTCCGGCTCAGACCTCCACATGCGCATTCTAGCTCACTTCTGCGCATGCGCACACGGGCTCACTACTGTGCATGCGCACTCGGGGTCACTACTGCTCATGCGCACTCGGGGTCACTACTGCTCATGCGCACTCGGACTCACTACTGCTCATGCGCACTCGGGGTCACTACTGCTCATGCGCACTCGGACTCACAACTCCTCATGCGCACTCGGGCTCACTACTGCGCATACGCGCTCGGTGTCGCTACTGCGCATTCGCTCACGGGCTCACACTGTGCATGCACACTTGGGGTCACTACTGCGCATGCGCACTCTGGCTCACTACTGCGCAGGCGCACTCCGGTCAGGCCTGTCCATGCGCACTCAGGCTCACTACTGCGCATGCGCACTCCGGTTCACTACTGCTCATGCGCACTCGGTCTCACTACTGCGGATGAACAATCGGGCTCACTACTGCGCATGCGCACTCCGGCTCAGACCTGCACATGCGCACAAGGGCCCACTACTGCGGATGCGCACTCGGGGTCACTACTGCGCATGCGCACTCGGGCTCACTACTGCGCATGCGCACTGGGAGTCACTACTGCGTATGCGCAGTCCGGCTCACTACTGCTCATGCGCAATCGGACTCACTACTGCGGATGCACAATCGGGGTCACTACTGCGCATGCGCGCTCGGGCTCACTACTGCGCATGCGCACTGGGAGTCACTACTGCGTATGCGCAGTCCGGCTCACTACTGCTCATGCGCAATCGGACTCACTACTGCGCATGCGCGCTCGGGCTCACTACTGCGCATGCGCACTGGGAGTCACTACTGCGTATGCGCAGTCCGGCTCACTACTGCTCATGCGCAATCGGACTCACTACTGCGGATGCACAATCGGGCTCACTACTGCGCATGCGCACTCGGGGTCACTACTGCTCATGCGCACTCGGACTCACTACTGCGGATGCACCATCGGGCTCACTACTGCGCATGCGCGCTCGGGCTCACTACTGCGCATACGCGTCGGGGTCGCTACTGCGCATTCGCTCACGGGCTCACACTGTGCATGCACACTTGGGGTCACTACTGCGCATGCGCACTCTGGCTCACTACTGCGCATGCGCACTCGGGCTCACTACTGCGCATGCGCACTCCGGTTCACTACTGCTCATGCGCACTCGGACTCACTACTGCGGATGCGCAGTCGGACTCACTACTGTGCATGCGCACTCGGGGTCACTACTGCTCATGCGCACTCGGACTCACTACTGCGGATGCACAATCGGGCTCACTACTGCGCATGCGCACTCGGGATCACTACTGCTCATGCGCACTCGGACTCACTACTGCTCATGCGCACTCGGACTCACTACTGCTCATGCGCACTCGGACTCACTACTGCGGATGCACAATCGGGCTCACCACTGCGCGTGCGCACTCCGGCTCAGACCTGCACATGCGCACACGGACTCACTACTGCGGATGCACTATTCCGGCTCACTACTGTGCATGCGCACTCGGGATCACTACTGATCATGCGCACTCGGACTCACTACTGCTCATGCGCACTCGGGATCACTACTGCTCATGCGCACTCGGACTCACTACTGCGGATGCACAATCGGGCTCACTACTGCGCATGCGCACTCGGGGTCACTACTGCTCATGCGCACTCGGACTCACTACTGCGGATGCACCATCGGGCTCACTACTGCGCATGCGCGCTCGGGCTCACTACTGCGCATACGCGTCGGGGTCGCTACTGCGCATTCGCTCACGGGCTCACACTGTGCATGCACACTTGGGGTCACTACTGCACATGCGCACTCTGGCTCACTACTGCGCATGCGCACTCCGGTCAGGCCTGTGCACGCGCACTCGGGCTCACTACTGCGCATGCGCACTCCGGTTCACTACTGCTCATGCGCACTCGGGGTCACTACTGCTCATGCGCACTCGGACTCACTACTGCTCATGCGCATTCAGGGTCACTACTGCGCATGCGCACTCGGACTCACTACTGCGGATGCGCGCTCGGGCTCACTACTGCGAATGCGCACCCGGCCCCACTACTGCGCATGCGCACTCCGGCTCAGACCTGCACATGCGCACACGGACTCACTACTGCGGATGCGCAATCGGGCTCACTACTGTGCATGCGCACTCGGGGTCACTACTGCTCATGCGCACTCGGACTCACTACTGCTCATGCGCACTCGGACTCACTACTGCTCATGCGCACTCGGGGTCACTACTGCTCATGCGCACTCGGACTCACTACTGCTCATGCGCATTTGGGGTCACTACTGCGCATGCGCACTCGGACTCACTACTGCGCATGCGCACTCGGGGTCACTACTGCTCATGCGCACTCGGACTCACTACTGCTCATGCGCACTCGGGCCCACTACTGCGCATGCGCACTCCGGCTCAGACCTGCACATGCGCACCCGGACTCACTACTGCGGATGCGCAATCGGGCTCACTACTGTGCATGCGTACTCGGGGTCACTACTGCTTATGCGCACTCGGGGTCACTACTGCCCATGCGCACTCGGACTCACTACTGCTCATGCGCACTTGGGGTCACTACTGCTCATGCGCACTCGGACTCACTACTGCTCATACGCACTCGGGGTCACTACTGCTCATGCGCACTCGGGCTCACTACTGCGCATGCGCGCACGGGCCCACTACTGCGCATGCGCACTCCGGCTCAGACCTGCCCATGCGCCCTCGGGCACACCACTGCGCATGCGCACACGGGCTCACTACTGCGCATGCGCAGTCCGACTCAGACCTGCACATGCGTATTCGAGCTCACTACTGCGCATGCGCGCGCGGGATCACTACTGCGCATACGCCCTCGGGGTCGCTACTGCGCATTCGCTCACGGGCTCACACTGTGCATGCACACTCGGGGTCACTACTGCGCATGCGCACACGGGTTCGCTACTGCGCATGCGCACACGGGCTCACTACTGCGCATGCGCATTCCGGCTCAGACCTGCCCATGCGCACTCGGGCTCACTACTGCGCATGCGTACTCGGGCTCACTACTGCGCATGCGCACTCGGGCCCACTACTGCGCATGCGCACTCCGGCTCAGACCTGCCCATGCGCCCTCGGGCACACCACTGCGCATGCGCACACGGACTCACCACTGCGCATGCGCACTCCGGCTCAGACCTGCCCATGCACACTCGGGCTCACTACTGCGCATGCGTGCTCGGGCTCACTACTGCGCATGCGCACTCGGACTAACCACTGCTCATGCGCACTGGGACTCACTACTGCGGATGCGCGCTCGGGCTCACTACTGCGGATGCGCAATCGGGTTCACTACTGCCCATGAGCACACGGCCTCACTACTGCGCATGCGCGCACGCGCCCACTACTGCGCATGCGCACTCCGGCTCAGACCTGCCCATGCGCCCTCAGGTACACCACTGCGCATGCGCACACGGACTCACCACTGCGCATGCGCACTCCGGCTCAGACCTGCCCATGCGCACCCGGACTCACTACTGCGGATGCGCAATCGGGCTCACTACTGTGCATGCGCACTCGGGGTCACTACTGCGCATGCGCACTCGGACTCACTACTGTGCATGCGCACTCGGGGTCACTACTGCTCATGCGCACTCGGACTCACTACTGCTCATGCGCACTCGGGCCCACTACTGCGCATGCGCACTCCGGCTCAGACCTGCACATGCGCACACGGACTCACTACTGCGGATGCGCAATCGGGCTCACTACTGTGCATGCGTACTCGGGGTCACTACTGCTCATGCGCACTCGGACTCACTACTGTGCATGAGCACTCGGGGTCACTACTGCTCATGCGCACTCGGACTGACTACTGCGGATGCGCGCTCCGGCTCACTACTGCGCATGCGCACACGGGCTCACTACTGCGCATGCGCGCACGGGCCCACTACTGCGCATGCGCACTCCGGCTCAGACCTCCACATGCGCATTCTAGCTCACTTCTGCGCATGCGCACACGGGCTCACTACTGTGCATGCGCACTCGGGGTCACTACTGCTCATGCGCACTCGGGGTCACTACTGCTCATGCGCACTCGGACTCACTACTGCTCATGCGCACTCGGGGTCACTACTGCTCATGCGCACTCGGACTCACAACTGCTCATGCGCACTCGGGCTCACTACTGCGCATACGCGTTCGGTGTCGCTACTGCGCATTCGCTCACGGGCTCACACTGTGCATGCACACTTGGGGTCACTACTGCGCATGCGCACTCTGGCTCACTACTGCGCAGGCGCACTCCGGTCAGGCCTGTCCATGCGCACTCAGGCTCACTACTGCGCATGCGCACTCCGGTTCACTACTGCTCATGCGCACTCGGTCTCACTACTGCGGATGAACAATCGGGCTCACTACTGCGCATGCGCACTCCGGCTCAGACCTGCACATGCGCACAAGGGCCCACTACTGCGGATGCGCACTCGGGGTCACTACTGCGCATGCGCACTCGGGCTCACTACTGCGCATGCGCACTGGGAGTCACTACTGCGTATGCGCAGTCCGGCTCACTACTGCTCATGCGCAATCGGACTCACTACTGCGGATGCACAATCGGGGTCACTACTGCGCATGCGCGCTCGGGCTCAATACTGCGCATGCGCACTGGGAGTCACTACTGCGTATGCGCAGTCCGGCTCACTACTGCTCATGCGCAATCGGACTCACTACTGCGCATGCACAATCGGGCTCACTACTGCGCATGCGCACTTGGGGTCACTACTGCTCATGCGCACTCGGACTCACTACTGCGGATGCACCATCGGGCTCACTACTGCGCATGCGCGCTCGGGCTCACTACTGCGCATACGCGTCGGGGTCGCTACTGCGCATTCGCTCACGGGCTCACACTGTGCATGCACACTTGGGGTCACTACTGCGCATGCGCACTCTGGCTCACTACTGCGCATGCGCACTCGGGCTCACTACTGCGCATGCGCACTCCGGTTCACTACTGCTCATGCGCACTCGGACTCACTACTGCGGATGCGCAGTCGGACTCACTACTGTGCATGCGCACTCGGGGTCACTACTGCTCATGCGCACTCGGACTCACTACTGCGGATGCACAATCGGGCTCACTATTGCGCATGCGCACTCGGGATCACTACTGCTCATGCGCACTCGGACTCACTACTGCTCATGCGCACTCGGACTCACTACTGCTCATGCGCACTCGGACTCACTACTGCGGATGCACAATCGGGCTCACCACTGCGCGTGCGCACTCCGGCTCAGACCTGCACATGCGCACACGGACTCACTACTGCGGATGCACTATTCCGGCTCACTACTGTGCATGCGCACTCGGGATCACTACTGATCATGCGCACTCGGACTCACTACTGCTCATGCGCACTCGGGATCACTACTGCTCATGCGCACTCGGACTCACTACTGCGGATGCACATTCGGGCTCACTACTGCGCATGCGCACTCGGGGTCACTACTGCTCATGCGCACTCGGACTCACTACTGCGGATGCACCATCGGGCTCACTACTGCGCATGCGCGCTCGGGCTCACTACTGCGCATACGCGTCGGGGTCGCTACTGTGCATTCGCTCACGGGCTCACACTGTGCATGCACACTTGGGGTCACTACTGCACATGCGCACTCTGGCTCACTACTGCGCATGCGCACTCCGGTCAGGCCTGTGCACGCGCACTCGGGCTCACTACTGCGCATGCGCACTCCGGTTCACTACTGCTCATGCGCACTCGGGGTCACTACTGCTCATGCGCACTCGGACTCACTACTGCTCATGCGCACTCGGGGTCACTACTGCTCATGCGCACTCGGACTCACTACTGCTCATGCGCATTTGGGGTCACTACTGCGCATGCGCACTCGGACTCACTACTGTGCATGCGCACTCGGGGTCACTACTGCTCATGCGCACTCGGACTCACTACTGCTCATGCGCACTCGGGCCCACTACTGCGCATGCGCACTCCGGCTCAGACCTGCACATGCGCACCCGGACTCACTACTGCGGATGCGCAATCGGGCTCACTACTGTGCATGCGTACTCGGGGTCACTACTGCTTATGCGCACTCGGGGTCACTACTGCCCATGCGCACTCGGACTCACTACTGCTCATGCGCACTTGGGGTCACTACTGCTCATGCGCACTCGGACTCACTACTGCTCATACGCACTCGGGGTCACTACTGCTCATGCGCACTCGGGCTCACTACTGCGCATGCGCGCACGGGCCCACTACTGCGCATGCGCACTCCGGCTCAGACCTGCCCATGCGCCCTCGGGCACACCACTGCGCATGCGCACACGGGCTCACTACTGCGCATGCGCAGTCCGGCTCAGACCTGCACATGCGTATTCGAGCTCACTACTGCGCATGCGCGCGCGGGATCACTACTGCGCATACGCCCTCGGGGTCGCTACTGCGCATTCGCTCACGGGCTCACACTGTGCATGCACACTCGGGGTCACAACTGCGCATGCGCACACGGGTTCGCTACTGCGCATGCGCACACGGGCTCACTACTGCGCATGCGTATTCCGGCTCAGACCTGCCCATGCGCACTCGGGCTCACTACTGCGCATGCGTACTCGGGCTCACTACTGCGCATGCGCACTCGGGCCCACTACTGCGCATGCGCACTCCGGCTCAGACCTGCCCATGCGCCCTCGGGCACACCACTGCGCATGCGCACACGGACTCACCACTGCGCATGCGCACTCCGGCTCAGACCTGCCCATGCACACTCGGGCTCACTACTGCGCATGCGTGCTCGGGCTCACTACTGCGCATGCGCACTCGGACTAACCACTGCTCATGCGCACTGGGACTCCCTACTGCGGATGCGCGCTCGGGCTCACTACTGCGGATGCGCAATCGGGTTCACTACTGCCCATGAGCACACGGCCTCACTACTGCGCATGCGCGCACGCGCCCACTACTGCGCATGCGCACTCCGGCTCAGACCTGCCCATGCGCCCTCAGGTACACCACTGCGCATGCGCACACGGACTCACCACTGCGCATGCGCACTCCGGCTCAGACCTGCCCATGCGCACACGGACTCACTACTGCGGATGCGCAATCGGGCTCACTACTGTGCATGCGCACTCGGGGTCACTACTGCGCATGCGCACTCGGACTCACTACTGTGCATGCGCACTCGGGGTCACTACTGCTCATGCGCACTCGGACTCACTACTGCTCATGCGCACTCGGGCCCACTACTGCGCATGCGCACTCCGGCTCAGACCTGCACATGCGCACACGGACTCACTACTGCGGATGCGCAATCGGGCTCACTACTGTGCATGCGTACTCGGGGTCACTACTGCTCATGCGCACTCGGACTCACTACTGTGCATGAGCACTCGGGGTCACTACTGCTCATGCGCACTCGGACTCACAACTGCTCATGCGCACTCGGGCTCACTACTGCGCATACGCGCTCGGTGTCGCTACTGCGCATTCGCTCACGGGCTCACACTGTGCATGCACACTTGGGGTCACTACTGCGCATGCGCACTCTGGCTCACTACTGCGCAGGCGCACTCCGGTCAGGCCTGTCCATGCGCACTCAGGCTCACTACTGCGCATGCGCACTCCGGTTCACTACTGCTCATGCGCACTCGGTCTCACTACTGCGGATGAACAATCGGGCTCACTACTGCGCATGCGCACTCCGGCTCAGACCTGCACATGCGCACAAGGGCCCACTACTGCGGATGCGCACTCGGGGTCACTACTGCGCATGCGCACTCGTGCTCACTACTGCGCATGCGCACTGGGAGTCACTACTGCGTATGCGCAGTCCGGCTCACTACTGCTCATGCGCAATCGGACTCACTACTGCGGATGCACAATCGGGGTCACTACTGCGCATGCGCGCTCGGGCACACTACTGCGCATGCGCACTGGGAGTCACTACTGCGTATGCGCAGTCCGGCTCACTACTGCTCATGCGCAATCGGACTCACTACTGCGCATGCGCGCTCGGGCTCACTACTGCGCATGCGCACTGGGAGTCACTACTGCGTATGCGCAGTCCGGCTCACTACTGCTCATGCGCAATCGGACTCACTACTGCGGATGCACAATCGGGCTCACTACTGCGCATGCGCACTCGGGGTCACTACTGCTCATGCGCACTCGGACTCACTACTGCGGATGCACCATCGGGCTCACTACTGCGCATACGCGTCGGGGTCGCTCCTGCGCATTCGCTCACGGGCTCACACTGTGCATGCACACTTGGGGTCACTACTGCGCATGCGCACTCTGGCTCACTACTGCGCATGCGCACTCTGGCTCACTACTGCGCATGAGCACTCCGGTCAGGCCTGTGCGTGCGCACTCGGGCTCACTACTGCGCATGCGCACTCCGGTTCACTACTGCTCATGCGCACTCGGACTCACTACTGCGGATGCGCAGTCGGACTCACTACTGTGCATGCGCACTCGGGGTCACTACTGCTCATGCGCACTCGGACTCACTACTGCGGATGCACAATCGGGCTCACTACTGCGCATGCGCACTCGGGATCACTACTGCTCATGCGCACTCGGACTCACTACTGCTCATGCGCACTCGGACTCACTACCGCTCATGCGCACTCGGGATCACTACTGCTCATGCGCACTCGGACTCACTACTGCGGATGCACAATCGGGCTCACTACTGCGGATGCACAATCGGGCTCACAACTGCGCGTGCGCGCTCCGGCTCAGACCTGCACATGCGCACACGGACTCACTACTGCGGATGCACTATTCCGGCTCACTACTGTGCATGCGCACTCGGGATCACTACTGCTCATGCGCACTCGGACTCACTGCTGCTCATGCGCACTCGGGATCACTACTGCTCATGCGCACTCGGACTCACTACTGCGCATGCGCACACGGGCTCACTACTGCGCATGCGCAGTCCGGCTCAGACCTGCACATGCGCGCACGGACTCACTACTGCGGATGCGCAATCGGGCTCACTACAGCGCATGCGCGCTCGGGCTCGCTACTGCGCATACGCGCTCGGGGTCGCTACTGCGCATTCGCTCACGGGCTCACACTGTGCATGCACACTCGGGGTCACTACTGCGCATGCGCACACGGGCTCATTACTGCGCATGCGCGCAAGGGATCACCACTGCGCATGCGCAGTTCGGCTCAGATCTGCACCTGCGTATTCGAGCTCACTTCTGCGCATGTGCACACGGGCGCACAGCTGCGAATGCGCACTCGGACTCACTACTGCTCAAGCGCACTCGGACTCACTACTGCGCGTGCGCAGTCCGGCTCAGACCTGCACCTGCGCACTCCGGCTCACTACTGCTCATGCGCACTCGGGGTCACTACTGCTCATGCGCACTCGGACTCACTACTGCTCATGCACATTCGTGGTCACTACTGCGCATGCGCGCTCGGGATCACTACTGCGCATACGCGCTCGGGGTCGCCACTGCGCATTCGCTCACGGGCTCACACTGTACACGCACACTCGGGGTCACTACTGCGCATGCGCACGCGGGCTCACTACTGCGCATGCGCACACGGGCTCACTACTGCGCATGCGCACACGGGCTCACTACTGCGCATGCGCAGTCCGGCTCAGAAATGCACATGCGTATTCGAGCTCACTCCTGCGCATGTGCACACGGGCGCACTACTGCGCTTTGCGCACTCGGACTCACCACTGCGCATGCGCACTCCGGCTCAGACCTGGCCATGCGCACTCGGACTCACCACTGCGCATGCGTACACTGGTTCACTACTGCGCATGCGCGCACGGGGTCACTACTGCGCATGCACGCTCGGGGTCACTACTGCGCATGCGCACACAGGGTCACTACTGCGCATGCGCACACGGACTCACTACTGCGCATGCGCACACGGGCGCAATACTGCGCATGCGCACTCCTGCTCAGACCTGCCCATGCGCCCTCGGGCACACCACTGCGCAAGCGCACTCGGGCTCAGACCTGCCCATGCGCACTCGGGCTCACTACTGCGCATGCGCACTCCGGCAAAGACCTGCACATGCGCACACGGACTCACTACTGCGGATGCGCAGTCGGGCTCGGTACTGCTCACGCGCACTCGGACTCACTACTGCTCATTAGCACTCGGGCTCACTACTGTGCATGCGCACCCGGGGTCATTACTGCTCATGCGCACTCGGACTCACTACTGCTCATGCGCACTTGGGCTCACTACTGTTCATGCGCACTCGGGGTCACTACTGCTCACGCGCACTCGGACTCACTACTGCTCATGCGCACTCGGGCTCACTACTGTGCATGCGCACTCGGGGTCACTACTGCTCATGCGCACTCGGACTCACTACTGCTCATGCGCACTCGGGCTCACTACTGTGCATGCGCACTCGGGGTCACTACTGCTCACGCGCACTCGGACTCACTACTGCGGATGCGCGCTCGGGCTCACTACTGCGCATGCGCAGTCCGGCTCAGACCTGCACATGCGCATTCGAGCTCACTTCTGCGCATACGCACACGCGCGCACTACTGCGCTTGCGCACTCGGACTAACCACTGCTCATGCGCACTGGGACTCACTACTGCGGATGCGCGCTCGGGCTCACTACTGCGCATGCGCGCACGGGCCCACTACTGCGCATGCGCAGTCCGGCTCAGACCTGCACATGCGCATTCGAGCTCACTTCTGCGCATGCGCACACGGGCTCACTACTGTGCATGCGTACACGGGGTCACTACTGCTCATGCACACTCGGGTTCACTAATGTGCATGCGCACTCGGACTCACTACTTCTCATGCGCACTCGGGGTCACTACTGCTCATGCGCACTCGGACTCACTACCGCTCATGCGCATTCGGGGTCACTACAGCGCATGCGCACTCGGACTCACTACTGCGGATGCGCGCTCGGGCTCACTACTGCGCATGCGCACACGGGCTCACTACTGCGCATGCGCGCACGGGCCCACTACTGCGGATGGGCACTCCGGCTCAGACCTGCCCATGCGCCCTCGGGCACACCACTGCGCATGCGCACACGGGCTCACTACTGCGCATGCGCAGTCCGGCTCAGACCTGCACATGCGCATTCGAGCTCACTTCTGCGCATGCGCACACGCGCGCACTACTGCGCTTGCGCACTCGGACTAACCACTGCTCATGCGCACTGGGACTCACTACTGCGGATGCGCGCTCGGGTTCACTACTGCGCATGCGCGCACGGGCCCACTACTGCGCATGCGCACTCCGGCTGAGACCTGCCCATGCGTCCTCGGGCACACCACTGCGCATGCGAACACGGACTCACCACTGCGCATGCGCACTCCGGCTCAGACCTGCCCATGCGCACTCGGGCTCACTACTGCGCCTGCGCACACGGGCGCACTGCAGCGCATGCACAGTCCGGTTCAGACCTGCACATGCGTACTCCGGCTCAGCCCTGCACATGCGCACTCGGGCACACTACTGCGGATGCACAGTCGGGCTCACTACTGCGCATGCGCACTCCGCCACAGACCTGCACATGCGCACACGGACTCACTACTGCGGATGCGCAATCGTGCTCACTACTGTGCATGCGCACTCGGGGTCACTACTGCTCATGCGCACTCGGACTCACTACTGCTCATGCGCACCCGGACTCACTACTGCTCATGCGCACTCGGGGTCACTACTGCTCATGCGCACTCGGACTCACTACTGCTCATGCACATTCGTGGTCACTACTGCGCATGCGCGCTCGGGATCACTACTGCGCATACGCGCTCGGGGTCGCCACTGCGCATTCGCTCACGGGCTCACACTGTACATGCACACTCGGGGTCACTACTGCGCATGCGCACACGGGCTCACTACTGCGCATGCGCACTCCGGCTCAGACCTGCACATGCGCACACGGACTCACTACTGCGGATGCGCAATCGGGCTCACTACTGTGCATGCGCACTCGGGGTCACTACTGCTCATGCGCACTCGGACTCACTGCTGCTCATGCGCACTCGGGGTCACTACTGCTCATGCGCACTCGGACTCACTACTGCTCATGCATATTCGTGGTCACTACTGCGCATGCGCGCTCGGGATCACTACTGCGCATACGCGCTCGGGGTCGCCACTGCGCATTCGCTCACGGGCTCACACTGTACATGCACACTCGGGGTCACTACTGCGCATGCGCACACGGGCTCACTACTGCGCATGCGCACTCCGGCTCAGACCTGCACATGCGCACACGGACTCACTACTGCGGATGCGCAATCGGGCTCACTACTGTGCATGCGCACTCGGGGTCACTACTGCTCATGCGCACTCGGACTCTCTACTGCTCATGCACACTCGTGCTCACTACTGTGCATGCGCACTCGGGGTCACTACTGCTCATGCGCACTCGGACTCACTACTGCTCATGCGCACTCGGGCTCACTACTGCTCATGCGCACTCGGACTCACTACTGCTCATGCGCACTCGGACTCACTACTGCGGATGCACAATCGGGCTCACTACTGCGCATGCGCACTCCGGCTCAGACCTGCACATGCGCACACGGACTCACTACTGCGGATGCGCAATCGGGCTGACTACAGTGCATGCGCACTCGGGGTCACTACTGCTCATGCGCGCTCGGGCTCACTACTGCGCATGCGCGCTCGGACACACTACTGCTAATGCGCATTCGGGGTCACTACTGCGCATGCGCACTCGGACTCACTACTGCGGATGCGCGCTCGGGCTCACTACTGCGCATGCGCACACGGGCTCACTACTGCGCATGCGCAGTCCGGCTCAGACCTGCACATGCGCATTCGAGCTCACTTCTGCGCATGCGCACACGCGCGCACTACTGCGCTTGCGCACTCGGACTAACCACTGCTCATGCGCTCTGGGACTCACTACTGCAGATGCGCGCTCGGGCTCACTACTGCGCATGCGCGCACGGGCCCACTACTGCGCATGCGCACTCCGGCTGAGACCTGCCCATGCGTCCTCGGGCACACCACTGCGCATGCGAACACGGACTCACCACTGCGCATGCGCACTCCGGCTCAGACCTGCCCATGCGCACTCGGGCTCACTACTGCGCATGCGCACTCCGGCAAAGACCTGCACATGCGCACACGGACTCACTACTGCGGATGTGCAGTCGGGCTCGGTACTGCTCACGCGCACTCGGACTCACTACTGCTCATTAGCACTCGGGCTCACTACTGTGCATGCGCACCCGGGGTCACTACTGCTCATGCGCACTCGGACTCACTACTGCTCATGCGCACTTGGGCTCACTACTGTTCATGCGCACTCGGGGTCACTACTGCTCACGCGCACTCGGACTCACTACTGCTCATGCGCACTCGGGCTCACTACTGTGCATGCGCACTCGGGGTCACTACTGCTCATGCGCACTCGGACTCACTACTGCTCATGCGCACTCGGGCTCACTACTGTGCATGCGCACTCGGGGTCACTACTGCTCACGCGCACTCGGACTCACTACTGCGGGTGCGCGCTCGGGCTCACTACTGCGCATGCGCACACGGGCTCACTACTGCGCATGCGCAGTCCGGCTCAGACCTGCACATGCGCATTCGAGCTCATTTCTGCGCATACGCACACGCGCGCACTACTGCGCTTGCGCACTCGGACTAACCACTGCTCATGCGCACTGGGACTCACTACTGCGGATGCGCGCTCGGGCTCACTACTGCGCATGCGCGCACGGGCCCACTACTGCGCATGCGCACACGGGCTCACTACTGTGCATGCGTACACGGGGTCACTACTGCTCATGCACACTCGGGTTCACTAATGTGCATGCGCACTCGGACTCACTACTGCTCATGCGCACTCGGGGTCACTACTGCTCATGCGCACTCGGACTCACTACCGCTCATGCGCATTCGGGGTCACTACAGCGCATGCGCACTCGGACTCACTACTGCGGATGCGCGCACGGGCCCACTACTGCGCATGCGCACTCCGGCTGAGACCTGCCCATGCGTCCTCGGGCACACCACTGCGCATGCGAACACGGACTCACCACTGCGCATGCGCACTCCGGCTCAGACCTGCCCATGCGCACTCGGGCTCACTACTGCGCATGCGCACACGGGCGCACTGCAGCGCATGCACAGTCCGGTTCAGACCTGCACATGCGCACTCCGGCTCAGCCCTGCTCATGCGCACTCGGGCACACTACTGCGGATGCACAGTCGGGCTCACTACTGCGCATGCGCACTCCGGCTCAGACCTGCACATGCGCACACGGACTCACTACTGCAGATGCGCAATCGTGCTCACTACTGTGCATGCGCACTCGGGGTCACTACTGCTCATGCGCACTCGGACTCACTACTGCTCATGCGCACCCGGACTCACTACTGCTCATGCGCACTCGGGGTCACTACTGCTCATGCGCACTCGGACTCACTACTGCTCATGCACATTCGTGGTCACTACTGCGCATGCGCGCTCGGGATCACTACTGCGCATACGCGCTCGGGGTCGCCACTGCGCATTCGCTCACGGGCTCACACTGTACATGCACACTCGGGGTCACTACTGCGCATGCGCACACGGGCTCACTACTGCGCATGCGCACTCCGGCTCAGACCTGCACATGCGCACACGGACTCACTACTGCGGATGCGCAATCGGGCTCACTACTGTGCATGCGCACTCGGGGTCACTACTGCTCATGCGCACTCGGACTCACTCCTGCTCATGCACACTCGTGCTCACTACTGTGCATGCGCACTCGGGGTCACTACTGCTCATGCGCACTCGGACTCACTACTGCTCATGCGCACTCGGGCTCACTACTGCTCATGCGCACTCGGACTCACTACTGCTCATGCGCACTCGGACTCACTACTGCGGATGCACAATCGGGCTCACTACTGCGCATGCGCACTCCGGCTCAGACCTGCACATGCGCACACGGACTCACTACTGCGGATGCGCAATCGGGCTGACTACAGTGCATGCGCACTCGGGGTCACTACTGCTCATGCGCACTCGGGCTCACTACTGCGCATGGGCGCTCGGACACACTACTGCTAATGCGCATTCGGGGTCACTACTGCTCATGCGCACTCGGGGTCACTACTGCTCATGCGCACTCTGACTCACTACTGCTCATGCGCACTCGGGGTCACTACTGCTCATGCGCACTCGGACTCAATACAGCTCATGCGCATTCGGGGTCACTACTGCTCATGCGCACTCTGACTCACTACTGCTCATGCGCACTCGGGGTCACTACTGCGCATGCGCACTCGGACTCACTACTGCGGATGCGCGCTCGATCTCACTACTGCGCATGCGCACTCCGGCTCAGACCTGCCCATGCGCCCTCGGGCACACCACAGCGCATGCACAGTCCGGCTCAGACCTGCACATGCGCACTCCGGCTCAGACCTGCACATGCGCACTCGGGCACACTACTGCGGATGCACAGTCGGGCTCACTACTGCGCATGCGCACTCCGGCTCAGACATGCACATGCGCACACGGACTCACTACTGCGGATGCGCAGTCCGGCTCAGACCTGCACATGCGTATTCGAGCTCACTTCTGCGCATGTGCACACGGGCGCACTACTGCGCTTTGCGCACTCGGACTCACCACTGCGCATGCGCACTCCGGCTCAGACCTGGCCATGCGCACTCGGACTCAGTACTGCGGATGCGCAATCGGGCTCCATACTGTGCATGCGCACTCGAGGTCACTACTGCTCATGCGCACTCGGGCTCACTACTGCGCATGCGCGCTCGAACGCACTACTGCTCATGCGCACACGGACTCACGATTGCGGATGCGCGTTCGGTCTCACTACTGCGGATGCGCACACGGGCTCACTACTGCGCATGCGCGGACCGGCTCAGACCAGCACATGCGTATTCGGGCTCACTTCTGCGCATGTGCACTCGGACTCACTACTGCTCAAGCGCACTCGGACTCACTACAGCGCATGCGCACTCCGGCCCAGACCTGCACATGCGCACTCCGGCTCACTACTGCTCATGCGCATTCGGACTCACTATTGCGGATGCACAATCGGGCTCACTACTGCGCATCCGCACTCCGGCTCAGACCTGCACATGCGCACACGGACTCACTACTGCGGATGCGCAGTCGGTCTCACTACTGCGGATGCGCACACGGGCTCACTACTGCGCATGCGCGGACCGGCTCAGACCAGCACATGCGTATTCGGGCTCACTTCTGCGCATGTGCACTCGGACTCACTACTGCTCAAGCGCACTCGGACTCACTACAGCGCATGCGCACTCCGGCCCAGACCTGCACATGCGCACTCCGGCTCACTACTGCTAATGCGCATTCGGACTCACTATTGCGGATGCACAATCGGGCTCACTACTGCGCATCCGCACTCCGGCTCAGACCTGCACATGCGCACACGGACTCACTACTGCGGATGCGCAGTCGGGCTCACTACTGTGCATGCGCACTCGGGGTCACTACTGCTCATGCGCACTCGGGGTCACTACTGCTCATGCGCACTCGGACTCACTGCTGTTCATGCGCACTCGGGGTCACTACTGCTCATGCGCACTCGGACTCACAACTGCTCATGCGCAATCGGGGTCACTACTGCGCATGCGCGCACGGGCCCACTACTGCGCATGCGAACTCCGGCTCAGACCTGCCAATGCGCCCTCGGGCACACCACTGCGCATGCGCACACGGGCTCAATACTGCGCATGCGCCGTCCGGCTCAGACCTGCACATGCGCATTCGAGCTCACTTCTGCGCATGCGCACACGCGCGCACTACTGCGCTTGCGCACACGGACTAACCACTGCTCATGCGCACTGGGACTCACTACTGCGGATGCGCGCTCGGGCTCACTACTGCGGTTGCGCAATCGGGTTCACTACTGCGCATGCGCACACGGGCTCACTACTGCGCATGCGCGCACGGGCCCACTACTGCGCATGCGCACTCCGGCTCAGACCTGCCCATGCGCCCTCGGGCACACCACTGCGCATGCGCACTCCGGCTCAGACCTGCCCATGCGCCCTCGGGCACACTACTGCCAATGCGCACTCGGACTCACTACTGCGGATGCACAATCGGGCTTACTACTGCGCATGCGCACACCGGCTCAGACCTGCTTATGCGCACACGGGCTCACTACTGCGCATGCGCACACGGGCGCACTGCAGCACATGCACAGTCCGGTTCAGACCTGCACATGCGCACTCCGGCTCAGCCCTGCACATGCGCACTCGGGCACACTACTGCGGATGCACAGTCGGGCTCACTACTGCGCATGCGCACTCCGGCTCAGACCTGCACATGCGCACACGGACTCACTACTACGGATGCGCAATCGTGCTCACTACTGTGCATGCGCACTCGGGGTCACTACTGCTCATGCGCACTCGGACTCACTGCTGCTCATGCGCACTCGGGGTCACTACTGCTCATGCGCACTCGGACTCACTACTGCTCATGCATATTCGTGGTCACTACTGCGCATGCGCGCTCGGGATCACTACTGCGCATACGCGCTCGGGGTCGCCACTGCGCATTCGCTCACGGGCTCACACTGTACATGCACACTCGGGGTCACTACTGCGCATGCGCACACGGGCTCACTACTGCGCATGCGCACTCCGGCTCAGACCTGCACATGCGCACTCCGGCTCAGACCTGCACATGCGCACTCGGGCACACTACTGCGGATGCACAGTCGGGCTCACTACTGCGCATGCGCACTCCGGCTCAGACATGCACATGCGCACACGGACTCACTACTGCGGATGCGCAGTCCGGCTCAGACCTGCACATGCGTATTCGAGCTCACTTCTGCGCATGTGCACACGGGCGCACTACTGCGCTTTGCGCACTCGGACTCACCACTGCGCATGCGCACTCCGGCTCAGACCTGCACATGCGCACTCCGGCTCACTACTGCTCATGCGCATTCGGACTCACTATTGCGGATGCACAATCGGGCTCACTACTGCGCATCCGCACTCCGGCTCAGACCTGCACATTCGCACACGGACTCACTACTGCGGATGCGCAGTCGGTCTCACTACTGCGGATGCGCACACGGGCTCACTACTGCGCATGCGCGGACCGGCTCAGACCAGCACATGCGTATTCGGGCTCACTTCTGCGCATGTGCACTCGGACTCACTACTGCTCAAGCGCACTCGGACTCACTACAGCGCATGCGCACTCCGGCCCAGACCTGCACATGCGCACTCCGGCTCACTACTGCTCATGCGCATTCGGACTCACTATTGCGGATGCACAATCGGGCTCACTACTGCGCATCCGCACTCCGGCTCAGACCTGCACATGCGCACACGGACTCACTACTGCGGATGTGCAGTCGGGCTCACTACTGTGCATGCGCACTCGGGGTCACTACTGCTCATGCGCACTCGGGGTCACTACTGCTCATGCGCACTCGGACTCACTACTGTTCATGCGCACTCGGGGTCACTACTGCTCATGCGCACTCGGGCTCACTACTGCGCATGCGCGCTCGAACGCACTACTGCTCATGCGCACACGGACTCACGATTGCGGATGCGCGTTCGGTCTCACTACTGCGGATGCGCACACGGGCTCACTACTGCGCATGCGCGGACCGGCTCAGACCAGCACATGCGTATTCGGGCTCACTTCTGCGCATGTGCACTCGGACTCACTACTGCTCAAGCGCACTCGGACTCACTACAGCGCATGCGCACTCCGGCCCAGACCTGCACATGCGCACTCCGGCTCACTACTGCTCATGCGCATTCGGACTCACTTCAGCGCATGCGCACACGGGCTCGCTACTGTGCATGCGCACTCGGGGTCACTACTGCTCATGCACACTCGGGCTCACTAATGTGCATGCGCACTCCGGGTCACTACTGAACATGCGCACTCGGACTCGCTACTGCTCATGCGCACTCGGTGTCACTACTGCTCATGCGCACTCGGACTCACTACTGCCCATGCGCATTCGGGGTCACTACTGCTCATGCGCACTCGGGGTCACTACTGCTCATGCGCACTCTGACTCACTACTGCTCATGCGCACTCGGGGTCACTACTGCTCATGCGCACTCGGACTCAATACAGCTCATGCGCATTCGGGTTCACTACTGCTCATGCGCACTCTGACTCACTACTGCTCATGCGCACTCGGGGTCACTACTGCGCATGCGCACTCGGACTCACTACTGCGGATGCGCGCTCGATCTCACTACTGCGCATGCGCACTCCGCCTCAGACCTGCACATGCGCACACGGGCTCACTACTGCGGAAGCGCAATCGGGCTCACTACTGTGCATGCGCACTCGGGGTCACTACTGCTCATGCGCACTCGGGGTCACTCCTGCGCATGCGCAGTCGGGCTCACTACTGCGGATGCGCAATCGGGCTCACTACAGCGCATGCGCGCTCGGGCTCACTACTGCGCATACGCACTCGGGGTCGCTACTGCGCATTCGCTCACGGGCTCACACTGTGCATGCACACTTTGGGTCACTACTGCGCATGCGCACACGGGCTCACTACTGCGCATGCGCGCACGGGCTTACTACTGCGCATGCGCAGTCCGGCTCAGATCTGATCCTGCGTATTCGAGCTCACTTCTGCGTATGTGCACACGGGCGCACAGCTGCGCATGCGCACTCGGTCTCACTACTGCGCATGCGCAGTCCGGCTCAGACCTGCATATGCGCACTCGGGCTCACCACTGCGGATGCGTACACGGGCTCACTACTGCGCACGCGCGCACGGGGTCACTACTGCGCATGCACGCTCGGGGTCACTAATGTGCATGCGCACTCCGGGTCACTACTGAACATGCGCACTCGGACTCGCTACTGCTCATGCGCACTCGGTGTCACTACTGCTCATGCGCACTCGGACTCACTACTGCCCATGCGCATTCGGGGTCACTACTGCTCATGCGCACTCGGGGTCACTACTGCTCATGCGCACTCTGACTCACTACTGCTCATGCGCACTCGGGGTCACTACTGCTCATGCGCACTCGGACTCACTACTGCTCATGCGCACTCGGGGTCACTACTGCTCATGCGCACTCGGACACACTACTGCTCATGCGCATTCGGGGTCACTACTGCGCATGCCCACTCGGACTCACTACTGCGGATGCGCGCTCGGGCTCACTACTGCGCATGCGCACACGGGCTACCTACTGCGCATGCGCGCACGGGCCCACTACTGCGCATGCGCACTCCGGCTCAGACCTGCCCATGCGCCCTCGGGCACACCACCGCGCATGCGCACACGGACTCACTACTGCGGATGCGCAATAGGGCTCACTACTGTGCATGCGCACTCGGGGTCACTACTGCTCATGCGCACTCGGGCGCACTACAGCGCATGCACAGTCCGGCTCAGACCTGCACATGCGCACTCCGGCTCAGACCTGCACATGCGCACTCGGGCACACTACTGCGGATGCACAATCGGCCTCACTACTGCGCATGCGCACTCCGGCTCAGACCTGCACATGCGCACACGGACTCACTACTGCGGATGCGCGCTCGGGCTCACTACTGCGCATGCGCACACGGGCTCACTACTGCGCATGCGCGCACGAGCCCACTACTGCGGATGCGCACTCCGGCTCAAACCTGCCCATGCGCCCTCGGGCACACCACTGCGCATGCGCACACGGGCTCACTACTGCGCATGCGCAGTCCGGCTCAGACCTGCACATGCGCATTCGAGCTCACTTCTGCGCATGCGCACACGCGCGCACTACTGCGCTTGCGCACTCGGACTAACCACTGCTCATGCGCACTGGGACTCACTACTGCGGATGCGCGCTCGGGCTCACTACTGCGCATGCGCGCACGGGCCCACTACTGCGCATGCGCACTCCGGCTGAGACCTGCCCATGCGTCCTTGGGCACACCACTGCGCATGCGAACACGGACTCTCCACTGCGCGTGCGCACTCCGGCTCAGACCTGCCCATGCGCACTCGGGCTCACTACTGCACATGCGCGCTCGGGCTCACTACAGCGCATGCGCAGTCCGGCTCAGACCTGCACATGCGCATTCGAGCTCACTTCCGCGCATGCGCACACGGGCTCGCTACTGTGCATGCGCACTCGGGGTCACTACTGCTCATGCACTCTCGGGCTCACTAATGTGCATGCGCACTCCGGGTCACTACTGAACATGCGCACTCGGACTCGCTACTGCTCATGCGCACTCGGTGTCACTACTGCTCATGCGCACTCGGACTCACTACTGCCCATGCGCATTCGGGGTCACTACTGCTCATGCGCACTCGGGGTCACTACTGCTCATGCGCACTCTGACTCACTACTGCTCATGCGCACTCGGGGTCACTACTGCTCATGCGCACTCGGACTCAATACAGCTCATGCGCATTCGGGTTCACTACTGCTCATGCGCACTCTGACTCACTACTGCTCATGCGCACTCGGGGTCACTACTGCGCATGCGCACTCGGGCTCACTACTGCGGAAGCGCAATCGGGCTCACTACTGTGCATGCGCACTCGGGGTCACTACTGCTCATGCGCACTCGGGGTCACTCCTGCGCATGCGCAGTCGGGCTCACTACTGCGGATGCGCAATCGGGCTCACTACAGCGCATGCGCGCTCGGGCTCACTACTGCGCATACGCGCTCGGGGTCGCTACTGCGCATTCGCTCACGGGCTCACACTGTGCATGCACACTTTGGGTCACTACTGCGCATGCGCACACGGGCTCACTACTGCGCATGCGCGCACGGGCTTACTACTGCGCATGCGCAGTCCGGCTCAGATCTGATCCTGCGTATTCGAGCTCACTTCTGCGTATGTGCACACGGGCGCACAGCTGCGCATGCGCACTCGGTCTCACTACTGCGCATGCGCAGTCCGGCTCAGACCTGCATATGCGCACTCGGGCTCACCACTGCGGATGCGTACACGGGCTCACTACTGCGCACGCGCGCACGGGGTCACTACTGCGCATGCACGCTCGGGGTCACTACTGCGCATGCGCACTCCGGCTAAGACCTGCACATGCGCACACGGACTCACTACTGCGGATGCGCAGTCGGGCTCACTACTGTGCATGCGCACTCGGAGTCACTACTGCTCATGCGCACTCGGACTCACTACTGCTCATGCGCACTCGGGGTCACTACTGCTCATGCGCACTCGGACACACTACTGCTCATGCGCATTCGGGGTCACTACTGCGCATGCGCACTCGGACTCACTACTGCGGATGCGCGCTCGGGCTCACTACTGCGCATGCGCACACGGGCTACCTACTGCGCATGCGCGCACGGGCCCACTACTGCGCATGCGCACTCCGGCTCAGACCTGCCCATGCGCCCTCGGGCACACCACCGCGCATGCGCACACGGACTCACTACTGCGGATGCGCAATAGGGCTCACTACTGTGCATGCGCACTCGGGGTCACTACTGCTCATGCGCACTCGGGCGCACTACAGCGCATGCACAGTCCGGCTCAGACCTGCACATGCGCACTCCGGCTCAGACCTGCACATGCGCACTCGGGCACACTACTGCGGATGCACAATCGGCCTCACTACTGCGCATGCGCACTCCGGCTCAGACCTGCACATGCGCACACGGACTCACTACTGCGGATGCGCTATCGGGCTCACTACTGTGCATGCGCACTCGGGGTCACTACTGCTCATGCGCACTCGGGCTCACTACTGTGCATGCGCACTCGGGGTCACTACTGCTCACGCGCACTCGGACTCACTACTGCTCATGCGCACTCGGGCTCACTACTGTGCATGCGCACTCGGGGTCACTACTGCTCATGCGCACTCCGACTCACTACTGCTCATGCTCACTCGGGCTCACTACTGTGCATGCGCACTCGGGGTCGCTACTGCTCACGCACACTCGGACTCACTACTGCGGATGCGCGCACGGGCTCACTACTGCGCATGCGCACACGGGCTCACTACTACGCATACGCGCACGGGCCCACTACTGCGCATGCGCACTCCGGCTCAGACCTGCACATGCGCACACGGACTCACTACTGCTGATGCGCAATCGGGCTCACTACTGTGCATGCGCACTCGGGGTCACTATTGCTCATACGCACTCGGACTCACTACTGCTCATGCACACTCGGGGTCACTACTGTGCATGCGCACTCGGGGTCACTACTGCTCATGCGCACTCGGACTCACTACTGCGGATGCACTATCGGGCTCACTACTGCGCATGCGCACTCCGGCTCAGACCTGCACATGCGCACACGGACTCACTACTGCGGAAACGCAATCGGGCTCACTACTGTGCATGCGCACTCGGGGTCACTACTGCTCATGCGCACTCGGGGTCACTGCTGCTCATGCGCACTCGGACTCACTGCTGCTCATGCGCACTCGGGGTCACTACTGCTCATGCGCACTCGGAGTCACTACTGCTCATGCGCACTGGAGCTCACTACTGTGCGTGCGCACTCGGGGTCACTACTGCTCACGCGCACTCGGACTCACTACTGCGGATGCGCAATCGGGCTCACTACTGCGGATGCGCGCTCGGGCTCACTACTGCGCATGCGCACACGGGCTCACTACTGCGCATGCGCGCACGGGCCCACTACTGCGCATGCGCACTCCGGCTCAGACCTGCCCATGCGCCCTCGGGCACACCACTGCGCATGCGCACACGGACTCACAACTGTGCATGCGCACTCCGGCTCAGACCTGCCCATGCGGACTCGGGCTCACTACTGCGCATGCGCGCTCGGGCTCATTACTGCGCATGCGCAGTCCGGCTCAGACCTGCACATGCACATTCGAGCTCACTTCTGCGCATGCGTACACGGGCTCACTACTGTGCATGCGCACTCGGGGTCACTACTGCTCATGCACACTCGGGCTCACTAATGTGCATGCGCGCACGGGCCCCCTTTTGCGCATGCGCACTCCGGCTCAGACCTGCCCATGCGCCCTCGGGCACACCACTGCGCATGCGCACACGGTCTCACTACTGCGCATGCGCAGTCCAGCTCAGACCTGCACATGCGCATTCGAGCTCACTTCTGCGCATGCGCACATGCGCGCACTACTGCGCTTGCGCACTCGGACTAACCACTGCTCATGCGCATTGGGACTCTCTACTGCTCATGCGCACTCGGACTCACTACTGCGGATGCACAATCGGGCTCACTACTGCACGTGCGCACTCCGCCTCAGACCTGCACATGCGCACACGGACTCACTACTGCGGAAGCGCAATCGGGCCCACTACTGTGCATGCGCAGTCGGGGTCACTACTGCTCATGCGCACTCGGGGTCACTACTGCGCATGGGCGCACGGGCCCACTACTGCGCATGCACACCCCGGCTCAGACCTGCCCATGCGCCCTCGGGCACACCACTCCGCATGCGCACTCGGGCTCAGACCTGCCCATGCGCACTCGGGCTCACTACTACGCATGCGCGCTCGGGATCACTACTGTGCATGCGCATTCGGGGTCACAACTGCTCATGCGCACTCAGACTCACTACTGCTCATGCGCACTCGGGCTCACCACTGTGCATGCGCACTCGGGGTCACTACTGGTCACGCGCACTCGGACTCACTACTGCGGATGCGCGCACGGGCTCACTACTGCGCATGCGCACTCCGGCACAGACCTGCACATGCGCACACGGACTCACTACTGCGGATGCGCAGTCGGGCTCACTACTGTGCATGCGCACTCGGGATCACTACTGCTCATGCGCACTCGGACTCACTACTGCTCATGCACACTCGGGGTCACTACTGTGCATGCGCGCTCGGGGTCACTACTGCGGGGGTGTCCCACTTGGACGTCGACCGATTGGACGCGTTCCGTTTGGACGGTCCCGATTCGACGCGTTCCAATTCGAAGCGGTGCCGATTCGACGCGTCCCAATTCGAAGAGGTTAGATTTGGTTAGGTTAGGTTCTATAAGCCCTGCTTAGAATTGGAACGCGTCCAATCGGCACCGCTTCGAAATGGAACGAGTCGAATCGGGACCGTCCAATCGGGACGCGTCCAAACGGTCGGCGTCCAAGTGGGCATCACTCACTACTGCTCATGCGCACTCGGGCTCACTACTGCGCATGCGCGCTCGAACGCACTACTGCTCATGCGCACACGGACTCACGATTGCGGATGCGCAGTCCGGCTCAGACCTGCACATGCGTATTCGAGCTCGCTTCTGCGCATGTGCACACGGGCGCACTACTGCGCTTTGCGCACTCGGACTCACCACTGCGCATGCGCACTCCGGCTCAGACCTGGCCATGCGCACTCGGACTCAGTACTGCGGATGCGCAATCGGGCTCCATACTGTGCATGCGCACTCGAGGTCACTACTGCTCATGCGCACTCGGGCTCACTACTGCGCATGCGCGCTCGAACGCACTACTGCTCATGCGCACACGGACTCACGATTGCGGATGCGCGTTCGGTCTCACTACTGCGGATGCGCACACGGGCTCACTACTGCGCATGCGCGGACCGGCTCAGACCAGCACATGCGTATTCGGGCTCACTTCTGCGCATGTGCACTCGGACTCACTACTGCTCAAGCGCACTCGGACTCACTACAGCGCATGCGCACTCCGGCCCAGACCTGCACATGCGCACTCCGGCTCACTACTCCTCATGCGCATTCGGACTCACTATTGCGGATGCACAATCGGGCTCACTACTGCGCATCCGCACTCCGGCTCAGACCTGCACATGCGCACACGGACTCACTACTGCGGATGCGCAGTCGGTCTCACTACTGCGGATGCGCACACGGGCTCACTACTGCGCATGCGCGGACCGGCTCAGACCAGCACATGCGTATTCGGGCTCACTTCTGCGCATGTGCACTCGGACTCACTACTGCTCAAGCGCACTCGGACTCACTACAGCGCATGCGCACTCCGGCCCAGACCTGCACATGCGCACTCCGGCTCACTACTGCTCATGCGCATTCGGACTCACTATTGCGGATGCACAATCGGGCTCACTACTGCGCATCCGCACTCCGGCTCAGACCTGCACATGCGCACACGGACTCACTACTGCGGATGCGCAGTCGGGCTCACTACTGTGCATGCGCACTCGGGGTCACTACTGCTCATGCGCACTCGGGGTCACTACTGCTCATGCGCACTCGGACTCACTACTGTTCATGCGCACTCGGGGTCACTACTGCTCATGCGCACTCGGACTCACAACTGCTCATGCGCAATCGGGGTCACTACTGCGCATGCGCGCACGGGCCCACTACTGCGCATGCGAACTCCGGCTCAGACCTGCCAATGCGCCCTCGGGCACACCACTGCGCATGCGCACACGGGCTCACTACTGCGCATGCGCCGTCCGGCTCAGACCTGCACATGCGCATTCGAGCTCACTTCTGCGCATGCGCACACGCGCGCACTACTGCGCTTGCGCACACGGACTAACCACTGCTCATGCGCACTGGGACTCACTACTGCGGATGCGCGCTCGGGCTCACTACTGCGGTTGCGCAATCGGGTTCACTACTGCGCATGCGCACACGGGCTCACTACTGCGCATGCGCACTCCGGCTCAGACCTGCCCATGCGCCCTCGGGCACACCACTGCGCATGCGCACTCCGGCTCAGACCTGCCCATGCGCCCTCGGGCACACCACTGCGCATGCGCACTCGGACTCACTACTGCGGATGCACAATCGGGCTTACTACTGCGCATGCGCACACCGGCTCAGACCTGCTTATGCGCACACGGGCTCACTACTGCGCATGCGCACACGGGCGCACTGCAGCACATGCACAGTCCGGTTCAGACCTGCACATGCGCACTCCGGCTCAGCCCTGCACATGCGCACTCGGGCACACTACTGCGGATGCACAGTCGGGCTCACTACTGCGCATGCGCACTCCGGCTCAGACCTGCACATGCGCACACGGACTCACTACTGCGGATGCGCAATCGTGCTCACTACTGTGCATGCGCACTCGGGGTCACTACTGCTCATGCGCACTCGGACTCACTGCTGCTCATGCGCACTCGGGGTCACTACTGCGCATGCGCACACGGGCTCACTACTGCTCATGCATATTCGTGGTCACTACTGCGCATGCGCGCTCGGGATCACTACTGCGCATACGCGCTCGGGGTCGCCACTGCGCATTCGCTCACGGGCTCACACTGTACATGCACACTCGGGGTCACTACTGCGCATGCGCACACGGGCTCACTACTGCGCATGCGCACTCCGGCTCAGACCTGCACATGCGCACACGGACTCACTACTGCGGATGCGCAATCGGGCTCACTACTGTGCATGCGCACTCGGGGTCACTACTGCTCATGCGCACTCGGACTCACTACTGCTCATGCACACTCGTGCTCACTACTGTGCATGCGCACTCGGGGTCACTACTGCTCATGCGCACTCGGACTCACTACTGCTCATGCGCACTCGGGCTCACTACTGCTCATGCGCACTCGGACTCACTACTGCTCATGCGCACTCGGACTCACTACTGCGGATGCACTATCGGGCTCACTACTGCGCATGCGCACTCCGGCTCAGACCTGCACATGCGCACACGGACTCACTACTGCGGATGCGCAATCGGGCTGACTACAGTGCATGCGCACTCGGGGTCACTACTGCTCATGCGCACTCGGGCTCACTACTGCGCATGCGCGCTCGGACACACTACTGCTAATGCGCATTCGGGGTCACTACTGCGCATGCGCACTCGGACTCACTACTGCGGATGCGCGCTCGGGCTCACTACTGCGCATGCGCACACGGGCTCACTACTGCGCATGCGCAGTCCGGCTCAGACCTGCACATGCGCATTCGAGCTCACTTCTGCGCATACGCACACGCGCGCACTACTGCGCTTGCGCACTCGGACTAACCACTGCTCATGCGCACGTGGACTCACTACTGCGGATGCGCGCTCGGGCTCACTACTGCGCATGCGCGTACGGGCCCACTACTGCGCATGCGCAGTCCGGCTCAGACCTGCACATGCGCATTCGAGCTCACTTCTGCGCATGCGCACACGGGCTCACTACTGTGCATGCGCACACGGGGTCACTACTGCTCATGCACACTCGGGCTCACTAATGTGCATGCGCACTCGGACTCACTACTGCTCATGCGCATTCGGGGTCACTACTGCGCATGCGCACTCGGACTCACTACTGCGGATGCGCGCTCGGGCTCACTACTGCGCATGTGCACACGGGCTCACTACTGCGCATGCGCGCACGAGCCCACTACTGCGGATGCGCACTCCGGCTCAGACCTGCCCATGCGCCCTCGGGCACACCACTGCGCATGCGCACACGGGCTCACTACTGCGCATGCGCAGTCCGGCTCAGACCTGCACATGCGCATTCGAGCTCACTTCTGCGCATGCGCACACGCGCGCACTACTGCGCTTGCGCACTCGGACTAACCACTGCTCATGCGCACTGGGACTCACTACTGCGGATGCGCGCTCGGGCTCACTACTGCGCATGCGCGCACGGGCCCACTACTGCGCATGCGCACTCCGGCTGAGACCTGCCCATGCGTCCTTGGGCACACCACTGCGCATGCGAACACGGACTCTCCACTGCGCGTGCGCACTCCGGCTCAGACCTGCCCATGCGCACTCGGGCTCACTACTGCACATGCGCGCTCGGGCTCACTACAGCGCATGCGCAGTCCGGCTCAGACCTGCACATGCGCATTCGAGCTCACTTCCGCGCATGCGCACACGGGCTCGCTACTGTGCATGCGCACTCGGGGTCACTACTGCTCATGCACACTCGGGCTCACTAATGTGCATGCGCACTCCGGGTCACTACTGAACATGCGCACTCGGACTCGCTGCTGCTCATGCGCACTCGGTGTCACTACTGCTCACGCGCACTCGGACTCACTACTGCCCATGCGCATTCGGGGTCACTACTGCTCATGCGCACTCGGGGTCACTACTGCTCATGCGCACTCTGACTCACTACTGCTCATGCGCACTCGGGGTCACTACTGCTCATGCGCACTCGGACTCAATACAGCTCATGCGCATTCGGGTTCACTACTGCTCATGCGCACTCTGACTCACTACTGCTCATGCGCACTCGGGGTCACTACTGCGCATGCGCACTCGGACTCACTACTGCGGATGCGCGCTCGATCTCACTACTGCGCATGCGCACTCCGCCTCAGACCTGCACATGCGCACACGGGCTCACTACTGCGGAAGCGCAATCGGGCTCACTACTGTGCATGCGCACTCGGGGTCACTACTGCTCATGCGCACTCGGGGTCACTCCTGCGCATGCGCAGTCGGGCTCACTACTGCGGATGCGAAATCGGGCTCACTACAGCGCATGCGCGCTCGGGCTCACTACTGCGCATACGCGCTCGGGGTCGCTACTGCGCATTCGCTCACGGGCTCACACTGTGCATGCACACTTTGGGTCACTACTGCGCATGCGCACACGGGCTCACTACTGCGCATGCGCGCACGGGCTTACTACTGCGCATGCGCAGTCCGGCTCAGATCTGATCCTGCGTATTCGAGCTCACTTCTGCGTATGTGCACACGGGCGCGCAGCTGCGCATGCGCACTCGGTCTCACTACTGCGCATGCGCAGTCCGGCTCAGACCTGCATATGCGCACTCGGGCTCACCACTGCGGATGCGTACACGGGCTCACTACTGCGCACGCGCGCTCGGGGTCACTACTGCGCATGCACGCTCGGGGTCACTACTGCGCATGCGCACTCCGGCTAAGACCTGCACATGCGCACACAGACTCACTACTGCGGATGCGCAGTCGGGCTCACTACTGTGCATGCGCACTCGGAGTCACTACTGCTCATGCGCACTCGGACTCACTACTGCTCATGCGCACTCGGGGTCACTACTGCTCATGCGCACTCGGACACACTACTGCTCATGCGCATTCGGGGTCACTACTGCGCATGCGCACTCGGACTCACTACTGCGGATGCGCGCTCGGGCTCACTACTGCGCATGCGCACACGGGCTACCTACTGCGCATGCGCGCACGGGCCCACTACTGCGCATGCACAATCGGCCTCACTACTGCGCATGCGCACTCCGGCTCAGACCTGCACATGCGCACACGGACTCACTACTGCGGATGCGCGCACGAGCCCACTACTGCGGATGCGCACTCCGGCTCAGACCTGCCCATGCGCCCTCGGGCACACCACTGCGCATGCGCACACGGGCTCACTACTGCGCATGCGCAGTCCGGCTCAGACCTGCACATGCGCATTCGAGCTCACTTCTGCGCATGCGCACACGCGCGCACTACTGCGCTTGCGCACTCGGACTAACCACTGCTCATGCGCACTGGGACTCACTACTGCGGATGCGCGCTCGGGCTCACTACTGCGCATGCGCGCACGGGCCCACTACTGCGCATGCGCATTCCGGCTGAGACCTGCCCATGCGTCCTTGGGCACACCACTGCGCATGCGAACACGGACTCTCCACTGCGCGTGCGCACTCCGGCTCAGACCTGCCCATGCGCACTCGGGCTCACTACTGCACATGCGCGCTCGGGCTCACTACAGCGCATGCGCAGTCCGGCTCAGACATGCACATGCGCATTCGAGCTCACTTCCGCGCATGCGCACACGGGCTCGCTACTGTGCATGCGCACTCGGGGTCACTACTGCTCATGCACACTCGGGCTCACTAATGTGCATGCGCACTCCGGGTCACTACTGAACATGCGCACTCGGACTCGCTACTGCTCATGCGCACTCGGTGTCACTACTGCTCATGCGCACTCGGACTCACTACTGCCCATGCGCATTCGGGGTCACTACTGCTCATGCGCACTCGGGGTCACTACTGCTCATGCGCACTCTGACTCACTACTGCTCATGCGCACTCGGGGTCACTACTGCTCATGCGCACTCGGACTCAATACAGCTCATGCGCATTCGGGTTCACTACTGCTCATGCGCACTCTGACTCACTACTGCTCATGCGCACTCGGGGTCACTACTGCGCATGCGCACTCGCGCTCACTACTGCTCATGCGCACTCGGGGTCACTCCTGCGCATGCGCAGTCGGGCTCACTACTGCGGATGCGCAATCGGGCTCACTACAGCGCATGCGCGCTCGGGCTCACTACTGCGCATACGCGCTCGGGGTCGCTACTGCGCATTCGCTCACGGGCTCACACTGTGCATGCACACTTTGGGTCACTACTGCGCATGCGCACACGGGCTCACTACTGCGCATGCGCGCACGGGCTTACTACTGCGCATGCGCAGTCCGGCTCAGATCTGATCCTGCGTATTCGAGCTCACTTCTGCGTATGTGCACACGGGCGCACAGCTGCGCATGCGCACTCGGTCTCACTACTGCGCATGCGCAGTCCGGCTCAGACCTGCATATGCGCACTCGGGCTCACCACTGCGGATGCGTACACGGGCTCACTACTGCGCACGCGCGCACGGGGTCACTACTGCGCATGCACGCTCGGGGTCACTACTGCGCATGCGCACTCCGGCTAAGACCTGCACATGCGCACACGGACTCACTACTGCGGATGCGCAGTCGGGCTCACTACTGTGCATGCGCACTCGGAGTCACTACTGCTCATGCGCACTCGGACTCACTACTGCTCATGCGCACTCGGGGTCACTACTGCTCATGCGCACTCGGACACACTACTGCTCATGCGCATTCGGGGTCACTACTGCGCATGCGCACTCGGACTCACTACTGCGGATGCGCGCTCGGGCTCACTACTGCGCATGCGCACACGGGCCACCTACTGCGCATGCGCGCACGGGCCCACTACTGCGCATGCGCACTCCGGCTCAGACCTGCCCATGCGCCCTCGGGCACACCACCGCGCATGCGCACACGGACTCACTACTGCGGATGCGCAATAGGGCTCACTACTGTGCATGCGCACTCGGGGTCACTACTGCTCATGCGCACTCGGGCACACTACAGCGCATGCACAGTCCGGCTCAGACCTGCACATGCGCACTCCGGCTCAGACCTGCACATGCGCACTCGGGCACACTACTGCGGATGCACAATCGGCCTCACTACTGCGCATGCGCACTCCGGCTCAGACCTGCACATGCGCACACGGACTCACTACTGCGGATGCGCTATCGGGCTCACTACTGTGCATGCGCACTCGGGGTCACTACTGCTCATGCGCACTCGGGCTCACTACTGTGCATGCGCACTCGGGGTCACTACTGCTCACGCGCACTCGGACTCACTACTGCTCATGCGCACTCGGGCTCACTACTGTGCATGCGCACTCGGGGTCACTACTGCTCATGCGCACTCCGACTCACTACTGCTCATGCTCACTCGGGCTCACTACTGTGCATGCGCACTCGGGGTCGCTACTGCTCACGCACACTCGGACTCACTACTGCGGATGCGCGCACGGGCTCACCACTGCGCATGCGCACACGGGCTCACTACTACGCATACGCGCACGGGCCCACTACTGCGCATGCGCACTCCGGCTCAGACCTGCACATGCGCACACGGACTCACTACTGCTGATGCGCAATCGGGCTCACTACTGTGCATGCGCACTCGGGGTCACTATTGCTCATACGCACTCGGACTCACTACTGCTCATGCACACTCGGGGTCACTACTGTGCATGCGCACTCGGGGTCACTACTGCTCATGCGCACTCGGACTCACTACTGCGGATGCACTATCGGGCTCACTACTGCGCATGCGCACTCCGGCTCAGACCTGCACATGCGCACACGGACTCACTACTGCGGATACGCAATCGGGCTCACTACTGTGCATGCGCACTCGGGGTCACTACTGCTCATGCGCACTCGGGGTCACTACTGCTCATGCGCACTCGGACTCACTGCTGCTCATGCGCACTCGGGGTCACTACTGCTCATGCGCACTCGGAGTCACTACTGCTCATGCGCACTGGAGCCCACTACTGTGCGTGCGGACTCGGGGTCACTACTGCTCACGCGCACTCGGACTCACTACTGCGGATGCGCAATCGGGCTCACTACTGCGGATGCGCGCTCGGGCTCACTACTGCGCATGCGCACACGGGCTCACTACTGCGCATGCGCGCACGGGCCCACTACTGCGCATGCGCACTCCGGCTCAGACCTGCCCATGCGCCCTCGGGCACACCACTGCGCATGCGCACACGGACTCACAACTGTGCATGCGCACTCCGGCTCAGACCTGCCCATGCGGACTCGGGCTCACTACTGCGCATGCGCGCTCGGGCTCATTACTGCGCATGCGCAGTCCGGCTCAGACCTGCACATGCACATTCGAGCTCACTTCTGCGCATGCGTACACGGGCTCACTACTGTGCATGCGCACTCGGGGTCACTACTGCTCATGCACACTCGGGCTCACTAATGTGCATGCGCACTCGGGCTCACTACTGCGCATGCGCGCACGGGCCCCCTTTTGCGCATGCGCACTCCGGCTCAGACCTGCCCATGCGCCCTCGGGCACACCACTGCGCATGCGCACACGGTCTCACTACTGCGCATGCGCAGTCCAGCTCAGACCTGCACATGCGCATTCGAGCTCACTTCTGCGCATGCGCACATGCGCGCACTACTGCGCTTGCGCACTCGGACTAACCACTGCTCATGCGCATTGGGACTCTCTACTGCTCATGCGCACTCGGACTCACTACTGCGGATGCACAATCGGGCTCACTACTGCACGTGCGCACTCCGCCTCAGACCTGCACATGCGCACACGGACTCACTACTGCGGAAGCGCAATCGGGCCCACTACTGTGCATGCGCAGTCGGGGTCACTACTGCTCATGCGCACTCGGGGTCACTACTGCGCATGGGCGCACGGGCCCACTACTGCGCATGCACACCCCGGCTCAGACCTGCCCATGCGCCCTCGGGCACACCACTCCGCATGCGCACTCGGGCTCAGACCTGCCCATGCGCACTCAGACTCACTACTGCTCATGCGCACTCGGGCTCACTACTGTGCATGCGCACTCGGGGTCACTACTGGTCACGCGCACTCGGACTCACTACTGCGGATGCGCGCACGGGCTCACTACTGCGCATGCGCACTCCGGCACAGACCTGCACATGCGCACACGGACTCACTACTGCGGATGCGCAGTCGGGCTCACTACTGTGCATGCGCACTCGGGATCACTACTGCTCATGCGCACTCGGACTCACTACTGCTCATGCACACTCGGGGTCACTACTGTGCATGCGCGCTCGGGGTCACTACTGCTCATGCGCACTCGGGCTCACTACTGCGCATGCGCGCTCGAACGCACTACTGCTCATGCGCACATGGACTCACGATTGCGGATGCGCAGTCCGGCTCAGACCTGCACATGCGTATTCGAGCTCACTTCTGCGCATGTGCACACGGGCGCACTACTGCGCTTTGCGCACTCGGACTCACCACTGCGCATGCGCACTCCGGCTCAGACCTGGCCATGCGCACTCGGACTCAGTACTGCGGATGCGCAATCGGGCTCCATACTGTGCATGCGCACTCGAGGTCACTACTGCTCATGCGCACTCGGGCTCACTACTGCGCATGCGCGCTCGAACGCACTACTGCTCATGCGCACACGGACTCACGATTGCGGATGCGCGTTCGGTCTCACTACTGCGGATGCGCACACGGGCTCACTACTGCGCATGCGCGGACCGGCTCAGACCAGCACATGCGTATTCGGGCTCACTTCTGCGCATGTGCACTCGGACTCACTACTGCTCAAGCGCACTCGGACTCACTACAGCGCATGCGCACTCCGGCCCAGACCTGCACATGCGCACTCCGGCTCACTACTCCTCATGCGCATTCGGACTCACTATTGCGGATGCACAATCGGGCTCACTACTGCGCATCCGCACTCCGGCTCAGACCTGCACATGCGCACACGGACTCACTACTGCGGATGCGCAGTCGGTCTCACTACTGCGGATGCGCACACGGGCTCACTACTGCGCATGCGCGGACCGACTCAGACCAGCACATGCGTATTCGGGCTCACTTCTGCGCATGTGCACTCGGACTCACTACTGCTCAAGCGCACTCGGACTCACTACAGCGCATGCGCACTCCGGCCCAGACCTGCACATGCGCACTCCGGCTCACTACTGCTCATGCGCATTCGGACTCACTATTGCGGATGCACAATCGGGCTCACTACTGCGCATCCGCACTCCGGCTCAGACCTGCACATGCGCACACGGACTCACTACTGCGGATGCGCAGTCGGGCTCACTACTGTGCATGCGCACTCGGGGTCACTACTGCTCATGCGCACTCGGGGTCACTACTGCTCATGCGCACTCGGACTCACTACTGTTCATGCGCACTCGGGGTCACTACTGCTCATGCGCACTCGGACTCACAACTGCTCATGCGCAATCGGGGTCACTACTGCGCATGCGCGCAAGGGCCCACTACTGCGCATGCGAACTCCGGCTCAGACCTGCCAATGCGCCCTCGGGCACACCACTGCGCATGCGCACACGGGCTCACTACTGCGCATGCGCCGTCCGGCTCAGACCTGCACATGCGCATTCGAGCTCACTTCTGCGCATGCGCACACGCGCGCACTACTGCGCTTGCGCACACGGACTAACAACTGCTCATGCGCACTGGGACTCACTACTGCGGATGCGCGCTCGGGCTCACTACTGCGGTTGCGCAATCGGGTTCACTACTGCGCATGCGCACACGGGCTCACTACTGCGCATGCGCACTCCGGCTCAGACCTGCCCATGCGCCCTCGGGCACACCACTGCGCATGCGCACTCCGGCTCAGACCTGCCCATGCGCCCTCGGGCACACCACTGCGCATGCGCACTCGGACTCACTACTGCGGATGCACAATCGGGCTTACTACTGCGCATGCGCACACCGGCTCAGACCTGCTTATGCGCACACGGGCTCACTACTGCGCATGCGCACACGGGCGCACTGCAGCACATGCACAGTCCGGTTCAGACCTGCACATGCGCACTCCGGCTCAGCCCTGCACATGCGCACTCGGGCACACTACTGCGGATGCACAGTCGGGCTCACTACTGCGCATGCGCACTCCGGCTCAGACCTGCACATGCGCACACGGACTCACTACTGCGGATGCGCAATCGTGCTCACTACTGTGCATGTGCACTCGGGGTCACTACTGCTCATGCGCACTCGGACTCACTGCTGCTCATGCGCACTCGGGGTCACTACTGCGCATGCGCACACGGGCTCACTACTGCTCATGCATATTCGTGGTCACTCCTGCGCATGCGCGCTCGGGATCACTACTGCGCATACGCGCTCGGGGTCGCCACTGCGCATTCGCTCACGGGCTCACACTGTACATGCACACTCGGGGTCACTACTGCGCATGCGCACACGGGCTCACTACTGCGCATGCGCACTCCGGCTCAGACCTGCACATGCGCACACGGACTCACTACTGCGGATGCGCAATCGGGCTCACTACTGTGCATGCGCACTCGGGGTCACTACTGCTCATGCGCACTCGGACTCACTACTGCTCATGCACACTCGTGCTCACTACTGTGCATGCGCACTCGGGGTCACTACTGCTCATGCGCACTCGGACTCACTACTGCTCATGCGCACTCGGGCTCACTACTGCTCATGCGCACTCGGACTCACTACTGCTCATGCGCACTCGGACTCACTACTGCGGATGCACTATCGGGCTCACTACTGCGCATGCGCACTCCGGCTCAGACCTGCACATGCGCACACGGACTCACTACTGCGGATGCGCAATCGGGCTGACTACAGTGCATGCGCACTCGGGGTCACTACTGCTCATGCGCACTCGGGCTCACTACTGCGCATGCGCGCTCGGACACACTACTGCTAATGCGCATTCGGGGTCACTACTGCGCATGCGCACTCGGACTCACTACTGCGGATGCGCGCTCGGGCTCACTACTGCGCATGCGCACACGGGCTCACTACTGCGCATGCGCAGTCCGGCTCAGACCTGCACATGCGCATTCGAGCTCACTTCTGCGCATACGCACACGCGCGCACTACTGCGCTTGCGCACTCGGACTAACCACTGCTCATGCGCACGTGGACTCACTACTGCGGATGCGCGCTCGGGCTCACTACTGCGCATGCGCGTACGGGCCCACTACTGCGCATGCGCAGTCCGGCTCAGACCTGCACATGCGCATTCGAGCTCACTTCTGCGCATGCGCACACGGGCTCACTACTGTGCATGCGCACACGGGGTCACTACTGCTCATGCACACTCGGGCTCACTAATGTGCATGCGCACTCGGACTCACTACTGCTCATGCGCATTCGGGGTCACTACTGCGCATGCGCACTCGGACTCACTACTGCGGATGCGCGCTCGGGCTCACTACTGCGCATGTGCACACGGGCTCACTACTGCGCATGCGCGCACGAGCCCACTACTGCGGATGCGCACTCCGGCTCAGACCTGCCCATGCGCCCTCGGGCACACCACTGCGCATGCGCACACGGGCTCACTACTGCGCATGCGCAGTCCGGCTCAGACTTGCACATGCGCATTCGAGCTCACTTCTGCGCATGCGCACACGCGCGCACTACTGCGCTTGCGCACTCGGACTAACCACTGCTCATGCGCACTGGGACTCACTACTGCGGATGCGCGCTCGGGCTCACTACTGCGCATGCGCGCACGGGCCCACTACTGCGCATGCGCACTCCGGCTGAGACCTGCCCATGCGTCCTTGGGCACACCACTGCGCATGCGAACACGGACTCTCCACTGCGCGTGCGCACTCCGGCTCAGACCTGCCCATGCGCACTCGGGCTCACTACTGCACATGCGCGCTCGGGCTCACTACAGCGCATGCGCAGTCCGGCTCAGACCTGCACATGCGCATTCGAGCTCACTTCCGCGCATGCGCACACGGGCTCGCTACTGTGCATGCGCACTCGGGGTCACTACTGCTCATGCACACTCGGGCTCACTAATGTGCATGCGCACTCCGGGTCACTACTGAACATGCGCACTCGGACTCGCTGCTGCTCATGCGCACTCGGTGTCACTACTGCTCACGCGCACTCGGACTCACTACTGCCCATGCGCATTCGGGGTCACTACTGCTCATGCGCACTCGGGGTCACTACTGCTCATGCGCACTCTGACTCACTACTGCTCATACGCACTCGGGGTCACTACTGCTCATGCGCACTCGGACTCAATACAGCTCATGCGCATTCGGGTTCACTACTGCTCATGCGCACTATGACTCACTACTGCTCATGCGCACTCGGGGTCACTACTGCGCATGCGCACTCGGACTCACTACTGCGGATGCGCGCTCGATCTCACTACTGCGCATGCGCACTCCGCCTCAGACCTGCCCATGCGCCCTCGGGCACACCACCGCGCATGCGCACACGGACTCACTACTGCGGATGCGCAATAGGGCTCACTACTGTGCATGCGCACTCGGGGTCACTACTGCTCATGCGCACTCGGGCACACTACAGCGCATGCACAGTCCGGCTCAGACCTGCACATGCGCACTCCGGCTCAGACCTGCACATGCGCACTCGGGCACACTACTGCGGATGCACAATCGGCCTCACAACTGCGCATGCGCACTCCGGCTCAGACCTGCACATGCGCACACGGACTCACTACTGCGGATGCGCTATCGGGCTCACTACTGTGCATGCGCACTCGGGGTCACTACTGCTCATGCGCACTCGGGCTCACTACTGTGCATGCGCACTCGGGGTCACTACTGCTCACGCGCACTCGGACTCACTACTGCTCATGCGCACTCGGGCTCACTACTGTGCATGCGCACTCGGGGTCACTACTGCTCATGCGCACTCCGACTCACTACTGCTCATGCTCACTCGGGCTCACTACTGTGCATGCGCACTCGGGGTCGCTACTGCTCACGCACACTCGGACTCACTACTGCGGATGCGCGCACGGGCTCACTACTGCGCATGCGCACACGGGCTCACTACTACGCATACGCGCACGGGCCCACTACTGCGCATGCGCACTCCGGCTCAGACCTGCACATGCGCACACGGACTCACTACTGCTGATGCGCAATCGGGCTCACTACTGTGCATGCGCACTCGGGGTCACTATTGCTCATACGCACTCGGACTCACTACTGCTCATGCACACTCGGGGTCACTACTGTGCATGCGCACTCGGGGTCACTACTGCTCATGCGCACTCGGACTCACTACTGCGGATGCACTATCGGGCTCACTACTGCGCATGCGCACTCCGGCTCAGACCTGCACATGCGCACACGGACTCACTACTGCGGATACGCAATCGGGCTCACTACTGTGCATGCGCACTCGGGGTCACTACTGCTCATGCGCACTCGGGATCACTACTGCTCATGCGCACTCGGACTCACTGCTGCTCATGCGCACTCGGGGTCACTACTGCTCATGCGCACTCGGAGTCACTACTGCTCATGCGCACTGGAGCTCACTACTGTGCGTGCGGACTCGGGGTCACTACTGCTCACGCGCACTCGGACTCACTACTGCGGATGCGCAATCGGGCTCACTACTGCGGATGCGCGCTCGGGCTCACTACTGCGCATGCGCACACGGGCTCACTACTGCGCATGCGCGCACGGGCCCACTACTGCGCATGCGCACTCCGGCTCAGACCTGCCCATGCGCCCTCGGGCACACCACTGCGCATGCGCACACGGACTCACAACTGTGCATGCGCACTCCGGCTCAGACCTGCCCATGCGGACTCGGGCTCACTACTGCGCATGCGCGCTCGGGCTCATTACTGCGCATGCGCAGTCCGGCTCAGACCTGCACATGCACATTCGAGCTCACTTCTGCGCATGCGTACACGGGCTCACTACTGTGCATGCGCACTCGGGGTCACTACTGCTCATGCACACTCGGGCTCACTAATGTGCATGCGCACTCGGGCTCACTACTGCGCATGCGCGCACGGGCCCCCTTTTGCGCATGCGCACTCCGGCTCAGACCTGCCCATGCGCCCTCGGGCACACCACTGCGCATGCGCACACGGTCTCACTACTGCGCATGCGCAGTCCAGCTCAGACCTGCACATGCGCATTCGAGCTCACTTCTGCGCATGCGCACATGCGCGCACTACTGCGCTTGCGCACTCGGACTAACCACTGCTCATGCGCATTGGGACTCTCTACTGCTCATGCGCACTCGGACTCACTACTGCGGATGCACAATCGGGCTCACTACTGCACGTGCGCACTCCGCCTCAGACCTGCACATGCGCACACGGACTCACTACTGCGGAAGCGCAATCGGGCCCACTACTGTGCATGCGCAGTCGGGGTCACTACTGCTCATGCGCACTCGGGGTCACTACTGCGCATGGGCGCACGGGCCCACTACTGCGCATGCACACCCCGGCTCAGACCTGCCCATGCGCCCTCGGGCACACCACTCCGCATGCGCACTCGGGCTCAGACCTGCCCATGCGCACTCAGACTCACTACTGCTCATGCGCACTCGGGCTCACTACTGTGCATGCGCACTCGGGGTCACTACTGGTCACGCGCACTCGGACTCACTACTGCGGATGCGCGCACGGGCTCACTACTGCGCATGCGCACTCCGGCACAGACCTGCACATGCGCACACGGACTCACTACTGCGGATGCGCAGTCGGGCTCACTACTGTGCATGCGCACTCGGGATCACTACTGCTCATGCGCACTCGGACTCACTACTGCTCATGCACACTCGGGGTCACTACTGTGCATGCGCGCTCGGGGTCACTACTGCTCATGCGCACTCGGGCTCACTACTGCGCATGCGCGCTCGAACGCACTACTGCTCATGCGCACACGGACTCACGATTGCGGATGCGCAGTCCGGCTCAGACCTGCACATGCGTATTCGAGCTCACTTCTGCGCATGTGCACACGGGCGCACTACTGCGCTTTGCGCACTCGGACTCACCACTGCGCATGCGCACTCCGGCTCAGACCTGGCCATGCGCACTCGGACTCAGTACTGCGGATGCGCAATCGGGCTCCATACTGTGCATGCGCACTCGAGGTCACTACTGCTCATGCGCACTCGGGCTCACTACTGCGCATGCGCGCTCGAACGCACTACTGCTCATGCGCACACGGACTCACGATTGCGGATGCGCGTTCGGTCTCACTACTGCGGATGCGCACACGGGCTCACTACTGCGCATGCGCGGACCGGCTCAGACCAGCACATGCGTATTCGGGCTCACTTCTGCGCATGTGCACTCGGACTCACTACTGCTCAAGCGCACTCGGACTCACTACAGCGCATGCGCACTCCGGCCCAGACCTGCACATGCGCACTCCGGCTCACTACTCCTCATGCGCATTCGGACTCACTATTGCGGATGCACAATCGGGCTCACTACTGCGCATCCGCACTCCGGCTCAGACCTGCACATGCGCACACGGACTCACTACTGCGGATGCGCAGTCGGTCTCACTACTGCGGATGCGCACACGGGCTCACTACTGCGCATGCGCGGACCGACTCAGACCAGCACATGCGTATTCGGGCTCACTTCTGCGCATGTGCACTCGGACTCACTACTGCTCAAGCGCACTCGGACTCACTACAGCGCATGCGCACTCCGGCCCAGACCTGCACATGCGCACTCCGGCTCACTACTGCTCATGCGCATTCGGACTCACTATTGCGGATGCACAATCGGGCTCACTACTGCGCATCCGCACTCCGGCTCAGACCTGCACATGCGCACACGGACTCACTACTGCGGATGCGCAGTCGGGCTCACTACTGTGCATGCGCACTCGGGGTCACTACTGCTCATGCGCACTCGGGGTCACTACTGCTCATGCGCACTCGGATTCACTACTGTTCATGCGCACTCGGGGTCACTACTGCTCATGCGCACTCGGACTCACAACTGCTCATGCGCAATCGGGGTCACTACTGCGCATGCGCGCAAGGGCCCACTACTGCGCATGCGAACTCCGGCTCAGACCTGCCAATGCGCCCTCGGGCACACCACTGCGCATGCGCACACGGGCTCACTACTGCGCATGCGCCGTCCGGCTCAGACCTGCACATGCGCATTCGAGCTCACTTCTGCGCATGCGCACACGCGCGCACTACTGCGCTTGCGCACACGGACTAACAACTGCTCATGCGCACTGGGACTCACTACTGCGGATGCGCGCTCGGGCTCACTACTGCGGTTGCGCAATCGGGTTCACTACTGCGCATGCGCACACGGGCTCACTACTGCGCATGCGCACTCCGGCTCAGACCTGCCCATGCGCCCTCGGGCACACCACTGCGCATGCGCACTCCGGCTCAGACCTGCCCATGCGCCCTCGGGCACACCACTGCGCATGCGCACTCGGACTCACTACTGCGGATGCACAATCGGGCTTACTACTGCGCATGCGCACACCGGCTCAGACCTGCTTATGCGCACACGGGCTCACTACTGCGCATGCGCACACGGGCGCACTGCAGCACATGCACAGTCCGGTTCAGACCTGCACATGCGCACTCCGGCTCAGCCCTGCACATGCGCACTCGGGCACACTACTGCGGATGCACAGTCGGGCTCACTACTGCGCATGCGCACTCCGGCTCAGACCTGCACATGCGCACACGGACTCACTACTGCGGATGCGCAATCGTGCTCACTACTGTGCATGTGCACTCGGGGTCACTACTGCTCATGCGCACTCGGACTCACTGCTGCTCATGCGCACTCGGGGTCACTACTGCGCATGCGCACACGGGCTCACTACTGCTCATGCATATTCGTGGTCACTCCTGCGCATGCGCGCTCGGGATCACTACTGCGCATACGCGCTCGGGGTCGCCACTGCGCATTCGCTCACGGGCTCACACTGTACATGCACACTCGGGGTCACTACTGCGCATGCGCACACGGGCTCACTACTGCGCATGCGCACTCCGGCTCAGACCTGCACATGCGCACACGGACTCACTACTGCGGATGCGCAATCGGGCTCACTACTGTGCATGCGCACTCGGGGTCACTACTGCTCATGCGCACTCGGACTCACTACTGCTCATGCACACTCGTGCTCACTACTGTGCATGCGCACTCGGGGTCACTACTGCTCATGCGCACTCGGACTCACTACTGCTCATGCGCACTCGGGCTCACTACTGCTCATGCGCACTCGGACTCACTACTGCTCATGCGCACTCGGACTCACTACTGCGGATGCACTATCGGGCTCACTACTGCGCATGCGCACTCCGGCTCAGACCTGCACATGCGCACACGGACTCACTACTGCGGATGCGCAATCGGGCTGACTACAGTGCATGCGCACTCGGGGTCACTACTGCTCATGCGCACTCGGGCTCACTACTGCGCATGCGCGCTCGGACACACTACTGCTAATGCGCATTCGGGGTCACTACTGCGCATGCGCACTCGGACTCACTACTGCGGATGCGCGCTCGGGCTCACTACTGCGCATGCGCACACGGGCTCACTACTGCGCATGCGCAGTCCGGCTCAGACCTGCACATGCGCATTCGAGCTCACTTCTGCGCATACGCACACGCGCGCACTACTGCGCTTGCGCACTCGGACTAACCACTGCTCATGCGCACGTGGACTCACTACTGCGGATGCGCGCTCGGGCTCACTACTGCGCATGCGCGTACGGGCCCACTACTGCGCATGCGCAGTCCGGCTCAGACCTGCACATGCGCATTCGAGCTCACTTCTGCGCATGCGCACACGGGCTCACTACTGTGCATGCGCACTTGGGGTCACTACTGCTCATGCACACTCGGGCTCACTAATGTGCATGCGCACTCGGACTCACTACTGCTCATGCGCATTCGGGGTCACTACTGCGCATGCGCACTCGGACTCACTACTGCGGATGCGCGCTCGGGCTCACTACTGCGCATGTGCACACGGGCTCACTACTGCGCATGCGCGCACGAGCCCACTTCTGCGGATGCGCACTCCGGCTCAGACCTGCCCATGCGCCCTCGGGCACACCACTGCGCATGCGCACACGGGCTCACTACTGCGCATGCGCAGTCCGGCTCAGACTTGCACATGCGCATTCGAGCTCACTTCTGCGCATGCGCACACGCGCGCACTACTGCGCTTGCGCACTCGGACTAACCACTGCTCATGCGCACTGGGACTCACTACTGCGGATGCGCGCTCGGGCTCACTACTGCGCATGCGCGCACGGGCCCACTACTGCGCATGCGCACTCCGGCTGAGACCTGCCCATGCGTCCTTGGGCACACCACTGCGCATGCGAACACGGACTCTCCACTGCGCGTGCGCACTCCGGCTCAGACCTGCCCATGCGCACTCGGGCTCACTACTGCACATGCGCGCTCGGGCTCACTACAGCGCATGCGCAGTCCGGCTCAGACCTGCACATGCGCATTCGAGCTCACTTCCGCGCATGCGCACACGGGCTCGCTACTGTGCATGCGCACTCGGGGTCACTACTGCTCATGCACACTCGGGCTCACTAATGTGCATGCGCACTCCGGGTCACTACTGAACATGCGCACTCGGACTCGCTGCTGCTCATGCGCACTCGGTGTCACTACTGCTCACGCGCACTCGGACTCACTACTGCCCATGCGCATTCGGGGTCACTACTGCTCATGCGCACTCGGGGTCACTACTGCTCATGCGCACTCTGACTCACTACTGCTCATGCGCACTCGGGGTCACTACTGCTCATGCGCACTCGGACTCAATACAGCTCATGCGCATTCGGGTTCACCACTGCTCATGCGCACTATGACTCACTACTGCTCATGCGCACTCGGGGTCACTACTGCGCATGCGCACTCGGACTCACTACTGCGGATGCGCGCTCGATCTCACTACTGCGCATGCGCACTCCGCCTCAGACCTGCCCATGCGCCCTCGGGCACACCACCGCGCATGCGCACACGGACTCACTACTGCGGATGCGCAATAGGGCTCACTACTGTGCATGCGCACTCGGGGTCACTACTGCTCATGCGCACTCGGGCACACTACAGCGCATGCACAGTCCGGCTCAGACCTGCACATGCGCACTCCGGCTCAGACCTGCACATGCGCACTCGGGCACACTACTGCGGATGCACAATCGGCCTCACAACTGCGCATGCGCACTCCGGCTCAGACCTGCACATGCGCACACGGACTCACTACTGCGGATGCGCTATCGGGCTCACTACTGTGCATGCGCACTCGGGGTCACTACTGCTCATGCGCACTCGGGCTCACTACTGTGCATGCGCACTCGGGGTCACTACTGCTCACGCGCACTCGGACTCACTACTGCTCATGCGCACTCGGGCTCACTACTGTGCATGCGCACTCGGGGTCACTACTGCTCATGCGCACTCCGACTCACTACTGCTCATGCTCACTCGGGCTCACTACTGTGCATGCGCACTCGGGGTCGCTACTGCTCACGCACACTCGGACTCACTACTGCGGATGCGCGCACGGGCTCACTACTGCGCATGCGCACACGGGCTCACTACTACGCATACGCGCACGGGCCCACTACTGCGCATGCGCACTCCGGCTCAGACCTGCACATGCGCACACGGACTCACTACTGCTGATGCGCAATCGGGCTCACTACTGTGCATGCGCACTCGGGGTCACTATTGCTCATACGCACTCGGACTCACTACTGCTCATGCACACTCGGGGTCACTACTGTGCATGCGCACTCGGGGTCACTACTGCTCATGCGCACTCGGACTCACTACTGCGGATGCACTATCGGGCTCACTACTGCGCATGCGCACTCCGGCTCAGACCTGCACATGCGCACACGGACTCACTACTGCGGATACGCAATCGGGCTCACTACTGTGCATGCGCACTCGGGGTCACTACTGCTCATGCGCACTCGGGATCACTACTGCTCATGCGCACTCGGACTCACTGCTGCTCATGCGCACTCGGGGTCACTACTGCTCATGCGCACTCGGAGTCACTACTGCTCATGCGCACTGGAGCTCACTACTGTGCGTGCGGACTCGGGGTCACTACTGCTCACGCGCACTCGAACTCACTACTGCGGATGCGCAATCGGGCTCACTACTGCGGATGCGCGCTCGGGCTCACTACTGCGCATGCGCACACGGGCTCACTACTGCGCATGCGCGCACGGGCCCACTACTGCGCATGCGCACTCCGGCTCAGACCTGCCCATGCGCCCTCGGGCACACCACTGCGCATGCGCACACGGACTCACAACTGTGCATGCGCACTCCGGCTCAGACCTGCCCATGCGGACTCGGGCTCACTACTGCGCATGCGCGCTCGGGCTCATTACTGCGCATGCGCAGTCCGGCTCAGACCTGCACATGCACATTCGAGCTCACTTCTGCGCATGCGTACACGGGCTCACTACTGTGCATGCGCACTCGGGGTCACTACTGCTCATGCACACTCGGGCTCACTAATGTGCATGCGCACTCGGGCTCACTACTGCGCATGCGCGCACGGGCCCCCTTTTGCGCATGCGCACTCCGGCTCAGACCTGCCCATGCGCCCTCGGGCACACCACTGCGCATGCGCACACGGTCTCACTACTGCGCATGCGCAGTCCAGCTCAGACCTGCACATGCGCATTCGAGCTCACTTCTGCGCATGCGCACATGCGCGCACTACTGCGCTTGCGCACTCGGACTAACCACTGCTCATGCGCATTGGGACTCTCTACTGCTCATGCGCACTCGGACTCACTACTGCGGATGCACAATCGGGCTCACTACTGCACGTGCGCACTCCGCCTCAGACCTGCACATGCGCACACGGACTCACTACTGCGGAAGCGCAATCGGGCCCACTACTGTGCATGCGCAGTCGGGGTCACTACTGCTCATGCGCACTCGGGGTCACTACTGCGCATGGGCGCACGGGCCCACTACTGCGCATGCACACCCCGGCTCAGACCTGCCCATGCGCCCTCGGGCACACCACTCCGCATGCGCACTCGGGCTCAGACCTGCCCATGCGCACTCAGACTCACTACTGCTCATGCGCACTCGGGCTCACTACTGTGCATGCGCACTCGGGGTCACTACTGGTCACGCGCACTCGGACTCACTACTGCGGATGCGCGCACGGGCTCACTACTGCGCATGCGCACTCCGGCACAGACCTGCACATGCGCACACGGACTCACTACTGCGGATGCGCAGTCGGGCTCACTACTGTGCATGCGCACTCGGGATCACTACTGCTCATGCGCACTCGGACTCACTACTGCTCATGCACACTCGGGGTCACTACTGTGCATGCGCGCTCGGGGTCACTACTGCTCATGCGCACTCGGGCTCACTACTGCGCATGCGCGCTCGAACGCACTACTGCTCATGCGCACACGGACTCACGATTGCGGATGCGCAGTCCGGCTCAGACCTGCACATGCGTATTCGAGCTCACTTCTGCGCATGTGCACACGGGCGCACTACTGCGCTTTGCGCACTCGGACTCACCACTGCGCATGCGCACTCCGGCTCAGACCTGGCCATGCGCACTCGGACTCAGTACTGCGGATGCGCAATCGGGCTCCATACTGTGCATGCGCACTCGAGGTCACTACTGCTCATGCGCACTCGGGCTCACTACTGCGCATGCGCGCTCGAACGCACTACTGCTCATGCGCACACGGACTCACGATTGCGGATGCGCGTTCGGTCTCACTACTGCGGATGCGCACACGGGCTCACTACTGCGCATGCGCGGACCGGCTCAGACCAGCACATGCGTATTCGGGCTCACTTCTGCGCATGTGCACTCGGACTCACTACTGCTCAAGCGCACTCGGACTCACTACAGCGCATGCGCACTCCGGCCCAGACCTGCACATGCGCACTCCGGCTCACTACTCCTCATGCGCATTCGGACTCACTATTGCGGATGCACAATCGGGCTCACTACTGCGCATCCGCACTCCGGCTCAGACCTGCACATGCGCACACGGACTCACTACTGCGGATGCGCAGTCGGTCTCACTACTGCGGATGCGCACACGGGCTCACTACTGCGCATGCGCGGACCGGCTCAGACCAGCACATGCGTATTCGGGCTCACTTCTGCGCATGTGCACTCGGACTCACTACTGCTCAAGCGCACTCGGACTCACTACAGCGCATGCGCACTCCGGCCCAGACCTGCACATGCGCACTCCGGCTCACTACTGCTCATGCGCATTCGGACTCACTATTGCGGATGCACAATCGGGCTCACTACTGCGCATCCGCACTCCGGCTCAGACCTGCACATGCGCACACGGACTCACTACTGCGGATGCGCAGTCGGGCTCACTACTGTGCATGCGCACTCGGGGTCACTACTGCTCATGCGCACTCGGGGTCACTACTGCTCATGCGCACTCGGACTCACTACTGTTCATGCGCACTCGGGGTCACTACTGCTCATGCGCACTCGGACTCACAACTGCTCATGCGCAATCGGGGTCACTACTGCGCATGCGCGCAAGGGCCCACTACTGCGCATGCGAACTCCGGCTCAGACCTGCCAATGCGCCCTCGGGCACACCACTGCGCATGCGCACACGGGCTCACTACTGCGCATGCGCCGTCCGGCTCAGACCTGCACATGCGCATTCGAGCTCACTTCTGCGCATGCGCACACGCGCGCACTACTGCGCTTGCGCACACGGACTAACAACTGCTCATGCGCACTGGGACTCACTACTGCGGATGCGCGCTCGGGCTCACTACTGCGGTTGCGCAATCGGGTTCACTACTGCGCATGCGCACACGGGCTCACTACTGCGCATGCGCACTCCGGCTCAGACCTGCCCATGCGCCCTCGGGCACACCACTGCGCATGCGCACTCCGGCTCAGACCTGCCCATGCGCCCTCGGGCACACCACTGCGCATGCGCACTCGGACTCACTACTGCGGATGCACAATCGGGCTTACTACTGCGCATGCGCACACCGGCTCAGACCTGCTTATGCGCACACGGGCTCACTACTGCGCATGCGCACACGGGCGCACTGCAGCACATGCACAGTCCGGTTCAGACCTGCACATGCGCACTCCGGCTCAGCCCTGCACATGCACACTCGGGCACACTACTGCGGATGCACAGTCGGGCTCACTACTGCGCATGCGCACTCCGGCTCAGACCTGCACATGCGCACACGGACTCACTACTGCGGATGCGCAATCGTGCTCACTACTGTGCATGTGCACTCGGGGTCACTACTGCTCATGCGCACTCGGACTCACTGCTGCTCATGCGCACTCGGGGTCACTACTGCGCATGCGCACACGGGCTCACTACTGCTCATGCATATTCGTGGTCACTCCTGCGCATGCGCGCTCGGGATCACTACTGCGCATACGCGCTCGGGGTCGCCACTGCGCATTCGCTCACGGGCTCACACTGTACATGCACACTCGGGGTCACTACTGCGCATGCGCACACGGGCTCACTACTGCGCATGCGCACTCCGGCTCAGACCTGCACATGCGCACACGGACTCACTACTGCGGATGCGCAATCGGGCTCACTACTGTGCATGCGCACTCGGGGTCACTACTGCTCATGCGCACTCGGACTCACTACTGCTCATGCACACTCGTGCTCACTACTGTGCATGCGCACTCGGGGTCACTACTGCTCATGCGCACTCGGACTCACTACTGCTCATGCGCACTCGGGCTCACTACTGCTCATGCGCACTCGGACTCACTACTGCTCATGCGCACTCGGACTCACTACTGCGGATGCACTATCGGGCTCACTACTGCGCATGCGCACTCCGGCTCAGACCTGCACATGCGCACACGGACTCACTACTGCGGATGCGCAATCGGGCTGACTACAGTGCATGCGCACTCGGGGTCACTACTGCTCATGCGCACTCGGGCTCACTACTGCGCATGCGCGCTCGGACACACTACTGCTAATGCGCATTCGGGGTCACTACTGCGCATGCGCACTCGGACTCACTACTGCGGATGCGCGCTCGGGCTCACTACTGCGCATGCGCACACGGGCTCACTACTGCGCATGCGCAGTCCGGCTCAGACCTGCACATGCGCATTCGAGCTCACTTCTGCGCATACGCACACGCGCGCTCTACTGCGCTTGCGCACTCGGACTAACCACTGCTCATGCGCACGTGGACTCACTACTGCGGATGCGCGCTCGGGCTCACTACTGCGCATGCGCGTACGGGCCCACTACTGCGCATGCGCAGTCCGGCTCAGACCTGCACATGCGCATTCGAGCTCACTTCTGCGCATGCGCACACGGGCTCACTACTGTGCATGCGCACACGGGGTCACTACTGCTCATGCACACTCGGGCTCACTAATGTGCATGCGCACTCGGACTCACTACTGCTCATGCGCATTCGGGGTCACTACTGCGCATGCGCACTCGGACTCACTACTGCGGATGCGCGCTCGGGCTCACTACTGCGCATGTGCACACGGGCTCACTACTGCGCATGCGCGCACGAGCCCACTACTGCGGATGCGCACTCCGGCTCAGACCTGCCCATGCGCCCTCGGGCACACCACTGCGCATGCGCACACGGGCTCACTACTGCGCATGCGCAGTCCGGCTCAGACCTGCACATGCGCATTCGAGCTCACTTCTGCGCATGCGCACACGCGCGCACTACTGCGCTTGCGCACTCGGACTAACCACTGCTCATGCGCACTGGGACTCACTACTGCGGATGCGCGCTCGGGCTCACTACTGCGCATGCGCGCACGGGCCCACTACTGCGCATGCGCACTCCGGCTGAGACCTGCCCATGCGTCCTTGGGCACACCACTGCGCATGCGAACACGGACTCTCCACTGCGCGTGCGCACTCCGGCTCAGACCTGCCCATGCGCACTCGGGCTCACTACTGCACATGCGCGCTCGGGCTCACTACAGCGCATGCGCAGTCCGGCTCAGACCTGCACATGCGCATTCGAGCTCACTTCCGCGCATGCGCACACGGGCTCGCTACTGTGCATGCGCACTCGGGGTCACTACTGCTCATGCACACTCGGGCTCACTAATGTGCATGCGCACTCCGGGTCACTACTGAACATGCGCACTCGGACTCGCTGCTGCTCATGCGCACTCGGTGTCACTACTGCTCACGCGCACTCGGACTCACTACTGCCCATGCGCATTCGGGGTCACTACTGCTCATGCGCACTCGGGGTCACTACTGCTCATGCGCACTCTGACTCACTACTGCTCATGCGCACTCGGGGTCACTACTGCTCATGCGCACTCGGACTCAATACAGCTCATGCGCATTCGGGTTCACTACTGCTCATGCGCACTATGACTCACTACTGCTCATGCGCACTCGGGGTCACTACTGCGCATGCGCACTCGGACTCACTACTGCGGATGCGCGCTCGATCTCACTACTGCGCATGCGCACTCCGCCTCAGACCTGCACATGCGCACACGGGCTCACTACTGCGGAAGCGCAATAGGGCTCACTACTGTGCATGCGCACTCGGGGTCACTACTGCTCATGCGCACTCGGGGTCACTCCTGCGCATGCGCAGTCGGGCTCACTACTGCGGATGCGAAATCGGGCTCACTACAGCGCATGCGCGCTCGGGCTCACTACTGCGCATACGCGCTCGGGGTCGCTACTGCGCATTCGCTCACGGGCTCACACTGTGCATGCACACTTTGGGTCACTACTGCGCATGCGCACACGGGCTCACTACTGCGCATGCGCGCACGGGCTTACTACTGCGCATGCGCAGTCCGGCTCAGATCTGATCCTGCGTATTCGAGCTCACTTCTGCGTATGTGCACACGGGCGCACAGCTGCGCATGCGCACTCGGTCTCACTACTGCGCATGCGCAGTCCGGCTCAGACCTGCATATGCGCACTCGGGCTCACCACTGCGGATGCGTACACGGGCTCACTACTGCGCACGCGCGCTCGGGGTCACTACTGCGCATGCACGCTCGGGGTCACTACTGCGCATGCGCACTCCGGCTAAGACCTGCACATGCGCACACAGACTCACTACTGCGGATGCGCAGTCGGGCTCACTACTGTGCATGCGCACTCGGAGTCACTACTGCTCATGCGCACTCGGACTCACTACTGCTCATGCGCACTCGGGGTCACTACTGCTCATGCGCACTCGGACACACTACTGCTCATGCGCATTCGGGGTCACTACTGCGCATGCGCACTCGGACTCACTACTGCGGATGCGCGCTCGGGCTCACTACTGCGCATGCGCACACGGGCTACCTACTGCGCATGCGCGCACGGGCCCACTACTGCGCATGCACAATCGGCCTCACTACTGCGCATGCGCACTCCGGCTCAGACCTGCACATGCGCACACGGACTCACTACTGCGGATGCGCGCACGAGCCCACTACTGCGGATGCGCACTCCGGCTCAGACCTGCCCATGCGCCCTCGGGCACACCACTGCGCATGCGCACACGGGCTCACTACTGCGCATGCGCAGTCCGGCTCAGACCTGCACATGCGCATTCGAGCTCACTTCTGCGCATGCGCACACGCGCGCACTACTGCGCTTGCGCACTCGGACTAACCACTGCTCATGCGCACTGGGACTCACTACTGCGGATGCGCGCTCGGGCTCACTACTGCGCATGCGCGCACGGGCCCACTACTGCGCATGCGCATTCCGGCTGAGACCTGCCCATGCGTCCTTGGGCACACCACTGCGCATGCGAACACGGACTCTCCACTGCGCGTGCGCACTCCGGCTCAGACCTGCCCATGCGCACTCGGGCTCACTACTGCACATGCGCGCTCGGGCTCACTACAGCGCATGCGCAGTCCGGCTCAGACATGCACATGCGCATTCGAGCTCACTTCCGCGCATGCGCACACGGGCTCGCTACTGTGCATGCGCACTCGGGGTCACTACTGCTCATGCACACTCGGGCTCACTAATGTGCATGCGCACTCCGGGTCACTACTGAACATGCGCACTCGGACTCGCTACTGCTCATGCGCACTCGGTGTCACTACTGCTCATGCGCACTCGGACTCACTACTGCCCATGCGCATTCGGGGTCACTACTGCTCATGCGCACTCGGGGTCACTACTGCTCATGCGCACTCTGACTCACTACTGCTCATGCGCACTCGGGGTCACTACTGCTCATGCGCACTCGGACTCAATACAGCTCATGCGCATTCGGGTTCACTACTGCTCATGCGCACTCTGACTCACTACTGCTCATGCGCACTCGGGGTCACTACTGCGCATGCGCACTCGCGCTCACTACTGCTCATGCGCACTCGGGGTCACTCCTGCGCATGCGCAGTCGGGCTCACTACTGCGGATGCGCAATCGGGCTCACTACAGCGCATGCGCGCTCGGGCTCACTACTGCGCATACGCGCTCGGGGTCGCTACTGCGCATTCGCTCACGGGCTCACACTGTGCATGCACACTTTGGGTCACTACTGCGCATGCGCACACGGGCTCACTACTGCGCATGCGCGCACGGGCTTACTACTGCGCATGCGCAGTCCGGCTCAGATCTGATCCTGCGTATTCGAGCTCACTTCTGCGTATGTGCACACGGGCGCACAGATGCGCATGCGCACTCGGTCTCACTACTGCGCATGCGCAGTCCGGCTCAGACCTGCATATGCGCACTCGGGCTCACCACTGCGGATGCGTACACGGGCTCACTACTGCGCACGCGCGCACGGGGTCACTACTGCGCATGCACGCTCGGGGTCACTACTGCGCATGCGCACTCCGGCTAAGACCTGCACATGCTCACACGGACTCACTACTGCGGATGCGCAGTCGGGCTCACTACTGTGCATGCGCACTCGGAGTCACTACTGCTCATGCGCACTCGGACTCACTACTGCTCATGCGCACTCGGGGTCACTACTGCTCATGCGCACTCGGACACACTACTGCTCATGCGCATTCGGGGTCACTACTGCGCATGCGCACTCGGACTCACTACTGCGGATGCGCGCTCGGGCTCACTACTGCGCATGCGCACACGGGCTACCTACTGCGCATGCGCGCACGGGCCCACTACTGCGCATGCGCACTCCGGCTCAGACCTGCCCATGCGCCCTCGGGCACACCACCGCGCATGCGCACACGGACTCACTACTGCGGATGCGCAATAGGGCTCACTACTGTGCATGCGCACTCGGGGTCACTACTGCTCATGCGCACTCGGGCGCACTACAGCGCATGCACAGTCCGGCTCAGACCTGCACATGCGCACTCCGGCTCAGACCTGCACATGCGCACTCGGGCACACTACTGCGGATGCACAATCGGCCTCACTACTGCGCATGCGCACTCCGGCTCAGACCTGCACATGCGCACACGGACTCACTACTGCGGATGCGCTATCGGGCTCACTACTGTGCATGCGCACTCGGGGTCACTACTGCTCATGCGCACTCGGGCTCACTACTGTGCATGCGCACTCGGGGTCACTACTGCTCACGCGCACTCGGACTCACTACTGCTCATGCGCACTCGGGCTCACTACTGTGCATGCGCACTCGGGGTCACTACTGCTCATGCGCACTCAGACTCACTACTGCTCATGCTCACTCGGGCTCACTACTGTGCATGCGCACTCGGGGTCGCTACTGCTCACGCACACTCGGACTCACTACTGCGGATGCGCGCACGGGCTCACTACTGCGCATGCGCACACGGGCTCACTACTACGCATACGCGCACGGGCCCACTACAGCGCATGCGCACTCCGGCTCAGACCTGCACATGCGCACACGGACTCACTACTGCTGATGCGCAATCGGGCTCACTACTGTGCATGCGCACTCGGGGTCACTATTGCTCATGCGCACTCGGACTCACTACTGCTCATGCACACTCGGGGTCACTACTGTGCATGCGCACTCGGGGTCACTACTGCTCATGCGCACTCGGACTCACTACTGCGGATGCACTATCGGGCTCACTACTGCGCATGCGCACTCCGGCTCAGACCTGCACATGCGCACACGGACTCACTACTGCGGATACGCAATCGGGCTCACTACTGTGCATGCGCACTCGGGGTCACTACTGCTCATGCGCACTCGGGGTCACTACTGCTCATGCGCACTCGGACTCACTGCTGCTCATGCGCACTCGGGGTCACTACTGCTCATGCGCACTCGGAGTCACTACTGCTCATGCGCACTGGAGCTCACTACTGTGCGTGCGCACTCGGGGTCACTACTGCTCACGCGCACTCGGACTCACTACTGCGGATGCGCAATCGGGCTCACTACTGCGGATGCGCGCTCGGGCTCACTACTGCGCATGCGCACACGGGCTCACTACTGCGCATGCGCGCACGGGCCCACTACTGCGCATGCGCACTCCGGCTCAGACCTGCCCATGCGCCCTCGGGCACACCACTGCGCATGCGCACACGGACTCACAACTGTGCATGCGCACTCCGGCTCAGACCTGCCCATGCGGACTCGGGCTCACTACTGCGCATGCGCGCTCGGGCTCACTACTGCGCATGCGCAGTCCGGCTCAGACCTGCACATGCACATTCGAGCTCACTTCTGCGCATGCGTACACGGGCTCACTACTGTACATGCGCACTCGGGGTCACTACTGCTCATGCACACTCGGGCTCACTAATGTGCATGCGCACTCGGGCTCACTACTGCGCATGCGCGCACGGGCCCCCTTTTGCGCATGCGCACTCCGGCTCAGACCTGCCCATGCGCCCTCGGGCACACCACTGCGAATGCGCACACGGTCTCACTACTGCGCATGCGCAGTCCGGCTCAGACCTGCACATGCGCATTCGAGCTCACTTCTGCGCATGCGCACATGCGCGCACTACTGCGCTTGCGCACTCGGACTAACCACTGCTCATGCGCATTGGGACTCTCTACTGCTCATGCGCACTCGGACTCACTACTGCGGATGCACAATCGGGCTCACTACTGCACGTGCGCACTCCGCCTCAGACCTGCACATGCGCACACGGACTCACTACTGCGGAAGCGCAATCGGGCCCACTACTGTGCATGCGCAGTCGGGGTCACTACTGCTCATGCGCACTCGGGGTCACTACTGCGCATGGGCGCACGGGCCCACTACTGCGCATGCACACCACGGCTCAGACCTGCCCATGCGCCCTCGGGCACACCACTCCGCATGCGCACTCGGGCTCAGACCTGCCCATGCGCACTCGGGCTCACTACTGCGCATGCGCGCTCGGGATCACTACTGTGCATGCGCATTCGGGGTCACAACTGCTCATGCGCACTCAGACTCACTACTGCTCATGCGCACTCGGGCTCACTACTGTGCATGCGCACTCGGGGTCACTACTGGTCACGCGCACTCGGACTCACTACTGCGGATGCGCGCACGGGCTCACTACTGCGCATGCGCACATGGGCTCACTACTGCGCATGCGCGCACGGGCCCACTACTGCGCATGCGCACTCCGGCACAGACCTGCACATGCGCACACGGACTCACTACTGCGGATGCGCAGTCGGGCTCACTACTGTGCATGCGCACTCGGGATCACTACTGCTCATGCGCACTCGGACTCACTACTGCTCATGCACACTCGGGGTCACTACAGTGCATGCGCGCTCGGGGTCACTACTGCTCATGCGCACTCGGACTCACTACTGCGGATGCACTATCGGGCTCACTACTGCGCATGCGCACTCCGGCTCAGACCTGCACATGCGCACACGGACTCACTACTGCGGATGCGCAATCGGGCTCACTACTGTGCATGCGCACTCGGGGTCACTACTGCTCATGCGCACTCGGGGTCACTACTGCTCATTCGCACTCGGACTCACTACTGCTCATGCGCATTCGGGGTCACTACTGCGCATGCGCCCTCGGACTCACTACTGCGGATGCGCGCTCGGGCTCACTACTGCGCATGCGCGCTCGGGCTCACTACTGCGCGTGCGCACACGGGCTCACTACTGCGCATTCGCTCACGGGCTCACACTGTGCATGCACACTCGGGGTCGCTACTGCGGTTGCGCAATCGGGCTCACTACTGCGCGTGCGCTCACGGGCCCACTACTGCGCATGCACACCCCGGCGCAGACCTGCCCATGCGCCCTCGGGCACACCACTGCCCATGCGCCCTCGGGCACACCACTGCGCATGCGCACTCGGGGTCACTACTGCTCATGCGCACTCGGGGTCACTACTGCTCATGCGCACTCGGACTCACTACTGCTCATGCGCACTAGGACTCACTACTGCGGATGCACAATCGGGCTCACTACTGCACGTGCGCACTACGCCTCAGACCTGCACATGCGCGCACGGACTCACTACTGCGGAAGCGCAATCGAGCCCACTACTGTGCATGCGCACTCGGGGTCACTACTGCCCATGCGCACTCGGGCTCACTACTGCGCATGCGCAGTCCGGCTCAGACCTGCACATGCGCATTCGAGCTCACTTCTGCGCATGCGCACACGCGCGCACTACTGCGCTTGCGCACTCGGACTAACCACTGCCCATGCGCACTCGGGCTCACTACTGCACATGCGCGCTCGGGCTCACTACAGCGCATGCGCAGTCCGGCTCAGACCTGCACATGCGCATTCGAGCTCACTTCCGCGCATGCGCACACGGGCTCGCTACTGTGCATGCGCACTCGGGGTCACTACTGCTCATGCACACTCGGGGTCACTAATGTGCATGCGCACTCCGGGTCACTACTGAACATGCGCACTCGGACTCGCTACTGCTCATGCGCACTCGGGGTCACTACTGCTCATGCGCACTCGGACACACTACTGCTCATGCGCATTCGGGGTCACTACTGCGCATGCGCACTCGGACTCACTACTGCGGATGCGCGCTCGGGCTCACTACTGCGCATGCGCACACGGGCTACCTACTGCGCATGCGCGCACGGGCCCACTACTGCGCATGCGCACTCCGGCTCAGACCTGCCCATGCGCCCTCGGGCACACCACCGCGCATGCGCACACGGACTCACTACTGCGGATGCGCAATAGGGCTCACTACTGTGCATGCGCACTCGGGGTCACTACTGCTCATGCGCACTCGGGCGCACTACAGCGCATGCACAGTCCGGCTCAGACCTGCACATGCGCACTCCGGCTCAGACCTGCACATGCGCACTCGGGCACACTACTGCGGATGCACAATCGGCCTCACTACTGCGCATGCGCACTCCGGCTCAGACCTGCACATGCGCACACGGACTCACTACTGCGGATGCGCTATCGGGCTCACTACTGCGCATGCGCACTCGGGGTCACTACTGCTCATGCGCACTCGGGCTCACTACTGTGCGTGCGCACTCGGGGTCACTACTGCTCACGCGCACTCGGACTCACTACTGCTCATGCGCACTCGGGCTCACTACTGTGCATGCGCACTCGGGGTCACTACTGCTCATGCGCACTCAGACTCACTACTGCTCATGCTCACTCGGGCTCACTACTGTGCATGCGCACTCGGGGTCGCTACTGCTCACGCACACTCGGACTCACTACTGCGGATGCGCGCACGGGCTCACTACTGCGCATGCGCACACGGGCTCACTACTACGCATACGCGCACGGGCCCACTACTGCGCATGCGCACTCCGGTTCAGACCTGCACATGCGCACACGGACTCACTACTGCTGATGCGCAATCGGGCTCACTACTGTGCATGCGCACTCGGGGTCACTATTGCTCATGCGCACTCGGACTCACTACTGCTCATGCACACTCGGGGTCACTACTGTGCATGCGCACTCGGGGTCACTACTGCTCATGCGCACTCGGACTCACTACTGCGGATGCACTATCGGGCTCACTACTGCGCATGCGCACTCCGGCTCAGACCTGCACATGCGCACACCGACTCACTACTGCGGATGCGCAATCGGGCTCACTACTGTGCATGCGCACTCGGGGTCACTATTGCTCATGCGCACTCGGACTCACTACTGCTCATGCACACTCGGGGTCACTACTGTGCATGCGCACTCGGGGTCACTACTGCTCATGCGCACTCGGACTCACTACTGCGGATGCACTATCGGGCTCACTACTGCGCATGCGCACTCCGGCTCAGACCTGCACATGCGCACACCGACTCACTACTGCGGATGCGCAATCGGGCTCACTACTGTGCATGCGCACTCGGGGTCACTACTGCTCATGCGCACTCGGGGTCACTACTGCTCATGCGCACTCGGACTCACTGCTGCTCATGCGCACTCGGGGTCACTACTGCTCATGCGCACTCGGAGTCACTACTGCTCATGCGCACTGGAGCTCACTACTGTGCGTGCGCACTCGGGGTCACTACTGCTCACGCGCACTCGGACTCACTACTGCGGATGCGCAATCGGGCTCACTACTGCGGATGCGCGCTCGGGCTCACTACTGCGCATGCGCACACGGGCTCACTACTGCGCATGCGCGCACGGGCCCACTACTGCGCATGCGCACTCCGGTTCAGACCTGCCCATGCGCCCTCGGGCACACCACTGCGCATGCGCACACGGACTCACAACTGTGCATGCGCACTCCGGCTCAGACCTGCCCATGCGGACTCGGGCTCACTACTGCGCATACGCGCTCGGGCTCACTACTGCGCATGCGCAGTCCGGCTCAGACCTGCACATGCACATTCGAGCTCACTTCTGCGCATGCGTACACGGGCTCACAACTGTGCATGCGCACTCGGGGACACTACTGCTCATGCACACTCGGGCTCACTAATGTGCATGCGCACTCGGGCTCACTACTGCGCATGCGCGCACGGGCCCCCTTTTGCGCATGCGCACTCCGGCTTAGACCTGCCCATGCGCCCTCGGGCACACCACTGCGCATGCGCACACGGTCTCACTACTGCGCATGCGCAGTCCAGCTCAGACCTGCACATGCGCATTCGAGCTCACTTCTGCGCATGCGCACATGCGCGCACTACTGCGCTTGCGCACTCGGACTAACCACTGCTCATGCGAATTGGGACTCTCTACTGCTCATGCGCACTCGGACTCACTACTGCGGATGCACAATCGGGCTCACTACTGCACGTGCGCACTCCGCCTCAGACCTGCACATGCGCACACGGACTCACTACTGCGGAAGCGCAATCGGGCCCACTACTGTGCATGCGCAGTCGGGGTCACTACTGCTCATGCGCACTCGGGGTCACTACTGCGCATGGGCGCACGGGCCCACTACTGCGCATGCACACCCCGGCTCAGACCTGCCAATGCGCCCTCGGGCACACCACTCCGCATGCGCACTCGGGCTCAGACCTGCCCATGCGCACTCGGGCTCACTACTGCGCACGCGCGCTCGGGATCACTACTGTGCATGCGCATTCGGGGTCACAACTGCTCATGCGCACTCAGACTCACTACTGCTCATGCGCACTCGGGCTCACTACTGTGCATGCGCACTCGGGGTCACTACTGGTCACGCGCACTCGGACTCACTACTGCTCATGCGCACTAGGACTCACTACTGCGGATGCACAATCGGGCTCACTACTGCACGTGCGCACTACGCCTCAGACCTGCACATGCGCGCACGGACTCACTACTGCGGAAGCGCAATCGAGCCCACTACTGTGCATGCGCACTCGGGGTCACTACTGCCCATGCGCACTCGGGCTCACTACTGCGCATGCGCAGTCCGGCTCAGACCTGCACATGCGCATTCGAGCTCACTTCTGCGCATGCGCACACGCGCGCACTACTGCGCTTGCGCACTCGGACTAACCACTGCCCATGCGCACTCGGGCTCACTACTGCACATGCGCGCTCGGGCTCACTACAGCGCATGCGCAGTCCGGCTCAGACCTGCACATGCGCATTCGAGCTCACTTCCGCGCATGCGCACACGGGCTCGCTACTGTGCATGCGCACTCGGGGTCACTACTGCTCATGCACACTCGGGGTCACTAATGTGCATGCGCACTCCGGGTCACTACTGAACATGCGCACTCGGACTCGCTACTGCTCATGCGCACTCGGGGTCACTACTGCTCATGCGCACTCGGACACACTACTGCTCATGCGCATTCGGGGTCACTACTGCGCATGCGCACTCGGACTCACTACTGCGGATGCGCGCTCGGACTCACTACTGCGCATGCGCACACGGGCTACCTACTGCGCATGCGCGCACGGGCCCACTACTGCGCATGCGCACTCCGGCTCAGACCTGCCCATGCGCCCTCGGGCACACCACCGCGCATGCGCACACGGACTCACTACTGCGGATGCGCAATAGGGCTCACTACTGTGCATGCGCACTCGGGGTCACTACTGCTCATGCGCACTCGGGCGCACTACAGCGCATGCACAGTCCGGCTCAGACCTGCACATGCGCACTCCGGCTCAGACCTGCACATGCGCACTCGGGCACACTACTGCGGATGCACAATCGGCCTCACTACTGCGCATGCGCACTCCGGCTCAGACCTGCACATGCGCACACGGACTCACTACTGCGGATGCGCTATCGGGCTCACTACTGCGCATGCGCACTCGGGGTCACTACTGCTCATGCGCACTCGGGCTCACTACTGTGCGTGCGCACTCGGGGTCACTACTGCTCACGCGCACTCGGACTCACTACTGCTCATGCGCACTCGGGCTCACTACTGTGCATGCGCACTCGGGGTCACTACTGCTCATGCGCACTCAGACTCACTACTGCTCATGCTCACTCGGGCTCACTACTGTGCATGCGCACTCGGGGTCGCTACTGCTCACGCACACTCGGACTCACTACTGCGGATGCGCGCACGGGCTCACTACTGCGCATGCGCACACGGGCTCACTACTACGCATACGCGCACGGGCCCACTACTGCGCATGCGCACTCCGGTTCAGACCTGCACATGCGCACACGGACTCACTACTGCTGATGCGCAATCGGGCTCACTACTGTGCATGCGCACTCGGGGTCACTATTGCTCATGCGCACTCGGACTCACTACTGCTCATGCACACTCGGGGTCACTACTGTGCATGCGCACTCGGGGTCACTACTGCTCATGCGCACTCGGACTCACTACTGCGGATGCACTATCGGGCTCACTACTGCGCATGCGCACTCCGGCTCAGACCTGCACATGCGCACACCGACTCACTACTGCGGATGCGCAATCGGGCTCACTACTGTGCATGCGCACTCGGGGTCACTATTGCTCATGCGCACTCGGACTCACTACTGCTCATGCACACTCGGGGTCACTACTGTGCATGCGCACTCGGGGTCACTACTGCTCATGCGCACTCGGACTCACTACTGCGGATGCACTATCGGGCTCACTACTGCGCATGCGCACTCCGGCTCAGACCTGCACATGCGCACACCGACTCACTACTGCGGATGCGCAATCGGGCTCACTACTGTGCATGCGCACTCGGGGTCACTACTGCTCATGCGCACTCGGGGTCACTACTGCTCATGCGCACTCGGACTCACTGCTGCTCATGCGCACTCGGGGTCACTACTGCTCATGCGCACTCGGAGTCACTACTGCTCATGCGCACTGGAGCTCACTACTGTGCGTGCGCACTCGGGGTCACTACTGCTCACGCGCACTCGGACTCACTACTGCGGATGCGCAATCGGGCTCACTACTGCGGATGCGCGCTCGGGCTCACTACTGCGCATGCGCACACGGGCTCACTACTGCGCATGCGCGCACGGGCCCACTACTGCGCATGCGCACTCCGGTTCAGACCTGCCCATGCGCCCTCGGGCACACCACTGCGCATGCGCACACGGACTCACAACTGTGCATGCGCACTCCGGCTCAGACCTGCCCATGCGGACTCGGGCTCACTACTGCGCATACGCGCTCGGGCTCACTACTGCGCATGCGCAGTCCGGCTCAGACCTGCACATGCACATTCGAGCTCACTTCTGCGCATGCGTACACGGGCTCACAACTGTGCATGCGCACTCGGGGACACTACTGCTCATGCACACTCGGGCTCACTAATGTGCATGCGCACTCGGGCTCACTACTGCGCATGCGCGCACGGGCCCCCTTTTGCGCATGCGCACTCCGGCTTAGACCTGCCCATGCGCCCTCGGGCACACCACTGCGCATGCGCACACGGTCTCACTACTGCGCATGCGCAGTCCAGCTCAGACCTGCACATGCGCATTCGAGCTCACTTCTGCGCATGCGCACATGCGCGCACTACTGCGCTTGCGCACTCGGACTAACCACTGCTCATGCGAATTGGGACTCTCTACTGCTCATGCGCACTCGGACTCACTACTGCGGATGCACAATCGGGCTCACTACTGCACGTGCGCACTCCGCCTCAGACCTGCACATGCGCACACGGACTCACTACTGCGGAAGCGCAATCGGGCCCACTACTGTGCATGCGCAGTCGGGGTCACTACTGCTCATGCGCACTCGGGGTCACTACTGCGCATGGGCGCACGGGCCCACTACTGCGGGGGGTGTCCCACTTGGACGTCGACCGATTGGACGCGTTCCGTTTGGACGGTCCCGATTCGACGCGTTCCAATTCGAAGCGGTGCCGATTCGACGCGTCCCAATTCGAAGAGGTTAGATTTGGTTAGGTTAGGTTCTATAAGCCCTGCTTAGAATTGGAACGCGTCCAATCGGCACCGCTTCGAAATGGAACGAGTCGAATCGGGACCGTCCAATCGGGACGCGTCCAAACGGTCGGCGTCCAAGTGGGCATCACTCCTACTGCGCATGCACACCCCGGCTCAGACCTGCCAATGCGCCCTCGGGCACACCACTCCGCATGCGCACTCGGGCTCAGACCTGCCCATGCGCACTCGGGCTCACTACTGCGCACGCGCGCTCGGGATCACTACTGTGCATGCGCATTCGGGGTCACAACTGCTCATGCGCACTCAGACTCACTACTGCTCATGCGCACTCGGGCTCACTACTGTGCATGCGCACTCGGGGTCACTACTGGTCACGCGCACTCGGACTCACTACTGCGGTTGCGCGCACGGGCTCACTACTGCGCATGCGCACATGGGCTCACTACTGCGCATGCGCGCACGGGCCCACTACTGCGCATGCGCACTCCGGCACAGACCTGCACATGCGCACACGGACTCACTACTGCGGATGCGCAGTCGGGCTCACTACTGCGCATGCGCACTCGGGATCACTACTGCTCATGCGCACTCGGACTCACTACTGCTCATGCACACTCGGGGTCACTACTGTGCATGCGCGCTCGGGGTCACTACTGCTCATGCGCACTCGGACTCACTACTGCGGATGCACTATCGGGCTCACTACTGCGCATGCGCACTCCGGCTCAGACCTGCACATGCGCACACGGACTCACTACTGCGGATGCGCAATCGGGCTCACTACTGTGCATGCGCACTCGGGGTCACTACTGCTCATGCGCACTCGGGGTCACTACTGCTCATTCGCACTCGGACTCACTACTGCTCATGCGCATTCGGGGTCACTACTGCGCATGCGCCCTCGGACTCACTACTGCGGATGCGCGCTCGGGCTCACTACTGCGCATGCGCGCTCGGGCTCACTACTGCGCGTGCGCACACGGGCTCACTACTGCGCATTCGCTCACGGGCTCACACTGTGCATGCACACTCGGGGTCGCTACTGCGGTTGCGCAATCGGGCTCACTACTGCGCATGCGCTCACGGGCCCACTACTGCGCATGCACACCCCGGCGCAGACCTGCTCATGCGCCCTCGGGCACACCACTGCTCATGCGCACTAGGACTCACTACTGCTCATGCGCACTCGGGGTCACTACTGCTCATGCGAACTCGGACTCACTACTGCGCATGCGCACTCGGGGTCACTACTGCTCATGCACACTCGGGTTCACTAATATGCATACGCACTCGGGGTCACTACTGCTCATGCGCACTCGGACTCACTACTGCGGATGCGCACATGGGCTCACTACTTGCGCATGCGCGCACGGGCTCACTACTGCGCATGCGCAGTCCGGCTCAGATCTGATCCTGCGTATTCGAGCTCACATCTGCGCATGCGCGCACGGGCCCACTACTGCGCATGCGCACTCCGGCTCAGACCTGCACATGCGCACACGGACTCACTACTGCGGATGCGCAATCGGGCTCACTACTGCGGATTCGCGCTCGGGCTCACTACTGCGCATGCCCACCCGGGCTCACTACTGCGCATGCGCGCACGGGCCCACTACTGCGCATGCGCACTCCGGCTCAGACCTGCACATGCTCACACGGACTCACTACTGCGGATGCGCAATCGGGCTCACTACTGTGCATGCGCACTCGGGGTCGCTTCTGCTCATGCGCACTCGGGGTCACTACTGCTCATGCTCACTCGGACTCACTACTGCTCATGCGCACTCGGGGTCACTACTGCTCATGCGAACTCGGACTCACTACTGCGCATGCGCACTCGGGGTCACTACTGCTCATGCACACTCGGGTTCACTAATATGCATACGCACTCGGGGTCACTACTGCTCATGCGCACTCGGACTCACTACTGCTCATGCGCATTCGGGGTCACTACTGCGCATGCGCACTCCGCCTCAGACCTGCACATGCGCACACGGACTCACTACTGCGGAAGCGCAATCGGGCCCACTACTGTGCATGCGCAGTCGGGGTCACTATCGCTCATGCGCACTCGGGGTCACTACTGCGCATGCGCAGTCGGGCTCACTACTGCGGATGCGCAATCGGGCTCACTACAGCGCATGCGCGCTCGGGCTCACTACTGCGCATACGCGCTCGGGGTCGCTACTGCGCATTCGCTCACGGGCTCACACTGTGCATGCACACTCGGGGTCACTACTGCGCATGCGCACTCGGGGCCACTACTGCTCATGCGCACTCGGACTCACTACTGCGGATGCACAATCGGGCTCACTACTGCACGTGCGCACTCCGCCTCAGACCTGCACATGCGCACACGGACTCACTACTGCGGAAGCGCAATCGGGCCCACTACTGTGCATGCGCAGTCGGGGTCACTACTGCTCATGCGCACTCGGGGTCACTACTGCGCATGGGCGCACGGGCCCACTACTGCGCATGCACACCCCGGCTCAGACCTGCCCATGCGCCCTCGGGCACACCACTCCGCATGCGCACTCGGGCTCAGACCTGCCCATGCGCACTCGGGCTCACTACTGCGCACGCGCGCTCGGGATCACTACTGTGCATGCGCATTCGGGGTCACAACTGCTCATGCGCACTCAGACTCACTACTGCTCATGCGCACTCGGGCTCACTACTGTGCATGCGCACTCGGGGTCACTACTGGTCACGCGCACTCGGACTCACTACTGCGGTTGCGCGCACGGGCTCACTACTGCGCATGCGCACATGGGCTCACTACTGCGCATGCGCGCACGGGCCCACTACTGCGCATGCGCACTCCGGCACAGACCTGCACATGCGCACACGGACTCACTACTGCGGATGCGCAGTCGGGCTCACTACTGCGCATGCGCACTCGGGATCACTACTGCTCATGCGCACTCGGACTCACTACTGCTCATGCACACTCGGGGTCACTACTGTGCATGCGCGCTCGGGGTCACTACTGCTCATGCGCACTCGGACTCACTACTGCGGATGCACTATCGGGCTCACTACTGCGCATGCGCACTCCGGCTCAGACCTGCACATGCGCACACGGACTCACTACTGCGGATGCGCAATCGGGCTCACTACTGTGCATGCGCACTCGGGGTCACTACTGCTCATGCGCACTCGGGGTCACTACTGCTCATTCGCACTCGGACTCACTACTGCTCATGCGCATTCGGGGTCACTACTGCGCATGCGCCCTCGGACTCACTACGGCGGATGCGCGCTCGGGCTCACTACTGCGCATGCGCGCTCGGGCTCACTACTGCGCGTGCGCACACGGGCTCACTACTGCGCATTCGCTCACGGGCTCACACTGTGCATGCACACTCGGGGTCGCTACTGCGGTTGCGCAATCGGGCTCACTACTGCGCATGCGCTCACGGGCCCACTACTGCGCATGCACACCCCGGCGCAGACCTGCTCATGCGCCCACGGGCACACCACTGCACATGCGCCCTCGGGCACACCACTGCGCATGCGCACTCGGGGTCACTACTGCTCATGCGCACTCGGGGTCACTACTGCTCATGCGCACTCGGACTCACTACTGCTCATGCGCACTAGGACTCACTACTGCGGATGCACAATCGGGCTCACTACTGCACGTGCGCACTACGCCTCAGACCTGCACATGCGCGCACGGACTCACTACTGCGGAAGCGCAATCGAGCCCACTACTGTGCATGCGCACTCGGGGTCACTACTGCTCATGCGCACTCGGGGTCACTACTGCGCATGCGCAGTCGGGCTCACTACTGCGGATGCGCACATGGGCTCACTACTTGCGCATGCGCGCACGGGCTCACTACTGCGCATGCGCAGTCCGGCTCAGATCTGATCCTGCGTATTCGAGCTCACATCTGCGCATGCGCGCACGGGCCCACTACTGCGCATGCGCACTCCGGCTCAGACCTGCACATGCGCACACGGACTCACTACTGCGGATGCGCAATCGGGCTCACTACTGCGGATTCGCGCTCGGGCTCACTACTGCGCATGCCCACCCGGGCTCACTACTGCGCATGCGCGCACGGGCCCACTACTGCGCATGCGCACTCCGGCTCAGACCTGCACATGCTCACACGGACTCACTACTGCGGATGCGCAATCGGGCTCACTACTGTGCATGCGCACTCGGGGTCGCTTCTGCTCATGCGCACTCGGGGTCACTACTGCTCATGCTCACTCGGACTCACTACTGCTCATGCGCACTCGGGGTCACTACTGCTCATGCGAACTCGGACTCACTACTGCGCATGCGCACTCGGGGTCACTACTGCTCATGCACACTCGGGTTCACTAATATGCATACGCACTCGGGGTCACTACTGCTCATGCGCACTCGGACTCACTACTGCTCATGCGCATTCGGGGTCACTACTGCGCATGCGCACTCCGCCTCAGACCTGCACATGCGCACACGGACTCACTACTGCGGAAGCGCAATCGGGCCCACTACTGTGCATGCGCAGTCGGGGTCACTATCGCTCATGCGCACTCGGGGTCACTACTGCGCATGCGCAGTCGGGCTCACTACTGCGGATGCGCAATCGGGCTCACTACAGCGCATGCGCGCTCGGGCTCACTACTGCGCATACGCGCTCGGGGTCGCTACTGCGCATTCGCTCACGGGCTCACACTGTGCATGCACACTCGGGGTCACTACTGCGCATGCGCACTCGGGGCCACTACTGCGCATGCGCAGCCGGCTCACTACTGCGGATGCGCACACGGGCTCACTACTGTGCATGCGCGCACGGGCTCACTACTGCGCATGCGCAGTCCGGCTCAGATCTGATCCTGCGTATTCGAGCTCACTTCTGCGCATGTGCACACGGGCGCACAGCTGCGCATGCGCACTCGGACTCACTACTGCTCAAGCGCACTCGGGCTCAGACCTACCCATGCGCACTCGGGCTCACTACTGCGCATGAGCGCTCGGGATCACTACTGCGCATACGCGCTCGGGGTCGCTAGTGCGCATGCGCACTCGGGGTCACTACTGCGCATGCGCACTCCGGCTCACTAGTGCGCATGCGCACACGGGCGCACTGCAGCGCATGCGCGCTCCGACTCACTACTACACATGCGCACTCGGGCTCACTACTGCGGATGCGCGCTCGGGCTCACTACTGCGGATGCGCAATCGGGTTTACTAGTGCGCATGCGCACACGGGCTCACTACTGCGCATACGCACTCCGGCTCAGATCTGCACCTGCGTATTCGAGCTCACTTCTGCGCATGTGCACTCGGACTCACTACTGCGGATGCACAATCGGGCTCACTACTGCGCATGCGCACTCCGGCTCAGACCTGCACATGCGCATTGGAGCTCACTTCTGCGCATGCGCACACGGGCTCACTACTGTGCATGCGCACTCGGGGTCACGACTGCTGATGCGCACTCGGGCCCACTACTGCGCATGCGCACTCCGGCTCGGACCTGCACATGCGCAGTCCGGCTCAGACCACCACATGCGCATTCCAGCTCACTTCTGCGCATGCGCACACGCGCACACTACTGTGCTTGCGCACTCGGATTAACCACTGCTCATGCGCACTGGGACTCACTACTGCGGATGCGCGCTCGGGCTCACTACTGCGGATGCGCAATCGGGTTCACTACTGCGCATGAGCACACGGGCTCACTACTGCGCATGCGCGCACGGGCCCACTACTGCGCATGCGCACTCCGGCTCAGACCTGCCCATGCGCCCTCGGGCACACCACTGCGCATGCGCACACGGACTCACCACTGCGCATGCGCACTCCGGCTCAGACCTGCCCATGCGCACTCGGGCTCACTACTGCGCATGCGCACTCGGACTAACCACTGCTCATGCGCACTGGGACTCACTACTGCGGATGCGCGCTCGGGCTCACTACTGCGAATGCGCACCCGGGCCCCCTACTGCGCATGCGCACCCGGGCTCCCTACTGCGCATGCGCGCACGGGCCCACTACTGCGCATGCGCACTCCGGCTCAGACCTGCACATGCGCACACGGACTCACTACTGCGGATGCGCAATCGGGCTCACTACTGTGCATGCGCACTCGGACTCTCTACTGCTCATGCGCACTCGGGGTCACTACTGCTCATGCGCACTCGGACTCACTACTGCTCATGCGCATTCAGGGTCACTACTGCGCATGCGCACTCGGACTCACTACTGCGGATGCGCGCTCGGGCTCACTACTGCGCATGCGCGCACGCGCCCACTACTGCGCATGCGCACTCCGGCTCAGACCTGCCCATGCGCCCTCGGGTACACCACTGCGCATGCGCACACGGACTCACCACTGCGCATGCGCACTCCGGCTCAGACCTGCACATGCGCACACGGATTCACTACTGCGGAAGCGCAATCGGGCCCACTACTGTGCATGCGCACTCGGGGTCACTACTGCTCATGCGCACTCGGGGTCACTACTGCTCATGCGCACTCTGACTCACTACTGCTCATGCGCACTCGGGGTCACTACTGCGCATGCGCACTCGGACTCACTACTGCGGATGCGCGCTCGATCTCACTACTGCGCATGCGCACTCCGCCTCAGACCTGCACATGCGCACACGGGCTCACTACTGCGGAAGCGCAATCGGGCTCACTACTGTGCATGCGCACTCGGGGTCACTACTGCTCATGCGCACTCGGGGTCACTACCGCGCATGCGCACTCGGACTCACTACTGCGGATACGCGCTCGATATCACTACTGCGCATGCGCACTCCGCCTCAGACCTGCACATGCGCACTCCGGCTCAGACCTGCACATGCGCACTCGGGCACACTACTGCGGATGCACAGTCGGGCTCACTACTGCGCATGCGCATTCGAGCTCACTTTTGCGCATGCGCACACGCGCGCACTACTGCGCTTGCGCACTCGGACTAAGAACTGCTCATGCGCACTGGGACTCACTACTGCGGATGCGCGCTCGGGCTCACTACTGCGCATGCGCGCACGGGCCCACTACTGTGCATGCGCACTCCGGCGCAGACCTGCCCATGCGGACTCGGGCTCACTACTGCGCATGCGCGCTCGGGCTCACTACTGCGCATGCGCACTCGGACTAACCACTGCTCATGCGCACTGGGACTCACTACTGCGGATGCGCGCTCGGGCTCACTACTGCGAATGCGCACCCGGGCTCCCTACTGCGCATGCGCACCCGGGCTCCCTACTGCGCATGCGCGCACGGGCCCACTACTGCGCATGCGCACTCCGGCTCAGACCTGCACATGCGCACACGGACTCACTACTGCGGATGCGCAATCGGGCTCACTACTGTGCATGCGTACTCGGGGTCACTACTGCGCATGCGCAGTCCGGCTCAGACCTGCCCATGCGCACTCGGGCTCCCTACTGCGCATGCGTGCTCGGGCTCACTACTGCGCATGCGCACTCGGGCCCACTACTGCGCATGCGCACTCCGGCTCAGACCTGCACATGCGCACACGGACTCACTACTGCGGATGCGCAATCGGGCTCACTACTGTGCATGCGTACTCGGGGTCACTACTGCGCATGCGCAGTCCGGCTCAGACCTGCCCATGCGCACTCGGGCTCACTACTGCGCATGCGTGCTCGGGCTCACTACTGCGCATGCGCACTCGGGCCCACTACTGCGCATGCGCACTCCGGCTCAGACCTGCCCATGCGCACTCGGGCTCACTACTGCGCATGCGCGCTCCGGCTCACTACTGCTCATGCGCACTCGGACTCACTACTGCGGATGCACAATCGGGCTCACTACTGCGCATGCGCGCTCCGGCTCACTACTGCTCATGCGCACTCGGACGCACTACTGCGGATGCACAATCGGGCTCACTACTGCGCATGCGCACTACGGCTCAGACCTGCACATGCGCACACGGACTCACTACTGTGGATGCGCAATCGGGCTCACTACTGTGCATGCGCACTCGGGGTCACTACTGCTCATGCGCACTCGGACTCACTACTGCTCATGCGCACTCGGGCTCACTACTGTGCATGCGCACTCGGGGTCACTACTGCTCATGCGCACTCGGACTCACTACTGCTCATGCGCACTCGGACTCACTACTGCTCATGCGCACTCGGACTCAATACTGCTCATGCGCACTCGGGCCCACTACTGCGCATGCGCACTCCGGCTCAGACCTGCACATGCGCACACGGACTCACTACTGCGGATGCGCAATCGGGCTCACTACTGTGCATGCGTACTCGGGGTCACTACTGCTCATGCGCACTCGGACTCACTACTGCCCATGCGCACTCGGGCTCACTACTGCGCATGCGCGCTCGGGATCACTACTGCGCATACGCGCTCGGGGTCGCTACTGCGCATGCGCACTCCGGCTCAGACCTGCCCATGCACACTCGGGCTCACTACTGCGCATGCGTGCTCGGGCTCACTACTGCGCATGCGCACTCGGACTAACCACTGCTCATGCGCACTGGGACTCACTACTGCAGATGCGCGCTCGGGCTCACTACTGCGGATGCGCAATCGGGTTCACTACTGCCCATGCGCACACGGCCTCACTACTGCGCATGCGCGCACGCGCCCACTACTGCGCATGCGCACTCCGGCTCAGACCTGCCCATGCGCCCTCGGGCACACCACTGCGCATGCGCACACGGACTCACCACTGCGCATGCGCAGTCCGGCTCAGACCTGCCCATGCGCACTCGGGCTCACTACTGCGCATGCGTGCTCGGGCTCACTACTGCGCATGCGCACTCGGGCCCACTACTGCGCATGCGCACTCCGGCTCAGACCTGCACATGCGCACACGGACTCACTACTGCGGATGCGCAATCGGGCTCACTACTGCGGATGCGCGTTCGGGCTCACTACTGCGCATGCGCACCCGGGCTCACTACTGCGCATGCGCGCACGGGCCCACTACTGCGCATGCGCACTCCGGCTCAGACCTGCCCATGCGCCCTCGGGCACACCACTGCGCATGCGCACACGGACTCACCACTGCGCATGCGCACTCCGGCTCAGACCTGCCCATGCACACGCGGGCTCACTACTGCGCATGCGTGCTCGGGCTCACTACTGCGCATGCGCACTCGGACTAACCACTGCTCATGCGCACTGGGACTCACTACTGCAGATGCGCGCTCGGGCTCACTACTGCGGATGCGCAATCGGGTTCACTACTGCCCATGCGCACACGGCCTCACTACTGCGCATGCGCGCACGCGCCCACTACTGCGCATGCGCAATCCGGCTCAGACCTGCCCATTTGCCCTCAGGTACACCACTGCGCATGCCCACACGGACTCACCACTGCGCATGCGCACTCCGGCTCAGACCTGCCCATGCGCACTCGGGCTCACTACTGCTCATGCGCACTCGGGCCCACTACTGCGCATGCGCACTCCGGCTCAGACCTGCACATGCCCACACTGACTCACTACTGCGGATGCGCAATCGGGCTCACTACTGTGCATGCGTACTCGGGGTCACTACTGCTCGTGCGCACTCGGACTCACTACTGTGCATGCGCACGCGGGGTCACTACTGCTCATGCGCACTCGGACTCACTACTGCTCATGCGCACACGGGGCCACTACTGCGCATGCGCACACGGACTCACTACTGCGGATGCGCACTCGGGCTCACTACTGTGCATGCGCACTCGGGGTCACTACTGCTCATGCGCACTCGGACTCACTACTGCTCATGCGCACTCGGACTCACTACTGCTCATGCGCACTCGGACTCAATACTGCTCATGCGCACTCGGGCTCACTACTGTGCATGCGCACTCGGGGTCACTACTGCTCATGCGCACTCGGACTCACTACTGCCCATGCGCACTCGGGCTCACTACTGCGCATGCGCGCTCGGGATCACTACTGCGCATACGCGCTCGGGGTCGCTACTGTGCATGCGCACTCGGGGTCACTACTGCTCATGCGCACTCGGACTCAATACTGCTCATGCGCACTCGGGCCCACTACTGCGCATGCGCACTCCGGCTCAGACCTGCACATGCGCACACGGACTCACTACTGCGCATGCGCGCTCGGGATCACTACTGCGCATATGCGCTCGGGGTCGCTACTGCGCATTCGCTCACGGGCTCACACTGTGCATGCGCACACGGGCTCACTACTGCGCATGCGCACTCGGACTCACTACTGCTCATGCGCACTCGGGCCCACTACTGCTCATGCGCACTCGGGCTCACTACTGCGCATGCGCGCACGGGCCCACTACTGCGCATGCGCACTCCGGCTCAGACCTGCCCATGCGCCCTCGGGCACACTACTGCGCATGCGCAGTCCGACTCAGACCTGCACATGCGTATTCGATCTCACTTCTGCGCATGCGCACACGCGCGCACTACTGCGCTTGCGCACTCGGACTAACCACTGCTCATGCGCACTGGGACTCACTACTGCGGATGCGCGCTCGGGCTCACTACTGCGGATGCGCAATCGGGTTCACTACTGCGCATGCGCACACGGGCTCACTACTGCGCATGCGCGCACGAGCCCACTACTGCGCATGCGCACTCCGGCTCAGACCTGCCCATGCGCCCTCGGGCACACCACTGCGCATGCGCACTCCGGCTCAGACCTGCCCATGCGCACTCGGGCTCACTACTGCGCATGCGCGTTCGGGCTCACTACTGCGCATGCGCAGTCCGGCTCAGACCTGCCCATGCGCACTCGGGCTCACTACTGCGCATGCGTGCTCGGGCTCACTACTGCGCATGCGCACTCGGGCCCACTACTGCGCATGCGCACTCCGGCTCAGACCTGCACATGCGCACACGGACTCACTACTGCGGATGCGCAATCGGGCTCACTACTGCGGATGCGCGTTCGGGCTCACTACTGCGCATGCGCACCCGGGCTCACTACTGCGCATGCGCGCACGGGCCCACTACTGCGCATGCGCACTCCGGCTCAGACCTGCCGATGCGCCCTCGGGCACACCACTGCGCATGCGCACACGGACTCACCACTGCGCATGCGCACTCCGGCTCAGACCTGCCCATGCACACTCGGGCTCACTACTGCGCATGCGTGCTCGGGCTCACTACTGCGCATGCGCACTCGGACTAACCACTGCTCATGCGCACTGGGACTCACTACTGCAGATGCGCGCTCGGGCTCACTACTGCGGATGCGCAATCGGGTTCACTACTGCCCATGCGCACACGGCCTCACTACTGCGCATGCGCGCACGCGCCCACTACTGCGCATGCGCACTCCGGCTCAGACCTGCCCATGCGCCCTCGGGCACACCACTGCGCATGCGCACACGGACTCACCACTGCGCATGCGCAGTCCGGCTCAGACCTGCCCATGCGCACTCGGGCTCACTACTGCGCATGCGTGCTCGGGCTCACTACTGCGCATGCGCACTCGGGCCCACTACTGCGCATGCGCACTCCGGCTCAGACCTGCACATGCGCACACGGACTCACTACTGCGGATGCGCAATCGGGCTCACTACTGCGGATGCGCGTTCGGGCTCACTACTGCGCATGCGCACCCGGGCTCACTACTGCGCATGCGCGCACGGGCCCACTACTGCGCATGCGCACTCCGGCTCAGACCTGCCCATGCGCCCTCGGGCACACCACCGCGCATGCGCACACGGACTCACTACTGCGGATGCGCAATAGGGCTCACTACTGTGCATGCGCACTCGGGGTCACTACTGCTCATGCGCACTCGGGCGCACTACAGCGCATGCACAGTCCGGCTCAGACCTGCACATGCGCACTCCGGCTCAGACCTGCACATGCGCACTCGGGCACACTACTGCGGATGCACAATCGGCCTCACTACTGCGCATGCGCACTCCGGCTCAGACCTGCACATGCGCACACGGACTCACTACTGCGGATGCGCTATCGGGCTCACTACTGCGCATGCGCACTCGGGGTCACTACTGCTCATGCGCACTCGGGCTCACTACTGTGCGTGCGCACTCGGGGTCACTACTGCTCACGCGCACTCGGACTCACTACTGCTCATGCGCACTCGGGCTCAATACTGTGCATGCGCACTCGGGGTCACTACTGCTCATGCGCACTCAGACTCACTACTGCTCATGCTCACTCGGGCTCACTACTGTGCATGCGCACTCGGGGTCGCTACTGCTCACGCACACTCGGACTCACTACTGCGGATGCGCGCACGGGCTCACTACTGCGCATGCGCACACGGGCTCACTACTACGCATACGCGCACGGGCCCACTACTGCGCATGCGCACTCCGGTTCAGACCTGCACATGCGCACACGGACTCACTACTGCTGATGCGCAATCGGGCTCACTACTGTGCATGCGCACTCGGGGTCACTATTGCTCATGCGCACTCGGACTCACTACTGCTCATGCACACTCGGGGTCACTACTGTGCATGCGCACTCGGGGTCACTACTGCTCATGCGCACTCGGACTCACTACTGCGGATGCACTATCGGGCTCACTACTGCGCATGCGCACTCCGGCTCAGACCTGCACATGCGCACACCGACTCACTACTGCGGATGCGCAATCGGGCTCACTACTGTGCATGCGCACTCGGGGTCACTATTGCTCATGCGCACTCGGACTCACTACTGCTCATGCACACTCGGGGTCACTACTGTGCATGCGCACTCGGGGTCACTACTGCTCATGCGCACTCGGACTCACTACTGCGGATGCACTATCGGGCTCACTACTGCGCATGCGCACTCCGGCTCAGACCTGCACATGCGCACACCGACTCACTACTGCGGATGCGCAATCGGGCTCACTACTGTGCATGCGCACTCGGGGTCACTACTGCTCATGCGCACTCGGGGTCACTACTGCTCATGCGCACTCGGACTCACTGCTGCTCATGCGCACTCGGGGTCACTACTGCTCATGCGCACTCGGAGTCACTACTGCTCATGCGCACTGGAGCTCACTACTGTGCGTGCGCACTCGGGGTCACTACTGCTCACGCGCACTCGGACTCACTACTGCGGATGCGCAATCGGGCTCACTACTGCGGATGCGCGCTCGGGCTCACTACTGCGCATGCGCACACGGGCTCACTACTGCGCATGCGCGCACGGGCCCACTACTGCGCATGCGCACTCCGGTTCAGACCTGCCCATGCGCCCTCGGGCACACCACTGCGCATGCGCACACGGACTCACAACTGTGCATGCGCACTCCGGCTCAGACCTGCCCATGCGGACTCGGGCTCACTACTGCGCATACGCGCTCGGGCTCACTACTGCGCATGCGCAGTCCGGCTCAGACCTGCACATGCACATTCGAGCTCACTTCTGCGCATGCGTACACGGGCTCACAACTGTGCATGCGCACTCGGGGACACTACTGCTCATGCACACTCGGGCTCACTAATGTGCATGCGCACTCGGGCTCACTACTGCGCATGCGCGCACGGGCCCCCTTTTGCGCATGCGCACTCCGGCTTAGACCTGCCCATGCGCCCTCGGGCACACCACTGCGCATGCGCACACGGTCTCACTACTGCGCATGCGCAGTCCAGCTCAGACCTGCACATGCGCATTCGAGCTCACTTCTGCGCATGCGCACATGCGCGCACTACTGCGCTTGCGCACTCGGACTAACCACTGCTCATGCGAATTGGGACTCTCTACTGCTCATGCGCACTCGGACTCACTACTGCGGATGCACAATCGGGCTCACTACTGCACGTGCGCACTCCGCCTCAGACCTGCACATGCGCACACGGACTCACTACTGCGGAAGCGCAATCGGGCCCACTACTGTGCATGCGCAGTCGGGGTCACTACTGCTCATGCGCACTCGGGGTCACTACTGCGCATGGGCGCACGGGCCCACTACTGCGGGGGGTGTCCCACTTGGACGTCGACCGATTGGACGCGTTCCGTTTGGACGGTCCCGATTCGACGCGTTCCAATTCGAAGCGGTGCCGATTCGACGCGTCCCAATTCGAAGAGGTTAGATTTGGTTAGGTTAGGTTCTATAAGCCCTGCTTAGAATTGGAACGCGTCCAATCGGCACCGCTTCGAAATGGAACGAGTCGAATCGGGACCGTCCAATCGGGACGCGTCCAAACGGTCGGCGTCCAAGTGGGCATCACTCCTACTGCGCATGCACACCCCGGCTCAGACCTGCCCATGCGCCCTCGGGCACACCACTCCGCATGCGCACTCGGGCTCAGACCTGCCCATGCGCACTCGGGCTCACTACTGCGCACGCGCGCTCGGGATCACTACTGTGCATGCGCATTCGGGGTCACAACTGCTCATGCGCACTCAGACTCACTACTGCTCATGCGCACTCGGGCTCACTACTGTGCATGCGCACTCGGGGTCACTACTGGTCACGCGCACTCGGACTCACTACTGCGGTTGCGCGCACGGGCTCACTACTGCGCATGCGCACATGGGCTCACTACTGCGCATGCGCGCACGGGCCCACTACTGCGCATGCGCACTCCGGCACAGACCTGCACATGCGCACACGGACTCACTACTGCGGATGCGCAGTCGGGCTCACTACTGCGCATGCGCACTCGGGATCACTACTGCTCATGCGCACTCGGACTCACTACTGCTCATGCACACTCGGGGTCACTACTGTGCATGCGCGCTCGGGGTCACTACTGCTCATGCGCACTCGGACTCACTACTGCGGATGCACTATCGGGCTCACTACTGCGCATGCGCACTCCGGCTCAGACCTGCACATGCGCACACGGACTCACTACTGCGGATGCGCAATCGGGCTCACTACTGTGCATGCGCACTCGGGGTCACTACTGCTCATGCGCACTCGGGGTCACTACTGCTCATTCGCACTCGGACTCACTACTGCTCATGCGCATTCGGGGTCACTACTGCGCATGCGCCCTCGGACTCACTACGGCGGATGCGCGCTCGGGCTCACTACTGCGCATGCGCGCTCGGGCTCACTACTGCGCGTGCGCACACGGGCTCACTACTGCGCATTCGCTCACGGGCTCACACTGTGCATGCACACTCGGGGTCGCTACTGCGGTTGCGCAATCGGGCTCACTACTGCGCATGCGCTCACGGGCCCACTACTGCGCATGCACACCCCGGCGCAGACCTGCTCATGCGCCCACGGGCACACCACTGCACATGCGCCCTCGGGCACACCACTGCGCATGCGCACTCGGGGTCACTACTGCTCATGCGCACTCGGGGTCACTACTGCTCATGCGCACTCGGACTCACTACTGCTCATGCGCACTAGGACTCACTACTGCGGATGCACAATCGGGCTCACTACTGCACGTGCGCACTACGCCTCAGACCTGCACATGCGCGCACGGACTCACTACTGCGGAAGCGCAATCGAGCCCACTACTGTGCATGCGCACTCGGGGTCACTACTGCTCATGCGCACTCGGGGTCACTACTGCGCATGCGCAGTCGGGCTCACTACTGCGGATGCGCACATGGGCTCACTACTTGCGCATGCGCGCACGGGCTCACTACTGCGCATGCGCAGTCCGGCTCAGATCTGATCCTGCGTATTCGAGCTCACATCTGCGCATGCGCGCACGGGCCCACTACTGCGCATGCGCACTCCGGCTCAGACCTGCACATGCGCACACGGACTCACTACTGCGGATGCGCAATCGGGCTCACTACTGCGGATTCGCGCTCGGGCTCACTACTGCGCATGCCCACCCGGGCTCACTACTGCGCATGCGCGCACGGGCCCACTACTGCGCATGCGCACTCCGGCTCAGACCTGCACATGCTCACACGGACTCACTACTGCGGATGCGCAATCGGGCTCACTACTGTGCATGCGCACTCGGGGTCGCTTCTGCTCATGCGCACTCGGGGTCACTACTGCTCATGCTCACTCGGACTCACTACTGCTCATGCGCACTCGGGGTCACTACTGCTCATGCGAACTCGGACTCACTACTGCGCATGCGCACTCGGGGTCACTACTGCTCATGCACACTCGGGTTCACTAATATGCATACGCACTCGGGGTCACTACTGCTCATGCGCACTCGGACTCACTACTGCTCATGCGCATTCGGGGTCACTACTGCGCATGCGCACTCCGCCTCAGACCTGCACATGCGCACACGGACTCACTACTGCGGAAGCGCAATCGGGCCCACTACTGTGCATGCGCAGTCGGGGTCACTATCGCTCATGCGCACTCGGGGTCACTACTGCGCATGCGCAGTCGGGCTCACTACTGCGGATGCGCAATCGGGCTCACTACAGCGCATGCGCGCTCGGGCTCACTACTGCGCATACGCGCTCGGGGTCGCTACTGCGCATTCGCTCACGGGCTCACACTGTGCATGCACACTCGGGGTCACTACTGCGCATGCGCACTCGGGGCCACTACTGCGCATGCGCAGCCGGCTCACTACTGCGGATGCGCACACGGGCTCACTACTGTGCATGCGCGCACGGGCTCACTACTGCGCATGCGCAGTCCGGCTCAGATCTGATCCTGCGTATTCGAGCTCACTTCTGCGCATGTGCACACGGGCGCACAGCTGCGCATGCGCACTCGGACTCACTACTGCTCAAGCGCACTCGGGCTCAGACCTACCCATGCGCACTCGGGCTCACTACTGCGCATGAGCGCTCGGGATCACTACTGCGCATACGCGCTCGGGGTCGCTAGTGCGCATGCGCACTCGGGGTCACTACTGCGCATGCGCACTCCGGCTCACTAGTGCGCATGCGCACACGGGCGCACTGCAGCGCATGCGCGCTCCGACTCACTACTACACATGCGCACTCGGGCTCACTACTGCGGATGCGCGCTCGGGCTCACTACTGCGGATGCGCAATCGGGTTTACTAGTGCGCATGCGCACACGGGCTCACTACTGCGCATACGCACTCCGGCTCAGATCTGCACCTGCGTATTCGAGCTCACTTCTGCGCATGTGCACTCGGACTCACTACTGCGGATGCACAATCGGGCTCACTACTGCGCATGCGCACTCCGGCTCAGACCTGCACATGCGCATTGGAGCTCACTTCTGCGCATGCGCACACGGGCTCACTACTGTGCATGCGGACTCGGGGTCACGACTGCTGATGCGCACTCGGGCCCACTACTGCGCATGCGCACTCCGGCTCGGACCTGCACATGCGCAGTCCGGCTCAGACCACCACATGCGCATTCCAGCTCACTTCTGCGCATGCGCACACGCGCACACTACTGTGCTTGCGCACTCGGATTAACCACTGCTCATGCGCACTGGGACTCACTACTGCGGATGCGCGCTCGGGCTCACTACTGCGGATGCGCAATCGGGTTCACTACTGCGCATGAGCACACGGGCTCACTACTGCGCATGCGCGCACGGGCCCACTACTGCGCATGCGCACTCCGGCTCAGACCTGCCCATGCGCCCTCGGGCACACCACTGCGCATGCGCACACGGACTCACCACTGCGCATGCGCACTCCGGCTCAGACCTGCCCATGCGCACTCGGGCTCACTACTGCGCATGCGCACTCGGACTAACCACTGCTCATGCGCACTGGGACTCACTACTGCGGATGCGCGCTCGGGCTCACTACTGCGAATGCGCACCCGGGCCCCCTACTGCGCATGCGCACCCGGGCTCCCTACTGCGCATGCGCGCACGGGCCCACTACTGCGCATGCGCACTCCGGCTCAGACCTGCACATGCGCACACGGACTCACTACTGCGGATGCGCAATCGGGCTCACTACTGTGCATGCGCACTCGGACTCTCTACTGCTCATGCGCACTCGGGGTCACTACTGCTCATGCGCACTCGGACTCACTACTGCTCATGCGCATTCAGGGTCACTACTGCGCATGCGCACTCGGACTCACTACTGCGGATGCGCGCTCGGGCTCACTACTGCGCATGCGCGCACGCGCCCACTACTGCGCATGCGCACTCCGGCTCAGACCTGCCCATGCGCCCTCGGGTACACCACTGCGCATGCGCACACGGACTCACCACTGCGCATGCGCACTCCGGCTCAGACCTGCACATGCGCACACGGATTCACTACTGCGGAAGCGCAATCGGGCCCACTACTGTGCATGCGCACTCGGGGTCACTACTGCTCATGCGCACTCGGGGTCACTACTGCTCATGCGCACTCTGACTCACTACTGCTCATGCGCACTCGGGGTCACTACTGCGCATGCGCACTCGGACTCACTACTGCGGATGCGCGCTCGATCTCACTACTGCGCATGCGCACTCCGCCTCAGACCTGCACATGCGCACACGGGCTCACTACTGCGGAAGCGCAATCGGGCTCACTACTGTGCATGCGCACTCGGGGTCACTACTGCTCATGCGCACTCGGGGTCACTACCGCGCATGCGCACTCGGACTCACTACTGCGGATACGCGCTCGATATCACTACTGCGCATGCGCACTCCGCCTCAGACCTGCACATGCGCACTCCGGCTCAGACCTGCACATGCGCACTCGGGCACACTACTGCGGATGCACAGTCGGGCTCACTACTGCGCATGCGCATTCGAGCTCACTTTTGCGCATGCGCACACGCGCGCACTACTGCGCTTGCGCACTCGGACTAAGAACTGCTCATGCGCACTGGGACTCACTACTGCGGATGCGCGCTCGGGCTCACTACTGCGCATGCGCGCACGGGCCCACTACTGTGCATGCGCACTCCGGCGCAGACCTGCCCATGCGGACTCGGGCTCACTACTGCGCATGCGCGCTCGGGCTCACTACTGCGCATGCGCACTCGGACTAACCACTGCTCATGCGCACTGGGACTCACTACTGCGGATGCGCGCTCGGGCTCACTACTGCGAATGCGCACCCGGGCTCCCTACTGCGCATGCGCACCCGGGCTCCCTACTGCGCATGCGCGCACGGGCCCACTACTGCGCATGCGCACTCCGGCTCAGACCTGCACATGCGCACACGGACTCACTACTGCGGATGCGCAATCGGGCTCACTACTGTGCATGCGTACTCGGGGTCACTACTGCGCATGCGCAGTCCGGCTCAGACCTGCCCATGCGCACTCGGGCTCCCTACTGCGCATGCGTGCTCGGGCTCACTACTGCGCATGCGCACTCGGGCCCACTACTGCGCATGCGCACTCCGGCTCAGACCTGCACATGCGCACACGGACTCACTACTGCGGATGCGCAATCGGGCTCACTACTGTGCATGCGTACTCGGGGTCACTACTGCGCATGCGCAGTCCGGCTCAGACCTGCCCATGCGCACTCGGGCTCACTACTGCGCATGCGTGCTCGGGCTCACTACTGCGCATGCGCACTCGGGCCCACTACTGCGCATGCGCACTCCGGCTCAGACCTGCCCATGCGCACTCGGGCTCACTACTGCGCATGCGCGCTCCGGCTCACTACTGCTCATGCGCACTCGGACTCACTACTGCGGATGCACAATCGGGCTCACTACTGCGCATGCGCGCTCCGGCTCACTACTGCTCATGCGCACTCGGACGCACTACTGCGGATGCACAATCGGGCTCACTACTGCGCATGCGCACTACGGCTCAGACCTGCACATGCGCACACGGACTCACTACTGTGGATGCGCAATCGGGCTCACTACTGTGCATGCGCACTCGGGGTCACTACTGCTCATGCGCACTCGGACTCACTACTGCTCATGCGCACTCGGGCTCACTACTGTGCATGCGCACTCGGGGTCACTACTGCTCATGCGCACTCGGACTCACTACTGCTCATGCGCACTCGGACTCACTACTGCTCATGCGCACTCGGACTCAATACTGCTCATGCGCACTCGGGCCCACTACTGCGCATGCGCACTCCGGCTCAGACCTGCACATGCGCACACGGACTCACTACTGCGGATGCGCAATCGGGCTCACTACTGTGCATGCGTACTCGGGGTCACTACTGCTCATGCGCACTCGGACTCACTACTGCCCATGCGCACTCGGGCTCACTACTGCGCATGCGCGCTCGGGATCACTACTGCGCATACGCGCTCGGGGTCGCTACTGCGCATGCGCACTCCGGCTCAGACCTGCCCATGCACACTCGGGCTCACTACTGCGCATGCGTGCTCGGGCTCACTACTGCGCATGCGCACTCGGACTAACCACTGCTCATGCGCACTGGGACTCACTACTGCAGATGCGCGCTCGGGCTCACTACTGCGGATGCGCAATCGGGTTCACTACTGCCCATGCGCACACGGCCTCACTACTGCGCATGCGCGCACGCGCCCACTACTGCGCATGCGCACTCCGGCTCAGACCTGCCCATGCGCCCTCGGGCACACCACTGCGCATGCGCACACGGACTCACCACTGCGCATGCGCAGTCCGGCTCAGACCTGCCCATGCGCACTCGGGCTCACTACTGCGCATGCGTGCTCGGGCTCACTACTGCGCATGCGCACTCGGGCCCACTACTGCGCATGCGCACTCCGGCTCAGACCTGCACATGCGCACACGGACTCACTACTGCGGATGCGCAATCGGGCTCACTACTGCGGATGCGCGTTCGGGCTCACTACTGCGCATGCGCACCCGGGCTCACTACTGCGCATGCGCGCACGGGCCCACTACTGCGCATGCGCACTCCGGCTCAGACCTGCCCATGCGCCCTCGGGCACACCACTGCGCATGCGCACACGGACTCACCACTGCGCATGCGCACTCCGGCTCAGACCTGCCCATGCACACGCGGGCTCACTACTGCGCATGCGTGCTCGGGCTCACTACTGCGCATGCGCACTCGGACTAACCACTGCTCATGCGCACTGGGACTCACTACTGCAGATGCGCGCTCGGGCTCACTACTGCGGATGCGCAATCGGGTTCACTACTGCCCATGCGCACACGGCCTCACTACTGCGCATGCGCGCACGCGCCCACTACTGCGCATGCGCAATCCGGCTCAGACCTGCCCATTTGCCCTCAGGTACACCACTGCGCATGCCCACACGGACTCACCACTGCGCATGCGCACTCCGGCTCAGACCTGCCCATGCGCACTCGGGCTCACTACTGCTCATGCGCACTCGGGCCCACTACTGCGCATGCGCACTCCGGCTCAGACCTGCACATGCCCACACTGACTCACTACTGCGGATGCGCAATCGGGCTCACTACTGTGCATGCGTACTCGGGGTCACTACTGCTCGTGCGCACTCGGACTCACTACTGTGCATGCGCACGCGGGGTCACTACTGCTCATGCGCACTCGGACTCACTACTGCTCATGCGCACACGGGGCCACTACTGCGCATGCGCACACGGACTCACTACTGCGGATGCGCACTCGGGCTCACTACTGTGCATGCGCACTCGGGGTCACTACTGCTCATGCGCACTCGGACTCACTACTGCTCATGCGCACTCGGACTCACTACTGCTCATGCGCACTCGGACTCAATACTGCTCATGCGCACTCGGGCCCACTACTGCGCATGCGCACTCCGGCTCAGACCTGCACATGCGCACACGGACTCACTACTGCGGATGCGCAATCGGGCTCACTACTGTGCATGCGTACTCGGGGTCACTACTGCTCATGCGCACTCGGACTCACTACTGCCCATGCGCACTCGGGCTCACTACTGCGCATGCGCGCTCGGGATCACTACTGCGCATACGCGCTCGGGGTCGCTACTGCGCATTCGCTCACGGGCTCACACTGTGCATGCGCAATCGGGCTCACTACTGTGCATGCGCACTCGGGGTCACTACTGCTCATGCGCACTCGGACTCACTACTGCTCATGCGCACTCGGGCTCACTACTGTGCATGCGCACTCGGGGTCACTACTGCTCATGCGCACTCGGACTCACTACTGCTCATGCGCACTCGGGCTCACTACTGTGCATGCGCACTCGGGGTCACTACTGCTCATGCGCACTCGGACTCACTACTGCTCATGCGCACTCGGACTCACTACAGTGCATGCGCACTCGGGGTCACTACTGCGCATGCGCACTCGGACTCACTACTGTGCATGCGCACTCGGGGTCACTACTGCTCATGCGCACTCGGACTCAATACTGCTCATGCGCACTCGGGCCCACTACTGCGCATGCGCACTCCGGCTCAGACCTGCACATGCGCACACGGACTCACTACTGCGCATGCGCGCTCGGGATCACTACTGCGCATATGCGCTCGGGGTCGCTACTGCGCATTCGCTCACGGGCTCACACTGTGCATGCGCACACGGGCTCACTACTGCGCATGCGCACTCGGACTCACTACTGCTCATGCGCACTCGGGCCCACTACTGCTCATGCGCACTCGGGCTCACTACTGCGCATGCGCGCACGGGCCCACTACTGCGCATGCGCACTCCGGCTCAGACCTGCCCATGCGCCCTCGGGCACACTACTGCGCATGCGCAGTCCGACTCAGACCTGCACATGCGTATTCGATCTCACTTCTGCGCATGCGCACACGCGCGCACTACTGCGCTTGCGCACTCGGACTAACCACTGCTCATGCGCACTGGGACTCACTACTGCGGATGCGCGCTCGGGCTCACTACTGCGGATGCGCAATCGGGTTCACTACTGCGCATGCGCACACGGGCTCACTACTGCGCATGCGCGCACGAGCCCACTACTGCGCATGCGCACTCCGGCTCAGACCTGCCCATGCGCCCTCGGGCACACCACTGCGCATGCGCACTCCGGCTCAGACCTGCCCATGCGCACTCGGGCTCACTACTGCGCATGCGCGTTCGGGCTCACTACTGCGCATGCGCAGTCCGGCTCAGACCTGCCCATGCGCACTCGGGCTCACTACTGCGCATGCGTGCTCGGGCTCACTACTGCGCATGCGCACTCGGGCCCACTACTGCGCATGCGCACTCCGGCTCAGACCTGCACATGCGCACACGGACTCACTACTGCGGATGCGCAATCGGGCTCACTACTGCGGATGCGCGTTCGGGCTCACTACTGCGCATGCGCACCCGGGCTCACTACTGCGCATGCGCGCACGGGCCCACTACTGCGCATGCGCACTCCGGCTCAGACCTGCCGATGCGCCCTCGGGCACACCACTGCGCATGCGCACACGGACTCACCACTGCGCATGCGCACTCCGGCTCAGACCTGCCCATGCACACTCGGGCTCACTACTGCGCATGCGTGCTCGGGCTCACTACTGCGCATGCGCACTCGGACTAACCACTGCTCATGCGCACTGGGACTCACTACTGCAGATGCGCGCTCGGGCTCACTACTGCGGATGCGCAATCGGGTTCACTACTGCCCATGCGCACACGGCCTCACTACTGCGCATGCGCGCACGCGCCCACTACTGCGCATGCGCACTCCGGCTCAGACCTGCCCATGCGCCCTCGGGCACACCACTGCGCATGCGCACACGGACTCACCACTGCGCATGCGCAGTCCGGCTCAGACCTGCCCATGCGCACTCGGGCTCACTACTGCGCATGCGTGCTCGGGCTCACTACTGCGCATGCGCACTCGGGCCCACTACTGCGCATGCGCACTCCGGCTCAGACCTGCACATGCGCACACGGACTCACTACTGCGGATGCGCAATCGGGCTCACTACTGCGGATGCGCGTTCGGGCTCACTACTGCGCATGCGCACCCGGGCTCACTACTGCGCATGCGCGCACGGGCCCACTACTGCGCATGCGCACTCCGGCTCAGACCTGCCCATGCGCCCTCGGGCACACCACTGCGCATGCGCACACGGACTCACCACTGCGCATGCGCACTCCGGCTCAGACCTGCCCATGCACACGCGGGCTCACTACTGCGCATGCGTGCTCGGGCTCACTACTGCGCATGCGCACTCGGACTAACCACTGCTCATGCGCACTGGGACTCACTACTGCAGATGCGCGCTCGGGCTCACTACTGCGGATGCGCAATCGGGTTCACTACTGCCCATGCGCACACGGCCTCACTACTGCGCATGCGCGCACGCGCCCACTACTGCGCATGCGCAATCCGGCTCAGACCTGCCCATTTGCCCTCAGGTACACCACTGCGCATGCCCACACGGACTCACCACTGCGCATGCGCACTCCGGCTCAGACCTGCCCATGCGCACTCGGGCTCACTACTGCTCATGCGCACTCGGGCCCACTACTGCGCATGCGCACTCCGGCTCAGACCTGCACATGCCCACACTGACTCACTACTGCGGATGCGCAATCGGGCTCACTACTGTGCATGCGTACTCGGGGTCACTACTGCTCGTGCGCACTCGGACTCACTACTGTGCATGCGCACGCGGGGTCACTACTGCTCATGCGCACTCGGACTCACTACTGCTCATGCGCACACGGGGCCACTACTGCGCATGCGCACACGGACTCACTACTGCGGATGCGCACTCGGGCTCACTACTGTGCATGCGCACTCGGGGTCACTACTGCTCATGCGCACTCGGACTCACTACTGCTCATGCGCACTCGGACTCACTACTGCTCATGCGCACTCGGACTCAATACTGCTCATGCGCACTCGGGCCCACTACTGCGCATGCGCACTCCGGCTCAGACCTGCACATGCGCACACGGACTCACTACTGCGGATGCGCAATCGGGCTCACTACTGTGCATGCGTACTCGGGGTCACTACTGCTCATGCGCACTCGGACTCACTACTGCCCATGCGCACTCGGGCTCACTACTGCGCATGCGCGCTCGGGATCACTACTGCGCATACGCGCTCGGGGTCGCTACTGCGCATTCGCTCACGGGCTCACACTGTGCATGCGCAATCGGGCTCACTACTGTGCATGCGCACTCGGGGTCACTACTGCTCATGCGCACTCGGACTCACTACTGCTCATGCGCACTCGGGCTCACTACTGTGCATGCGCACTCGGGGTCACTACTGCTCATGCGAACTCGGACTCACTACTGCTCATGCGCACTCGGGCTCACTACTGTGCATGCGCACTCGGGGTCACTACTGCTCATGCGCACTCGGACTCACTACTGCTCATGCGCACTCGGACTCACTACAGTGCATGCGCACTCGGGGTCACTACTGCGCATGCGCACTCGGACTCACTACTGTGCATGCGCACTCGGGGTCACTACTGCTCATGCGCACTCGGACTCAATACTGCTCATGCGCACTCGGGCCCACTACTGCGCATGCGCACTCCGGCTCAGACCTGCACATGCGCACACGGACTCACTACTGCGCATGCGCGCTCGGGATCACTACTGCGCATATGCGCTCGGGGTCGCTACTGCGCATTCGCTCACGGGCTCACACTGTGCATGCGCACACGGGCCCACTACTGCGCATGCGCACTCCGGCTCAGACCTGCCCATGCGCCCTCGGGCACACCACTGCGCATGCGCACTCCGGCTCAGACCTGCCCATGCGCACTCGGGCTCACTACTGCGCATGCGCGTTCGGGCTCACTACTGCGCATGCGCAGTCCGACTCAGACCTGCACATGCGTATTCGATCTCACTTCTGCGCATGCGCACACGCGCGCACTACTGCGCTTGCGCACTCGGACTAACCACTGCTCATGCGCACTGGGACTCACTACTGCGGATGCGCGCTCGGGCTCACTACTGCGGATGCGCAATCGGGTTCACTACTGCGCATGCGCACACGGGCTCACTACTGCGCATGCGCGCACGAGCCCACTACTGCGCATGCGCACTCCGGCTCAGACCTGCCCATGCGCCCTCGGGCACACCACTGCGCATGCGCACTCCGGCTCAGACCTGCCCATGCGCACTCGGGCTCACTACTGCGCATGCGCGTTCGGGCTCACTACTGCGCATGCGCAGTCCGGCTCAGACCTGCCCATGCGCACTCGGGCTCACTACTGCGCATGCGTGCTCGGGCTCACTACTGCGCATGCGCACTCGGGCCCACTACTGCGCATGCGCACTCCGGCTCAGACCTGCACATGCGCACACGGACTCACTACTGCGGATGCGCAATCGGGCTCACTACTGCGGATGCGCGTTCGGGCTCACTACTGCGCATGCGCACCCGGGCTCACTACTGCGCATGCGCGCACGGGCCCACTACTGCGCATGCGCACTCCGGCTCAGACCTGCCGATGCGCCCTCGGGCACACCACTGCGCATGCGCACACGGACTCACCACTGCGCATGCGCACTCCGGCTCAGACCTGCCCATGCACACTCGGGCTCACTACTGCGCATGCGTGCTCGGGCTCACTACTGCGCATGCGCACTCGGACTAACCACTGCTCATGCGCACTGGGACTCACTACTGCAGATGCGCGCTCGGGCTCACTACTGCGGATGCGCAATCGGGTTCACTACTGCCCATGCGCACACGGCCTCACTACTGCGCATGCGCGCACGCGCCCACTACTGCGCATGCGCACTCCGGCTCAGACCTGCCCATGCGCCCTCGGGCACACCACTGCGCATGCGCACACGGACTCACCACTGCGCATGCGCAGTCCGGCTCAGACCTGCCCATGCGCACTCGGGCTCACTACTGCGCATGCGTGCTCGGGCTCACTACTGCGCATGCGCACTCGGGCCCACTACTGCGCATGCGCACTCCGGCTCAGACCTGCACATGCGCACACGGACTCACTACTGCGGATGCGCAATCGGGCTCACTACTGCGGATGCGCGTTCGGGCTCACTACTGCGCATGCGCACCCGGGCTCACTACTGCGCATGCGCGCACGGGCCCACTACTGCGCATGCGCACTCCGGCTCAGACCTGCCCATGCGCCCTCGGGCACACCACTGCGCATGCGCACACGGACTCACCACTGCGCATGCGCACTCCGGCTCAGACCTGCCCATGCACACGCGGGCTCACTACTGCGCATGCGTGCTCGGGCTCACTACTGCGCATGCGCACTCGGACTAACCACTGCTCATGCGCACTGGGACTCACTACTGCAGATGCGCGCTCGGGCTCACTACTGCGGATGCGCAATCGGGTTCACTACTGCCCATGCGCACACGGCCTCACTACTGCGCATGCGCGCACGCGCCCACTACTGCGCATGCGCAATCCGGCTCAGACCTGCCCATTTGCCCTCAGGTACACCACTGCGCATGCCCACACGGACTCACCACTGCGCATGCGCACTCCGGCTCAGACCTGCCCATGCGCACTCGGGCTCACTACTGCTCATGCGCACTCGGGCCCACTACTGCGCATGCGCACTCCGGCTCAGACCTGCACATGCCCACACTGACTCACTACTGCGGATGCGCAATCGGGCTCACTACTGTGCATGCGTACTCGGGGTCACTACTGCTCATGCGCACTCGGACTCACTACTGTGCATGCGCACGCGGGGTCACTACTGCTCATGCGCACTCGGACTCACTACTGCTCATGCGCACACGGGGCCACTACTGCGCATGCGCACACGGACTCACTACTGCGGATGCGCAATCGGGCTCACTGCTGTGCATGCGTACTCGGGGTCACTACTGCTCATGCGCACTCGGGGTCACTACTGCTCATGCGCACTCGGACTCACTACTGCTCATGCGCACACGGGCTCACTACTGCGCATGCGCAGTCCGACTCAGACCTGCACATGCGTATTCGAGCTCACTTCTGCGCATGCGCACACGCGCGCACTACTGCGCTTGCGCACTCGGACTAACCACTGCTCATGCGCACTGGGACTCACTACTGCGGATGCGCGCTCGGGCTCACTACTGCGGATGCGCAATCGGGTTCACTACTGCTCATGCGCACACGGGCTCACTACTGCGCATGAGCGCACGAGCCCACTACTGCGCATGCGCTCTGCGGCTCAGACCTGCCCATGCGCCCTCGGGCACACCACTGCGCATGCGCACACGGACTCACCACTGCGCATGCGCACTCCGGCTCAGACCTGCCCATGCGCACTCGGGCTCACTACTGCGCATGCGCGCTCGGGATCACTACTGCGCATACGCGCTCGGGGTCGCTACTGCGCATTCGCTCACGGGCTCACACTGTGCATGCACACTCGGGGTCACTACTGCGCATGCGCACACGAGCTCGCTACTGCGCATGCGCACACGGGCTCACTACTGCGCATGCGCACTCCGGCTGAGACCTGCCCATGCGCCCTCGGGCACACCACTGCGCATGCGCACACGGACTCACCACTGCGCATGCGCACTCCGGCTCAGACCTGCCCATGCGCACTCGGGCTCACTACTGCGCATGCGCGCTCCGGCCCACTACTGCTCATGCGCACTCGGACTCACTATTGCGGATGCACAATCGGGCTCACTACTGCGCATGCGCACTCCGGCTCAGACCTGCACATGCGCACCCGGACTCACTACTGCGGATGCGCAATCGGGCACACTACTGTGCATGCGTACTCGGGGTCACTACTGCTCATGCGCACTCGGAATCACTACTGCTCGTGCGCACTCGGGGTCACTACTGCTCATGCGCACTCGGGCCCACTACTGCGCATGCGCACTCCGGCTCAGACCTGCACATGCGCACCCGGACTCACTACTGCGGATGCACAATCGGGCTCACTACTGCACATGCGCACTACGGCTCAGACCTGCACATGCGCACACGGACTCACTACTGTGGGTGCGCAATCGGGCTCACTACTGTGCATGCGCACTCGGGGTCACTACTGCTCATGCGCACTCGGACTCACTACTGCTCATGCGCATTCGGGGTCACTACTGCGCATGCGCACTCGGACTCAGTACTGTGCATGCGCACTCGGGGTCACTACTGTTCATGCGCACTCGGACTCACTACTGCTCATGCGCACTCGGGCCCACTACTGCGCATGCGCACTCCGGCTCAGACCTGCACATGCGCACACGGACTCACTACTGCGGATGCGCAATCGGGCTCACTACTGGGCATGCGCACACGCGCGCACTACTGCGCTTGCGCACTCGGACTAACCACTGCTCATGCGCACTGGGACTCACTACTGCTCATGCGCACTCGGACTCACTACTGCTCATGCGCACTCGGGGTCACTACTGCTCATGCGCACTCGGACTCACTACTGCTCATGCGCACTCGGGGTCACTACTGCGCATGCGCACACGAGCTCGCTACTGCGCATGCGCACACGGGCTCACTACTGCGCATGCGCACTCCGGCTCAGACCTGCCCATGCGCCCTCGGGCACACTACTGCGCATGCGCAGTCCGACTCAGACCTGCACATGCGTATTCGAGCTCACTTCTGCGCATGCGCACACGCGCGCACTACTGCGCTTGCGCACTCGGACTAACCACTGCGCATGCGCACTGGGACTCACTACTGCGGATGCGCGCTCGGGCTCACTACTGCGGATGCGCAGTCGGGTTCACTACTGCGCATGCGCACACGGGCTCACTACTGCGCATGCGCGCACGAGCCCACTACTGCGCATGCGCACTCCGGCTCAGACCTGCCCATGCGCCCTCGGGCACACCACTGCGCATGCGCACACGGACTCACCACTGCGCATGCGCACTCCGGCTCAGACCTGCCCATGCGCACGCGGGCTCACTACTGCGCATGCGCGCTCGGGATCACTACTGCGCATACGCGCTCGGGGTCGCTACTGCGCATTCGCTCACGGGCTCACACTGTGCATGCACGCTCGGGGTCACTACTGCGCATGCGCACACGGGCTCGCTACTGCGCATGCGCACACGGGCTCACTACTGCGCATGCGCAGTCCGGCTCAGACCTGCCCATGCGCACTAGGGCTCACTACTGCGCATGCGTGCTCGGGCTCACTACTGCGCATGCGCACTCGGGCCCACTACTGCGCATGCGCACTCCGGCTCAGACCTGCACATGCGCACACGGACTCACTACTGCGGATGCGCAATCGGGCTCACTACTGTGCATGCGCACTCGGGGTCACTACTGCTCATGCGCACTCGGACTCACTACTGCTCATGCGCACTCGGACTCACTACTGCTCATGCGCACTCGGGGTCACTACTGCTCATGCGCACTGGGAGTCACTACTGCGTATGCGCAGTCCGGCTCACTACTGCTCATGCGCAATCGGACTCACTACTGCGGATGCACAATCGGGCTCACTACTGCGCATGCGCACTCGGGGTCACTACTGCTCATGCGCACTCGGACTCACTACTGCGGATGCACCATCGGGCTCACTACTGCGCATGCGCGCTCGGGCTCACTACTGCGCATACGCGTCGGGGTCGCTACTGCGCATTCGCTCACGGGCTCACACTGTGCATGCACACTTGGGGTCACTACTGCACATGCGCACTCTGGCTCACTACTGCGCATGCGCTCTGCGGCTCAGACCTGCCCATGCGCCCTCGGGCACACCACTGCGCATGCGCACACGGACTCACCACTGCGCATGCGCACTCCGGCTCAGACCTGCCCATGCGCACTCGGGCTCACTACTGCGCATGCGCGCTCGGGATCACTACTGCGCATACGCGCTCGGGGTCGCTACTGCGCATTCGCTCACGGGCTCACACTGTGCATGCACACTCGGGGTCACTACTGCGCATGCGCACACGAGCTCGCTACTGCGCATGCGCACACGGGCTCACTACTGCGCATGCGCACTCCGGCTGAGACCTGCCCATGCGCCCTCGGGCACACCACTGCGCATGCGCACACGGACTCACCACTGCGCATGCGCACTCCGGCTCAGACCTGCCCATGCGCCCTCGGGTACACCACTGCGCATGCGCACACGGACTCACCACTGCGCATGCGCACTCCGGCTCAGACCTGCCCATGCGCACTCGGGCTCACTACTGCGCATGCGCGCTCCGGCCCACTACTGCTCATGCGCACTCGGACTCACTACTGCGGATGCACAATCGGGCTCACTACTGCGCATGCGCACTCCGGCTCAGACCTGCACATGCGCACCCGGACTCACTACTGCGGATGCGCAATCGGGCTCACTACTGTGCATGCGTACTCGGGGTCACTACTGCTCATGCGCACTCGGAATCACTACTGCTCATGCGCACTCGGACTCACTACTGCTCATGCGCACACGGGCTCACTACTGCGCATGCGCAGTCCGACTCAGACCTGCACATGCGTATTCGAGCTCACTTCTGCGCATGCGCACACGCGCGCACTACTGCGCTTGCGCACTCGGACTAACCACTGCTAATGCGCACTGGGACTCACTACTGCGGATGCGCGCTCGGGCTCACTACTGCGGATGCGCAATCGGGTTCACTACTGCACATGCGCACACGGGCTCACTACTGCGCATGAGCGCACGAGCCCACTACTGCGCATGCGCTCTGCGGCTCAGACCTGCCCATGCGCCCTCGGGCACACCACTGCGCATGCGCACACGGACTCACCACTGCGCATGCGCACTCCGGCTCAGACCTGCCCATGCGCACTCGGGCTCACTACTGCGCATGCGCGCTCGGGATCACTACTGCGCATACGCGCTCGGGGTCGCTACTGCGCATTCGCTCACGGGCTCACACTGTGCATGCACACTCGGGGTCACTACTGCGCATGCGCACACGAGCTCGCTACTGCGCATGCGCACACGGGCTCACTACTGCGCATGCGCACTCCGGCTGAGACCTGCCCATGCGCCCTCGGGCACACCACTGCGCATGCGCACACGGACTCACCACTGCGCATGCGCACTCCGGCTCAGACCTGCCCATGCGCCCTCGGGTACACCACTGCGCATGCGCACACGGACTCACCACTGCGCATGCGCACTCCGGCTCAGACCTGCCCATGCGCACACGGACTCACTACTGTGGGTGCGCAATCGGGCTCACTACTGTGCATGCGCACTCGGGGTCACTACTGCTCATGCGCACTCGGACTCACTACTGCTCATGCGCATTCGGGGTCACTACTGCGCATGCGCACTCGGACTCAGTACTGTGCATGCGCACTCGGGGTCACTACTGTTCATGCGCACTCGGACTCACTACTGCTCATGCGCACTCGGGCCCACTACTGCGCATGCGCACTCCGGCTCAGACCTGCACATGCGCACACGGACTCACTACTGCGGATGCGCAATCGGGCTCACTACTGGGCATGCGCACACGCGCGCACTACTGCGCTTGCGCACTCGGACTAACCACTGCTCATGCGCACTGGGACTCACTACTGCTCATGCGCACTCGGACTCACTACTGCTCATGCGCACTCGGGGTCACTACTGCTCATGCGCACTCGGACTCACTACTGCTCATGCGCACTCGGGGTCACTACTGCGCATGCGCACACGAGCTCGCTACTGCGCATGCGCACACGGGCTCACTACGGCGCATGCGCACTCCGGCTCAGACCTGCCCATGCGCCCTCGGGCACACTACTGCGCATGCGCAGTCCGACTCAGACCTGCACATGCGTATTCGAGCTCACTTCTGCGCATGCGCACACGCGCGCACTACTGCGCTTGCGCACTCGGACTAACCACTGCGCATGCGCACTGGGACTCACTACTGCGGATGCGCGCTCGGGCTCACTACTGCGGATGCGCAGTCGGGTTCACTACTGCGCATGCGCACACGGGCTCACTACTGCGCATGCGCGCACGAGCCCACTACTGCGCATGCGCACTCCGGCTCAGACCTGCCCATGCGCCCTCGGGCACACCACTGCGCATGCGCACACGGACTCACCACTGCGCATGCGCACTCCGGCTCAGACCTGCCCATGCGCACGCGGGCTCACTACTGCGCATGCGCGCTCGGGATCACTACTGCGCATACGCGCTCGGGGTCGCTACTGCGCATTCGCTCACGGGCTCACACTGTGCATGCACGCTCGGGGTCACTACTGCGCATGCGCACACGGGCTCGCTACTGCGCATGCGCACACGGGCTCACTACTGCGCATGCGCAGTCCGGCTCAGACCTGCCCATGCGCACTAGGGCTCACTACTGCGCATGCGTGCTCGGGCTCACTACTGCGCATGCGCACTCGGGCCCACTACTGCGCATGCGCACTCCGGCTCAGACCTGCACATGCGCACACGGACTCACTACTGCGGATGCGCAATCGGGCTCACTACTGTGCATGCGCACTCGGGGTCACTACTGCTCATGCGCACTCGGACTCACTACTGCTCATGCGCACTCGGACTCACTACTGCTCATGCGCACTCGGGGTCACTACTGCTCATGCGCACTGGGAGTCACTACTGCGTATGCGCAGTCCGGCTCACTACTGCTCATGCGCAATCGGACTCACTACTGCGGATGCACAATCGGGCTCACTACTGCGCATGCGCACTCGGGGTCACTACTGCTCATGCGCACTCGGACTCACTACTGCGGATGCACCATCGGGCTCACTACTGCGCATGCGCGCTCGGGCTCACTACTGCGCATACGCGTCGGGGTCGCTACTGCGCATTCGCTCACGGGCTCACACTGTGCATGCACACTTGGGGTCACTACTGCACATGCGCACTCTGGCTCACTACTGCGCATGCGCACTCCGGTCAGGCCTGTGCATGCGCACTCGGGCTCACTACTGCGCATGCGCACTCCGGTTCACTACTGCTCATGCGCACTCGGTGTCACTACTGCTCATGCGCACTCGGACTCACTACTGCTCATGCGCATTCAGGGTCACTATTGCGCATGCGCACTCGGACTCACTACTGCGGATGCGCGCTCGGGCTCACTACTGCGAATGCGCACCCGGCCCCACTACTGCGCATGCGCACTCCGGCTCAGACCTGCACATGCGCACACGGACTCACTACTGCGGATGCGCAATCGGGCTCACTACTGTGCATGCGCACTCGGGGTCACTACTGCTCATGCGCACTCGGACTCACTACTGCTCATGCGCACTCGGACTCACTACTGCTCATGCGCACTCGGGGTCACTACTGCTCATGCGCACTCGGACTCACTACTGCTCATGCGCATTCGGGGTCACTACTGCGCATGCGCACTCGGACTCACTGCTGTGCATGCGCATTCGGGGTCACTACTGCTCATGCGCACTCGGACTCACTACTGCTCATGCGCACTCGGGCCCACTACTGCGCATGCGCACTCCGGCTCAGACCTGCACATGCGCACCCGGACTCACTACTGCGGATGCGCAATCGGGCTCACTACTGTGCATGCGTACTCGGGGTCACTACTGCTTATGCGCACTCGGGGTCACTACTGCCCATGCGCACTCGGACGCACTACTGCTCATGCGCACTTGGGGTCACTACTGCTCATGCGCACTCGGACTCACTACTGCTCATGCGCACTCGGGGTCACTACTGCTCATGCGCGCTCGGGATCACTACTGCGCATACGCGCTCGGGGTCGCTACTGCGCATTCGCTCACGGTCTCACACTGTGCATGCACACTCGGGGTCACTACTGCGCATGCGCACACGGGCTCGCTACTGCTCATGCGCACACGGGCTCACTACTGCGCATGCGCACTCCGGCTGAGACCTGCCCATGCGCCCTCGGGCACACCACTGCGCATGCGCACACGGACTCACCACTGCGCATGCGCACTCCGGCTCAGACCTGCCCATGCGCACACGGACTCACTACTGCGGATGCGCAATCGGGCTCACTACTGTGCATGCGCACTTGGGGTCACTACTGCGCATGCGCACTCTGGCTCACTACTGCGCAGGCGCACTCCGGCCAGGCCTGTCCATGCGCACTCAGGCTCACTACTGCGCATGCGCACTCCGGTTCACTACTGCTCATGCGCACTCGGTCTCACTACTGCGGATGAACAATCGGGCTCACTACTGCGCATGCGCACTCCGGCTCAGACCTGCACATGCGCACAAGGGCCCACTACTGCGGATGCGCACTCGGGGTCACTACTGCGCATGCGCACTCGGGCTCACTACTGCGCATGCGCACTGGGAGTCACTACTGCGTATGCGAAGTCCGGCTCACTACTGCTCATGCGCAATCGGACTCACTACTGCGGATGCACAATCGGGGTCACTACTGCGCATGCGCGCTCGGGCTCACTACTGCGCATGCGCACTGGGAGTCACTACTGCGTATGCGCAGTCCGGCTCACTACTGCTCATGCGCAATCGGACTCACTACTGCGCATGCGCGCTCGGGCTCACTACTGCGCATGCGCACTGGGAGTCACTACTGCGTATGCGCAGTCCGGCTCACTACTGCTCATGCGCAATCGGACTCACTACTGCGGATGCACAATCGGGCTCACTACTGCGCATGCGCACTCGGGGTCACTACTGCTCATGCGCACTCGGACTCACTACTGCGGATGCACCATCGGGCTCACTACTGCGCATGCGCGCTCGGGCTCACTACTGCGGATGCGCAATCGGATTCACTACTGCGCATGCGCACACGGGCTCACTACTGCGCATGCGCGCACGAGCCCACTACTGCACATGCGCACTCCGGCTCAGACCTGCCCATGCGCCCTCGGGCACACCACTGCGCATGCGCACACGGACTCACAACTGCGCATGCGCACTCCGGCTCAGACCTGCCCATGCGCCCTCGGGTACACCACTGCGCATGCGCACACGGACTCACCACTGCGCATGCGCACTCCGGCTCAGACCTGCCCATGCGCACTAGGGCTCACTACTGCGCATGCGTGCTCGGGCTCACTACTGCGCATGCGCACTCGGGCCCACTACTGCGCATGCGCACTCCGGCTCAGACCTGCCCATGCGCCCTCGGGCACACCACTGCGCGTGCGCACACGGACTCACCACTGCGCATGCGCACTCCGGCTCAGACCTGCCCATGCGCACGCGGGCTCACTACTGCGCATGCGCGCTCGGGATCACTACTGCGCATACGCGCTCGGGGTCGCTACTGCGCATTCGCTCACGGGCTCACACTGTGCATGCACGCTCGGGGTCACTACTGCGCATGCGCACACGGGCTCGCTACTGCGCATGCGCACACGGGCTCACTACTGCGCATGCGCAGTCCGGCTCAGACCTGCCCATGCGCACTAGGGCTCACTACTGCGCATGCGTGCTCGGGCTCACTACTGCGCATGCGCACTCGGGCCCACTACTGCGCATGCGCACTCCGGCTCAGACCTGCACATGCGCACACGGACTCACTACTGCGGATGCGCAATCGGGCTCACTACTGTGCATGCGCACTCGGGGTCACTACTGCTCATGCGCACTCGGACTCACTACTGCTCATGCGCACTCGGACTCACTACTGCTCATGCGCACTCGGGGTCACTACTGCTCATGCGCACTGGGAGTCACTACTGCGTATGCGCAGTCCGGCTCACTACTGCTCATGCGCAATCGGACTCACTACTGCGGATGCACAATCGGGCTCACTACTGCGCATGCGCACTCGGGGTCACTACTGCTCATGCGCACTCGGACTCACTACTGCGGATGCACCATCGGGCTCACTACTGCGCATGCGCGCTCGGGCTCACTACTGCGCATACGCGTCGGGGTCGCTACTGCGCATTCGCTCACGGGCTCACACTGTGCATGCACACTTGGGGTCACTACTGCACATGCGCACTCTGGCTCACTACTGCGCATGCGCTCTGCGGCTCAGACCTGCCCATGCGCCCTCGGGCACACCACTGCGCATGCGCACACGGACTCACCACTGCGCATGCGCACTCCGGCTCAGACCTGCCCATGCGCACTCGGGCTCACTACTGCGCATGCGCGCTCGGGATCACTACTGCGCATACGCGCTCGGGGTCGCTACTGCGCATTCGCTCACGGGCTCACACTGTGCATGCACACTCGGGGTCACTACTGCGCATGCGCACACGAGCTCGCTACTGCGCATGCGCACACGGGCTCACTACTGCGCATGCGCACTCCGGCTGAGACCTGCCCATGCGCCCTCGGGCACACCACTGCGCATGCGCACACGGACTCACCACTGCGCATGCGCACTCCGGCTCAGACCTGCCCATGCGCCCTCGGGTACACCACTGCGCATGCGCACACGGACTCACCACTGCGCATGCGCACTCCGGCTCAGACCTGCCCATGCGCACTCGGGCTCACTACTGCGCATGCGCGCTCCGGCCCACTACTGCTCATGCGCACTCGGACTCACTACTGCGGATGCACAATCGGGCTCACTACTGCGCATGCGCACTCCGGCTCAGACCTGCACATGCGCACCCGGACTCACTACTGCGGATGCGCAATCGGGCTCACTACTGTGCATGCGTACTCGGGGTCACTACTGCTCATGCGCACTCGGAATCACTACTGCTCATGCGCACTCGGACTCACTACTGCTCATGCGCACACGGGCTCACTACTGCGCATGCGCAGTCCGACTCAGACCTGCACATGCGTATTCGAGCTCACTTCTGCGCATGCGCACACGCGCGCACTACTGCGCTTGCGCACTCGGACTAACCACTGCTAATGCGCACTGGGACTCACTACTGCGGATGCGCGCTCGGGCTCACTACTGCGGATGCGCAATCGGGTTCACTACTGCACATGCGCACACGGGCTCACTACTGCGCATGAGCGCACGAGCCCACTACTGCGCATGCGCTCTGCGGCTCAAACCTGCCCATGCGCCCTCGGGCACACCACTGCGCATGCGCACACGGACTCACCACTGCGCATGCGCACTCCGGCTCAGACCTGCCCATGCGCACTCGGGCTCACTACTGCGCATGCGCGCTCGGGATCACTACTGCGCATACGCGCTCGGTGTCGCTACTGCGCATTCGCTCACGGGCTCACACTGTGCATGCACACTCGGGGTCACTACTGCGCATGCGCACACGAGCTCGCTACTGCGCATGCGCACACGGGCTCACTACTGCGCATGCGCACTCCGGCTGAGACTTGCCCATGCGCCCTCGGGCACACCACTGCGCATGCGCACACGGACTCACCACTGCGCATGCGCACTCCGGCTCAGACCTGCCCATGCGCACTCGGGCTCACTATTGCGGATGCACAATCGGGCTCACTACTGCGCATGCGCACTACGGCTCAGACCTGCACATGCGCACACGGACTCACTACTGTGGGTGCGCAATCGGGCTCACTACTGTGCATGCGCACTCGGGGTCACTACTGCTCATGCGCACTCGGACTCACTACTGCTCATGCGCATTCGGGGTCACTACTGCGCATGCGCACTCGGACTCAGTACTGTGCATGCGCACTCGGGGTCACTACTGTTCATGCGCACTCGGACTCACTACTGCTCATGCGCACTCGGGCCCACTACTGCGCATGCGCACTCCGGCTCAGACCTGCACATGCGCACACGGACTCACTACTGCGGATGCGCAATCGGGCTCACTACTGGGCATGCGCACACGCGCGCACTACTGCGCTTGCGCACTCGGACTAACCACTGCTCATGCGCACTGGGACTCACTACTGCTCATGCGCACTCGGACTCACTACTGCTCATGCGCACTCGGGGTCACTACTGCTCATGCGCACTCGGACTCACTACTGCTCATGCGCACTCGGGGTCACTACTGCGCATGCGCACACGAGCTCGCTACTGCGCATGCGCACACGGGCTCACTACTGCGCATGCGCACTCCGGCTCAGACCTGCCCATGCGCCCTCGGGCACACTACTGCGCATGCGCAGTCCGACTCAGACCTGCACATGCGTATTCGAGCTCACTTCTGCGCATGCGCACACGCGCGCACTACTGCGCTTGCGCACTCGGACTAACCACTGCGCATGCGCACTGGGACTCACTACTGCGGATGCGCGCTCGGGCTCACTACTGCGGATGCGCAGTCGGGTTCACTACTGCTCATGCGCACTCGGGCCCACTACTGCGCATGCGCACTCCGGCTCAGACCTGCACATGCGCACCCGGACTCACTACTGCGGATGCACAATCGGGCTCACTACTGCGCATGCGCACTACGGCTCAGACCTGCACATGCGCACACGGACTCACTACTGTGGGTGCGCAATCGGGCTCACTACTGTGCATGCGCACTCGGGGTCACTACTGCTCATGCGCACTCGGACTCACTACTGCTCATGCGCATTCGGGGTCACTACTGCGCATGCGCACTCGGACTCAGTACTGTGCATGCGCACTCGGGGTCACTACTGTTCATGCGCACTCGGACTCACTACTGCTCATGCGCACTCGGGCCCACTACTGCGCATGCGCACTCCGGCTCAGACCTGCACATGCGCACACGGACTCACTACTGCGGATGCGCAATCGGGCTCACTACTGGGCATGCGCACACGCGCGCACTACTGCGCTTGCGCACTCGGACTAACCACTGCTCATGCGCACTGGGACTCACTACTGCTCATGCGCACTCGGACTCACTACTGCTCATGCGCACTCGGGGTCACTACTGCTCATGCGCACTCGGACTCACTACTGCTCATGCGCACTCGGGGTCACTACTGCGCATGCGCACACGAGCTCGCTACTGCGCATGCGCACACGGGCTCACTACTGCGCATGCGCACTCCGGCTCAGACCTGCCCATGCGCCCTCGGGCACACTACTGCGCATGCGCAGTCCGACTCAGACCTGCACATGCGTATTCGAGCTCACTTCTGCGCATGCGCACACGCGCGCACTACTGCGCTTGCGCACTCGGACTAACCACTGCGCATGCGCACTGGGACTCACTACTGCGGATGCGCGCTCGGGCTCACTACTGCGGATGCGCAGTCGGGTTCACTACTGCGCATGCGCACACGGGCTCACTACTGCGCATGCGCGCACGAGCCCACTACTGCGCATGCGCACTCCGGCTCAGACCTGCCCATGCGCCCTCGGGCACACCACTGCGCATGCGCACACGGACTCACCACTGCGCATGCGCACTCCGGCTCAGACCTGCCCATGCGCACGCGGGCTCACTACTGCGCATGCGCGCTCGGGATCACTACTGCGCATACGCGCTCGGGGTCGCTACTGCGCATTCGCTCACGGGCTCACACTGTGCATGCACGCTCGGGGTCACTACTGCGCATGCGCACACGGGCTCGCTACTGCGCATGCGCACACGGGCTCACTACTGCGCATGCGCAGTCCGGCTCAGACCTGCCCATGCGCACTAGGGCTCACTACTGCGCATGCGTGCTCGGGCTCACTACTGCGCATGCGCACTCGGGCCCACTACTGCGCATGCGCACTCCGGCTCAGACCTGCACATGCGCACACGGACTCACTACTGCGGATGCGCAATCGGGCTCACTACTGTGCATGCGCACTCGGGGTCACTACTGCTCATGCGCACTCGGACTCACTACTGCTCATGCGCACTCGGACTCACTACTGCTCATGCGCACTCGGGGTCACTACTGCTCATGCGCACTGGGAGTCACTACTGCGTATGCGCAGTCCGGCTCACTACTGCTCATGCGCAATCGGACTCACTACTGCGGATGCACAATCGGGCTCACTACTGCGCATGCGCACTCGGGGTCACTACTGCTCATGCGCACTCGGACTCACTACTGCGGATGCACCATCGGGCTCACTACTGCGCATGCGCGCTCGGGCTCACTACTGCGCATACGCGTCGGGGTCGCTACTGCGCATTCGCTCACGGGCTCACACTGTGCATGCACACTTGGGGTCACTACTGCACATGCGCACTCTGGCTCACTACTGCGCATGCGCACTCCGGTCAGGCCTGTGCATGCGCACTCGGGCTCACTACTGCGCATGCGCACTCCGGTTCACTACTGCTCATGCGCACTCGGTGTCACTACTGCTCATGCGCACTCGGACTCACTACTGCTCATGCGCATTCAGGGTCACTATTGCGCATGCGCACTCGGACTCACTACTGCGGATGCGCGCTCGGGCTCACTACTGCGAATGCGCACCCGGCCCCACTACTGCGCATGCGCACTCCGGCTCAGACCTGCACATGCGCACACGGACTCACTACTGCGGATGCGCAATCGGGCTCACTACTGTGCATGCGCACTCGGGGTCACTACTGCTCATGCGCACTCGGACTCACTACTGCTCATGCGCACTCGGACTCACTACTGCTCATGCGCACTCGGGGTCACTACTGCTCATGCGCACTCGGACTCACTACTGCTCATGCGCATTCGGGGTCACTACTGCGCATGCGCACTCGGACTCACTGCTGTGCATGCGCATTCGGGGTCACTACTGCTCATGCGCACTCGGACTCACTACTGCTCATGCGCACTCGGGCCCACTACTGCGCATGCGCACTCCGGCTCAGACCTGCACATGCGCACCCGGACTCACTACTGCGGATGCGCAATCGGGCTCACTACTGTGCATGCGTACTCGGGGTCACTACTGCTTATGCGCACTCGGGGTCACTACTGCCCATGCGCACTCGGACGCACTACTGCTCATGCGCACTTGGGGTCACTACTGCTCATGCGCACTCGGACTCACTACTGCTCATGCGCACTCGGGGTCACTACTGCTCATGCGCGCTCGGGATCACTACTGCGCATACGCGCTCGGGGTCGCTACTGCGCATTCGCTCACGGTCTCACACTGTGCATGCACACTCGGGGTCACTACTGCGCATGCGCACACGGGCTCGCTACTGCTCATGCGCACACGGGCTCACTACTGCGCATGCGCACTCCGGCTGAGACCTGCCCATGCGCCCTCGGGCACACCACTGCGCATGCGCACACGGACTCACCACTGCGCATGCGCACTCCGGCTCAGACCTGCCCATGCGCACACGGACTCACTACTGCGGATGCGCAATCGGGCTCACTACTGTGCATGCGCACTTGGGGTCACTACTGCGCATGCGCACTCTGGCTCACTACTGCGCAGGCGCACTCCGGCCAGGCCTGTCCATGCGCACTCAGGCTCACTACTGCGCATGCGCACTCCGGTTCACTACTGCTCATGCGCACTCGGTCTCACTACTGCGGATGAACAATCGGGCTCACTACTGCGCATGCGCACTCCGGCTCAGACCTGCACATGCGCACAAGGGCCCACTACTGCGGATGCGCACTCGGGGTCACTACTGCGCATGCGCACTCGGGCTCACTACTGCGCATGCGCACTGGGAGTCACTACTGCGTATGCGAAGTCCGGCTCACTACTGCTCATGCGCAATCGGACTCACTACTGCGGATGCACAATCGGGGTCACTACTGCGCATGCGCGCTCGGGCTCACTACTGCGCATGCGCACTGGGAGTCACTACTGCGTATGCGCAGTCCGGCTCACTACTGCTCATGCGCAATCGGACTCACTACTGCGCATGCGCGCTCGGGCTCACTACTGCGCATGCGCACTGGGAGTCACTACTGCGTATGCGCAGTCCGGCTCACTACTGCTCATGCGCAATCGGACTCACTACTGCGGATGCACAATCGGGCTCACTACTGCGCATGCGCACTCGGGGTCACTACTGCTCATGCGCACTCGGACTCACTACTGCGGATGCACCATCGGGCTCACTACTGCGCATGCGCGCTCGGGCTCACTACTGCGGATGCGCAATCGGATTCACTACTGCGCATGCGCACACGGGCTCACTACTGCGCATGCGCGCACGAGCCCACTACTGCACATGCGCACTCCGGCTCAGACCTGCCCATGCGCCCTCGGGTACACCACTGCGCATGCGCACACGGACTCACCACTGCGCATGCGCACTCCGGCTCAGACCTGCCCATGCGCACTCGGGCTCACTACTGCGCATGCGCGCTCCGGCCCACTACTCCTCATGCGCACTCGGACTCACTACTGCGGATGCACAATCGGGCTCACTACTGCGCATGCGCACTCGGGGTCACTACTGCTCATGCGCACTCGGACTCACTACTGCGGATGCACCATCGGGCTCACTACTGCGCATGCGCGCTCGGGCTCACTACTGCGGATGCGCAATCGGATTCACTACTGCGCATGCGCACACGGGCTCACTACTGCGCATGCGCGCACGAGCCCACTACTGCACATGCGCACTCCGGCTCAGACCTGCCCATGCGCCCTCGGGCACACCACTGCGCATGCGCACACGGACTCACCACTGCGCATGCGCACTCCGGCTCAGACCTGCCCATGCGCCCTCGGGTACACCACTGCGCATGCGCACACGGACTCACCACTGCGCATGCGCACTCCGGCTCAGACCTGCCCATGCGCACTCGGGCTCACTACTGCGCATGCGCGCTCCGGCCCACTACTCCTCATGCGCACTCGGACTCACTACTGCGGATGCACAATCGGGCTCACTACTGCGCATGCGCACTACGGCTCAGACCTGCACATGCGCACACGGACTCACTACTGCGGATGCGCAATCGGGCTCACTACTGTGCATGCGTACTCGGGGTCACTACTGCGCATGCGCAGTCCGGCTCAGACCTGCCCATGCGCACTCGGGCTCACTACTGCGCATGCGTGCTCAGGCTCACTACTGCGCATGCGCACTCGGGCCCACTACTGCGCATGCGCACTCCGGCTCAGACCTGCACATGCGCACACGGACTCACTACTGCGGATGCGCAATCGGGCTCACTACTGCGGATGCGTGCTCGGGCTCACTACTGCGCATGCGCACCCGGGCTCACTACTGCGCATGCGCGCACGGGCCCACTACTGCGCATGCGCACTCCGGCTCAGACCTGCCCATGCGCCCTCGGGCGCACCACGGCGCATGCGCACACGGACTCACCACTGCGCATGCGCACTCCGGCTCAGACCTGCCCATGCACACTCGGGCTCACTACTGCGCATGCGTGCTCGGGCTCACTACTACGCATGCGCACTCGGACTAACCACTGCTCATGCGCACTGGGACTCACTACTGCGGATGCGCGCTCGGGCTCACTACTGCGGATGCGCAATCGGGTTCACTACTGCCCATGCGCACACGGCCTCACTACTGCGCATGCGCGCACGCGCCCACTACTCCGCATGCGCACTCCGGCTCAGACCTGCCCATGCGCCCTCAGGTACACCACTGCGCATGCGCACACGGACTCACCTCTGCGCATGCGCACTCCGGCTCAGACCTGCCCATGCGCACTCGGGCTCACTACTGCGCATGCGCGCTCCGGCTCACTACTGCTCATGCGCACTCGGACTCACTACTGCGGATGCACAATCGGGCTCACTACTGCGCATGCGCACTACGGCTCAGACCTGCACATGCGCACACGGACTCACTACTGTGGAAGCGCAATCGGGCTCACTACTGTGCATGCGCACTCGGGGTCACTACTGCTCATGCGCACTCGGACTCACTACTGCTCATGCGCACTCGGGCTCACTACTGTGCATGCGCACTCGGGGTCACTACTGCTCATGCGCACTCGGACTCACTACTGCTCAATCGCACTCGGGCTCACTACTGAGCATGCGCACTCGGGGTCACTACTGCTCATGGGCACTCGGACTCACTACTGCTCATGCGCACTCGGACTCACTACTGTGCATGCGCACTCGGGGTCACTACTGCTCACGCGCACTCGGACTCACTACTGCGGATGCACGCTCGGGCTCACTACTGCGCATGCGCACACGGGCTCACTACTGCGCATGCGCGCACGGGCCCACTACTGCGCATGCGCACTCCGGCTCAGACATGCCCATGCGCCCTCGGGCGCACCACGGCGCATGCGCACACGGACTCACCACTGCGCATGCGCACTCCGGCTCAGACCTGCCCATGCGCACTCGGGCTCACTACTGCGCATGCGCGCTCCGGCTCACTACTGCTCATGCGCACTCGGACTCACTACTGTGGATGCACAATCGGGCTCACTACTGCGCATGCGCACTACGGCTCAGACCTGCACATGCGCACACGGACTCACTACTGTGGATGCGCAATCGGGCTCACTACTGTGCATGCGCACTCGGGGTCACTACTGCTCATGCGCACTCGGACTCACTACTGCTCATGCGCACTCGGGCTCACTACTGTGCATGCGCACTCGGGGTCACTACTGCTCATGCGCACTCGGACTCACTACTGCTCATGCGCACTCGGGCTCACTACTGTGCATGCGCACTCGGGGTCACTACTGCTCATGCGCACTCGGACTCACTACTGCTCATGCGCACTCGGACTCACTACTGTGCATGCGCACTCGGGGTCACTACTGCTCACGCGCACTCGGACTCACTACTGCGGATGCACGCTCGGGCTCACTACTGCGCATGCGCACACGGGCTCACTACTGCGCATGCGCGCACGGCCCCACAACTGCGCATGCGCACTCCGGCTCAGACCTGCACATGCGCATTCGGACTCACTACTGCGGATGCGCAATCGGGCTCACTACTGTGCATGCGCACTCGGGGTCACTACTGCGCATGCGCACTCGGACTCACTACTGTGCATGCGCACTCGGGGTCACTACTGCTCATGCGCACTCGGACTCAATACTGCTCATGCGCACTCGGGCCCACTACTGCGCATGCGCACTCCGGCTCAGACCTGCACATGCGCACACGGACTCACTACTGCGGATGCGCAATCGGGCTCACTACTGTGCATGCGTACTCGGGGTCACTACTGCTCATTCGCACTCGGACTCACTACTGTGCATGCGCACTCGGGGTCACTACTGCTCATGCGCACTCGGACTCACTACTGCTCATGCGCACTCGGGGCCACTCCTGCGCATGCGCACACGGACTCACTGCTGCGGATGCGCAATCGGGCTCACTACTGTGCATGCGTACTCGGGGTCACTACTGCTCATGCGCACTCGGGGTCACTACTGCTCATGCGCACTCGGACTCACTACTGCCCATGCGCACTCGGGCTCACTACTGCGCATGCGCGCTCGGGATCACTACTGCGCATACGCGCTCGGGGTCGCTACTGCGCATTCGCTCACGGGCTCACACTGTGCATGCGCAATCGGGCTCACTACTGTGCATGCGCACTCGGGGTCACTACTACTCATGCGCACTCGGACTCACTACTGCTCATGCGCACTCGGGCTCACTACTGTGCATGCGCACTCGGGGTCACTACTGGTCATGCGCACTCGGACTCACTACTGCTCATGCGCACTCGGGCTCACTACTGTGCATGCGCACTCGGGGTCACTACTGCTCATGCGCACTCGGACTCACTACTGCTCATGCGCACTCGGACTCACTACTGTGCATGCGCACTCGGGGTCACTACTGCTCACGCGCACTCGGACTCACTACTGCGGATGCACGCTCGGGCTCACTACTGCGCATGTGCACACGGGCTCACTACTGCGCATGCGCGCACGGCCCCACTACTGCGCATGCGCACTCCGGCTCAGACCTGCACATGCGCACACGGACTCACTACTGCGGATGCGCAATCGGGCTCACTACTGTGCATGCGCACTCGGGGTCACTACTGCGCATGCGCACTCGGACTCACTACTGTGCATGCGCACTCGGGGTCACTACTGCTCATGCGCACTCGGACTCAATACTGCTCATGCGCACTCGGGCCCACTACTGCGCATGCGCACTCCGGGTCAGACCTGCACATGCGCACACGGACTCACTACTGCGGATGCGCAATCGGGCTCACTACTGTGCATGCGTACTCGGGGTCACTACTGCTCATGCGCACTCGGACTCACTACTGTGCATGCGCACTCGGGGTCACTACTGCTCATGCGCACTCGGACTCACTACTGCTCATGCGCACTCGGGGCCACTGCTGCGCATGCGCACACGGACTCACTACTGCGGATGCGCAATCGGGCTCACTACTGTGCATGCGTACTCGGGGTCACTACTGCTCATGCGCACTCGGGGTCACTACTGCTCATGCGCACTCGGACTAACCACTGCTCATGCGCACTGGGACTCACTACTGCGGATGCGCGCTCGGGCTCACTACTGCGGATGCGCAATCGGGTTCACTACTGCCCATGCGCACACGGCCTCACTACTGCGCATGCGCGCACGCGCCCACTACTCCGCATGCGCACTCCGGCTCAGACCTGCCCATGCGCCCTCAGGTACACCACTGCGCATGCGCACACGGACTCACCACTGCGCATGCGCACTCCGGCTCAGACCTGCCCATGCGCACTCGGGCTCACTACTGCGCATGCGCGCTCCGGCTCACTACTGCTCATGCGCACTCGGACTCACAACTGCGGATGCACAATCGGGCTCACTACTGCGCATGCGCACTACGGCTCAGACCTGCGCATGCGCACACGGACTCACTACTGTGGATGCGCAATCGGGCTCACTACTGTGCATGCGCACTCGGGGTCACTACTGCTCATGCGCACTCGGACTCACTACTGCTCATGCGCACTCGGGCTCACTACTGTGCATGCGCACTCGGGGTCACTACTGCTCATGCGCACTCGGACTCACTACTGCTCATGCGCACTCGGGCTCACTACTGTGCATGCGCACTCGGGGTCACTACTGCTCATGCGCACTCGGACTCACTACTGCTCATGCGCACTCGGACTCACTACTGTGCATGCGCACTCGGGGTCACTACTGCTCACGCGCACTCGGACTCACTACTGTGCATGCGCACACGGGCTCACTACTGCGCATGCGCGCACGGCCCCACTACTGCGCATGCGCACTCCGGCTCAGACATGCACATGCGCACACGGACTCACTACTGCGGATGCGCAATTGGGCTCACTACTGTGCATGCGCACTCGGGGTCACTACTGCGCATGCGCACTCGGACTCACTACTGTGCATGCGCACTCGGGGTCACTACTGCTCATGCGCACTCGGACTCACTACTGCCCATGCGCACTCGGGCTCACTACTGCGCATGCGCGCTCGGGATCACTACTGCGCATACGCGCTCGGGGTCGCTACTGCGCATTCGCTCACGGGCTCACACTGTGCATGCGCACACGGGCTCACTACTGCGCATGCGCACTCGGACTCACTACTGCTCATGCGCACTCGGGCCCACAACTGCTCATGCGCACTCGGGCTCACTACTGCGCATGCGCGCACGGGCCCACTACTGCGCATGCGCACTCCGGCTCAGACCTGCCCATGCGCCCTCGGGCACACTACTGCGCATGCGCAGTCCGACTCAGACCTGCACATGCGAATTCGAGCTCACTTCTGCGCATGCGCACACGCGCGCACTACTGCGCTTGCGCACTCGGACTAACCACTGCTCATGCGCACTCGGATTCACTACTGTGGATGCACAATCGGGCTCACTACTGCGCATGCGCACTACGGCTCAGACCTGCACATGCGCACACGGACTCACTACTGTGGATGCGCAATCGGGCTCACTACTGTGCATGCGCACTCGGGGTCACTACTGCTCATGCGCACTCGGACTCACTACTGCTCATGCGCACTCGGGCTCACTACTGTGCATGCGCACTCGGGGTCACTACTGCTCATGCGCACTCGGACTCACTACTGCTCATGCGCACTCGGGCTCACTACTGTGCATGCGCACTCGGGGTCACTACTGCTCATGCGCACTCGGACTCACTACTGCTCATGCGCACTCGGGCTCACTACTGTGCATGCGCACTCGGGGTCACTACTGCTCATGCGCACTCGGACTCACTACTGCTCATGCGCACTCGGACTCACTACTGTGCATGCGCACTCGGGGTCACTACTGCTCACGCGCACTCGAACTCACTACTGCGGATGCACGCTCGGGCTCACTACTGCGCATGCGCACACGGGCTCACTACTGCGCATGCGCGCACGGCCCCACTACTGCGCATGCGCACTCCGGCTCAGACCTGCACATGCGCACACGGACTCACTACTGCGGATGCGCAATCGGGCTCACTACTGTGCATGCGCACTCGGGGTCACTACTGCGCATGCGCACTCGGACTCACTACTGTGCATGCGCACTCGGGGTCACTACTGCTCATGCGCACTCGGACTCAATACTGCTCATGCGCACTCGGGCCCACTACTGCGCATGCGCACTCCGGGTCAGACCTGCACATGCGCACACGGACTCACTACTGCGGATGCGCAATCGGGCTCACTACTGTGCATGCGTACTCGGGGTCACTACTGCTCATGCGCACTCGGACTCACTACTGTGCATGCGCACTCGGGGTCACTACTGCTCATGCGCACTCGGACTCAATACTGCTCATGCGCACTCGGGGCCACTCCTGCGCATGCGCACACGGACTCACTACTGCGGATGCGCGCTCGGGCTCACTACTGCGGATGCGCAATCGGGTTCACTACTGCCCATGCGCACACGGCCTCACTACTGCGCATGCGCGCACGCGCCCACTACTCCGCATGCGCACTCCGGCTCAGACCTGCCCATGCGCCCTCAGGTACACCACTGCGCATGCGCACACGGACTCACCACTGCGCATGCGCACTCCGGCTCAGACCTGCCCATGCGCACTCGGGCTCACTACTGCGCATGCGCGCTCCGGCTCACTACTGCTCATGCGCACTCGGACTCACTACTGCGGATGCACAATCGGGCTCACTACTGCGCATGCGCACTACGGCTCAGACCTGCACATGCGCACACGGACCCACTACTGTGGATGCGCAATCGGGCTCACTACTGTGCATGCGCACTCGGGGTCACTACTGCTCATGCGCACTCGGACTCACTACTGCTCATGCGCACTCGGGCTCACTACTGTGCATGCGCACTCGGGGTCACTACTGCTCATGCGCACTCGGACTCACTACTGCTCATGCGCACTCGGGCTCACTACTGTGCATGCGCACTCGGGGTCACTACTGCTCATGCGCACTCGGACTCACTACTGCTCATGCGCACTCGGACTCACTACTGTGCATGCGCACTCCGGCCCACTACTGCGCATGCGCACTCCGGCTCAGACCTGCACATGCGCACACGGACTCACTACTGCTCATGCGCACTCGGGCTCACTACTGTGCATGCGCACTCGGGGTCACTACTGGTCATGCGCACTCGGACTCACTACTGCTCATGCGCACTCGGGCACACTACTGTGCATGCGCACTCGGGGTCACTACTGCTCATGCGCACTCGGACTCACTACTGCTCATGCGCACTCGGACTCACTACTGTGCATGCGCACTCGGGGTCACTACTGCTCACGCGCACTCGGACTCACTACTGCGGATGCACGCTCGGGCTCACTACTGCGCATGCGCACACGGGCTCACTACTGCGCATGCGCGCACGGCCCCACTACTGCGCATGCGCACTCCGGCTGAGACCTGCACATGCGCACACGGACTCACTACTGCGGATGCGCAATCGGGCTCACTACTGTGCATGCGCACTCGGGGTCACTACTGCGCATGCGCACTCGGACTCACTACTGTGCATGCGCACTCGGGGTCACTACTGCTCATGCGCACTCGGACTCAATACTGCTCGTGCGCACTCGGGCCCACTACTGCGCATGCGCACTCCGGGTCAGACCTGCACATGCGCACACGGACTCACTACTGCGGATGCGCAATCGGGCTCACTACTGTGCATGCGTACTCGGGGTCACTACTGCTCATGCGCACTCGGACTCACTACTGTGCATGCGCACTCGGGGTCACTACTGCTCATGCGCACTCGGACTCACTACTGCTCATGCGCACTCGGGGCCACTGCTGCGCATGCGCACACGGACTCACTACTGCGGATGCGCAATCGGGCTCACTACTGTGCATGCGTACTCGGGGTCACTACTGCTCATGCGCACTCGGGGTCACTACTGCTCATGCGCAATCGGACTAACCACTGCTCATGCGCACTGGGACTCACTACTGCGGATGCGCGCTCGGGCTCACTACTGCGGATGCGCAATCGGGTTCACTACTGCCCATGCGCACACGGCCTCACTACTGCGCATGCGCGCACGCGCCCACTACTCCGCATGCGCACTCCGGCTCAGACCTGCCCATGCGCCCTCAGGTACACCACTGCGCATGCGCACACGGACTCACCACTGCGCATGCGCACTCCGGCTCAGACCTGCCCATGCGCACTCGGGCTCACTACTGCGCATGCGCGCTCCGGCTCACTACTGCTCATGCGCACTCGGACTCACAACTGCGGATGCACAATCGGGCTCACTACTGCGCATGCGCACTACGGCTCAGACCTGCGCATGCGCACACGGACTCACTACTGTGGATGCGCAATCGGGCTCACTACTGTGCATGCGCACTCGGGGTCACTACTGCTCATGCGCACTCGGACTCACTACTGCTCATGCGCACTCGGGCTCACTACTGTGCATGCGCACTCGGGGTCACTACTGCTCATGCGCTCTCGGACTCACAACTGCGGATGCACAATCGGGCTCACTACTGCGCATGCGCACTACGGCTCAGACCTGCGCATGCGCACACGGACTCACTACTGCGGATGCGCAATTGGGCTCACTACTGTGCATGCGCACTCGGGGTCACTACTGCGCATGCGCACTCGGACTCACTACTGTGCATGCGCACTCGGGGTCACTACTGCCCATGCGCACTCGGACTCAATACTGCTCATGCGCACTCGGGCCCACTACTGCGCATGCGCACTCCGGCTCAGACCTGCACATGCGCACACGGACTCACTACTGCGGATGCGCAATCGGGCTCACTACTGTGCATGCGTACTCGGGGCCACTACTGCTCATGCGCACTCGGACTCACTACTGTGCATGCGCACTCGGGGTCACTACTGCTCATGCGCACTCGGACTCACTACTGCCCATGCGCACTCGGGCTCACTACTGCGCATGCGCGCTCGGGATCACTACTGCGCATACGCGCTCGGGGTCGCTACTGCGCATTCGCTCACGGGCTCACACTGTGCATGCGCACACGGGCTCACTACTGCGCATGCGCACTCGGACTCACTACTGCTCATGCGCACTCGGGCCCACAACTGCTCATGCGCACTCGGGCTCACTACTGCGCATGCGCGCACGGGCCCACTACTGCGCATGCGCACTCCGGCTCAGACCTGCCCATGCGCCCTCGGGCACACTACTGCGCATGCGCAGTCCGACTCAGACCTGCACATGCGAATTCGAGCTCACTTCTGCGCATGCGCACACGCGCGCACTACTGCGCTTGCGCACTCGGACTAACCACTGCTCATGCGCACTCGGATTCACTACTGTGGATGCACAATCGGGCTCACTACTGCGCATGCGCACTACGGCTCAGACCTGCACATGCGCACACGGACTCACTACTGTGGATGCGCAATCGGGCTCACTACTGTGCATGCGCACTCGGGGTCACTACTGCTCATGCGCACTCGGACTCACTACTGCTCATGCGCACTCGGGCTCACTACTGTGCATGCGCACTCGGGGTCACTACTGCTCATGCGCACTCGGACTCACTACTGCTCATGCGCACTCGGGCTCACTACTGTGCATGCGCACTCGGGGTCACTACTGCTCATGCGCACTCGGACTCACTACTGCTCATGCGCACTCGGACTCACTACTGTGCATGCGCACTCGGGGTCACTACTGCTCACGCGCACTCGGACTCACTACTGCGGATGCACGCTCGGGCTCACTACTGCGCATGCGCGCACGGCCCCACAACTGCGCATGCGCACTCCGGCTCAGACCTGCACATGCGCACTCGGACTCACTACTGCGGATGCGCAATCGGGCTCACTACTGTGCATGCGCACTCGGGGTCACTACTGCGCATGCGCACTCGGGGTCACTACTGCTCATGCGCACTCGGACTCAATACTGCTCATGCGCACTCGGGCCCACTACTGCGCATGCGCACTCCGGCTCAGACCTGCACATGCGCACACGGACTCACTACTGCGGATGCGCAATCGGGCTCACTACTGTGCATGCGTACTCGGGGTCACTACTGCTCATTCGCACTCGGACTCACTACTGTGCATGCGCACTCGGGGTCACTACTGCTCATGCGCACTCGGACTCACTACTGCTCATGCGCACTCGGGGCCACTCCTGCGCATGCGCACACGGACTCACTACTGCGGATGCGCAATCGGGCTCACTACTGTGCATGCGTACTCGGGGTCACTACTGCTCATGCGCACTCGGGGTCACTACTGCTCATGCGCACTCGGACTCACTACTGCCCATGCGCACTCGGGCTCACTACTGCGCATGCGCGCTCGGGATCACTACTGCGCATACGCGCTCGGGGTCGCTACTGCGCATTCGCTCACGGGCTCACACTGTGCATGCGCAATCGGGCTCACTACTGTGCATGCGCACTCGGGGTCACTACTGCTCATGCGCACTCGGACTCACTACTGCTCATGCGCACTCGGGCTCACTACTGTGCATGCGCACTCGGGGTCACTACTGGTCATGCGCACTCGGACTCACTACTGCTCATGCGCACTCGGGCTCACTACTGTGCATGCGCACTCGGGGTCACTACTGCTCATGCGCACTCGGACTCACTACTGCTCATGCGCACTCGGACTCACTACTGTGAATGCGCACTCGGGGTCACTACTGCTCACGGGCACTCGGACTCACTACTGCGGATGCACGCTCGGGCTCACTACTGCGCATGCGCACACGGGCTCACTACTGCGCATGCGCGCACGGCCCCACTACTGCGCATGCGCACTCCGGCTCAGACCTGCACATGCGCACACGGACTCACTACTGCGGATGCGCAATCGGGCTCACTACTGTGCATGCGCACTCGGAGTCACTACTGCGCATGCGCACTCGGACTCACTACTGTGCATGCGCACTCGGGGTCACTACTGCTCATGCGCACTCGGACTCAATACTGCTCATGCGCACTCGGGCCCACTACTGCGCATGCGCACTCCGGGTCAGACCTGCACATGCGCACACGGACTCACTACTGCGGATGCGCAATCGGGCTCACTACTGTGCATGCGTACTCGGGGTCACTACTGCTCATGCGCACTCGGACTCACTACTGTGCATGCGCACTCGGGGTCACTACTGCTCATGCGCACTCGGACTCAATACTGCTCATGCGCACTCGGGGCCACTCCTGCGCATGCGCACACGGACTCACTACTGCGGATGCGCGCTCGGGCTCACTACTGCGGATGCGCAATCGGGTTCACTACTGCCCATGCGCACACGGCCTCACTACTGCGCATGCGCGCACGCGCCCACTACTCCGCATGCGCACTCCGGCTCAGACCTGCCCATGCGCCCTCAGGTACACCACTGCGCATGCGCACACGGACTCACCACTGCGCATGCGCACTCCGGCTCAGACCTGCCCATGCGCACTCGGGCTCACTACTGCGCATGCGCGCTCCGGCTCACTACTGCTCATGCGCACTCGGACTCACTACTGCGGATGCACAATCGGGCTCACTACTGCGCATGCGCACTACGGCTCAGACCTGCACATGCGCACACGGACTCACTACTGTGGATGCGCAATCGGGCTCACTACTGTGCATGCGCACTCGGGGTCACTACTGCTCATGCGCACTCGGACTCACTACTGCTCATGCGCACTCGGGCTCACTACTGTGCATGCGCACTCGGGGTCACTACTGCTCATGCGCACTCGGACTCACTACTGCTCATGCGCACTCGGGCTCACTACTGTGCATGCGCACTCGGGGTCACTACTGCTCATGCGCACTCGGACTCACTACTGCTCATGCGCACTCGGGCTCACTACTGTGCATGCGCACTCGGGGTCACTACTGCTCATGCGCACTCGGACTCACTACTGCTCATGCGCACTCGGACTCACTACTGTGCATGCGCACTCGGGGTCACTACTGCTCACGCGCACTCGGACTCACTACTGCGGATGCACGCTCGGGCTCACTACTGCGCATGCGCACACGGGCTCACTACTGCGCATGCGCGCACGGCCCCACTACTGCGCATGCGCACTCCGGCTCAGACCTGCACATGCGCACACGGACTCACTACTGCGGATGCGCAATCGGGCTCACTACTGTGCATGCGCACTCGGGGTCACTACTGCGCATGCGCACTCGGACTCACTACTGTGCATGCGCACTCGGGGTCACTACTGCTCATGCGCACTCGGACTCAATACTGCTCATGCGCACTCGGGCCCACTACTGCGCATGCGCACTCCGGGTCAGACCTGCACATGCGCACACGGACTCACTACTGCGGATGCGCAATCGGGCTCACTACTGTGCATGCGTACTCGGGGTCACTACTGCTCATGCGCACTCGGACTCACTACTGTGCATGCGCACTCGGGGTCACTACTGCTCATGCGCACTCGGACTCAATACTGCTCATGCGCACTCGGGGCCACTCCTGCGCATGCGCACACGGACTCACTACTGAGGATGCGCGCTCGGGCTCACTACTGCGGATGCGCAATCGGGTTCACTACTGCCCATGCGCACACGGCCTCACTACTGCGCATGCGCGCACGCGCCCACTACTCCGCATGCGCACTCCGGCTCAGACCTGCCCATGCGCCCTCAGGTACACCACTGCGCATGCGCACACGGACTCACCACTGCGCATGCGCACTCCGGCTCAGACCTGCCCATGCGCACTCGGGCTCACTACTGCGCATGCGCGCTCCGGCTCACTACTGCTCATGCGCACTCGGACTCACTACTGCGGATGCACAATCGGGCTCACTACTGCGCATGCGCACTACGGCTCAGACCTGCACATGCGCACACGGACTCACTACTGTGGATGCGCAATCGGGCTCACTACTGTGCATGCGCACTCGGGGTCACTACTGCTCATGCGCACTCGGACTCACTACTGCTCATGCGCACTCGGGCTCACTACTGTGCATGCGCACTCGGGGTCACTACTGCTCATGCGCACTCGGACTCACTACTGCTCATGCGCACTCGGGCTCACTACTGTGCATGCGCACTCGGGGTCACTACTGCTCATGCGCACTCGGACTCACTACTGCTCATGCGCACTCGGACCCACTACTGTGCATGCGCACTCGGGGTCACTACTGCTCACGCGCACTCGGACTCACTACTGCGGATGCACAATCGGGCTCACTACTGCGCATGCGCACTACGGCTCAGACCTGCACATGCGCACACGGACTCACTACTGTGGATGCGCAATCGGGCTCACTACTGTGCATGCGCACTCGGGGTCACTACTGCTCATGCGCACTCGGACTCACTACTGCTCATGCGCACTCGGGCTCACTACTGTGCATGCGCACTCGGGGTCACTACTGCTCATGCGCACTCGGACTCACTACTGCTCATGCGCACTCGGGCTCACTACTGTGCATGCGCACTCGGGGTCACTACTGCTCATGCGCACTCGGACTCACTACTGCTCATGCGCACTCGGACCCACTACTGTGCATGCGCACTCGGGGTCACTACTGCTCACGCGCACTCGGACTCACTACTGCGGATGCACGCTCGGGCTCAGTACTGCGCATGCGCACACGGGCTCACTACTGCGCATGCGCACTCCGGCTCAGACATGCACATGCGCACACGGACTCACTACTGCGGATGCGCAATCGGGCTCACTACTGTGCATGCGCACTCGGACTCACTACTGTGCATGCGCACTCGGGGTCACTACTGCTCACGCGCACTCGGACTCACTACTGCGGATGCACGCTCGGGCTCACTACTGCGCATGCGCACACGGGCTCACTACTGCGCATGCGCGCACGGCCCCACTACTGCGCATGCGCACTCCGGCTCAGACCTGCACATGCGCACACGGACTCACTACTGCGGATGCGCAATCGGGCTCACTACTGTGCATGCGCACTCGGGGTCACTACTGCGCATGCGCACTCGGACTCACTACTGTGCATGCGCACTCGGGGTCACTACTGCTCATGCGCACTCGGACTCAATACTGCACATGCGCACTCGGGCCCACTACTGCGCATGCGCACTCCGGGTCAGACCTGCACATGCGCACACGGACTCACTACTGCGGATGCGCACTCGGACTCACTACTGTGCATGCGCACTCGGGGTCACTACTGCTCATGCGCACTCGGACTCACTACTGCTCATGCGCACTCGGGGCCACTCCTGCGCATGCGCACACGGACTCACTACTGCGGATGCGCAATCGGGCTCACTACTGTGCATGCGTACTCGGGGTCACTACTGCTCATGCGCACTCGGGGTCACTACTGCTCGTGCGCACTCGGACTAACCACTGCCCATGCGCACACGGCCTCACTACTGCGCATGCGCGCACGCGCCCACTACTCCGCATGCGCACTCCGGCTCAGACCTGCCCATGCGCCCTCAGGTACACCACTGCGCATGCGCACACGGACTCACCACTGCGCATGCGCACTCCGGCTCAGACCTGCCCATGCGCACTCGGGCTCACTACTGCGCATGCGCGCTCCGGCTCACTACTGCTCATGCGCACTCGGACTCACTACTGCGGATGCACAATCGGGCTCACTACTGCGCATGCGCACTACGGCTCAGACCTGCACATGCGCACACGGACTCACTACTGTGGATGCGCAATCGGGCTCACTACTGTGCATGCGCACTCGGGGTCACTACTGCTCATGCGCACTCGGACTCACTACTGCTCATGCGCACTCGGGCTCACTACTGTGCATGCGCACTCGGGGTCACTACTGCTCATGCGCACTCGGACTCACTACTGCTCATGCGCACTCGGGCTCACTACTGTGCATGCGCACTCGGGGTCACTACTGCTCATGCGCACTCGGACTCACTACTGCTCATGCGCACTCGGACCCACTACTGTGCATGCGCACTCGGGGTCACTACTGCTCACGCGCACTCGGACTCACTACTGCGGATGCACGCTCGGGCTCAGTACTGCGCATGCGCACACGGGCTCACTACTGCGCATGCGCACTCCGGCTCAGACATGCACATGCGCACACGGACTCACTACTGCGGATGCGCAATCGGGCTCACTACTGTGCATGCGCACTCGGGGTCACTACTGCGCATGCGCACTCGGACTCACTACTGTGCATGCGCACTCGGGGTCACTACTGCTCATGCGCACTCGGACTCAATACTGCTCATGCGCACTCGGGCCCACTACTGCGCATGCGCACTCCGGCTCAGACCTGCACATGCGCACACGGACTCACTACTGCGGATGCGCATTCGGGCTCACTACTGTGCATGCGTACTCGGGGCCACTACTGCTCATGCGCACTCGGACTCACTACTGTGCATGCGCACTCGGGGTCACTACTGCTCATGCGCACTCGGACTCACTACTGCTCATGCGCACTCGGGGCCACTCCTGCGCATGCGCACACGGACTCACTACTGCGGATGCGCAATCGGGCTCACTACTGTGCATGCGTACTCGGGGTCACTACTGCTCATGCGCACTCGGGGTCACTACTGCTCATGCGCACTCGGACTCACTACTGCCCATGCGCGCTCGGGCTCACTACTGCGCATGCGCACTCGGGCCCACTACTGCGCATGCGCACTCCGGCTCAGACCTGCACATGCGCACACGGACTCACTACTGCGGATGCGCAATCGGGCTCACTACTGCGGATGCGCGTTCGGGCGCACTACTGCGCATGCGCACCCGGGCTCACTACTGCGCATGCGCGCACGGGCCCACTACTGCGCATGCGCACTCCGGCTCAGACCTGCCCATGCGCCCTCGGGCACACCACTGCGCATGCGCACACGGACTCACCACTGCGCATGCGCACTCCGGCTCAGACCTGCCCATGCACACTCGGGCTCACTACTGCGCATGCGTGCTCGGGCTCACTACTGCGCATGCGCACTCGGACTAGCCACTGCTCATGCGTACTGGGACTCACTACTGCAGATGCGCGCTCGGGCTCACTACTGCGGATGCGCAATCGGGTTCACTACTGCCCATGCGCACACGGCCTCACTACTGCGCATGCGCGCACGCGCCCACTACTGCGCATGCGCAATCCGGCTCAGACCTGCCCATGCGCCCTCAGGTACACCACTGCGCATGCGCACACGGACTCACCACTGCGCATGCGCACTCCGGCTCAGACCTGCCCATGCGCACTCGGGCTCACTACTGCGCATGCGCGCTCCGGCTCACTACTGCTCATGCGCACTCGGACTCACTACTGCGGATGCACAATCGGGCTCACTACTGCGCACGCGCACTACGGCTCAGACCTGCACATGCGCACACGGAATCACTACTGTGGATGCGCAATCGGGCTCACTACTGTGCATGCGCACTCGGGGTCACTACTGCTCATGCGCACTCGGACTCACTACTGCTCATGCGCACTCGGGCTCACTACTGCTCATGCGCACTCGGGCTCACTACTGTGCATGCGCACTCGGGGTCACTACTGCTTATGCGCACTCGGACTCACTACTGCTCATGCGCACTCGCGCTCACTACTGTGCATGCGCACTCGGGGTCACTACTGCTCACGCGCACTCGGACTCACTACTGCGGATGCACGCTCGGGCTCACTACTGCGCATGCGCACACGGGCTCGCTACTGCGCATGCGCGCACGGCCCCACTACTGCGCATGCGCACTCCGGCTCAGACCTGCACATGCGCACACGGACTCACTACTGCGGATGCGCAATCGGGCTCACTACTGTGCATGCGCACTCGGGGTCACTACTGCGCATGCGCACTCGGACTCACTACTGTGCATGCGCACTCGGGGTCACTACTGCTCATGCGCACTCGGACTCAATACTGCTCATGCGCACTCGGGCCCACTACTGCGCATGCGCACTCCGGGTCAGACCTGCACATGCGCACACGGACTCACTACTGCGGATGCGCAATCGGGCTCACTACTGTGCATGCGTACTCGGGGTCACTACTGCTCATGCGCACTCGGACTCACTACTGTGCATGCGCACTCGGGGTCACTACTGCTCATGCGCACTCGGACTCACTACTGCTCATGCGCACTCGGGGCCACTCCTGCGCATGCGCACACGGACTCACTACTGCGGATGCGCAATCGGGCTCACTACTGTGCATGCGTACTCGGGGTCACTACTGCTCATGCGCACTCGGGGTCACTACTGCTCATGCGCACTCGGACTAACCACTGCTCATGCGCACTGGGACTCACTACTGCGGATGCGCGCTCGGGCTCACTACTGCGGATGCGCAATCGGGTTCACTACTGCCCATGCGCACACGGCCTCACTACTGCGCATGCGCGCACGCGCCCACTACTCCGCATGCGCACTCCGGCTCAGACCTGCCCATGCGCCCTCAGGTACACCACTGCGCATGCGCACACGGACTCACCACTGCGCATGCGCACTCCGGCTCAGACCTGCCCATGCGCACTCGGGCTCACTACTGCGCATGCGCGCTCCGGCTCACTACTGCTCATGCGCACTCGGACTCACTACTGCGGATGCACAATCGGGCTCACTACTGCGCATGCGCACTACGGCTCAGACCTGCACATGCGCACACGGACTCACTACTGTGGATGCGCAATCGGGCTCACTACTGTGCATGCGCACTCGGGGTCACTACTGCTCATGCGCACTCGGACTCACTACTGCTCATGCGCACTCGGGCTCACTACTGTGCATGCGCACTCGGGGTCACTACTGCTCATGCGCACTCGGACTCACTACTGCTCATGCGCACTCGGGCTCACTACTGTGCATGCGCACTCGGGGTCACTACTGCTCATGCGCACTCGGACTCACTACTGCTCATGCGCACTCGGACTCACTACTGTGCATGCGCACTCGGGGTCACTACTGCTCACGCGCACTCGGACTCACTACTGCGGATGCACGCTCGGGCTCACTACTGCGCATGCGCACACGGGCTCACTACTGCGCATGCACGCACGGCCCCACTACTGCGCATGCGCACTCCGGCTCAGACATGCACATGCGCAGACGGACTCACTACTGCGGATGCGCAATCGGGCTCACTACTGTGCATGCGCACTCGGGGTCACTACTGCGCATGCGCACTCGGACTCACTACTGTGCATGCGCACTCGGGGTCACTACTGCTCATGCGCACTCGGACTCAATACTGCTCATGCGCACTCGGGCCCACTACTGCGCATGCGCAGTCCGGCTCAGACCTGCACATGCGCACACGGACTCACTACTGCGGATGCGCAATCGGGCTCACTACTGTGCATGCGTACTCGGGGCCACTACTGCTCATGCGCACTCGGACTCACTACTGTGCATGCGCACTCGGGGTCGCTACTGCTCATGCGCACTCGGACTCACTACTGCTCATGCGCACTCGGGGCCACTCCTGCGCATGCGCACACGGACTCACTACTGCGGATGCGCAATCGGGCTCACTACTGTGCATGCGTACTCGGGGTCACTACTGCTCATGCGCACTCGGGGTCACTACTGCTCATGCGCACTCGGACTCACTACTGCCCATGCGCACTCGGGCTCACTACTGCGCATGCGGGCTCGGGATCACTACTGCGCATACGCGCTCGGGGTCGATACTGCGCATTCGCTCACGGGCTCACACTGTGCATGCGCACACGGGCTCACTACTGCGCATGCGCACTCGGACTCACTACTGCTCATGCGCACTCGGGCCCACTAATGCTCATGCGCACTCGGGCTCACTACTGCGCATGCGCACACGGGCACACTACTGCGCATGCGCGCACGAGCCCACTACTGCGCATGCGCACTCCGGCTCAGACCTGCCCATGCGCCCTCGGGCACACCACTGCGCATGCGCACACGGACTCACCACTGCGCATGCGCACTCCGGCTCAGACCTGCCCATGCGCACTCGGGCTCACTACTGCGCATGCGCGCGCGGGATCACTACTGCGCATACGCCCTCGGGGTCGCTACTGCGCATTCGCTCACGGGCTCACACTGTGCATGCACACTCGGGGTCACTACTGCGCATGCGCACACGGGTTCGCTACTGCGCATGCGCACACGGGCTCACTACTGCGCATGCGCAGTCCGGCTCAGACCTGCCCATGCGCACTCGGCCTCACTACTGCGCATGCGTGCTCGGGCTCACTACTGCGCATGCGCACTCGGGCCCACTACTGCGCATGCGCACTCCGGCTCAGACCTGCACATGCGCACACGGACTCACTACTGCGGATGCGCAATCGGGCTCACTACTGCGGATGCGCGTTCGGGCGCACTACTGCGCATGCGCACCCGGGCTCACTACTGCGCATGCGCGCACGGGCCCACTACTGCGCATGCGCACTCCGGCTCAGACCTGCCCATGCGCCCTCGGGCACACCACTGCGCATGCGCACACGGACTCACCACTGCGCATGCGCACTCCGGCTCAGACCTGCCCATGCACACTCGGGCTCACTACTGCGCATGCGTGCTCGGGCTCACTACTGCGCATGCGCACTCGGACTAGCCACTGCTCATGCGCACTGGGACTCACTACTGCAGATGCGCGCTCGGGCTCACTACTGCGGATGCGCAATCGGGTTCACTACTGCCCATGCGCACACGGCCTCACTACTGCGCATGCGCGCACGCGCCCACTACTGCGCATGCGCAATCCGGCTCAGACCTGCCCATGCGCCCTCAGGTACACCACTGCGCATGCGCACTCGGGGTCACTACTGCTCATGCGCACTCGGACTCACTACTGCTCATGCGCACTCGGGCTCACTACTGTGCATGCGCACTCGGGGTCACTACTGCTTATGCGCACTCGGACTCACTACTGCTCATGCGCACTCGGGCTCACTACTGTGCATGCGCACTCGGGGTCACTACTGCTCACGCGCACTCGGACTCACTACTGCGGATGCACGCTCGGGCTCACTACTGCGCATGCGCACACGGGCTCACTACTGCGCATGCGCGCACGGCCCCACTACTGCGCATGCGCACTCCGGCTCAGACCTGCACATGCGCACACGGACTCACTACTGCGGATGCGCAATCGGGCTCACTACTGTGCATGCGTACTCGGGGCCACTACTGCTCATGCGCACTCGGACTCACTACTGTGCATGCGCACTCGGGGTCGCTACTGCTCATGCGCACTCGGACTCACTACTGCTCATGCGCACTCGGGGCCACTCCTGCGCATGCGCACACGGACTCACTACTGCGGATGCGCAATCGGGCTCACTACTGTGCATGCGTACTCGGGGTCACTACTGCTCATGCGCACTCGGGGTCACTACTGCTCATGCGCACTCGGACTCACTACTGCCCATGCGCACTCGGGCTCACTACTGCGCATGCGGGCTCGGGATCACTACTGCGCATACGCGCTCGGGGTCGATACTGCGCATTCGCTCACGGGCTCACACTGTGCATGCGCACACGGGCTCACTACTGCGCATGCGCACTCGGACTCACTACTGCTCATGCGCACTCGGGCCCACTAATGCTCATGCGCACTCGGGCTCACTACTGCGCATGCGCACACGGGCACACTACTGCGCATGCGCGCACGAGCCCACTAGTGCGCATGCGCACTCCGGCTCAGACCTGCCCATGCGCCCTCGGGCACACCACTGCGCATGCGCACACGGACTCACCACTGCGCATGCGCACTCCGGCTCAGACCTGCCCATGCGCACTCGGGCTCACTACTGCGCATGCGCGCGCGGGATCACTACTGCGCATACGCCCTCGGGGTCGCTACTGCGCATTCGCTCACGGGCTCACACTGTGCATGCACACTCGGGGTCACTACTGCGCATGCGCACACGGGTTCGCTACTGCGCATGCGCACACGGGCTCACTACTGCGCATGCGCAGTCCGGCTCAGACCTGCCCATGCGCACTCGGCCTCACTACTGCGCATGCGTGCTCGGGCTCACTACTGCGCATGCGCACTCGGGCCCACTACTGCGCATGCGCACTCCGGCTCAGACCTGCACATGCGCACACGGACTCACTACTGCGGATGCGCAATCGGGCTCACTACTGCGGATGCGCGTTCGGGCGCACTACTGCGCATGCGCACCCGGGCTCACTACTGCGCATGCGCGCACGGGCCCACTACTGCGCATGCGCACTCCGGCTCAGACCTGCCCATGCGCCCTCGGGCACACCACTGCGCATGCGCACACGGACTCACCACTGCGCATGCGCACTCCGGCTCAGACCTGCCCATGCACACTCGGGCTCACTACTGCGCATGCGTGCTCGGGCTCACTACTGCGCATGCGCACTCGGACTAGCCACTGCTCATGCGCACTGGGACTCACTACTGCAGATGCGCGCTCGGGCTCACTACTGCGGATGCGCAATCGGGTTCACTACTGCCCATGCGCACACGGCCTCACTACTGCGCATGCGCGCACGCGCCCACTACTGCGCATGCGCAATCCGGCTCAGACCTGCCCATGCGCCCTCAGGTACACCACTGCGCATGCGCACTCGGGGTCACTACTGCTCATGCGCACTCGGACTCACTACTGCTCATGCGCACTCGGGCTCACTACTGTGCATGCGCACTCGGGGTCACTACTGCTTATGCGCACTCGGACTCACTACTGCTCATGCGCACTCGGGCTCACTACTGTGCATGCGCACTCGGGGTCACTACTGCTCACGCGCACTCGGACTCACTACTGCGGATGCACGCTCGGGCTCACTACTGCGCATGCGCACACGGGCTCACTACTGCGCATGCGCGCACGGCCCCACTACTGCGCATGCGCACTCCGGCTCAGACCTGCACATGCGCACACGGACTCACTACTGCGGATGCGCAATCGGGCTCACTACTGTGCATGCGCACTCGGGGTCACTACTGCGCATGCGCACTCGGACTCACTACCGTGCATGCGCACTCGGGGTCACTAATGCTCATGCGTACTCGGGCTCACTACTGCTCATGCGCACTCGGGCCCACTACTGCGCATGCGCACTCCGGCTCAGACCTGCACATGCCCACACTGACTCACTACTGCGGATGCGCAATCGGGCTCACTACTGTGCATGCGTACACGGGGTCACTACTGCTCATGCGCACTCGGACTCACTACTGTGCATGCGCACGCGGGGTCACTACTGCTCATGCGCACTCGGACTCACTACTGCTCATGCGCACACGCGCGCACTACTGCGCTTGCGCACTCGGACTAACCACTGCTCATGCGCACTGGGACTCACTACTGCGGATGCGCGCTCGGGCTCACTACTGCGGATGCGCAATCGGGTTCACTACTGCTCATGCGCACACGGGCTCACTACTGCGCATGAGCGCACGAGCCCACTACTGCGCATGCTCTCTCCGGCTCAGACCTGCCCATGCGCCCTCGGGGTCACTACTGCTCATGCGCACTCGGACTCACTACTGCTCATGCGCACTCGGGGTCACTACTGCTCATGCGCACTCGGACTCACTACTGCTCATGCGCATTCGGGGTCACTACTGCTCATGCGCACTCGGACTCACTACTGCTCATGCGCACTCGGGGTCACTACTCCTCATGCGCACTCGGGGTCACTACTGCGCATGCGCACTCCGGCTCAGACCTGCACATGCGCACACGGACTCACTACTGCGGATGCGCAATCGGGCTCACTACTGCGGATGCGCGCTCGGGCTCACTACTGCGAATGCGTACTCGGGGTCACTACTGCCCATGCGCACTCGGGGTCACTACGGCTCATGCGCACTCGGACTCACTACTGCTCATGCGCACTCGGGGTCACTACTGCTCATGCGCACTCGGACTCACTACTGCTCATGCGCACTCGGGGTCACTACTGCTCATGCGCACTCGGACTCACTACTGCTCATGCGCATTCGGGGTCACTACTGCGCATGCGCACTCGGACTCACTACTGCGGATGCGCGCTCGGGCTCACTACTGCGAATGCGCACCCGGGCTCACTACTGCGCATGCGCGCACGGGCCCACTACTGCGCATGCGCACTCCGGCTCAGACATGCACATGCGCACACGGACTCACTACTGCGGATGCGCAATCGGGTTCACTACTGTGCATGCGTACTCGGGGTCACTACTGCTCATGCGCACTCGGGGTCACTACTGCTCATGCGCACTCGGACTCACTACTGCTCATGCGCACTCGGGGTCACTACTGCTCATGCGCACTCGGACTCACTACTGCTCATGCGCATTCGGGGTCACTACTGCGCATGCGCACTCGCACTCACTACTGCGGATGCGCGCTCGGGCTCACTACTGCGCATGCGCGCACGGGCTCACTACTGCGCATGCGCGCACAGGCCCACTACTGCGCATGCGCAGTCCGGCTCAGACCTGCCCATGCGCACTCGGGCTCACTACTGCGCATGCGCGCTCGGGCTCACTACTGCGCATGCGCACTGGGAGTCACTACTGCATATGCGCAGTCCGGCTCACTACTGCTCATGCGCAATCGGACTCACTACTGCGGATGCACAATCGGGCTCACTACAGCGCATGCGCACTCGGGGTCACTACTGCGCATGCGCACTCCGGTTCACTACTGCTCATGCGCACTCGGGGTCACTACTTCTCATGCGCACTCGGACTCACTACTGCTCATGCGCATTCGGGGTCACTACTGCGCATGCGCACTCGGACTCACTACTGCGGATGCGCGCTCGGGCTCACTACTGCGAATGCGCACCCGGCCCCACTACTGCGCATGCGCACTCCGGCTCAGACCTGCACATGCGCACACGGACTCACTACTGCGGATGCGCAATCGGGCTCACTACTGTGCATGCGCACTCGGGGTCACTACTGCTCATGCGCACTCGGACTCACTACTGCTCATGCGCACTCGGACTCACTACTGCTCATGCGCACTCGGGGTCACTACTGCTCATGCGCACTGGGAGTCACTACTGCGTATGCGCAGTCCGGCTCACTACTGCTCATGCGCAATCGGACTCACTACTGCGGATGCACAATCGGGCTCACTACTGCGCATGCGCACTCGGGGTCACTACTGCTCATGCGCACTCGGACTCACGACTGCGGATGCACCATCGGGCTCACTACTGCGCATGCGCGCTCGGGCTCACTACTGCGCATACGCGTCGGGGTCGCTACCGCGCATTCGCTCACGGGCTCACACTGTGCATGCACACTTGTGGTCACTACTGCACATGCGCACTCTGGCTCACTACTGCGCATGCGCACTCCGGTCAGGCCTGTGCATGCGCACTCCGGCTCACTACTGCGCATGCGCACTCCGGTTCACTACTGCTCATGCGCACTCGGGGTCACTACTGTGGATGCGCAATCGGGCTCACTACTGTGCATGCGCACTCGGGGTCACTCCTGCTCATGCGCACTCGGACTCACTACTACTCATGCGCATTCGGGGTCACTACTGCGCATGCGCACTCGGACTCAGTACTGTGCATGCGCACTCGGGGTCACTACTGCTCATGCGCACTCGGACTCACTACTGCTCATGCGCACTCGGGCCCACTACTGCGCATGCGCACTCCGGCTCACACCTGCACATGCGCACACGGACTCACTACTGCGGATGCGCAATCGGGCTCACTACTGTGCATGCGTACTCGTGGTCACTACTGCTCATGCGCACTCGGGGTCACTACTGCTCATGCGCACTCGGACTCACTACTGCTCATGCGCACACGGGCTCACTACTGCGCATGCGCAGTCCGACTCAGACCTGCACATGTGTATTCGAGCTCACTTCTGCACATGCGCACACGCGCGCACTACTGCGCTTGCGCACTCGGACTAACCACTGCTCATGCGCACTGGGACTCACTACTGCTCATGCGCACTCGGACTCACTACTGCTCATGCGCACCCGGGGTCACTACTGCTCATGCGCACTCGGACTCACTACTGCTCATGCGCACTCGGGGTCACTACTGCTCATGCGCGCTCGGGCTCACTACTGCGCATGCGCGCACGGGCCCACTACTGCGCATGCGCACTCCGGCTCAGACCTGCCCATGCGCCCTCGGGCACACTACTGCGCATGCGCAGTCCGACTCAGACCTGCACATGCGTATTCGAGCTCACTTCTGCGCATGCGCACACGCGCGCACTACTGCGCTTGCGCACTCGGACTAACCACTGCTCATGCGCACTGGGACTCACTACTGCGGATGCGCGCTCGGGCTCACTACTGCGGATGCGCAATCGGATTCACTACTGCGCATGCGCACACGGGCTCACTACTGCGCATGCGCGCACGAGCCCACTACTGCGCATGCGCACTCCGGCTCAGACCTGCCCATGCACACTCGGGCTCACTACTGCGCATGCGTGCTCGGGCTCACTACTGCGCATGCGCACTCCGGCTCAGACCTGCACATGCGCACCCGGACTCACTACTGCGGATGCGCAATCGGGCTCACTACTGTGCATGCGTACTCGGGGTCACTACTGCTTATGCGCACTCGGGGTCACTACTGCCCATGCGCACTCGGACTAACCACTGCTCATGGGCACTGGGACTCACTACTGCGGATGCGCGTTCGGGCTCACTACTGCGGATGCGCAATCGGGTTCACTACTGCTCATGCGCACTCGGGGTCACTACTGCTCATGCGCACTCGGACTCACTACTGCTCATGCGCATTCGGGGTCACTACTGCGCATGCGCACTCGGACTCACTACTGTGCATGCGCACTCGGGGTCACTACTGCTCATGCGCACTCGGACTCACTACTGCTCATGCGCACTCGGGCCCACTACTGCGCATGCGCACTCCGGCACAGACCTGCACATGCGCACCCGGACTCACTACTGCGGATGCGCAATCGGGCTCACTACTGTGCATGCGTACTCGGGGTCACTACTGCTTATGCGCACTCGGGGTCACTACTGCCCATGCGCACTGGGACTCACTACTGCGGATGCGCGCTCGGGCTCACTACTGCGGATGCGCAATCGGGTTCACTACTGCCCATGAGCACACGGTCTCACTACTGCGCATGCGCGCACGCGCCCACTACTGCGCATGCGCGCACGCGCCCACTACTGCGCATGCGCACTCCGGCTCAGACCTGCCCATGCGCCCTCAGTTACACCACTGCGCATGCGCACACGGACTCACCACTGCGCATGCGCACTCCGGCTCAGACCTGCCCATGCGCACACGGACTCACTACTGCGGACGCGCAATCGGGCTCACTACTGTGCATGCGCACTCGGGGTCACTACTGCGCATGCGCACTCGGACTCACTACTGTGCATGCGCACTCGGGGTCACTACTGCTCATGCGCACTCGGACTCACTACTGCTCATGCGCACTCGGGCCCACTACTGCGCATGCGCACTCCGGCTCAGACCTGCACATGCGCACACGGGCTTACTACTGCGGATGCGCAATCGGGCTCACTACTGTGCATGCGTACTCGGGGTCACTACTGCTCATGCGCACTCGGACTCACTACTGTGCATGAGCACTCGGGGTCACTACTGCTCATGCGCACTCGGACTGACTACTGCGGATGCGCGCTCCGGCTCACTACTGCGCATGCGCACACGGGCTCACTACTGCGCATGCGCGCACGGGCCCACTACTGCGCATGCGCACTCCGGCTCAGACCTCCACATGCGCATTCTAGCTCACTTCTGCGCATGCGCACACGGGCTCACTACTGTGCATGCGCACTCGGGGTCACTACTGCTCATGCGCACTCGGACTCACTACTGCTCATGCGCACTCGGGGTCACTACTGCTCATGCGCACTCGGACTCACAACTGCTCATGCGCACTCGGGCTCACTACTGCGCATACGCGCTCGGTGTCGCTACTGCGCATTCGCTCACGGGCTCACACTGTGCATGCACACTTGGGGTCACTACTGCGCATGCGCACTCTGGCTCAGACCTGCACATGCGCACAAGGGCCCACTACTGCGGATGCGCACTCGGGGTCACTACTGCGCATGCGCACTCGGGCTCACTACTGCGCATGCGCACTGGGAGTCACTACTGCGTATGCGCAGTCCGGCTCACTACTGCTCATGCGCAATCGGACTCACTACTGCGGATGCACAATCGGGGTCACTACTGCGCATGCGCGCTCGGGCTCACTACTGCGCATGCGCACTGGGGTCACTACTGCGTATGCGCAGTCCGGCTCACTACTGCTCATGCGCAATCGGACTCACTACTGCGCATGCGCGCTCGGGCTCACTACTGCGCATGCGCACTGGGAGTCACTAATGCGTATGCGCAGTCCGGCTCGCTACTGCTCATGCGCAATCGGACTCACTACTGCGGATGCACAATCGGGCTCACTACTGCGCATGCGCACTCGGGGTCACTACTGCTCATGCGCACTCGGACTCACTACTGCGGATACACCATCGGGCTCACTACTGCGCATGCGCGCTCGGGCTCACTACTGCGCATACGCGTCGGGGTCGCTACTGCGCATTCGCTCACGGGCTCACACTGTGCATGCACACTTGGGGTCACTACTGCGCATGCGCACTCTGGCTCACTAATGCGCCTGCGCACTCTGGCTCACTACTGCGCATGAGCACTCCGGTCAGGCCTGTGCATGCGCACTCGGGCTCACTACTGCGCATGCGCACTCCGGTTCACTACTGCTCATGCGCACTCGGACTCACTACTGCGGATGCACAATCGGGCTCACTACTGCGCATGCGCACTCGGGATCACTACTGCTCATGCGCACTCGGACTCACTACTGCTCATGCGCACTCGGACTCACTACTGCTCATGCGCACTCGGACTCACTACTGCGGATGCACAATCGGGCTCACCACTGCGCGTGCGCACTCCGCCTCAGACCTGCACATGCGCACACGGACTCACTACTGCGGATGCACTATTCCGGCTCACTACTGTGCATGCGCACTCGGGATCACTACTGATCATGCGCACTCGGACTCACTACTGCTCATGCGCACTCGGGATCACTACTGCCCATGCGCACTCGGACTCACTACTGCGGATGCACAATCGGGCTCACTACTGCGGATGCACAATCGGGCTCACAACTGCGCGCGCGCACTCCGGCTCAGACCTGCACATGCGCACACGGACTCACTACTGCGGATGCACTATTCCGGCTCACTACTGTGCATGCGCACTCGGGATCACTACTGCTCATGCGCACTCGGACTCACTACTGCTCATGCGCACTCGGGATCACTACTGCTCATGCGCACTCGGACTCACTACTGCGCATGCGCACACGGGCTCACTACTGCGCATGCGCAGTCCGGCTCAGACCTGCACATGCGCGCACGGACTCACTACTGCGGATGCGCAATCGGGCTCACTACAGCGCATGCGCGCTCGGGCTCGCTACTGCGCATACGCGCTCGGGGTCGCTACTGCGCATTCGCTCACGGGCTCACACTGTGCATGCACACTCGGGGTCACTACTGCGCATGCGCACACGGGCTCACTACTGCGCATGCGCGCAAGGGATCACCACTGCGCATGCGCAGTTCGGCTCAGATCTGCACCTGCGTATTCGAGCTCACTTCTGCGCATGTGCACACGGGCGCACAGCTGCGAATGCGCACTCGGACTCACTACTGCTCAAGCGCACTCGGACTCACTACTGCGCGTGCGCAGTCCGGCTCAGACCTGCACCTGCGCACTCCGGCTCACTACTGCTCATGCGCACTCGGGGTCACTACTGCTCATGCGCACTCGGACTCACTATTGCTCATGCGCATTCGGGGTCACTACTGCGCATGCGCACTCGGACTCACTACTGTGGATGCACGGTCGGGCTTACTACTGCGCATGCGCACACGGGCTCACTACTGCGGATGCGCAATCGGGCTCACTACAGCGCATGCGCGCTCGGGCTCGCTACTGCGCATACGCGCTCGGGGTCGCTACTGCGCATTCGCTCACGGGCTCACACTGTGCATGCGCACTCGGGGTCACTACTGCTCATGCGCACTCGGACTCACTACTGGTCATGCGCACTCGGGGTCACTACTGCTCATGCGCACTCGGACTCACTACTGCTCATGCACATTCGTGGTCACTACTGCGCATGCGCGCTCGGGATTACTACTGCGCATACGCGCTCGGGGTCGCCACTGCGCATTCGCTCACGGGCTCACACTGTACATGCACACTCGGGGTCACTACTGCGCATGCGCACACGGGCTCACTACTGCGCATGCGCGCACGGGCTCACTACTGCGCATGCGCACACGGGCTCACTACTGCGCATGCGCAGTCCGGCTCAGAAATGCACATGCGTATTCGAGCTCACTTCTGCGCATGTGCACACGGGCGCACTACTGCGCTTTGCGCACTCGGTCTCACCACTGCGCGTGCGCACTCCGGCTCAGACCTGGCCATGCGCACTCGGACTCACCACTGCGCATGCGTACACGGGTTCACTACTGCGCATGCGCGCACGGGGTCACTACGGCGCATGCACGCTCGGGGTCACTACTGCGCATGCGCACACAGGGTCACTACTGCGCATGCGCACACGGACTCACTACTGCGCATGCGCACACGGGCGCAATACTGCGCATGCGCACTCCTGCTCAGACCTGCCCATGCGCCCTCGGGCACACCACTGCGCATGCGCACTCGGGCTCAGACCTGCCCACGCGCACTCGGGCTCACTACTGCGCATGCGCACTCCGGCAAAGACCTGCACATGCGCACACGGACTCACTACTGCGGATGCGCAGTCGGGCTCGGTACTGCTCACGCGCACTCGGACTCACTACTGCTCATTAGCACTCGGGCTCACTACTGTGCATGCGCACCCGGGGTCACTACTGCTCATGCGCACTCGGACTCACTACTGCTCATGCGCACTTGGGCTCACTACTGTTCATGCGCACTCGGGGTCACTACTGCTCACGCGCACTCGGACTCACTACTGCTCATGCGCACTCCGGCTCAGACCTGCACATGCGCACAAGGGCCCACTACTGCGGATGCGCACTCGGGGTCACTACTGCGGATGCGCGCTCGGGCTCACTACTGCGCATGCGCGCACGGGGCCACTACTGCGCATGCGCACTCCGGCTGAGACCTGCCCATGCGTCCTCGGGCACACCACTGCGCATGCGCACACGGGCTCACTACTGCGCATGCGCAGTCCGGCTCAGACCTGCACATGCGCATTCGAGCTCACTTCTGCGCATGCGCACACGCGCGCACTACTGCGCATGCGCACTCGGACTCACTACTGCGGATGCGCGCTCGATCTCACTACTGCGCATGCGCACTCCGGCTCAGACCTGCCCATGCGCCCTCGGGCCCACTACTGCGCATGCGCACTCCGGCTGAGACCTGCCCATGCGTCCTCGGGCACACCACTGCGCATGCGAACACGGACTCACCACTGCGCATGCGCACTCCGGCTCAGACCTGCCCATGCGCACTCGGGCTCACTACTGCGCATACGCACACGGGCGCACTGCAGCGCATGGACAGTCCGGTTCAGACCTGCACATGCGCACTCCGGCTCAGCCCTGCACATGCGCACTCGGGCACACTACTGCGGATGCACAGTCGGGCTCACTACTGCGCATGCGCACTCCGGCTCAGACCTGCACATGCGCACACGGACTCACTACTGCGGATGCGCAATCGTGCTCACTACTGTGCATGCGCACTCGGGGTCACTACTGCTCATGCGCACTCGGACTCACTACTGCTCATGCGCACCCGGACTCACTACTGCTCATGCGCTCTCGGGGTCACTACTGCTCATGCGCACTCGGACTCACTACTGCTCATGCACATTCGTGGTCACTACTGCGCATGCGGGCTCGGGATCACTACTGCGCATACGCGCTCGGTGTCGCCACTGCGCATTCGCTCACGGGCTCACACTGTACATGCACACTCGGGGTCACTACTGCGCATGCGCACACGGGCTCACTACTGCGCATGCGCACTCCGGCTCAGACCTGCACATGCGCACACGGACTCACTACTGCGGATGCGCAATCGGGCTCACTACTGTGCATGCGCACTCGGGGTCACTACTGCTCATGCGCACTCGGACTCACTACTGCTCATGCACACTCGTGCTCACTACTGTGCATGCGCACTCGGGGTCACTACTGCTCATGCGCACTCGGACTCACTATTGCTCATGCGCACTCGGGCTCACTACTGCTCATGCGCACTCGGACTCACTACTGCTCATGCGCACTCGGACTCACTACTGCGGATGCACAATCGGGCTCACTACTGCGCATGCGCACTCCGGCTCAGACCTGCACATGCGCACACGGACTCACTACTGCGGATGCGCAATCAGGCTGACTACAGTGCATGCGCACTCGGGGTCACAACTGCTCATGCGCACTCGGGCTCACTACTGCGCATGGGCGCTCGGACACACTACTGCTAATGCGCATTCGGGGTCACTACTGCTCATGCGCACTCGGGGTCACTACTGCTCATGCGCACTCTGACTCACTACTGCTCATGCGCACTCGGGGTCACTACTGCTCATGCGCACTCGGACTCAATACAGCTCATGCGCATTCGGGGTCACTACTGCTCATGCGCACTCTGACTCACTACTGCTCATGCGCACTCGGGGTCACTACTGCGCATGCGCACTCGGACTCACTACTGCGGATGCGCGCTCGATCTCACTACTGCGCATGCGCACTCCGGCTCAGACCTGCCCATGCGCCCTCGGGCACACCACAGCGCATGCACAGTCCGGCTCAGACCTGCACATGCGCACTCCGGCTCAGACCTGGCCATGCGCACTCGGACTCAGTACTGCGGATGCGCAATCGGGCTCACTACTGTGCATGCGCACTCGGGGTCACTACTGCTCATGCGCACTCGGACTCACTACTGCTCATGCACACTCGTGCTCACTACTGTGCATGCGCACTCGGGGTCACTACTGCTCATGCGCACTCGGACTCACTATTGCTCATGCGCACTCGGGCTCACTACTGCTCATGCGCACTCGGACTCACTACTGCTCATGCGCACTCGGACTCACTACTGCGGATGCACAATCGGGCTCACTACTGCGCATGCGCACTCCGGCTCAGACCTGCACATGCGCACACGGACTCACTACTGCGGATGCGCAATCAGGCTGACTACAGTGCATGCGCACTCGGGGTCACAACTGCTCATGCGCACTCGGGCTCACTACTGCGCATGGGCGCTCGGACACACTACTGCTAATGCGCATTCGGGGTCACTACTGCTCATGCGCACTCGGGGTCACTACTGCTCATGCGCACTCTGACTCACTACTGCTCATGCGCACTCGGGGTCACTACTGCTCATGCGCACTCGGACTCAATACAGCTCATGCGCATTCGGGGTCACTACTGCTCATGCGCACTCTGACTCACTACTGCTCATGCGCACTCGGGGTCACTACTGCGCATGCGCACTCGGACTCACTACTGCGGATGCGCGCTCGATCTCACTACTGCGCATGCGCACTCCGGCTCAGACCTGCCCATGCGCCCTCGGGCACACCACAGCGCATGCACAGTCCGGCTCAGACCTGCACATGCGCACTCCGGCTCAGACCTGGCCATGCGCACTCGGACTCAGTACTGCGGATGCGCAATCGGGCTCACTACTGTGCATGCGCACTCGAGGTCACTACTGCTCATGCGCACTTGGGCTCACTACTGCGCATGCGCGCTCGAACGCACTACTGCTCATGCGCACACGGACTCACGATTGCGGATGCGCGTTCGGTCTCACTACTGCGGATGCGCACACGGGCTCACTACTGCGCATGCGCGGACCGGCTCAGACCAGCACATGCGTATTCGGGCTCACTTCTGCGCATGTGCACTCGGACTCACTACTGCTCAAGCGCACTCGGACTCACTACAGCGCATGCGCACTCCGGCCCAGACCTGCACATGCGCACTCCGGCTCACTACTGCTCATGCGCATTCGGACTCACTATTGCGGATGCACAATCGGGCTCACTACTGCGCATCCGCACTCCGGCTCAGACCTGCACATGCGCACACGGACTCACTACTGCGGATGCGCAGTCGGGCTCACTACTGTGCATGCGCACTCGGGGTCACTACTGCTCATGCGCACTCGGGGTCACTACTGCTCATGCGCACTCGGACTCACTACTGTTCATGCGCACTCGGGGTCACTACTGCTCATGCGCACTCGGACTCACAACTGCTCATGCGCAATCGGGATCACTACTGCGCATGCGCGCACGGGCCCACTACTGCGCATGCGAACTCCGGCTCAGACCTGCCAATGCGCCCTCGGGCACACAACTGCGCATGCGCCCACGGGCTCACTACTGCGCATGCGCCGTCCGGCTCAGACCTGCACATGCGCATTCGAGCTCACTTCTGCGCATGCGCACACGCGCGCACTACTGCGCTTGCGCACTCGGACTAACCACTGCTCATGCGCACTGGGACTCACTACTGCGGATGCGCGCTCGGGCTCACTACTGCGGTTGCGCAATCGGGTTCACTACTGCGCATGCGCACACGGGCTCACTACTGCGCATGCGCGCACGGGCCCACTACTGCGCATGCGCAATCCGGCTCAGACCTGCCCATGCGCCCTCGGGCACACCACTGCGCATGCGCACTCCGGCTCAGACCTGCCCATGCGCCCTCGGGCACACCACTGCGCATGCGCACTCGGACTCACTACTGCGGATGCACAATCGGGCTTACTACTGCGCATGCGCATACCGGCTCAGACCTGCTTATGCGCACACGGGCTCACTACTGTGCATGCGCACACGGGCGCACTGCAGCGCATGCACAGTCCGGTTCAGACCTGCACATGCGCACTCCGGCTCAGCCCTGCACATGCGCACTCGGGCACACTACTGCGGATGCACAGTCGGGCTCACTACTGCGCATGCGCACTCCGGCTCAGACCTGCACATGCGCACACGGACTCACTACTGCGGATGCGCAATCGTGCTCACTACTGTGCATGCGCACTCGGGGTCACTACTGCTCATGCGCACTCGGACTCACTGCTGCTCATGCGCACTCGGGGTCACTACTGCTCATGCGCACTCGGACTCACTACTGCTCATGCATATTCGTGGTCACTACTGCGCATGCGCGCTCGGGGTCACTACTGCTCATGCGCACTCGGACTCACTACTGCTCATGCGCACTCGGGCTCACTACTGCTCATGCGCACTCGGACTCACTACTGCTCATGCGCACTCGGACTCACTACTGCGGATGCACAATCGGGCTCACTACTGCGCATGCGCACTCCGGCTCAGACCTGCACATGCGCACACGGACTCACTACTGCGGATGCGCAATCGGGCTGACTACAGTGCATGCGCACTCGGGGTCACTACTGCTCATGCGCACTCGGGCTCACTACTGCGCATGCGCGCTCGGACACACTACTGCTAATGCGCATTCGGGGTCACTACTGCGCATGCGCACTCGGACTCACTACTGCGGATGCGCGCTCGGGCTCACTACTGCGCATGCGCACACGGGCTCACTACTGCGCATGCGCAGTCCGGCTCAGACCTGCACATGCGCATTCGAGCTCACTTCTGCGCATGCGCACACGCGCGCACTACTGCGCTTGCGCACTCGGACTAACCACTGCTCATGCGCACTGGGACTCACTACTGCGGATGCACGCTCGGGCTCACTACTGCGCATGCGCGCACGGGCCCACTACTGCGCATGCGCACTCCGGCTGAGACCTGCCCATGCGTCCTCGGGCACACCACTGCGCATGCGAACACGGACTCACCACTGCGCATGCGCACTCCGGCTCAGACCTGCCCATGCGCACTCGGGCTCACTACTGCGCATGCGCACTCCGGCAAAGACCTGCACATGCGCACACGGACTCACTACTGCGGATGCGCAGTCGGGCTCGGTACTGCTCACGCGCACTCGGACTCACTACTGCTCATTAGCACTCGGGCTCACTACTGTGCATGCGCACCCGGGGTCACTACTGCTCATGCGCACTCGGACTCACTACTGCTCATGCGCACTTGGGCTCACTACTGTTCATGCGCACTCGGGGTCACTACTGCTCACGCGCACTCGGACTCACTACTGCTCATGCGCACTCGGGCTCACTACTGTGCATGCGCACTCGGGGTCACTACTGCTCATGCGCACTCGGACTCACTACTGCTCATGCGCACTCGGGCTCACTACTGCTAATGCGCATTCGGGGTCACTACTGCGCATGCGCACTCGGACTCACTACTGCGGATGCGCGCTCGGGCTCACTACTGCGCATGCGCACACGGGCTCAGTACTGCGCATGCGCAGTCCGGCTCAGACCTGCACATGCGCATTCGAGCTCACTTCTGCGCATGCGCACACGCGCGCACTACTGCGCTTGCGCACTCGGACTAACCACTGCTCATGCGCACTGGGCCTCACTACTGCGGATGCACGCTCGGGCTCACTACTGCGCATGCGCGCACGGGCCCACTACTGCGCATGCGCACTCCGGCTGAGACCTGCCCATGCGTCCTCGGGCACACCACTGCGCATGCGAACACGGACTCACCACTGCGCATGCGCAATCCGGCTCAGACCTGCCCATGCGCACTCGGGCTCACTACTGCGCATGCGCACTCCGGCAAAGACCTGCACATGCGCACACGGACTCACTACTGCGGATGCGCAGTCGGGCTCGGTACTGCTCACGCGCACTCGGACTCACTACTGCTCATTAGCACTCGGGCTCACTACTGTGCATGCGCACCCGGGGTCACTACTGCTCATGCGCACTCGGACTCACTACTGCTCATGCGCACTTGGGCTCACTACTGTTCATGCGCACTCGGGGTCACTACTGCTCACGCGCACTCGGACTCACTACTGCTCATGCGCACTCGGGCTCACTACTGTGCATGCGCACTCGGGGTCACTACTGCTCATGCGCACTCGGACTCACTACTGCTCATGCGCACTCGGGCTCACTACTGTGCATGCGCACTCGGGGTCACTACTGCTCACGCGCACTCGGACTCACTACTGCGGATGCGCAATCGTGCTCACTACTGTGCATGCGCACTCGGGGTCACTACTGCTCATGCGCACTCGGACTCACTGCTGCTCATGCGCACTCGGGGTCACTACTGCTCATGCGCACTCGGACTCACTACTGCTCATGCATATTCGTGGTCACTACTGCGCATGCGCGCTCGGGGTCACTACTGCTCATGCGCACTCGGACTCACTACTGCTCATGCGCACTCGGGCTCACTACTGCTCATGCGCACTCGGACTCACTACTGCTCATGCGCACTCGGACTCACTACTGCGGATGCACAATCGGGCTCACTACTGCGCATGCGCACTCCGGCTCAGACCTGCACATGCGCACACGGACTCACTACTGCGGATGCGCAATCGGGCTGACTACAGTGCATGCGCACTCGGGGTCACTACTGCTCATGCGCACTCGGGCTCACTACTGCGCATGCGCGCTCGGACACACTACTGCTAATGCGCATTCGGGGTCACTACTGCGCATGCGCACTCGGACTCACTACTGCGGATGCGCGCTCGGGCTCACTACTGCGCATGCGCACACGGGCTCACTACTGCGCATGCGCAGTCCGGCTCAGACCTGCACATGCGCATTCGAGCTCACTTCTGCGCATGCGCACACGCGCGCACTACTGCGCTTGCGCACTCGGACTAACCACTGCTCATGCGCACTGGGACTCACTACTGCGGATGCACGCTCGGGCTCACTACTGCGCATGCGCGCACGGGCCCACTACTGCGCATGCGCACTCCGGCTCAGACCTGCTTATGCGCACACGGGCTCACTACTGTGCATGCGCACACGGGCGCACTGCAGCGCATGCACAGTCCGGTTCAGACCTGCACATGCGCACTCCGGCTCAGCCCTGCACATGCGCACTCGGGCACACTACTGCGGATGCACAGTCGGGCTCACTACTGCGCATGCGCACTCCGGCTCAGACCTGCACATGCGCACACGGACTCACTACTGCGGATGCGCAATCGTGCTCACTACTGTGCATGCGCACTCGGGGTCACTACTGCTCATGCGCACTCGGACTCACTGCTGCTCATGCGCACTCGGACACACTACTGCTAATGCGCATTCGGGGTCACTACTGCTCATGCGCACTCGGGGTCACTACTGCTCATGCGCACTCTGACTCACTACTGCTCATGCGCACTCGGGGTCACTACTGCTCATGCGCACTCGGACTCAATACAGCTCATGCGCATTCGGGGTCACTACTGCTCATGCGCACTCTGACTCACTACTGCTCATGCGCACTCGGGGTCACTACTGCGCATGCGCACTCGGACTCACTACTGCGGATGCGCGCTCGATCTCACTACTGCGCATGCGCACTCCGGCTCAGACCTGCCCATGCGCACTCGGGCACACTACTGCGGATGCACAGTCGGGCTCACTACTGCGCATGCGCACTCCGGCTCAGACATGCACATGCGCACACGGACTCACTATTGCGGATGCGCAGTCCGGCTCAGACCTGCACATGCGTATTCGAGCTCACTTCTGCCCATGTGCACACGGGCGCACTACTGCGCTTTGCGCACTCGGGCTCACTACTGCGCATGCGCGCTCGAACGCACTACTGCTCATGCGCACACGGACTCACGATTGCGGATGCGCGTTCGGTCTCACTACTGCGGATGCGCACACGGGCTCACTACTGCGCATGCGCGGACCGGCTCAGACCAGCACATGCTTATTCGGGCTCACTTCTGCGCATGTGCACTCGGACTCACTACTGCTCAAGCGCACTCGGACTCACTACAGCGCATGCGCACTCCGGCTCAGCCCTGCACATGCGCACTCGGGCACACTACTGCGGATGCACAGTTGGGCTCACTACTGCGCATGCGCACTCCGGCTCAGACCTGCACATGCGCACACGGACTCACTACTGCGGATGCGCAATCGTGCTCACTACTGTGCATGCGCACTCGGGGTCACTACTGCTCATGCGCACTCGGACTCACTACTGCTCATGCGCACCCGGACTCACTACTGCTCATGCGCACTCGGGGTCACTACTGCTCATGCGCACTCGGACTCACTACTGCTCATGCACATTCGTGGTCACTACTGCGCATGCGCGCTCGGGATCACTACTGCGCATACGCGCTCGGGGTCGCCACTTCGCATTCGCTCACGGGCTCACACTGTACATGCACACTCGGGGTCACTACTGCGCATGCGCACACGGGCTCATTACTGCGCATGCGCACTCCGGCTCAGACCTGCACATGCGCACACGGACTCACTACTGCGGATGCGCAATCGGGCTCACTACTGTGCATGCGCACTCGGGGTCACTACTGCTCATGCGCACTCGGACTCACTACTGCTCATGCACACTCGTGCTCACTACTGTGCATGCGCACTCGGGGTCACTACTGCTCATGCGCACTCGGACTCACTACTGCTCATGCGCACTCGGGCTCACTACTGCTCATGCGCACTCGGACTCACTACTGCTCATGCGCACTCGGACTCACTACTGCGGATGCACAATCGGGCTCACTACTGCGCATGCGCACTCCGGCTCAGACCTGCACATGCGCACACGGACTCACTACTGCGGATGCGCAATCGGGCTGACTACAGTGCATGCGCACTCGGGGTCACTACTGCTCATGCGCACTCGGGCTCACTACTGCGCATGGGCGCTCGGACACTCTACTGCTAATGCGCATTCGGGGTCACTACTGCTCATGCGCACTCGGGGTCACTACTGCTCATGCGCACTCTGACTCACTACTGCTCATGCGCACTCGGGGTCACTACTGCTCATGCGCACTCGGACTCAATACAGCTCATGCGCATTCGGGGTCACTACTGCTCATGCGCACTCTGACTCACTACTGCTCATGCGCACTCGGGGTCACTACTGCGCATGCGCACTCGGACTCACTACTGCGGATGCGCGCTCGATCTCACTACTGCGCATGCGCACTCCGGCTCAGACCTGCCCATGCGCCCTCGGGCACACCACAGCGCATGCACAGTCCGGCTCAGACCTGCACATGCGCACTCCGGCTCAGACCTGCACATGCGCACTCGGGCACACTACTGCGGATGCACAGTCGGGCTCACTACTGCGCATGCGCACTCCGGCTCAGACATGCACATGCGCACACGGACTCACTACTGCGGATGCGCAGTCCGGCTCAGACCTGCACATGCGTATTCGAGCTCACTTCTGCGCATGTGCACACGGGCGCACTACTGCGCTTTGCGCACTCGGACTCACCACTGCGCATGCGCACTCCGGCTCAGACCTGGCCCTGCGCACTCGGACTCAGTACTGCGGATGCGCAATCGGGCTCCATACTGTGCATGCGCACTCGAGGTCACTACTGCTCATGCGCACTCGGGCTCACTACTGCGCATGCGCGCTCGAACGCACTACTGCTCATGCGCACACGGACTCACGATTGCGGATGCGCGTTCGGTCTCACTACTGCGGATGCGCACACGGGCTCACTACTGCGCATGCGCGGACCGGCTCAGACCAGCACATGCGTATTCGGGCTCACTTCTGCGCATGTGCACTCGGACTCACTACTGCTCAAGCGCACTCGGACTCACTACAGCGCATGCGCACTCCGGCCCAGACCTGCACATGCGCACTCCGGCTCACTACTGCTCATGCGCATTCGGACTCACTATTGCGGATGCACAATCGGGCTCACTACTGCGCATCCGCACTCCGGCTCAGACCTGCACATGCGCACACGGACTCACTACTGCGGATGCGCAGTCGGGCTCACTACTGTGCATGCGCACTCGGGGTCACTACTGCTCATGCGCACTCGGGGTCACTACTGCTCATGCGCACTCGGACTCACTACTGTTCATGCGCACTCGGGGTCACTACTGCTCATGCGCACTCGGGGTCACTACTGCGCATGCGCGCACGGGCCCACTACTGCGCATGCGAACTCCGGCTCAGACCTGCCAATGCGCCCTCGGGCACACCACTGCGCATGCGCACACGGGCTCACTACTGCGCATGCGCCGTCCGGCTCAGACCTGCACATGCGCATTCGAGCTCACTTCTGCGCATGCGCACACGCGCGCACTACTGCGCTTGCGCACTCGGACTAACCACTGCTCATGCGCACTGGGACTCACTACTGCGGATGCGCGCTCGGGCTCACTACTGCGGTTGCGCAATCGGGTTCACTACTGCGCATGCGCACACGGGCTCACTACTGCGCATGCGCGCACGGGCCCACTATTGCGCATGCGCACTCCGGCTCAGACCTGCCCATGCGCCCTCGGGCACACCACTGCGCATGCGCACTCCGGCTCAGACCTGCCCATGCGCCCTCGGGCACACCACTGCGCATGCGCACTCGGACTCACTACTGCGGATGCACAATCGGGCTTACTACTGCGCATGCGCACACCGGCTCAGACCTGCTTATGCGCACACGGGCTCACTACTGCGCATGCGCACACGGGCGCACTGCAGCGCATGCACAGTCCGGTTCAGACCTGCACATGCGCACTCCGGCTCAGCCCTGCACATGCGCACTCGGGCACACTACTGCGGATGCACAGTCGGGCTCACTACTGTGCATGTGCACTCCGGCTCAGACCTGCACATGCGCACACGGACTCACTACTGCGGATGCGCAATCGTGCTCACTACTGTGCATGCGCACTCGGGGTCACTACTGCTCATGCGCACTCGGACTCACTGCTGCTCATGCGCACTCGGGGTCACTACTGCTCATGCGCACTCGGACTCACTACTGCTCATGCATATTCGTGGTCACTACTGCGCATGCGCGCTCGGGATCACTACTGCGCATACGCGCTCGGGGTCGCCACTGCGCATTCGCTCACGGGCTCACACTGTACATGCACACTCGGGGTCACTACTGCGCATGCGCACACGGGCTCACTACTGCGCATGCGCACTCCGGCTCAGACCTGCACATGCGCACACGGACTCACTACTGCGGATGCGCAATCGGGCTCACTACTGTGCATGCGCACTCGGGGTCACTACTGCTCATGCGCACTCGGACTCACTACTGCTCATGCACACTCGTGCTCACTACTGTGCATGCGCACTCGGGGTCACTACTGCTCATGCGCACTCGGACTCACTACTGCTCATGCGCACTCGGGCTCACTACTGCTCATGCGCACTCGGACTCACTACCGCTCATGCGCACTCGGACTCACTACTGCGGATGCACAATCGGGCTCACTACTGCGCATGCGCACTCCGGCTCAGACCTGCACATGCGCACACGGACTCACTACTGCGGATGCGCAATCGGGCTGACTACAGTGCATGCGCACTCGGGGTCACTACTGCTCATGCGCACTCGGGCTCACTACTGCGCATGCGCGCTCGGACACACTACTGCTAATGCGCATTCGGGGTCACTACTGCGCATGCGCACTCGGACTCACTACTGCGGATGCGCGCTCGGGCTCACTACTGCGCATGCGCACACGGGCTCACTACTGCGCATGCGCAGTCCGGCTCAGACCTGCACATGCGCATTCGAGCTCACTTCTGCGCATACGCACACGCGCGCACTACTGCGCTTGCGCACTCGGACTAACCACTGCTCATGCGCACGTGGACTCACTACTGCGGATGCGCGCTCGGGCTCACTACTGCGCATGCGCGTACGGGCCCACTACTGCGCATGCGCACTCCGGCTCAGACCTGGACATGCGCACACGGACTCACGATTGCGGATGCGCGTTCGGTCTCACTACTGCGGATGCGCACACGGGCTCACTACTGCGCATGCGCGGACCGGCTCAGACCAGCACATGCGTATTCGGGCTCACTTCTGCGCATGTGCACTCGGACTCACTACTGCTCAAGCGCACTCGGACTCACTACAGCGCATGCGCACTCCGGCCCAGACCTGCACATGCGCACTCCGGCTCACTACTGCTCATGCGCATTCGGACTCACTATTGCGGATGCACAATCGGGCTCACTACTGCGCATCCGCACTCCGGCTCAGACCTGCACATGCGCACTCGGACTCACTACCGCTCATGCGCATTCGGGGTCACTACAGCGCATGCGCACTCGGACTCACTACTGCGGATGCGCGCTCGGGCTCACTACTGCGCATGCGCACACGGGCTCACTACTGCGCATGCGCGCACGGGTCCACTACTGCGGATGGGCACTCCGGCTCAGACCTGCCCATGCGCCCTCGGGCACACCACTGCGCATGCGCACACGGGCTCACTACTGCGCATGCGCAGGCCGGCTCAGACCTGCACATGCGCATTCGAGCTCACTTCTGCGCATGCGCACACGCGCGCACTACTGCGCTTGCGCACTCGGACTAACCACTGCTCATGCGCACTGGGACTCATTACTGCGGATGAGCGCTCGGGCTCACTACTGCGCATGCGCGCACGGGCCCACTACTGCGCATGCGCACTCCGGCTGAGACCTGCCCAAGCGTCCTCGGGCACACCACTGCGCATGCGAACACGGACTCACCACTGCGCATGCGCACTCCGGCTCAGACCTGCCCATGCGCACTCGGGCTCACTACTGCGCATGCGCACACGGGCGCACTGCAGCGCATGCACAGTCCGGTTCAGACCTGCACATGCGCACTCCGGCTCAGCCCTGCACATGCGCACTCGGGCACACTACTGCGGATGCACAGTCGGGCTCACTACTGCGCATGCGCACTCCGGCTCAGACCTGCACATGCGCACACGGACTCACTACTGCGGATGCGCAATCGTGCTCACTACTGTGCATGCGCACTCGGGGTCACTACTGCTCATGCGCACTCGGACTCACTACTGTTCATGCGCACCCGGACTCACTACTGCTCATGCGCACTCGGGGTCACTACTGCTCACGCGCTCGGACTCACTACTGCTCATGCACATTCGTGGTCACTACTGCGCATGCGCGCTCGGGATCACTACTGCGCATACGCGCTCGGGGTCGCCACTGCGCATTCGCTCACGGGCTCACACTGTACATGCACACTCGGGGTCACTACTGCGCATGCGCACACGGGCTCACTACTGCGCATGCGCACTCCGGCTCAGACCTGCACATGCGCACACGGACTCACTACTGCGGATGCGCAATCGGGCTCACTACTGTGCATGCGCACTCGGGGTCACTACTGCTCATGCGCACTCGGACTCACTACTGCTCATGCACACTCGTGCTCACTACTGTGCATGCGCACTCGGGGTCACTACTGCTCATGCGCACTCGGACTCACTACTGCTCATGCGCACTCGGGCTCACTACTGCTCATGCGCACTCGGACTCACTACTGCTCATGCGCACTCGGACTCACTACTGCGGATGCACAATCGGGCTCACTACTGCGCATGCGCACTCCGGCTCAGACCTGCACATGCGCACACGGACTCACTACTGCGGATGCGCAATCGGGCTGACTACAGTGCATGCGCACTCGGGGTCACTACTGCTCATGCGCACTCGGGCTCACTACTGCGCATGGGCACTCGGACACACTACTGCTAATGCGCATTCGGGGTCACTACTGCTCATGCGCACTCGGGGTCACTACTGCTCATGCGCACTCTGACTCACTACTGCTCATGCGCACTCGGGGTCACTACTGCTCATGCGCACTCGGACTCAATACAGCTCATGCGCATTCGGGGTCACTACTGCTCATGCGCACTCTGACTCACTACTGCTCATGCGCACTCGGGGTCACTACTGCGCATGCGCACTCGGACTCACTACTGCGGATGCGCGCTCGATCTCACTACTGCGCATGCGCACTCCGGCTCAGACCTGCCCATGCGCCCTCGGGCACACCACAGCGCATGCACAGTCCGGCTCAGACCTGCACATGCGCACTCCGGCTCAGACCTGCACATGCGCACTCGGGCACACTACTGCGGATGCACAGTCGGGCTCACTACTGCGCATGCGCACTCCGGCTCAGACATGCACATGCGCACACGGACTCACTACTGCGGATGCGCAGTCCGGCTCAGACCTGCACATGCGTATTCGAGCTCACTTCTGCGCATGTGCACACGGGCGCACTACTGCGCTTTGCGCATTCGGACTCACCACTGCGCATGCGCACTCCGGCTCAGACCTGGCCATGCGCACTCGGACTCAGTACTGCGGATGCGCAATCGGGCTCCATACTGTGCATGCGCACTCGAGGTCACTACTGCTCATGCGCACTCGGGCTCACTACTGCGCATGCGCGCTCGAACGCACTACTGCTCATGCGCACACGGACTCACGATTGCGGATGCGCGTTCGGTCTCACTACTGCGGATGCGCACACGGGCTCACTACTGCGCATGCGCGGACCGGCTCAGACCAGCACATGCGTATTCGGGCTCACTTCTGCGCATGTGCACTCGGACTCACTACTGCTCAAGCGCACTCGGACTCACTACAGCGCATGCGCACTCCGGCTCAGCCCTGCACATGCGCACTCGGGCACACTACTGCGGATGCACAGTCGGGCTCACTACTGCGCATGCGCACTCCGGCTCAGACCTGCATTTGCGCACACGGACTCACTACTGCGGATGCGCAATCGTGCTCACTACTGTGCATGCGCACTCGGGGTCACTACTGCTCATGCGCACTCGGACTCACTACTGCTCATGCGCACCCGGACTCACTACTGCTCATGCGCACTCGGGGTCACTACTGCTCATGCGCACTCGGACTCACTACTGCTCATGCACATTCGTGGTCACTACTGCGCATGCGCGCTCGGGATCACTACTGCGCATACGCGCTCGGGGTCGCCACTTCGCATTCGCTCACGGGCTCACACTGTACATGCACACTCGGGGTCACTACTGCGCATGCGCACACGGGCTCACTACTGCGCATGCGCACTCCGGCTCAGACCTGCACATGCGCACACGGACTCACTACTGCGGATGCGCAATCGGGCTCACTACTGTGCATGCGCACTCGGGGTCACTACTGCTCATGCGCACTCGGACTCACTACTGCTCATGCACACTCGTGCTCACTACTGTGCATGCGCACTCGGTGTCACTACTGCTCATGCGCACTCGGACTCACTACTGCTCATGCGCACTCGGGCTCACTACTGCTCATGCGCACTCGGACTCACTACTGCTCATGCGCACTCGGACTCACTACTGCGGATGCACAATCGGGCTCACTACTGCGCATGCGCACTCCGGCTCAGACCTGCACATGCGCACACGGACTCACTACTGCGGATGCGCAATCGGGCTGACTACAGTGCATGCGCACTCGGGGTCACTACTGCTCATGCGCACTCGGGCTCACTACTGCGCATGGGCGCTTGGACACACTACTGCTAATGCGCATTCGGGGTCAATACTGCTCATGCGCACTCGGGGTCACTACTGCTCATGCGCACTCTGACTCACTACTGCTCATGCGCACTCGGGGTCACTACTGCTCATGCGCACTCGGACTCAATACAGCTCATGCGCATTCGGGGTCACTACTGCTCATGCGCACTCTGACTCACTACTGCTCATGCGCACTCGGGGTCACTACTGCGCATGCGCACTCGGACTCACTACTGCGGATGCGCGCTCGATCTCACTACTGCGCATGCGCACTCCGGCTCAGACCTGCCCATGCGCCCTCGGGCACACCACAGCGCATGCACAGTCCGGCTCAGACCTGCACATGCGCACTCCGGCTCAGACCTGCACATGCGCACTCGGGCACACTACTGCGGATGCACAGTCGGGCTCACTACTGCGCATGCGCACTCCGGCTCAGACATGCACATGCGCACACGGACTCACTACTGCGGATGCGCAGTCCGGCTCAGACCTGCACATGCGTATTCGAGCTCACTTCTGCGCATGTGCACACGGGCGCACTACTGCGCTTTGCGCACTCGGACTCACCACGGCGCATGCGCACTCCGGCTCAGACCTGGCCCTGCGCACTCGGACTCAGTACTGCGGATGCGCAATCGGGCTCCATACTGTGCATGCGCACTCGAGGTCACTACTGCTCATGCGCACTCAGGCTCACTACTGCGCATGCGCGCTCGAACGCACTACTGCTCATGCGCACACGGACTCACGATTGCGGATGCGCGTTCGGTCTCACTACTGCGGATGCGCACACGGGCTCACTACTGCGCATGCGCGGACCGGCTCAGACCAGCACATGCGTATTCGGGCTCACTTCTGCGCATGTGCACTCGGACTCACTACTGCTCAAGCGCACTCGGACTCACTACAGCGCATGCGCACTCCGGCCCAGACCTGCACATGCGCACTCCGGCTCACTACTGCTCATGCGCATTCGGACTCACTATTGCGGATGCACAATCGGGCTCACTACTGCGCATCCGCACTCCGGCTCAGACCTGCACATGCGCACACGGACTCACTACTGCGGATGCGCAGTCGGGCTCACTACTGTGCATGCGCACTCGGGGTCACTACTGCTCATGCGCACTCGGGGTCACTACTGCTCATGCGCACTCGGACTCACTACTGTTCATGCGCACTCGGGGTCACTACTGCTCATGCGCACTCGGACTCACAACTGCTCATGCGCAATCGGGGTCACTACTGCGCATGCGCGCACGGGCCCACTACTGCGCATGCGAACTCCGGCTCAGACCTGCCAATGCGCCCTCGGGCACACCACTGCGCATGCGCACACGGGCTCACTACTGCGCATGCGCCGTCCGGCTCAGACCTGCACATGCGCATTCGAGCTCACTTCTGCGCATGCGCACACGCGCGCACTACTGCGCTTGCGCACTCGGACTAACCACTGCTCATGCGCACTGGGACTCACTACTGCGGATGCGCGCTCGGGCTCACTACTGCGGTTGCGCAATCGGGTTCACTACTGCGCATGCGCACACGGGCTCACTACTGCGCATGCGCGCACGGGCCCTCTACTGCGCATGCGCACTCCGGCTCAGACCTGCCCATGCGCCCTCGGGCACACCACTGCGCATGCGCACTCCGGCTCAGACCTGCCCATGCGCCCTCGGGCACACCACTGCGCATGCGCACTCGGACTCACTACTGCGGATGCACAATCGGGCTCACTACTGTGCATGCGCACTCGGGGTCACTACTGCTCATGCGCACTCGGACTCACTGCTGCTCATGCGCACTCGGGGTCACTACTGCTCATGCGCACTCGGACTCACTACTGCTCATGCATATTCGTGGTCACTACTGCGCATGCGCGCTCGGGATCACTACTGCGCATACGCGCTCGGGGTCGCCACTGCGCATTCGCTCACGGGCTCACACTGTACATGCACACTCGGGGTCACTACTGCGCATGCGCACACGGGCTCACTACTGCGCATGCGCACTCCGGCTCAGACCTGCACATGCGCACACGGACTCACTACTGCGGATGCGCAATCGGGCTCACTACTGTGCATGCGCACTCGGGGTCACTACTGCTCATGCGCACTCGGACTCACTACTGCTCATGCACACTCGTGCTCACTACTGTGCATGCGCACTCGGGGTCACTACTGCTCATGCGCACTCGGACTCATTACTGCTCATGCGCACTCGGGCTCACTACTGCTCATGCGCACTCGGACTCACTACTGCTCATGCGCACTCGGACTCACTACTGCAGATGCACAATCGGGCTCACTACTGCGCATGCGCACTCCGGCTCAGACCTGCACATGCGCACACGGACTCACTACTGCGGATGCGCAATCGGGCTGACTACAGTGCATGCGCACTCGGGGTCACTACTGCTCATGCGCACTCGGGCTCACTACTGCGCATGCGCGCTCGGACACACTACTGCTAATGCGCATTCGGGGTCACTACTGCGCATGCGCACTCGGACTCACTACTGCGGATGCGCGCTCGGGCTCACTACTGCGCATGCGCACACGGGCTCACTACTGCGCATGCGCAGTCCGGCTCAGACCTGCACATGCGCATTCGAGCTCACTTCTGCGCATACGCACACGCGCGCACTACTGCGCTTGCGCACTCGGACTAACCACTGCTCATGCGCACGTGGACTCACTACTGCGGATGCGCGCTCGGGCTCACTACTGCGCATGCGCGTACGGGCCCACTACTGCGCATGCGCACTCCGGCTCAGACCTGCACATGCGCACACGGACTCACGATTGCGGATGCGCGTTCGGTCTCACTACTGCGGATGCGCACACGGGCTCACTACTGCGCATGCGCGGACCGGCTCAGACCAGCACATGCGTATTCGGGCTCACATCTGCGCATGTGCACTCGGACTCACTACTGCTCAAGCGCACTCGGACTCACTACAGCGCATGCGCACTCCGGCCCAGACCTGCACATGCGCACTCCGGCTCACTACTGCTCATGCGCATTCGGACTCACTATTGCGGATGCACAATCGGGCTCACTACTGCGCATCCGCACTCCGGCTCAGACCTGCACATGCGCACACGGACTCACTACTGCGGATGCGCAGTCGGGCTCACTACTGTGCATGCGCACTCGGGGTCACTACTGCTCATGCGCACCCGGGGTCACTGCTGCTCATGCGCACTCGGACTCACTACTGTTCATGCGCACTCGGGGTCACTACTGCTCATGCGCACTCGGACTCACAACTGCTCATGCGCAATCGGGGTCACTACTGCGCATGCGCACACGGGCCCACTACTGCGCATGCGAACTCCGGCTCAGACCTGCCAATGCGCCCTCGGGCACACCACTGCGCATGCGCACACGGGCTCACTACTGCGCATGCGCCGTCCGGCTCAGACCTGCACATGCGCATTCGAGCTCACTTCTGCGCATGCGCACTCGGGCTCACTACTGCTCATGCGCACTCGGACTCACTACTGCTCATGCGCACTCGGACTCACTACTGCGGATGCACAATCGGGCTCACTACTGCGCATGCGCACTCCGGCTCAGACCTGCACATGCGCACACGGACTCACTACTGCGGATGCGCAATCGGGCTGACTACAGTGCATGCGCACTCGGGGTCACTACTGCTCATGCGCACTCGGGCTCACTACTGCGCATGCGCGCTCGGACACACTACTGCTAATGCGCATTCGGGGTCACTACTGCGCATGCGCACTCGGACTCACTACTGCGGATGCGCGCTCGGGCTCACTACTGCGCATGCGCACACGGGCTCACTACTGCGCAGGCGCAGTCCGGCTCAGACCTGCACATGCGCATTCGAGCTCACTTCTGCGCATACGCACACGCGCGCACTACTGCGCTTGCGCACTCGGACTAACCACTGCTCATGCGCACGTGGACTCACTACTGCGGATGCGCGCTCGGGCTCACTACTGCGCATGCGCGTACGGGCCCACTACTGCGCATGCGCAGTCCGGCTCAGACCTGCACATGCGCATTCGAGCTCACTTCTGCGCATGCGCACACGGGCTCACTACTGTGCATGCGCACACGGGGTCACTACTGCTCATGCACACTCGGGCTCACTAATGTGCATGCGCACTCGGACTCACTACTGCTCATGCGCATTCGGGGTCACTACTGCGCATGCGCACTCGGACTCACTACTGCGGATGCGCGCTCGGGATCACTACTGCGCATGCGCACACGGGCTCACTACTGCGCATGCGCGCACGAGCCCACTACTGCGGATGCGCACTCCGGCTCAGACCTGCCCATGCGCCCTCGGGCACACCACTGCGCATGCGCACACGGGCTCACTACTGCGCATGCGCAGTCCGGCTCAGACCTGCACATGCGCATTCGAGCTCACTTCTGCGCATGCGCACACGCGCGCACTACTGCGCTTGCGCACTCGGACTAACCACTGCTCATGCGCACTGGGACTCACTACTGCGGATGCGCGCTCGGGCTCACTACTGCGCATGCGCGCACGGGCCCACTACTGCGCATGCGCACTCCGGCTGAGACCTGCCCATGCGTCCTTGGGCACACCACTGCGCATGCGAACACGGACTCTCCACTGCGCGTGCGCACTCCGGCTCAGACCTGCCCATGCGCACTCGGGCTCACTACTGCACATGCGCGCTCGGGCTCACTACAGCGCATGCGCAGTCCGGCTCAGACCTGCACATGCGCATTCGAGCTCACATCCGCGCATGCGCACACGGGCTCGCTACTGTGCATGCGCACTCGGGGTCACTACTGCTCATGCGCACTCGGGCTCACTAATGTGCATGCGCACTCCGGGTCACTACTGAACATGCGCACTCGGACTCGCTACTGCTCATGCGCACTCGGTGTCACTACTGCTCATGCGCACTCGGACTCACTACTGCCCATGCGCATTCGGGGTCACTACTGCTCATGCGCACTCGGGGTCACTACTGCTCATGCGCACTCTGACCCACTACTGCTCATGCGCACTCGGGGTCACTACTGCTCATGCGCACTCGGACTCAATACAGCTCATGCGCATTCGGGTTCACTACTGCTCATGCGCACTCTGACTCACTACTGCTCATGCGCACTCGGGGTCACTACTGCGCATGCGCACTCGGACTCACTACTGCGGATGCGCGCTCGATCTCACTACTGCGCATGCGCACTCCGCCTCAGACCTGCACATGCGCACACGGGCTCACTACTGCGGAAGCGCAATCGGGCTCACTACTGTGCATGCGCACTCGGGGTCACTACTGCTCATGCGCACTCGGGGTCACTCCTGCGCATGCGCAGTCGGGCTCACTACTGCGGATGCGCAATCGGGCTCACTACAGCGCATGCGCGCTCGGGCTCACTACTGCGCATACGCGCTCGGGGTCGCTACTGCGCATTCGCTCACGGGCTCACACTGTGCATGCACACTTTGGGTCACTACTGCGCATGCGCACACGGGCTCACTACTGCGCATGCGCGCACGGGCCCACTACTGCGCATGCGCACTCCGGCTGAGACCTGCCCATGCGTCCTTGGGCACACCACTGCGCATGCGAACACGGACTCTCCACTGCGCGTGCGCACTCCGGCTCAGACCTGCCCATTCGCACTCGGGCTCACTACTGCACATGCGCGCTCGGGCTCACTACAGCGCATGCGCAGTCCGGCTCAGACCTGCACATGCGCATTCGAGCTCACTTCTGCGCATACGCACACGCGCGCACTACTGCGCTTGCGCACTCGGACTAACCACTGCTCATGCGCACGTGGACTCACTACTGCGGATGCGCGCTCGGGCTCACTACTGCTCAAGCGCACTCGGACTCACTACAGCGCATGCGCACTCCGGCTCAGACCTGCACATGCGCACACGGACTCACTACTGCGGATGCGTATTCGAGCTCACTTCTGCGTATGTGCACACGGGCGCACAGCTGCGCATGCGCAGTCCGGCTCAGACCTGCCCATGCGCCCTCGGGCACACCACTGCGCATGCGCACACGGGCTCACTACTGCGCATGCGCAGTCCGGCTCAGACCTGCACATGCGCATTCGAGCTCACTTCTGCGCATGCGCACACGCGCGCACTACTGCGCTTGCGCACTCGGACTAACCACTGCTCATGCGCACTGGGACTCACTACTGCGGATGCGCGCTCGGGCTCACTACTGCGCATGCGCGCACGGGCCCACTACTGCGCATGCGCACTCCGGCTGAGACCTGCCCATGCGTCCTTGGGCACACCACTGCGCATGCGAACACGGACTCTCCACTGCGCGTGCGCACTCCGGCTCAGACCTGCCCATGCGCACTCGGGCTCACTACTGCACATGCGCGCTCGGGCTCACTACAGCGCATGCGCAGTCCGGCTCAGACCTGCACATGCGCATTCGAGCTCACTTCTGCGCATACGCACACGCGCGCACTACTGCGCTTGCGCACTCGGACTAACCACTGCTCATGCGCACGTGGACTCACTACTGCGGATGCGCGCTCGGGCTCACTACTGCGCATGCGCGTACGGGCCCACTACTGCGCATGCGCACTCCGGCTCAGACCTGCACATGCGCACACGGACTCACGATTGCGGATGCGCGTTCGGTCTCACTACTGCGGATGCGCACACGGGCTCACTACTGCGCATGCGCGGACCGGCTCAGACCAGCACATGCGTATTCGGGCTCACTTCTGCGCATGTGCACTCGGACTCACTACTGCTCAAGCGCACTCGGACTCACTACAGCGCATGCGCACTCCGGCCCAGACCTGCACATGCGCACTCCGGCTCACTACTGCTCATGCGCATTCGGACTCACTATTGCGGATGCACAATCGGGCTCACTACTGCGCATCCGCACTCCGGCTCAGACCTGCACATGCGCACACGGACTCACTACTGCGGATGCGCAGTCGGGCTCACTACTGTGCATGCGCACTCGGGGTCACTACTGCTCATGCGCACTCGGGGTCACTACTGCTCATGCGCACTCGGACTCACTACTGTTCATGCGCACTCGGGGTCACTACTGCTCATGCGCACACGGACTCACAACTGCTCATGCGCAATCGGGGTCACTACTGCGCATGCGCACACGGGCCCACTACTGCGCATGCGAACTCCGGCTCAGACCTGCCAATGCGCCCTCGGGCACACCACTGCGCATGCGCACACGGGCTCACTACTGCGCATGCGCCGTCCGGCTCAGACCTGCACATGCGCATTCGAGCTCACTTCTGCGCATGCGCACACGCGCGCACTACTGCGCTTGCGCACTCGGACTAACCACTGCTCATGCGCACTGGGACTCACTACTGCGGATGCGCGCTCGGGCTCACTACTGCGGTTGCGCAATCGGGTTCACTACTGCGCATGCGCACACGGGCTCACTACTGCGCATGCGCGCACGGGCCCACTACTGCGCATGCGCACTCCGGCTCAGACCTGCCCATGCGCCCTCGGGCACACCACTGCGCATGCGCACTCCGGCTCAGACCTGCCCATGCGCCCTCGGGCACACCACTGCGCATGCGCACTCGGACTCACTACTGCGGATGCACAATCGGGCTTACTACTGCGCATGCGCACACCGGCTCAGACCTGCTTATGCGCAAACGGGCTCACTACTGCGCATGCGCACACGGGCGCACTGCAGCGCATGCACAGTCCGGTTCAGACCTGCACATGCGCACTCCGGCTCAGCCCTGCACATGCGCACTCGGGCACACTACTGCGGATGCACAGTCGGGCTCACTACTGTGCATGCGCACTCCGGCTCAGACCTGCACATGCGCACACGGACTCACTACTGCGGATGCGCAATCGTGCTCACTACTGTGCATGCGCACTCGGGGTCACTACTGCTCATGCGCACTCGGACTCACTGCTGCTCATGCGCACTCGGGGTCACTACTGCTCATGCGCACTCGGACTCACTACTGCTCATGCATATTCGTGGTCACTACTGCGCATGCGCGCTCGGGATCACTACTGCGCATACGCGCTCGGGGTCGCCACTGCGCATTCGCTCACGGGCTCACACTGTACATGCACACTCGGGGTCACTACTGCGCATGCGCACACGGGCTCACTACTGCGCATGCGCACTCCGGCTCAGACCTGCACATGCGCACACGGACTCACTACTGCGGATGCGCAATCGGGCTCACTACTGTGCATGCGCACTCGGGGTCACTACTGCTCATGCGCACTCGGACTCACTACTGCTTATGCACACTCGTGCTCACTACTGTGCATGCGCACTCGGGGTCACTACTGCTCATGCGCACTCGGACTCACTACTGCTCATGCGCACTGGGGCTCACTACTGCTCATGCGCACTCGGACTCACTACTGCTCATGCGCACTCGGACTCACTACTGCGGATGCACAATCGGGCTCACTACTGCGCATGCGCACTCCGGCTCAGACCTGCACATGCGCACACGGACTCACTACTGCGGATGCGCAATCGGGCTGACTACAGTGCATGCGCATTCGGGGTCACTACTGCTCATGCGCACTCGGGCTCACTACTGCGCATGCGCGCTCGGACGCACTACTGCTAATGCGCATTCGGGGTCACTACTGCGCATGCGCACTCGGACTCACTACTGCGGATGCGCGCTCGGGCTCACTACTGCGCATGCGCACACGGGCTCACTACTGCGCAGGCGCAGTCCGGCTCAGACCTGCACATGCGCATTCGAGCTCACTTCTGCGCATGCGCACACGGGCTCACTACTGTGCATGCGCACACGGGGTCACTACTGCTCATGCACACTCGGGCTCACTAATGTGCATGCGCACTCGGACTCACTACTGCTCATGCGCATTCGGGGTCACTACTGCGCATGCGCGCTCGGGCTCACTACTGCGCATGCGCACACGGGCTCACTACTGCGCATGCGCGCACGAGCCCACTACTGCGGATGCGCACTCCGGCTCAGACCTGCCCATGCGCCCTCGGGCACACCACTGCGCATGCGCACACGGGCTCACTACTGCGCATGCGCAGTCCGGCTCAGACCTGCACATGCGCATTCGAGCTCACTTCTGCGCATGCGCACACGCGCGCACTACTGCGCTTGCGCACTCGGACTAACCACTGCTCATGCGCACTGGGACTCACTACTGCGGATGCGCGCTCGGGCTCACTACTGCGCATGCGCGCACGGGCCCACTACTGCGCATGCGCACTCCGGCTGAGACCTGCCCATGCGTCCTTGGGCACACCACTGCGCATGCGAACACGGACTCTCCACTGCGCGTGCGCACTCCGGCTCAGACCTGCCCATGCGCACTCGGGCTCACTACTGCACATGCGCGCTCGGGCTCACTACAGCGCATGCGCAGTCCGGCTCAGACCTGCACATGCGCATTCGAGCTCACTTCCGCGCATGCGCACACGGGCTCGCTCCTGTGCATGCGCACTCGGGGTCACTACTGCTCATGCACACTCGGGCTCACTAATGTGCATGCGCACTCCGGGTCACTACTGAACATGCGCACTCGGACTCGCTACTGCTCATGCGCACTCGGTGTCACTACTGCTCATGCGCACTCGGACTCACTACTGCCCATGCGCATTCGGGGTCACTACTGCTCATGCGCACTCGGGGTCACTACTGCTCATGCGCACTCTGACCCACTACTGCTCATGCGCACTCGGAGTCACTACTGCTCATGCGCACTCGGACTCAATACAGCTCATGCGCATTCGGGTTCACTACTGCTCATGCGCACTCTGACTCACTACTGCTCATGCGCACTCGGGGTCACTACTGCGCATGCGCACTCGGACTCACTACTGCGGATGCGCGCTCGATCTCACTACTGCGCATGCGCACTCCGCCTCAGACCTGCACATGCGCACACGGGCTCACTACTGCGGAAGCGCAATCGGGCTCACTACTGTGCATGCGCACTCGGGGTCACTACTGCTCATGCGCACTCGGGGTCACTCCTGCGCATGCGCAGTCGGGCTCACTACTGCGGATGCGCAATCGGGCTCACTACAGCGCATGCGCGCTCGGGCTCACTACTGCGCATACGCGCTCGGGGTCGCTACTGCGCATTCGCTCACGGGCTCACACTGTGCATGCACACTTTGGGTCACTACTGCGCATGCGCACACGGGCTCACTACTGCGCATGCGCGCACGGGCTTACTACTGCGCATGCGCAGTCCGGCTCAGATCTGATCCTGCGTATTCGAGCTCACTTCTGCGTATGTGCACACGGGCGCACAGCTGCGCATGCGCAGTCCGGCTCAGACCTGCCCATGCGCCCTCGGGCACACCACTGCGCATGCGCACACGGGCTCACTACTGCGCATGCGCAGTCCGGCTCAGACCTGCACATGCGCATTCGAGTTTACTTCTGCGCATGCGCACACGCGCGCACTACTGCGCTTGCGCACTCGGACTAACCACTGCTCATGCGCACTGGGACTCACTACTGCGGATGCGCGCTCGGGCTCACTACTGCGCATGCGCGCACGGGCCCACTACTGCGCATGCGCACTCCGGCTGAGACCTGCCCATGCGTCCTTGGGCACACCACTGCGCATGCGAACACGGACTCTCCACTGCGCGTGCGCACTCCGGCTCAGACCTGCCCATGCGCACTCGGGCTCACTACTGCACATGCGCGCTCGGGCTCACTACAGCGCATGCGCAGTCCGGCTCAGACCTGCACATGCGCATTCGAGCTCACTTCCGCGCATGCGCACACGGGCTCGCTACTGTGCATGCGCACTCGGGGTCACTACTGCTCATGCACACTCGGGCTCACTAATGTGCATGCGCACTCCGGGTCACTACTGAACATGCGCACTCGGACTCGCTACTGCTCATGCGCACTCGGTGTCACTACTGCTCATGCGCACTCGGACTCACTACTGCCCATGCGCATACGGGGTCACTACTGCTCATGCGCACTCGGGGTCACTACTGCTCATGCGCACTCTGACCCACTACTGCTCATGCGCACTCGGAGTCACTACTGCTCATGCGCACTCGGACTCAATACAGCTCATGCGCATTCGGGTTCACTACTGCTCATGCGCACTCTGACTCACTACTGCTCATGCGCACTCGGGGTCACTACTGCGCATGCGCACTCGGACTCACTACTGCGGATGCGCGCTCGATCTCACTACTGCGCATGCGCACTCCGCCTCAGACCTGCACATGCGCACACGGGCTCACTACTGCGGAAGCGCAATCGGGCTCACTACTGTGCATGCGCACTCGGGGTCACTACTGCTCATGCGCACTCGGGGTCACTCCTGCGCATGCGCAGTCGGGCTCACTACTGCGGATGCGCAATCGGGCTCACTACAGCGCATGCGCGCTCGGGCTCACTACTGCGCATGCGCAGTCCGGCTCAGACCTGCACATGCGCATTCGAGCTCACTTCTGCGCATGCGCACACGCGCGCACTACTGCGCTTGCGCACTCGGACTAACCACTGCTCATGCGCACTGGGACTCACTACTGCGGATGCGCGCTCGGGCTCACTACTGCGCATGCGCGCACGGGCTTACTACTGCGCATGCGCAGTCCGGCTCAGATCTGATCCTGCGTATTCGAGCTCACTTCTGCGTATGTGCACACGGGCGCACAGCTGCGCATGCGCAGTCCGGCTCAGACCTGCACATGCGCATTCGAGCTCACTTCTGCGCATGCGCACACGCGCGCACTACTGCGCTTGCGCACTCGGACTAACCACTGCTCATGCGCACTGGGACTCACTACTGCGGATGCGCGCTCGGGCTCACTACTGCGGTTGCGCAATCGGGTTCACTACTGCGCATGCGCACACGGGCTCACTACTGCGCATGCGCGCACGGGCCCACTACTGCGCATGCGCACTCCGGCTCAGACCTGCCCATGCGCCCTCGGGCACACCACTGCGCATGCGCACTCCGGCTCAGACCTGCCCATGCGCCCTCGGGCACACCACTGCGCATGCGCACTCGGACTCACTACTGCGGATGCGCAATCGTGCTCACTACTGTGCATGCGCACTCGGGGTCACTACTGCTCATGCGCACTCGGACTCACTACTGCTCATGCATATTCGTGGTCACTACTGCGCATGCGCGCTCGGGATCACTACTGCGCATACGCGCTCGGGCTCGCCACTGCGCATTCGCTCACGGGCTCACACTGTACATGCACACTCGGGGTCACTACTGCGCATGCGCACACGGGCTCACTACTGCGCATGCGCACTCCGGCTCAGACCTGCACATGCGCACACGGACTCACTACTGCGGATGCGCAATCGGGCTCACTACTGTGCATGCGCACTCGGGGTCACTACTGCTCATGCGCACTCGGACTCACTACTGCGGATGCACAATCGGGCTCACTACTGCACGTGCGCACTCCGCCTCAGACCTGTACATGCGCACACGGACTCACTACTGCGGAAGCGCAATCGGGCCCACTACTGTGCATGCGCAGTCGGGGTCACTACTGCTCATGCGCACTCGGGGTCACTACTGCGCATGGGCGCACGGGCCCACTACTGCGCATGCACACCCCGGCTCAGACCTGCCCATGCGCCCTCGGGCACACCACTCCGCATGCGCACTCGGGCTCAGACCTGCCCATGCGCACTCGGGCTCACTACTGCGCATGCGCGCTCGGGATCACTACTGTGCATGCGCATTCGGGGTCACAACTGCTCATGCGCACTCAGACTCACTACTGCTCATGCGCACTCGGGCTCACTACTGTGCATGCGCACTCGGGGTCACTACTGGTCACGCGCACTCGGACTCACTACTGTGCATGCGCACTCGGGGTCACTACTGCTCATGCGCACTCGGGGTCACTACTTGCGCATGCGCGCACGGGCTCACTACTGCGCATGCGCAGTCCGGCTCAGATCTGATCCTGCGTATACGAGCTCACATCTGCGCATGCGCGCACGGGCCCACTACTGCGCATGCACACTCCGGCTCAGACCTGCACATGCGCACACGGACTCACTACTGCGGATGCGCAATCGGGCTCACTACTGCGGATTCGCGCTCGGGCTCACTACTGCGCATGCCCACCCGGGCTCACTACTGCGCATGCGCGCACGGGCCCACTACTGCGCATGCGCACTCCGGCTCAGACCTGCACATGCTCACACGGACTCACTACTGCGGATGCGCAATCGGGCTCACTACTGTGCATGCGCACTCGGGTCACTTCTGCTCATGCGCACTCGGGGTCACTACTGCTCATGCTCACTCGGACTCACTACTGCTCATGCGCACTCGGGGTCACTACTGCTCATGCGAACTCGGACTCACTACTGCGCATGCGCACTCGGGGTCACTACTGCTCATGCACACTCGGGTTCACTAATATGCATACGCACTCGGGGTCACTACTGCTCATGCGCACTCGGACTCACTACTGCTCATGCGCATTCGGGGTCACTACTGCGCATGCGCACTCCGCCTCAGACCTGCACATGCGCACACGGACTCACTACTGCGGAAGCGCAATCGGGCCCACTACTGTGCATGCGCAGTCGGGGTCACTATCGCTCATGCGCACTCGGGGTCACTACTGCTCAATCGCACTCGGGCACAGACCTGCCCATGCGCACTCGGGCTCACTACTGCGCATGAGCGCTCGGGATCACTACTGCGCATACGCGCTCGGGGTCGCTAGTGCGCATGCGCACTCGGGGTCACTACTGCGCATGCGCACTCCGGCTCACTAGTGCGCATGCGCACACGGGCGCACTACAGCGCATGCGCGCTCCGACTCACTACTACTCATGCGCACTCGGGCTCACTACTGCGGATGCGCGCTCGGGCTCACTACTGCGGATGCGCAATCGGGTTTACTAGTGCGCATGCGCACACGGGCTCACTACTGCGCATACGCACTCCGGCTCAGATCTGCACCTGCGTATTCGAGCTCACTTCTGCGCATGTGCACTCGGACTCACTACTGCGGATGCACAATCGGGCTCACTACTGCGCATGCGCACTCCGGCTCAGACCTGCACATGCGCATTGGAGCTCACTTCTGCGCATGCGCACACGGGCTCACTACTGTGCATGCGCACTCGGGGTCACGACTGCTGATGCGCACTCGGACTCACTACTGCTCATGCGCACTCGGGGTCACTACTGCTCATGCGCACTCGGACTCACTACTGCTCATGCGCATTCGGGGTCACTACTGCGCATGCGCACTCGGACTCACTACTGCGGATGCGCGCTCGGGGTCACTACTGCTCATACGCACTCGGACTCACTACTGCTCATGCGCACTCGGGCCCACTACTGCGCATGCGCACTCCGGCTCGGACCTGCACATGCGCAGTCCGGCTCAGACCACCACATGCGCATTCCAGCTCACTTCTGCGCATGCGCACACGCGCACACTACTGTGCTTGCGCACTCGGATTAACCACTGCTCATGCGCACTGGGACTCACTACTGCGGATGCGCGCTCGGGCTCACTACTGCGAATGCGCACCCGGGCTCCCTACTGCGCATGCGCACCCGGGCTCCCTACTGCGCATGCGCGCACGGGCCCACTACTGCGCATGCGCACTCCGGCTCAGACCTGCACATGCGCACACGGACTCACTACTGCGGATGCGCAATCGGGCTCACTACTGTGCATGCGCACTCGGACTCACTACTGCTCATGCGCACTCGGGGTCACTACTGCCCATGCGCACTCGGACTCACTACTGCTCATGCGCATTCAGGGTCACTACTGCGCATGCGCACTCGGACTCACTACTGCGGATGCGCGCTCGGGCTCACTACTGCGCATGCGCGCACGCGCCCACTACTGCGCATGCGCACTCCGGCTCAGACCTGCCCATGCGCCCTCGGGTACACCACTGCGCATGCGCACACGGACTCACCACTGCGCATGCGCACTCCGGCTCAGACCTGCACATGCGCACACGGACTCACTACTGCGGAAGCGCAATCGGGCCCACTACTGTGCATGCGCACTCGGGGTCACTACTGCTCATGCGCACTCGGGGTCACTACTGCTCATGCGCACTCTGACTCACTACTGCTCATGCGCACTCGGGGTCACCACTGCGCATGCGCACTCGGACTCACTACTGCGGATGCGCGCTCGATCTCACTACTGCGCATGCGCACTCCGCCTCAGACCTGCACATGCGCACACGGGCTCACTACTGCGGAAGCGCAATCGGGCTCACTACTGTGCATGCGCACTCGGGGTCACTACTGCTCATGCGCACTCGGGGTCACTACTGCGCACGCGCAGTCGGGCTCACTACTGCGGATGCGCAATCGGGCTCACTACTGTGCATGCGCACTCGGGGTCACTACTGCTCATGCGTGCTCGGGGTCGCTACTGCGCATTCGCTCACGGGCTCACACTGTGCATGCACACTTTGGGTCACTACTGCGCATGCGCACACGGGCTCACTACTGCGCATGCGCGCACGGGCTTACTACTGCGCATGCGCAGTCCGGCTCAGATCTGATCCTGCGTATTCGAGCTCACTTCTGCGTATGTGCACACGGGCGCACAGCTGCGCATGCGCACTCGGTCTCACTACTGCGCATGCGCACTCCAGCTAAGACCTGCACATGCGCACACGGACTCACTACTGCGGATGCGCACTCCGGCTCAGACCTGCCCATGCGCCCTCGGGCACACCACAGCGCATGCACAGTCCGGCTCAGACCTGCACATGCGCACTCCGGCTCAGACCTGCACATGCGCACTCGGGCACACTACTGCGGATGCACAGTCGGGCTCACTACTGCGCATGCGCACTCCGGCTCAGACCTGCACATGCGCACACGGACTCACTACTGCGGATGCGCAGTCCGGCTCAGACCTGCACATGCGTATTTGAGCTCACTTCTGCGCATGTGCACACGGGCGGACTACTGCGCTTTGCGCACTCGGACTCCCCACTGCGCATGCGCACTCCGGCTCAGACCTGGCCATGCGCACTCGGACTCAGTACTGCTGATGCGCAATCGGGCTCACTACTGCGCTTGCGCACTCCGGCTCAGACCTGCCCATGCGCGCTCGGGCACACCACTGCGCATGCGCACTCCGGCTCAGACCTGCCCATGCGCGCTCGGGCACACCACTGCGCATGCGCACTCAGGCTCAGACCTGCCCATGCGCACTCGGGGTCACTACAGCGCATGCGCACTCCGGCTCAGACCTGCCCATGCGCCCTCGGGCACACCACAGCGCATGCACAGTCCGGCTCAGACCTGCACATGCGCACTCCGGCTCAGACCTGCACATGCGCACTCGGACACACTACTGCGGATGCACAGTCGGGCTCACTACTGCGCATGCGCACTCCGGCTCAGACCTGGCCATGCGCACTCGGACTCAGTACTGCGGATGCGTAATCGGGCTCACTACTGTTCATGCTCACTCGAGGTCACTACTGCTCATGCGCACTCGGGCTCACTACTGCGCATGCGCGCTCGAACGCACTACTGCTCATGCGCACACGGACTCACGATTGCGGATGCGCGTTCGGTCTCACTACTGCGGATGCGCACACGGGCTCACTACTGCGCATGCGCGGACCGGCTGAGACCAGCACATGCGTATTCGGGCTCACTTCTGCGCATGCGCACACGGGCTCACTACTGTGCATGCGCACACGGGGTCACTACTGCTCATGCACACTCGGGCTCACTAATGTGCATGCGCACTCGGACTCACTACTGCTTATGCGCACTCGGGGTCACTGCTGCTCATGCGCACTCGGACTCACTACTGCGGATGCGCGCTCGGGCTCACTACTGCGGATGTGCACTCCGACTCAGACCTGCCCATGCGCCCTCGGGCACACCACTGCGCATGCGCACACGGGCTCGCTACTGTGCATGCGCACTCGGGGTCACTACTGCTCATGCACACTCGTGCTCACTAATGTGCATGCGCACTCGGGGTCACTACTGAACATGCGCACTCGGACTCGCTACTGCTCATGCGCACTCGGTGTCACTACTGCTCATGCGCACTCGGACTCACTACTGCTCATGCGCACTCTGACTCACTACTGCTCATGCGCACTCGGGGTCACTACTGCTCATGGGCACTCGGACTCAATACAGCTCATGCGCATTCGGGGTCACTACTGCTCATGCGCACTCTGACTCACTACTGCTCATGCGCACTCGGGGTCACTACTGCGCATGCGCACTCGGACTCACTACTGCGCATACGCGCTCGGGGTCGCTACTGCGCATTCGCTCACGGGCTCACACTGTGCATGCACACTTTGGGTCACTACTGCACATGCGCACACGGGCTCACTACTGCGCATGCGCGCACGGGCTTACTACTGCGCATGCGCAGTCCGGCTCAGAACTGATCCTGCGTATTCGAGCTCACTTCTGCGTATGTGCACACGGGCGCACAGCTGCGCATGCGCACTCGGTCTCACTACTGCGCATGCGCACTCGGGGTCACTACTGCTTATGCGCACTCGGACACACTACTGCTCATGCGCATTCGGGGTCACTACTGCGCATGCGCACTCGGACTCACTACTGCGCATGCGCGCACGGGCTCACTACTGCGCATGCGCAGTCCGGCTCAGATCTGATCCTGCGTATACGAGCTCACATCTGCGCATGCGCGCACGGGCCCACTACTGCGCATGCGCACTCCGGCTCAGACCTGCACATGCGCACACGGACTCACTACTGCGGATGCGCAATCGGGCTCACTACTGCGGATTCGCGCTCGGGCTCACTACTGCGCATGCCCACCCGGGCTCACTACTGCGCATGCGCGCACGGGCCCACTACTGCGCATGCGCACTCCGGCTCAGACCTGCACATGCTCACACGGACTCACTACTGCGGATGCGCAATCGGGCTCACTACTGTGCATGCGCACTCGGGGTCACTTCTGCTCATGCGCACTCGGGGTTACTACTGCTCATGCTCACTCGGACTCACTACTGCTCATGCGCACTCGGGGTCACTACTGCTCATGCGAACTCGGACTCACTACTGCGCATGCGCACTCAGGGTCACTACTGCTCATGCACACTCGGGTTCACTAATATGCATACGCACTCGGGGTCACTACTGCTCATGCGCACTCGGACTCACTACTGCTCATGCGCATTCGGGGTCACTACTGCGCATGCGCACTCCGCCTCAGACCTGCACATGCGCACACGGACTCACTACTGCGGAAGCGCAATCGGGCCCACTACTGTGCATGCGCAGTCGGGGTCACTATCGCTCATGCGCACTCGGGGTCACTACTGCTCAAGCGCACTCGGGCTCAGACCTGCCCATGCGCACTCGGGCTCACTACTGCGCATGAGCGCTCGGGATCACTACTGCGCATACGCGCTCGGGGTCGCTAGTGCGCATGCGCACACGGGCGCACTACAGCGCATGCGCGCTCCGACTCACTACTACTCATGCGCACTCGGGCTCACTACTGCGGATGCGCAATCGGGTTTACTAGTGCGCATGCGCACACGGGCTCACTACTGCGCATACGCACTCCAGCTCAGATCTGCACCTGCGTATTCGAGCTCACTTCTGCGCATGTGCACTCGGACTCACTACTGCGGATGCACAATCGGGCTCACTACTGCGCATGCGCACTCCGGCTCAGACCTGCACATGCGCATTGGAGCTCACTTCTGCGCATGCGCACACGGGCTCACTACAGTGCATGCGCACTCGGGGTCACGACTGCTGATGCGCACTCGGACTCACTACTGCTCATGCGCACTCGGGCCCACTACTGCGCATGCGCACTCCGGCTCGGACCTGCACATGCGCAGTCCGGCTCAGACCACCACATGCGCATTCCAGCTCACTTCTGCGCATGCGCACACGCGCACACTACTGTGCTTGCGCACTCGGATTAACCACTGCTCATGCGCACTGGGACTCACTACTGCAGATGCGCGCTCGGGCTCACTACTGCGGATGCGCAATCGGGTTCACTACTGCGCATGAGCACACGGGCTCACTACTGCGCATGCGCGCACGGGCCCACTACTGCGCATGCGCACTCCGGCTCAGACCTGCCCATGCGCCCTCGGGCACACCACTGCGCATGCGCACACAGACTCACCACTGCGCATGCGCACTCCGGCTCAGACCTGCCCATGCGCACTCGGGCTCACTACTGCGCATGCGTGCTCGGGCTCACTACTGCGCATGCGCACTCGGACTAACCACTGCTCATGCGCACTGGGACTCACTAATGCGGATGCGCGCTCGGGCTCACTACTGCGAATGCGCACCCGGGCTCCCTACTGCGCATGCGCACCCGGGCTCCCTACTGCGCATGCGCGCACGGGCCCACTACTGCGCATGCGCACTCCGGCTCAGACCTGCACATGCGCACACGGACTCACTACTGCGGATGCGCAATCGGGCTCACTACTGTGCATGCGCACTCGGACTCACTACTGCTCATGCGCACTCGGGGTCACTACTGCTCATGCGCACTCGGACTCACTACCGCTCATGCGCATTCAGGGTCACTACTGCGCATGCGCACTCGGACTCACTACTGCGGATGCGCGCTCGGGCTCACTACTGCGCATGCGCGCACGCGCCCACTACTGCGCATGCGCACTCCGGCTCAGACCTGCCCATGCGCCCTCGGGTACACCACTGCGCATGCGCACACGGACTCACTACTGCGGATGCGCGCTCGATCTCACTACTGCGCATGCGCACTCCGCCTCAGACCTGCACATGCGCACACGGGCTCACTACTGCGGAAGCGCAATCGGGCTCACTACTGTGCATGCGCACTCGGGGTCACTACTGCTCATGCGCACTCGGGGTCACTACTGCGCATGCGCACTCGGACTCACTACTGCGGATACGCGCTCGATCTCACTACTGCGCATGCGCACTCCGCCTCAGACCTGCACATGCGGACACGGGCTCACCACTGCGCATGCGCACACGGGCTCACTACTGCGCATGCGCACTCCGGCTGAGACCTGCCCATGCGTCCTTGGGCACACCACTGCGCATTCGAACACGGACTCTCCGCTGCGCATGCGCGCTCCGGCTCAGACCTGCCCATGCGCCCTCGGGCACACCACAGCGCATGCACAGTCCGGCTCAGACCTGCACATGCGCACTCCGGCTCAGACCTGCACATGCGCACTCGGGCACACTACTGCGGATGCACAGTCGGGCTCACTACTGCGCATGCGCACTCCGGCTCAGACCTGCACATGCGCACACGGACTCACTACTGCGGATGCGCAGTCCGGCTCAGACCTGCACATGCGCATTCGAGCTCACTTTTGCGCATGCGCACACGCGCGCACTACTGCGCTTGCGCACTCGGACTAACCACTGCTCATGCGCACTGGGACTCACTACTGCGGATGCGCGCTCGGGCTCACTACTGCGCATGCGCGCACGGGCCCACTACTGCGCATGCGCACTCCGGCTCAGACCTGCCCATGCGCCCTCGGGCACACCACTGCGCATGCGCACGCGGACTCACAACTGTGCATGCGCACTCCGGCTCAGACCTGCCCATGCGGACTCGGGCTCACTACTGCGCATGCGCGCTCGGGCTCACTACTGCGCATGCGCACTCGGACTAACCACTGCTCATGCGCACTGGGACTCACTACTGCGGATGCGCGCTCGGGCTCACTACTGCGAATGCGCACCCGGGCTCCCTACTGCGCATGCGCACCCGGGCTCCCTACTGCGCATGCGCGCACGGGCCCACTACTGCGCATGCGCACTCCGGCTCAGACCTGCACATGCGCACACGGACTCACTACTGCGGATGCGCCATGGGGCTCACTACTGTGCATGCGCACTCTGACTCACTACTGCTCATGCGCACTCGGGGTCACCACTGCGCATGCGCACTCGGACTCACTACTGCGGATGCGCGCTCGATCTCACTACTGCGCATGCGCACTCCGCCTCAGACCTGCACATGCGCACACGGGCTCACTACTGCGGAAGCGCAATCGGGCTCACTACTGTGCATGCGCACTCGGGGTCACTACTGCTCATGCGCACTCGGGGTCACTACTGCGCACGCGCAGTCGGGCTCACTACTGCGGATGCGCAATCGGGCTCACTACTGTGCAAGCGCACTCGGGGTCACTACTGCTCATGCGTGCTCGGGGTCGCTACTGCGCATTCGCTCACGGGCTCACACTGTGCATGCACACTTTGGGTCACTACTGCGCATGCGCACACGGGCTCACTACTGCGCATGCGCGCACGGGCTTACTACTGCGCATGCGCAGTCCGGCTCAGATCTGATCCTGCGTATTCGAGCTCACTTCTGCGTATGTGCACACGGGCGCACAGCTGCGCATGCGCACTCGGTCTTACTACTGCGCATGCGCACTCCAGCTAAGACCTGCACATGCGCACACGGACTCACTACTGCGGATGCGCACTCCGGCTCAGACCTGCCCATGCGCCCTCGGGCACACCACAGCGCATGCACAGTCCGGCTCAGACCTGCACATGCGCACTCCGGCTCAGACCTGCACATGCGCACTCGGGCACACTACTGCGGATGCACAGTCGGGCTCACTACTGCGCATGCGCACTCCGGCTCAGACCTGCACATGCGCACACGGACTCACTACTGCGGATGCGCAGTCCGGCTCAGACCTGCACATGCGTATTTGAGCTCACTTCTGCGCATGTGCACACGGGCGGACTACTGCGCTTTGCGCACTCGGACTCCCCACTGCGCATGCGCACTCCGGCTCAGACCTGGCCATGCGCACTCGGACTCAGTACTGCTGATGCGCAATCGGGCTCACTACTGCGCTTGCGCACTCCGGCTCAGACCTGCCCATGCGCGCTCGGGCACACCACTGCGCATGCGCACTCAGGCTCAGACCTGCCCATGCGCACTCGGGGTCACTACTGCGCATGCGCACTCCGGCTAAGACCTGCACATGCGCACACGGACTCACTACTGCGGATGCGCTGTCGGGCTCACTACTGTGCATGCGCACTCGGGGTCACTACTGCTCATGCGCACTCGGACTCACTACTGCTCATGCGCACTCGGGGTCACTACTGCTCATGCGCACTCGGACACACTACTGCTCATGCGCATTCGGGGTCACTACTGCGCATGCGCGCTCGGGCTCACTACTGCGGATGCGCACTCCGGCTGAGACCTGCCCATGCGTCCTTGGGCACACCACTGCGCATTCGAACACGGACTCTCCGCTGCGCATGCGCGCTCCGGCTCAGACCTGCCCATGCGCCCTCGGGCACACCACAGCGCATGCACAGTCCGGCTCAGACCTGCACATGCGCACTCCGGCTCAGACCTGCACATGCGCACTCGGGCACACTACTGCGGATGCACAGTCGGGCTCACTACTGCGCATGCGCACTCCGGCTCAGACCTGCACATGCGCACACGGACTCACTACTGCGGATGCGCAGTCCGGCTCAGACCTGCACATGCGCATTCGAGCTCACTTTTGCGCATGCGCACACGCGCGCACTACTGCGCTTGCGCACTCGGACTAACCACTGCTCATGCGCACTGGGACTCACTACTGCGGATGCGCGCTCGGGCTCACTACTGCGCATGCGCGCACGGGCCCACTACTGCGCATGCGCACTCCGGCTCAGACCTGCCCATGCGCCCTCGGGCACACCACTGCGCATGCGCACGCGGACTCACAACTGTGCATGCGCACTCCGGCTCAGACCTGCCCATGCGGACTCGGGCTCACTACTGCGCATGCGCGCTCGGGCTCACTACTGCGCATGCGCACTCGCACTAACCACTGCTCATGCGCACTGGGACTCACTACTGCGGATGCGCGCTCGGGCTCACTACTGCGAATGCGCACCCGGGCTCCCTACTGCGCATGCGCACCCGGGCTCCCTACTGCGCATGCGCGCACGGGCCCACTACTGCGCATGCGCACTCCGGCTCAGACCTGCACATGCGCACACGGACTCACTACTGCGGATGCGCAATCGGGCTCACTACTGTGCATGCGCACTCGGACTCACTACTGCTCATGCGCACTCGGGGTCACTACTGCTCATGCGCACTCGGACTCACTACTGCTCATGCGCATTCAGGGTCACTACTGCGCATGCGCACTCGGACTCACTACTGCGGATGCGCGCTCGGGCTCACTACTGCGCATGCGCGCACGCGCCCACTACTGCGCATGCGCACTCCGGCTCAGACCTGCCCATGCGCCCTCGGCTACACCACTGCGCATGCGCACACGGACTCACCACTGCGCATGCGCACTCCGGCTCAGACCTGCACATGCGCACACGGACTCACTACTGCGGAAGCGCAATCGGGCCCACTACTGTGCATGCGCACTCGGGGTCACTACTGCTCATGCGCACTCGGGGTTACTACTGCTCATGCGCACTCTGACTCACTACTGCTCATGCGCACTCGGGGTCACCACTGCGCATGCGCACTCGGACTCACTACTGCGGATGCGCGCTCGATCTCACTACTGCGCATGCGCACTCCGCCTCAGACCTGCACATGCGCACACGGGCTCACTACTGCGGAAGCGCAATCGGGCTCACTACTGTGCATGCGCACTCGGGGTCACTACTGCTCATGCGCACTCGGGGTCACTACTGCGCACGCGCAGTCGGGCTCACTACTGCGGATGCGCAATCGGGCTCACTACTGTGCATGCGCACTCGGGGTCACTACTGCTCATGCGTGCTCGGGGTCGCTACTGCGCATTCGCTCACGGGCTCACACTGTGCATGCACACTTTGGGTCACTACTGCGCATGCGCACACGGGCTCACTACTGCGCATGCGCGCACGGGCTTACTACTGCGCATGCGCAGTCCGGCTCAGATCTGATCCTGCGTATTCGAGCTCACTTCTGCGTATGTGCACACGGGCGCACAGCTGCGCATGCGCACTCGGTCTTACTACTGCGCATGCGCACTCCAGCTAAGACCTGCACATGCGCACACGGACTCACTACTGCGGATGCGCACTCCGGCTCAGACCTGCCCATGCGCCCTCGGGCACACCACAGCGCATGCACAGTCCGGCTCAGACCTGCACATGCGCACTCCGGCTCAGACCTGCACATGCGCACTCGGGCACACTACTGCGGATGCACAGTCGGGCTCACTACTGCGCATGCGCACTCCGGCTCAGACCTGCATATGCGCACACGGACTCACTACTGCGGATGCGCAGTCCGGCTCAGACCTGCACATGCGTATTTGAGCTCACTTCTGCGCATGTGCACACGGGCGGACTACTGCGCTTTGCGCACTCGGACTCCCCACTGCGCATGCGCACTCCGGCTCAGACCTGGCCATGCGCACTCGGACTCAGTACTGCTGATGCGCAATCGGGCTCACTACTGCGCTTGCGCACTCCGGCTCAGACCTGCCCATGCGCGCTCGGGCACACCACTGCGCATGCGCACTCAGGCTCAGACCTGCCCATGCGCACTCGGGGTCACTACTGCGCATGCGCACTCCGGCTAAGACCTGCACATGCGCACACGGACTCACTACTGCGGATGCGCTGTCGGGCTCACTACTGTGCATGCGCACTCGGGGTCACTACTGCTCATGCGCACTCGGACTCACTACTGCTCATGCGCACTCGGGGTCACTACTGCTCATGCGCACTCGGACACACTACTGCTCATGCGCATTCGGGGTCACTACTGCGCATGCGCGCTCGGGCTCACTACTGCGGATGCGCAATCGGGTTTACTACTGCGCATGCGCACACGGGCTCACTACTGCGCATGCGCGCACGGGCCCACTACAGCGCATGCGCACTCCGGCTCAGACCTGCCCATGCGCCCTCGGGCACACCACAGCGCATGCACAGTCCGGCTCAGACCTGCACATGCGCACTCCGGCTCAGACCTGCACATGCGCACTCGGACACACTACTGCGGATGCACAGTCGGGCTCACTACTGCGCATGCGCACTCCGGCTCAGACCTGGCCATGCGCACTCGGACTCAGTACTGCGGATGCGCAATCGGGCTCACTACTGTTCATGCTCACTCGAGGTCACTACTGCTCATGCGCACTCGGGCTCACTACTGCGCATGCGCGCTCGAACGCACTACTGCTCATGCGCACACGGACTCACGATTGCGGATGCGCGTTCGGTCTCACTACTGCGGATGCGCACACGGGCTCACTACTGCGCATGCGCGGACCGGCTCAGACCAGCACATGCGTATTCGGGCTCACTTCTGCGCATGTGCACTCCGGCCCAGACCTGCACATGCGCACTCCGGCTCACTACTGCGCATCCGCACTCCGGCTCAGGCCTGCACATGCGCACACGGACTCACTACTGCGGATGCGCAATCGTGCTCACTACTGTGCATGCGCACTCGGGGTGACTACTGCTCATGCGCACTCGGACTCACTACTGCTCATGCACATTCGTGGTCACTACTGCGCATGCGCACACGCGCGCACTACTGCGCTTGCGCACTCGGACTAACCACTGCTCATGCGCACTGGGACTCACTACTGCGGATGCGCGCTCGGGCTCACTACTGCGCATGCGCGCACGGGCCCACTACTGCGCATGCGCAGTCCGGCTCAGACCTGCACATGCGCATTCGAGCTCACTTCTGCGCATGCGCACACGGGCTCACTACTGTGCATGCGCACACGGGGTCACTACTGCTCATGCACACTCGTGCTCACTAATGTGCATGCGCACTCGGGGTCACTACTGAACATGCGCACTCGGACTCGCTACTGCTCATGCGCACTCGGTGTCACTACTGCTCATGCGCACTCGGACTCACTACTGCTCATGCGCACTCTGACTCACTACTGCTCATGCGCACTCGGGGTCACTACTGCTCATGGGCACTCGGACTCAATACAGCTCATGCGCATTCGGGGTCACTACTGCTCATGCGCACTCTGACTCACTACTGCTCATGCGCACTCGGGGTCACTACTGCGCATGCGCACTCGGACTCACTACTGCGCATACGCGCTCGGGGTCGCTACTGCGCATTCGCTCACGGGCTCACACTGTGCATGCACACTTTGGGTCACTACTGCACATGCGCACACGGGCTCACTACTGCGCATGCGCGCACGGGCTTACTACTGCGCATGCGCAGTCCGGCTCAGAACTGATCCTGCGTATTCGAGCTCACTTCTGCGTATGTGCACACGGGCGCACAGCTGCGCATGCGCACTCGGTCTCACTACTGCGCATGCGCACTCGGGGTCACTACTGCTCATGCGCACTCGGACACACTACTGCTCATGCGCATTCGGGGTCACTACTGCGCATGCGCACTCGGACTCACTACTGCGGATGCGCGCTCGGGCTCACTACTGCGCATGCGCACTCCGGCTCAGACCTGCACATGCGCACACGGAATCACTACTGCTGATGCGCAATCGGGCTCACTACTGTGCATGCGCACTCGGGGTCACTACTGCTCACGCGCACTCGGACTCACTACTGCGGATGCGCAATCGGGCTCACTACTGCGGATGCGCGCTCGGGCTCACTACTGCGCATGCGCACACGGGCTCACTACTGCGCATGCGCAGTCCAGCTCAGACCTGCACATGCGCATTCGAGCTCACTTCTGCGCATGCGCACATGCGCGCACAACTGCGCTTGCGCACTCGGACTAACCACTGCTCATGCGCATTGGGACTCTCTACTGCTCATGCGCACTCGGACTCACTACTGCGGATGCACAATCGGGCTCACTACTGCACGTGCGCACTCCGCCTCAGACCTGCACATGCGCACACGGACTCACTACTGCGGAAGCGCAATCGGGCCCACTACTGTGCATGCGCATTCGGGGTCACTACTGCTCATGCGCACTCGGGGTCACTACTGCGCATGGGCGCACGGGCCCACTACTGCGCATGCACACCCCGGCCCAGACCTGCCCATGCGCCCTCGGGCACACCACTCCGCATGCGCACTCGGGCTCAGACCTGCCCATGCGCACTCGGGCTCACTACTGCGCATGCGCGCTCGGGATCACTACTGTGCATGCGCATTCGGGGTCACAACTGCTCATGCGCACTCAGACTCACTACTGCTCATGCGCACTCGGGCTCACTACTGTGCATGCGCACTCGGGGTCACTACTGGTCACGCGCACTCGGACTCACTACTGCGGATGCGCAGTCGGGCTCACTACTGTGCATGCGCACTCGGGGTCACTACTGCTCATGCGCACTCGGACTCATTACTGCGGATTCGCGCTCGGGCTCACTACTGCGCATGCCCACCCGGGCTCATTACTGCGCATGCGCACCCGGGCTCACTAGTGCTCATGCGCGCACGGACCCACTACTGCGCATGCGCACTCCGGCTCAGACCTGCGCATGCGCACACGGACTCACTACTGCGGATGCGCAATCGGGCTCACTACAGTGCATGCGCACTCGGGGTCACTACTGCTCATGCGCACTCGGGGTCACTACTGCTGATGCGCACTCGGACTCACTACTGCTCATGCGCACTCGGGGTTACTACTGCTCATGCGCACGCGGGGTCACTACTGCTCATGCGCACTCGGACTCACTACTGCTCATGCGCATTCGGGCTCACTACTGCTCATGCGCAATCGGACTCACTACTGCGCATGCGCGCTCGGGCTCACTACTGCGGATGCGCAATCGGGTTCACTACTACGCATGCGCCCTCGGGCACACCACTGCGCATGCATACACGGACTCACCACTGCGCATGCGCACTCCGGCTCAGACCTGCCCATGCGCACTCGGGCTCACTACTGCGCATGCGCATTCCGGCTCAGACATGCACATGCGCACACGGACTCACTACTGCGGATGCGCAATCGGGCTCACTACTGTGCATGCGTACTCGGGGTCACTACTGCTCATGCGCACTGGGACTCACTACTGCTCATGCGCACTCGGACTCACTACTGCGGATGCACAATCGGGCTCACTACTGCACGTGCGCACTCCGCCTCAGACCTGCACATACGCACACGGACTCACTACTGCTCATGCGCACTCGGGGTCACTACTGCACATGCGCACTCGAACTCACTACTGCTCATGCGCATTCGGGGTCACTACTGCGCATGCGCACTCGGACTGACTACTGCGGATGCGCGCTCGGGCTCACTACTGCGCATGCGCACACGGTGTCACTACGGCGCATGCGCGCACGGGCCCAACACTGCGCATGCGCACTCCGGCTCAGACCTGCACATGCGCACACGGACTCACTACTGCGGATGCGCAATCGGGCTCACTACTGCGGATGCGCGCTCGGGCCCACTACTGCGCATGCGCACCCTGGCTCACTAGTGCGCATGCGCGCACGGACCCACTACTGCGCATGCGCACTCCGGCTCAGACCTGCACATGCGCACACGGACTCACTACTGCCGATGCGCAATCGGGCTCACTACAGTGCATGCGCACTCGGGGTCACTACTGCTCATGCGCACTCGGGGTCACTACTGCTGATGCGCACTCGGACTCACTACTGCTCATGCGCACTCGGGGTCACTACTGCTCATGCGCACTGGGACTCACTACTGCTCATGCGCACTCGGACACACTACTGCGGATGCACAATCGGGCTCACTACTGCACGTGCGCACTCCGCCTCAGACCTGCACATGCGCACACGGACTCACTACTGCTCATGCGCACGCGGGGTCACTACTGCTCATGCGCACTCGGACTCACTACTGCTCATGCGCATTCGGGGTCACTACTGCGCATGCGCACTCGGACTCACTACTGCGGATGCGCGCTCGGGCTCACTACTGCGCATGCGCACTGGGAGTCACTACTGCGTATGCGCAGTCCGGCTCACTACTGCTCATGCGCAATCGGACTCACTACTGCGCATGCGCGCTCGGGCTCACTACTGCGCATGCGCACTGGGAGTCACTACTGCGTATGCGCAGTCCGGCTCACTACTGCTCATGCGCAATCGGACTCACTACTGCGGATGCGCAATCGGGCTCACTACTGCGGATGCGCGCTCGGGCCCACTACTGCGCATGCGCACCCGGGCTCACTACTGCGCATGCGCTCACGGACCCACTACTGCGCATGCGCACTCCGGCTCAGACCTGCACATGCGCACACGGACTCACTACTGCGGATGCGCAATCGGGCTCACTACAGTGCATGCGCACTCGGGGTCACTACTGCTCATGCGCACACGGGCTCACTACTGTGCATGCGCACTCGGGGTCACTACTGCTCATGCGCAGTCGGGGTCACTACTGCTCATGCGCACTCGGACTCACTACTGCTCATGCGCACTCGGGGTCACTACTGCTCATGCGCACTCGGACTCACTACTGCTCATGCGCACTCGGGCTCACTACTGCGCATACGCGCTCGGTGTCGCTACAGCGCATTCGCTCACGGGCTCACACTGTGCATGCACACTTGGGGTCACTACTGCGCATGCGCACTCTGGCTCACTACTGCGCATGCGTACTCCGGTCAGGCCTGTGCATGCGCACTCAGGCTCACTACTGCGCATGCGCACTCGGTCTCACTACTGCGGATGAACAATCGGGCTCACTACTGCGCATGCGCACTCCGGCTCAGACCTGCACATGCGCACTAGGACCCACTACTGCGGATGCACAATCGGGCTCACTACTGTACATCCGCACTCGGGGTCACTACTGCTCATGCGCACTCGGACCCACTACTGCTCATGCGCACTCGGGGTCACTACTACGCATGCGCACTCGGACTCACTACTGCGAATGCGCACCCGGGCTCCCTACTGCGCATGCGCACCCGGGCTCCCTACTGCGCATGCGCGCACGGGCCCACTACTGTGCATGCGCACTCGGGGTCACTACTGCTCATGCACACTCGGGCTCACTAATGTGCATGCGCACTCGGGATCACTACTGCGCATGCGCGCACGGGCCCCCTTTTGCGCATGCGCACTCCGGCTCAGACCTGCCCATGCGCCCTCGGGCACACCACTGCGCATGCGCACACGGGCTCACTACTGCGCATGCGCAGTCCAGCTCAGACCTGCACATGCGCATTCGAGCTCACTTCTGCGCATGCGCACATGCGCGCACTACTGCGCTTGCGTACTCGGACTAACCACTGCTCTTGCGCATTGGGACTCTCCACTGCTCATGCGCACTCGGACTCACTACTGCGGATGCACAATCGGGCTCACTACTGCACGTGCGCACTCCGCCTCAGACCTGCACATGCGCACACGGACTCACTACTGCGGAAGCGCAATCGGGCCCACTACTGCGCATGCGCACTCGGACTCACTACTGTGCATGCGCACTCGGGGTCACTACTGGTCACGCGCACTCGGACTCACAACTGCGGATGCGCGCACGGGTTCACTACTGTGCATGCGCACTCGGGGTCACTACTGCTCATGCGCACTCGGGGTCACTACTGCTCATGCGCACTCGGACTCACTACTGCTCATGCGCATTCGGGGTCACTACTGCGCATGCGCCCTCGGACTCACTACTGCGGATGCGCGCTCGGGCTCACTACTGCGCATGCGCGCTCGGGCTCACTGCTCCGCGTGCGCACACGGGCTCACTACTGCGCATTCGCTCACGGGCTCACACTGTGCATGCACACTCGGGGTCGCTACTCCGGTTGCGCAATCGGACTCACTACTGCGGATGCGCGCTCGGGGTCACTACTGCTCATACGCACTCGGACTCACTACTGCGCATGCGCACTCCGGCTCAGACCTGCACATGCGCACACGGACTCACTACTGCGGATGCGCAATCGGGCTCACTACTGCGGATTCGCGCTCGGGCTCACTACTGCGCATGCCCACCCGGGCTCACTACTGCGCATGCGCGCACGGGCCCATTACTGCGCATGCGCACTCCGGCTCAGACCTGCACATGCTCACACGGACTCACTACTGCGGATGCGCAATCGGGCTCACTACTGTGCATGCGCACTCGTGGTCACTACTGCTCATGCGCACTCGGGGTCACTACTGCTCATGCTCACTCGGACTCACTACTGCTCATGCGCACTCGGGGTCACTACTGCTCATGCGAACTAGGACTCACTACTGCGCATGCGCACTCAGGCTCACTACTGCTCATGCACACTCGGGCTCACTAATATGCATACGCACTCGGGGTCACTACTGCTCATGCGCACTCGGACTCACTACTGCTCATGCGCATTCGGGGTCACTACTGCGCATGCGCACTCCGCTTCAGACCTGCACATGCGCACACGGACTCACTACTGCGGAAGCGCAATCGGGCCCACTACTGTGCATGCGCACTCGGTGTCACTACTGCTCATGCGCACTCGGGGTCACTACTGCGCATGCGCAGTCGGGCTCACTACTGCGGATGCGCAATCGGGCTCACTACAGCGCATGCGCGCTCGGGCTCACTACTGCGCATACGCGCTCGGGGTCGCTACTGCGCATTCGCTCACGGGCTCACACTGTGCATGCACACTCGGGGTCACTACTGCGCATGCGCACTCGGGGTCACTACTGCGCATGCGCAGTCGGGCTCACTACTGCGGATGCACACACGGGCTCACTACTGTGCATGCGCGCACGGGCTCACTACTGCGCATGCGCAGTCCGGCTCAGATCTGATCCTGCGTATTCGAGCTCACTTCTGCGCATGTGCACACGGGCGCACAGCTGCGCATGCGCACTCGGACTCACTACTGCTCAGGCGCACTCGGGCTCAGACCTGCCCATGCGCACTCGGGCTCACTACTGCGCATGAGCGCTCGGGATCACTACTGCGCATACGCGCTCGGGGTCGCTAGTACGCATGCGCACTCGGGGTCACTACTGCGCATGCGCACTCCGGCTCACTAGTGCGCATGCGCACACGGGCGCACTACAGCGCATGTGCACTCGGACTCACTACTGCGGATGCACAATCGGGCTCACTACTGCGCATGCGCACTCCGGCTCAGACCTGCACATGCGCATTCGAGCTCACTTCTGCGCATGCGCACACGGGCTCACTACTGTGCATGCGCACTCGGGGTCACGACTGCTGATGCGCACTCGGACTCACTACTGCTCATGCGCACTCGAGGTCACTACTGCTCATGCGCACTCGGACTCACTACTGCTCATGCGCATTCGGGGTCACTACTGCGCATGCGCACTCGGACTCACTACTGCGGATGCGCGCTCGGGGTCACTACTGCTCATACGCACTCGGACTCACTACTGCGGATGCGCGCTTGGGGTCACTACTGCTCATACGCACTCGGACTCACTACTGCTCATGCGCACTCGGGCCCACTACTGCGCATGCGCACTCCGGCTCAGACCTGCACATGCGCACACGGACTCACTACTGCGGATGCGCATTCGGGGTCACTACTGCGCATGCGCACTCGGACTCACTACTGCGGATGCGCGCTCGGGCTTACTACTGCGCATGCGCACCCGGGCTCCCTACTGCGCATGCGCACCCGGGCTCCCTACTGCGCATGCGCGCACGGGCCCACTACTGCGCATGCGCACTCCGGCTCAGACCTGCTCATGCGCACTCGGACTCACTACTGCGCATGCGCACTCCGGCTCAGGCATGCACATGCGCACACGGACTCACTACTGCGGATGCGCGCTCGGGCTCACTACTGCGCATGCGCACTGGGAGTCACTACTGCGTATGCGCAGTCCGGCTCACTACTGCTCATGCGCAATCGGAATCACTACTGCGCATGCGCGCTCGGGCTCACTACTGCGGATGCGCAATCGGGTTCACTACTGCGCATGCGCACACGGGCTCACTACTGCGCATGCGCGCACGAGCCCACTACTGCGCATGCGCACTCCGGCTCAGACCTGCCCATGCGCCCTCGGGCACACCACTGCGCATGCGTACACGGACTCACCACTGCGCATGCGCACTCCGGCTCAGACCTGCCCATTCGCACTCGGGCTCACTACTGCGCATGCGCACTCCGGCTCAGACATGCACATGCGCACACGGACTCACTACTGCGGATGCGCAATCGGGCTCACTACTGTGCATGCGTACTCGGGGTCACTACTGCTCATGCGCACTGGGACTCACTACTGCTCATGCGCACTCGAACTCACTACTGCGGATGCACAATCGGGCTCACTACTGCACGTGCGCACTCCGCCTCAGACCTGCACATACGCACACGGACTCACTACTGCTCATGCGCACTCGGGGTCACTACTGCACATGCGCACTCGAACTCACTACTGCTCATGCGCATTCGGGGTCACTACTGCGCATGCGCACTCGGACTGACTACTGCGGATGCGCGCTCGGGCTCACTACTGCGCATGCGCACACGGTGTCACTACGGCGCATGCGCGCACGGGCCCAACACTGCGCATGCGCACTCCGGCTCAGACCTGCACATGCGCACACGGACTCACTACTGCGGATGCGCAATCGGGCTCACTACTGCGGATGCGCGCTCGGGCCCACTACTGCGCATGCGCACCCGGGCTCACTAGTGCTCATGCGCGCACGGACTACTACTGCGCATGCGCACTCCAGCTCAGACCTGCACATGCGCATTCGAGCTCACTTCTGCGCATGCGCACATGCGCGCACTACTGCGCTTGCGTACTCGGACTAACCACTGCTCATGCGCATTGGGACTCTCTACTGCTCATGCGCACTCGGACTCACTACTGCGGATGCACAATCGGGCTCACTACTGCACGTGCGCACTCCGCCTCAGACCTGCACATGCGCACACGGACTCACTACTGCGGAAGCGCAATCGGGCCCACTACTGTGCATGCGCAGTCGGGGTCACTACTGCTCATGCGCACTCGGGGTCACTACTGCTCATGCGCACTCGGGGTCACTACTGCGCATGCGCAGTCGGGCTCACTACTGCGGATGCGCACACGGGCTCACTACTTGCACATGCGCGCACGGGCTCACTACTGCGCATGCGCATTCCGGCTCAGATCTGATCCTGCGTATTCGAGCTCACATCTGCGCATTCGCGCACGGGCCCACTACTGCGCATGCGCACTCCGGCTCAGACCTGCACATGCGCACACGGACTCACTACTGCGGATGCGCAATCGGGCTCACTACTGCGGATTCGCGCTCGGGCTCACTACTGCGCATGCCCACCCGGGCTCACTACTGCGCATGCGCGCACGGGCCCACTACTGCGCATGCGCACTCCAGCTCAGACCTGCACATGCTCACACGGACTCACTACTGCGGATGCGCAATCGGGCTCACTACTGTGCATGCGCACTCGGGGTCACTACTGCTCATGCGCACTCGGGGTCACTACTGCTCATGCTCACTCACACTCACTACTGCTCATGCGCACTCGGGGTCACTACTGCTCATGCGAACTCGGACTCACTACTGCGCATGCGCACTCAGGGTCACTACTGCTCATGCACACTCGGGCTCACTAATATGCATACGCACTCGGGGTCACTACTGCTCATGCGCACTCGGACTCACTACTGCTCATGCGCATTCGGGGTCACTACTGCGCATGCGCACTCCGCCTCAGACCTGCACATGCGCACACGGACTCACTACTGCGGAAGCGCAATCGGGCCCACTACTGTGCATGCGCACTCGGGGTCACTACTGCTCATGCGCACTCGGGGTCACTACTGCGCATGCGCAGTCGGGCTCACTACTGCGGATGCGCAATCGGGCTCACTACAGCGCATGCCCGCTCGGGCTCACTACCGCGCATACGCGCTCGGGGTCGCTACTGCGCATTCGCTCACGGGCTCACACTGTGCATGCACACTCGGGGTCACTACTGCGCATGCGCACTCGGGGTCACTACTGCGCATGCGCAGTCGGGCTCACTACTGCGGATGCGCACACGGGCTCACTACTGTGCATGCGCGCACGGGCTCACTACTGCGCATGCGCAGTCCGGCTCAGATCTGATCCTGCGTATTCGAGCTCACTTCTGCGCATGTGCACACGGGCGCACACCAGCGCATGCGCGCTCCGACTCACTACTACTCATGCGCACTCGGGCTCACTACTGCGGATGCGCGCTCGGGCTCACTACTGCGGATGCGCAATCGGGTTTACTAGTGCGCATGCGCACACGAGCTCAGTACTGCGCATACGCACTCCGGCTCAGATCTGCACCTGCGTATTCGAGCTCACTTCTGCGCATGTGCACTCGGACTCACTACTGCGGATGCACAATCGGGCTCACTACTGCGCATGCGCACTCCGGCTCAGACCTGCACATGCGCATTCGAGCTCACTTACGCGCATGCGCACACGGGCTCACTACTGTGCATGCGCACTCGGGGTCACGACTGCTGATGCGCACTCGGACTCACTACTGCTCATGCGCAATCGGGGTCACTACTGCTCATGCGCACTCGGACTCACTACTGCTCATGCGCACTCGGGCCCACTACTGCGCATGCGCACTCCGGCTCAGACCTGCACATGCGCACACGGACTCACTACTGCGGATGCGCAATCGGGCTCACTACTGCGAATGCGCACCCGGGCTCCCTACTGCGCATGCGCACCCGGGATCCCTACTGCGCATGCGCGCACGGGCCCACTACTGCGCATGCGCACACGGACTCACTACTGCGGATGCGCAATCGGGCTCACTACTGTGCATGCGCACTCGGACTCACTACTGCTCATGCGCACTCGGGGTCACTACTGCTCATGCGCACTCGGACTCACTACTGCTCATGCGCACTCGGGGTCACTACTGCTCATGCGCACTCGGACTCACTACTGCTCATGCGCACTCGGGCTCACTACTGCTCATGCGCACTCGGACTCACTACTGCTCATGCGCACTCGGACTCACTACTGCGGATGCGCAATCGGGCTCACTACTGTGCATGCGCACTCGGGGTCACTACTGCTCATGCGCACTCGGACTCACTGCTGCTCATGCGCACTCGGGGTCACTACTGCTCATGCGCACTCGGACTCACTACTGCTCATGCATATTCGTGGTCACTACTGCGCATGCGCGCTCGGGATCACTACTGCGCATACGCGCTCGGGGTCGCCACTGCGCATTCGCTCACGGGCTCACACTGTACATGCACACTCGGGGTCACTACTGCGCATGCGCACACGGGCTCACTACTGCGCATGCGCACTCCGGCTCAGACCTGCACATGCGCACACGGACTCACTACTGCGGATGCGCAATCGGGCTCACTACTGTGCATGCGCACTCGGGGTCACTACTGCTCATGCGCACTCGGACTCACTACTGCTCATGCACACTCGTGCTCACTACTGTGCATGCGCACTCGGGGTCACTACTGCTCATGCGCACTCGGACTCACTACTGCTCATGCGCACTCGGGCTCACTACTGCTCATGCGCACTCGGACTCACTACTGCTAATGCGCACTCGGACTCACTACTGCGGATGCACAATCGGGCTCACTACTGCGCATGCGCACTCCGGCTCAGACCTGCACATGCGCACACGGACTCACTACTGCGGATGCGCAATCGGGCTGACTACAGTGCATGCGCACTCGGGGTCACTACTGCTCATGCGCACTCGGGCTCACTACTGCGCATGCGCGCTCGGACACACTACTGCTAATGCGCATTCGGGGTCACTACTGCGCATGCGCACTCGGACTCACTACTGCGGATGCGCGCTCGGGCTCACTACTGCGCATGCGCACACGGGCTCACTACTGCGCAGGCGCAGTCCGGCTCAGACCTGCACATGCGCATTCGAGCTCACTTCTGCGCATACGCACACGCGCGCACTACTGCGCTCGCGCACTCGGACTAACCACTGCTCATGCGCACGTGGACTCACTACTGCGGATGCGCGCTCGGGCTCACTACTGCGCATGCGCGTACGGGCCCACTACTGCGCATGCGCAGTCCGGCTCAGACCTGCACATGCGCATTCGAGCTCACTTCTGCGCATGCGCACACGGGCTCACTACTGTGCATGCGCACACGGGGTCACTACTGCTCATGCACACTCGGGCTCACTAATGTGCATGCGCACTCGGACTCACTACTGCTCATGCGCATTCGGGGTCACTACTGCGCATGCGCACTCGGACTCACTACTGCGGATGCGCGCTCGGGCTCACTACTGCGCATGCGCACACGGGCTCACTACTGCGCATGCGCGCACGAGCCCACTACTGCGGATGCGCACTCCGGCTCAGACCTGCCCATGCGCCCTCGAGCACACCACTGCGCATGCGCACACGGGCTCACTACTGCGCATGCGCAGTCCGGCTCAGACCTGCACATGCGCATTCGAGCTCACTTCTGCACATGCGCACACGCGCGCACTACTGCGCTTGCGCACTCGGACTAACCACTGCTCATGCGCACTGGGACTCACTACTGCGGATGCGCGCTCGGGCTCACTACTGCGCATGCGCGCACGGGCCCACTACTGCGCATGCGCACTCCGGCTGAGACCTGCCCATGCGTCCTTGGGCACACCACTGCGCATGCGAACACGGACTCTCCACTGCGCGTGCGCACTCCGGCTCAGACCTGCCCATGCGCACTCGGGCTCACTACTGCACATGCGCGCTCGGGCTCACTACAGCGCATGCGCAGTCCGGCTCAGACCTGCACATGCGCATTCGAGCTCACTTCTGCGCATACGCACACGCGCGCACTACTGCGCTTGCGCACTCGGACTAACCACTGCTCATGCGCACGTGGACTCACTACTGCGGATGCGCGCTCGGGCTCACTACTGCGCATGCGCGTACGGGCCCACTACTGCGCATGCGCACTCCGGCTCAGACCTGCGCATGCGCACACGGACTCACGATTGCGGATGCGCGTTCGGTCTCACTACTGCGGATGCGCACACGGGCTCACTACTGCGCATGCGCGGACCGGCTCAGACCAGCACATGCGTATTCGGGCTCACTTCTGCGCATGTGCACTAGGACTCACTACTGCTCAAGCGCACTCGGACTCACTACAGCGCATGCGCACTCCGGCCCAGACCTGCACATGCGCACTCCGGCTCACTACTGCTCATGCGCATTCGGACTCACTATTGCGGATGCACAATCGGGCTCACTACTGCGCATCCGCACTCCGGCTCAGACCTGCACATGCGCATTCGAGCTCACTTCCGCGCATGCGCACACGGGCTCGCTACTGTGCATGCGCACTCGGGGTCACTACTGCTCATGCACACTCGGGCTCACTAATGTGCATGCGCACTCCGGGTCACTACTGAACATGCGCACTCGGACTCGCTACTGCTCATGCGCACTCGGTGTCACTACTGCTCATGCGCACTCGGACTCACTACTGCCCATGCGCATTCGGGGTCACTACTGCTCATGCGCACTCGGGGTCACTACTGCTCATGCGCACTCTGACCCACTACTGCTCATGCGCACTCGGGGTCACTACTGCTCATGCGCACTCGGACTCAATACAGCTCATGCGCATTCGGGTTCACTACTGCTCATGCGCACTCTGACTCACTACTGCTCATGCGCACTCGGGGTCACTACTGCGCATGCGCAATCGGACTCACTACTGCGGATGCGCGCTCGATCTCACTACTGCGCATGCGCACTCCGCCTCAGACCTGCACATGCGCACACGGGCTCACTACTGCGGAAGCGCAATCGGGCTCACTACTGTGCATGCGCACTCGGGGTCACTACTGCTCATGCGCACTCGGGGTCACTCCTGCGCATGCGCAGTCGGGCTCACTACTGCGGATGCGCAATCGGGCTCACTACAGCGCATGCGCGCTCGGGCTCACTACTGCGCATACGCGCTCGGGGACGCTACTGCGCATTCGCTCACGGGCTCACACTGTGCATGCACACTTTGGGTCACTACTGCGCATGCGCACACGGGCTCACTACTGCGCATGCGCGCACGGGCTTACTACTGCGCATGCGCAGTCCGGCTCAGATCTGATCCTGCGTATTCGAGCTCACTTCTGCGTATGTGCACACGGGCGCACAGCTGCGCATGCGCAGTCCGGCTCAGACCTGCCCATGCGCCCTCGGGCACACCACTGCGCATGCGCACACGGGCTCACTACTGCGCATGCGCAGTCCGGCTCAGACCTGCACATGCGCATTCGAGCTCACTTCTGCGCATGCGCACACGCGCGCACTACTGCGCTTGCGCACTCGGACTAACCACTGCTCATGCGCACTGGGACTCACTACTGCGGATGCGCGCTCGGGCTCACTACTGCGCATGCGCGCACGGGCCCACTACTGCGCATGCGCACTCCGGCTGAGACCTGCCCATGCGTCCTTGGGCACACCACTGCGCATGCGAACACGGACTCTCCACTGCGCGTGCGCACTCCGGCTCAGACCTGCCCATGCGCACTCGGGCTCACTACTGCACATGCGCGCTCGGGCTCACTACAGCGCATGCGCAGTCCGGCTCAGACCTGCACATGCGCATTCGAGCTCACTTCTGCGCATACGCACACGCGCGCACTACTGCGCTTGCGCACTCGGACTAACCACTGCTCATGCGCACGTGGACTCACTACTGCGGATGCGCGCTCGGGCTCACTACTGCGCATGCGCGTACGGGCCCACTACTGCGCATGCGCACTCCGGCTCAGACCTGCACATGCGCACACGGACTCACGATTGCGGATGCGCGTTCGGTCTCACTACTGCGGATGCGCACACGGGCTCACTACTGCGCATGCGCGGACCGGCTCAGACCAGCACATGCGTATTCGGGCTCACTTCTGCGCATGTGCACTAGGACTCACTACTGCTCAAGCGCACTCGGACTCACTACAGCGCATGCGCACTCCGGCCCAGACCTGCACATGCGCACTCCGGCTCACTACTGCTCATTCGCATTCGGACTCACTATTGCGGATGCACAATCGGGCTCACTACTGCGCATCCGCACTCCGGCTCAGACCTGCACATGCGCATTCGAGCTCACTTCCGCGCATGCGCACACGGGCTCGCTACTGTGCATGCGCACTCGGGGTCACTACTGCTCATGCACACTCGGGCTCACTAATGTGCATGCGCACTCCGGGTCACTACTGAACATGCGCACTCGGACTCGCTACTGCTCATGCGCACTCGGTGTCACTACTGCTCATGCGCACTCGGACTCACTACTGCCCATGCGCATTCGGGGTCACTACTGCTCATGCGCACTCGGGGTCACTACTGCTCATGCGCACTCTGACCCACTACTGCTCATGCGCACTCGGGGTCACTACTGCTCATGCGCACTCGGACTCAATACAGCTCATGCGCACTCCGGCTCAGACCTGCACATGCGCATTCGAGCTCACTTCCGCGCATGCGCACACGGGCTCGCTACTGTCCATGCGCACTCGGGGTCACTACTGCTCATGCACACTCGGGCTCACTAATGTGCATGCGCACTCCGGGTCACTACTGAACATGCGCACTCGGACTCGCTACTGCTCATGCGCACTCGGTGTCACTACTGCTTATGCGCACTCGGACTCACTACTGCCCATGCGCATTCGAGGTCACTACTGCTCATGCGCACTCGGGGTCACTACTGCTCATGCGCACTCTGACCCACTACTGCTCATGCGCACTCGGGGTCACTACTGCTCATGCGCACTCGGACTCAATACAGCTCATGCGCATTCGGGTTCACTACTGCTCATGCGCACTCTGACTCACTACTGCTCATGCGCACTCGGGGTCACTACTGCGCATGCGCACTCGGACTCACTACTGCGGATGCGCGCTCGATCTCACTACTGCGCATGCGCAGTCCGGCTCAGATCTGATCCTGCGTATTCGAGTTCACTTCTGCGTATGTGCACACGGGCGCACAGCTGCGCATGCGCACTCGGTCTCACTACTGCGCATGCGCAGTCCGGCTCAGACCTGCACATGCGCACTCGGGCTCACCACTGCGGATGCGTGCACGGGCTCACTACTGCGCACGCGCGCACGGGGTCACTACTGCGCATGCACGCTCGGGGTCACTACTGCGCATGCGCACTCCGGCTAAGACCTGCACATGCGCACACGGACTCACTACTGCGGATGCGCAGTCGGGCTCACTACTGTGCATGCGCACTCGGAGTCACTACTGCTCATGCGCACTCGGACTCACTACTGCTCATGCGCACTCGGGGTCACTACTGCTCATGCGCACTCGGACACACTACTGCTCATGCGCATTCGGGGTCACTACTGCGCATGCGCACTGGGACTCACTACTGCGGATGCGCGCTCGGGCTCACTACTGCGCATGCGCACACGGGCTACCTACTGCGCATGCGCGCACGGGCCCACTACTGCGCATGCGCACTCCGGCTCAGACCTGCCCATGCGCCCTCGGGCACACCACCGCGCATGCGCACACGGACTCACTACTGCGGATGCGCAATAGGGCTCACTACTGTGCATGCGCACTCGGGGTCACTACTGCTCATGCGCACTCGGGCGCACTACAGCGCATGCACAGTCCGGCTCAGACCTGCACATGCGCACTCCGGCTCAGACCTGCACATGCGCACTCGGGCACACTACTGCGGATGCACAATCGGCCTCACTACTGCGCATGCGCACTCCGGCTCAGACCTGCACATGCGCACACGGACTCACTACTGCGGATGCGCTATCGGGCTCACTACTGTGCATGCGCACTCGGGGTCACTACTGCTCATGCGCACTCGGGCTCACTACTGTGCATGCGCACTCGGGGTCACTACTGCTCACGCGCACTCGGACTCACTACTGCTCATGCGCACTCGGGCTCACTACTGTGCATGCGCACTCGGGGTCACTACTGCTCATGCGCACTCAGACTCACTACTGCTCATGCTCACTCGGGCTCACTACTGTGCATGCGCACTCGGGGTCGCTACTGCTCACGCACACTCGGACTCACTACTGCGGATGCGCGCACGGGCTCACTACTGCGCATGCGCACACGGGCTCACTACTACGCATACGCGCACGGGCCCACTACTGCGCATGCGCACTCCGGCTCAGACCTGCACATGCGCACACGGACTCACTACTGCTGATGCGCAATCGGGCTCACTACTGTGCATGCGCACTCGGGGTCACTATTGCTCATGCGCACTCGGACTCACTACTGCTCATGCACACTCGGGGTCACTACTGTGCATGCGCACTCGGGGTCACTACTGCTTATGCGCACTCGGACTCACTACTGCGGATGCACTATCGGGCTCACTACTGCGCATGCGCACTCCGGCTCAGACCTGCACATGCGCACACGGACTCACTACTGCGGATGCGCAATCGGGCTCACTACTGTGCATGCGCACTCGGGGTCACTACTGCCCATGCGCACTCGGGGTCACTACTGCTCATGCGCACTCGGACTCACTGCTGCTCATGCGCACTCGGGGTCACTACTGCTCATGCGCACTCGGACTCACTACTGCTCATGCGCACTGGAGCTCACTACTGTGCGTGCGCACTCGGGGTCACTACTGCTCACGCGCACTCGGACTCACTACTGCGGATGCGCAATCGGGCTCACTACTGCGGATGCGCGCTCGGGCTCACTACTGCGCATGCGCACACGGGCTCACTACTGCGCATGCGCGCACGGGCCCACTACTGCGCATGCGCACTCCGGCTCAGACCTGCCCATGCGCCCTCGGGCACACCACTGCGCATGCGCACACGGACTCACAACTGTGCATGCGCACTCCGGCTCAGACCTGCCCATGCGGACTCGGGCTCACTACTGCGCATGCGCGCTCGGGCTCACTACTGCGCATGCGCAGTCCGGCTCAGACCTGCACATGCACATTCGAGCTCACTTCTGCGCATGCGTACACGGGCTCACTACTGTGCATGCGCACTCGGGGTCACTACTGCTCATGCACACTCGGGCTCACTAATGTGCATGCGCACTCGGGCTCACTACTGCGCATGCGCGCACGGGCCCCCTTTTGCGCATGCGCACTCCGCCTCAGACCTGTACATGCGCACACGGACTCACTACTGCGGAAGCGCAATCGGGCCCACTACTGTGCATGCGCAGTCGGGGTCACTACTGCTCATGCGCACTCGGGGTCACTACTGCGCATGGGCGCACGGGCCCACTACTGCGCATGCACACCCCGGCTCAGACCTGCCCATGCGCCCTCGGGCACACCACTCCGCATGCGCACTCGGGCTCAGACCTGCCCATGCGCACTCGGGCTCACTACTGCGCATGCGCGCTCGGGATCACTACTGTGCATGCGCATTCGGGGTCACAAATGCTCATGCGCACTCAGACTCACTACTGCTCATGCGCACTCGGGCTCACTACTGTGCATGCGCACTCGGGGTCACTACTGGTCACGCGCACTCGGACTCACTACTGTGCATGCGCACTCGGGGTCACTACTGCTCATGCGCACTCGGGGTCACTACTTGCGCATGCGCGCACGGGCTCACTACTGCGCATGCGCAGTCCGGCTCAGATCTGATCCTGCGTATACGAGCTCACATCTGCGCATGCGCGCACGGGCCCACTACTGCGCATGCGCACTCCGGCTCAGACCTGCACATGCTCACACGGACTCACTACTGCGGATGCGCAATCGGGCTCACTACTGTGCATGCGCACTCGGGGTCACTTCTGCTCATGCGCACTCGGGGTCACTACTGCTCATGCTCACTCGGACTCACTACTGCTCATGCGCACTCGGGGTCACTACTGCTCATGCGAACTCGGACTCACTACTGCGCATGCGCACTCGGGGTCACTACTGCTCATGCACACTCGGGTTCACTAATATGCATACGCACTCGGGGTCACTACTGCTCATGCGCACTCGGACTCACTACTGCTCATGCGCATTCGGGGTCACTACTGCGCATGCGCACTCCGCCTCAGACCTGCACATGCGCACACGGACTCACTACTGCGGAAGCGCAATCGGGCCCACTACTGTGCATGCGCAGTCGGGGTCACTATCGCTCATGCGCACTCGGGGTCACTACTGCTCAAGCGCACTCGGGCTCAGACCTGCCCATGCGCACTCGGGCTCACTACTGCGTATGCGCGCTCGGGCTCACTACTGCGGATGCGCAATCGGGTTTACTAGTGCGCATGCGCACACGGGCTCACTACTGCGCATACGCACTCCGGCTCAGATCTGCACCTGCGTATTCGAGCTCACTTCTGCGCATGTGCACTCGGACTCACTACTGCGGATGCACAATCGGGCTCACTACTGCGCATGCGCACTCCGGCTCAGACCTGCACATGCGCATTGGAGCTCACTTCTGCGCATGCGCACACGGGCTCACTACTGTGCATGCGCACTCGGGGTCACGACTGCTGATGCGCACTCGGACTCACTACTGCTCATGCGCACTCGGGGTCACTACTGCTCATGCGCACTCGGACTCACTACTGCTCATGCGCATTCGGGGTCACTACTGCGCATGCGCACTCGGACTCACTACTGCGGATGCGCGCTCGGGGTCACTACTGCTCATACGCACTCGGACTCACTACTGCTCATGCGCACTCGGGCCCACTACTGCGCATGCGCACTCCGGCTCGGACCTGCACATGCGCAGTCCGGCTCAGACCACCACATGCGCATTCCAGCTCACTTCTGCGCATGCGCACACGCGCACACTACTGTGCTTGCGCACTCGGATTAACCACTGCTCATGCGCACTGGGACTCACTACTGCAGATGCGCGCTCGGGCTCACTACTGCGGATGCGCAATCGGGTTCACTACTGCGCATGAGCACACGGGCTCACTACTGCGCATGCGCGCACGGGCCCACTACTGCGCATGCGCACTCCGGCTCAGACCTGCCCATGCGCCCTCGGTCTCACTACTGCGCATGCGTGCTCGGGCTCACTACTGCGCATGCGCACTCGGACTAACCACTGCTCATGCGCACTGGGACTCACTAATGCGGATGCGCGCTCGGGCTCACTACTGCGAATGCGCACCCGGGCTCCCTACTGCGCATGCGCACCCGGGCTCCCTACTGCGCATGCGCGCACGGGCCCACTACTGCGCATGCGCACTCCGGCTCAGACCTGCACATGCGCACACGGACTCACTACTGCGGATGCGCAATCGGGCTCACTACTGTGCATGCGCACTCGGACTCACTACTGCTCATGCGCACTCGGGGTCACTACTGCTCATGCGCACTCGGACTCACTACTGCTCATGCGCATTCAGGGTCACTACTGCGCATGCGCACTCGGACTCACTACTGCGGATGCGCGCTCGGGCTCACTACTGCGCATGCGCGCACGCGCCCACTACTGCGCATGCGCACTCCGGCTCAGACCTGCCCATGCCCCCTCGGGTACACCACTGCGCATGCGCACACGGACTCACTACTGCGGATGCGCGCTCGATCTCACTACTGCGCATGCGCACTCCGCCTCAGACCTGCACATGCGCACACGGGCTCACTACTGCGGAAGCGCAATCGGGCTCACTACTGTGCATGCGCACTCGGGGTCACTACTGCTCATGCGCACTCGGGGTCACTACTGCGCATGCGCACTCGGACTCACTACTGCGGATACGCGCTCGAACTCACTACTGCGCATGCGCACTCCGCCTCAGACCTGCACATGCGGACACGGGCTCACCACTGCGCATGCGCACACGGGCTCACTACTGCGCATGCGCACTCCGGCTGAGACCTGCCCATGCGTCCTTGGGCACACCACTGCGCATTCGAACACGGACTCTCCGCTGCGCATGCGCGCTCCGGCTCAGCCCTGCCCATGCGCCCTCGGGCACACCACAGCGCATGCACAGTCCGGCTCAGACCTGCACATGCGCACTCCGGCTCAGACCTGCACATGCGCACTCGGGCACACTACTGCGGATGCACAGTCGGGCTCACTACTGCGCATGCGCACTCCGCCTCAGACCTGCACATGCGCACACGGACTCACTACTGCGGAAGCGCAATCGGGCCCACTACTGTGCATGCGCAGTCGGGGTCACTATCGCTCATGCGCACTCGGGGTCACTACTGCTCAAGCGCACTCGGGCTCAGACCTGCCCATGCGCACTCGGGCTCACTACTGCGCATGAGCGCTCGGGATCACTACTGCGCATACGCGCTCGGGGTCGCTAGTGCGCATGCGCACTCGGGGTCACTACTGCGCATGCGCACTCCGGCTCACTAGTGCGCATGCGCACACGGGCGCACTACAGCGCATGCGCGCTCCGACTCACTACTACTCATGCGCACTCGGGCTCACTACTGCGGATGCGCGCTCGGGCTCACTACTGCGGATGCGCAATCGGGTTTACTAGTGCGCATGCGCACACGGGCTCACTACTGCGCATACGCACTCCGGCTCAGATCTGCACCTGCGTATTCGAGCTCACTTCTGCGCATGTGCACTCGGACTCACTACTGCGGATGCACAATCGGGCTCACTACTGCGCATGCGCACTCCGGCTCAGACCTGCACATGCGCATTGGAGCTCACTTCTGCGCATGCGCACACGGGCTCACTACTGTGCATGCGCACTCGGGGTCACGACTGCTGATGCGCACTCGGACTCACTACTGCTCATGCGCACTCGGGGTCACTACTGCTCATGCGCACTCGGACTCACTACTGCTCATGCGCATTCGGGGTCACTACTGCGCATGCGCACTCGGACTCACTACTGCGGATGCGCGCTCGGGGTCACTACTGCTCATACGCACTCGGACTCACTACTGCTCATGCGCACTCGGGCCCACTACTGCGCATGCGCACTCCGGCTCGGACCTGCACATGCGCAGTCCGGCTCAGACCACCACATGCGCATTCCAGCTCACTTCTGCGCATGCGCACACGCGCACACTACTGTGCTTGCGCACTCGGATTAACCACTGCTCATGCGCACTGGGACTCACTACTGCAGATGCGCGCTCGGGCTCACTACTGCGGATGCGCAATCGGGTTCACTACTGCGCATGAGCACACGGGCTCACTACTGCGCATGCGCGCACGGGCCCACTACTGCGCATGCGCACTCCGGCTCAGACCTGCCCATGCGCCCTCGGGCACACCACTGCGCATGCGCACACAGACTCACCACTGCGCATGCGCACTCCGGCTCAGACCTGCCCATGCGCACTCGGTCTCACTACTGCGCATGCATGCTCGGGCTCACTACTGCGCATGCGCACTCGGACTAACCACTGCTCATGCGCACTGGGACTCACTAATGCGGATGCGCGCTCGGGCTCACTACTGCGAATGCGCACCCGGGCTCCCTACTGCGCATGCGCACCCGGGCTCCCTACTGCGCATGCGCGTACGGGCCCACTACTGCGCATGCGCACTCCGGCTCAGACCTGCACATGCGCACACGGACTCACTACTGCGGATGCGCAATCGGGCTCACTACTGTGCATGCGCACTCGGACTCACTACTGCTCATGCGCACTCGGGGTCACTACTGCTCATGCGCACTCGGACTCACTACTGCTCATGCGCATTCAGGGTCACTACTGCGCATGCGCACTCGGACTCACTACTGCGGATGCGCGCTCGGGCTCACTACTGCGCATGCGCGCACGCGCCCACTACTGCGCATGCGCACTCCGGCTCAGACCTGCCCATGCCCCCTCGGGTACACCACTGCGCATGCGCACACGGACTCACTACTGCGGATGCGCGCTCGATCTCACTACTGCGCATGCGCACTCCGCCTCAGACCTGCACATGCGCACACGGGCTCACTACTGCGGAAGCGCAATCGGGCTCACTACTGTGCATGCGCACTCGGGGTCACTACTGCTCATGCGCCCTCGGGGTCACTACTGCGCATGCGCACTCGGACTCACTACAGCGGATACGCGCTCGATCTCACTACTGCGCATGCGCACTCCGCCTCAGACCTGCACATGCGGACACGGGCTCACCACTGCGCATGCGCACACGGGCTCACTACTGCGCATGCGCACTCCGGCTGAGACCTGCCCATGCGTCCTTGGGCACACCACTGCGCATTCGAACACGGACTCTCCGCTGCGCATGCGCGCTCCGGCTCAGCCCTGCCCATGCGCCCTCGGGCACACCACAGCGCATGCACAGTCCGGCTCAGACCTGCACATGCGCACTCCGGCTCAGACCTGCACATGCGCACTCGGGCACACTACTGCGGATGCACAGTCGGGCTCACTACTGCGCATGCGCACTCCGGCTCAGACCTGCACATGCGCACACGGACTCACTACTGCGGATGCGCAGTCCGGCTCAGACCTGCACATGCGCATTCGAGCTCACTTTTGCGCATGCGCACACGCGCGCACTACTGCGCTTGCGCACTCGGACTAACCACTGCTCATGCGCACTGGGACTCACTACTGCGGATGCGCGCTCGGGCTCACTACTGCGAATGCGCACCCGGGCTCCCTACTGCGCATGCGCACCCGGGCTCCCTACTGCGCATGCGCGCACGGGCCCACTACTGCGCATGCGCACTCCGGCTCAGACCTGCACATGCGCACACGGACTCACTACTGCGGATGCGCAATCGGGCTCACTACTGTGCATGCGCACTCGGACTCACTACTGCTCATGCGCACTCGGGGTCACTACTGCTCATGCGCACTCGGACTCACTACTGCTCATGCGCATTCAGGGTCACTACTGCGCATGCGCACTCGGACTCACTACTGCGGATGCGCGCTCGGGCTCACTACTGCGCATGCGCGCACGCGCCCACTACTGCGCATGCGCACTCCGGCTCAGACCTGCCCATGCGCCCTCGGTTACACCACTGCGCATGCGCACACGGACTCACCACTGCGCATGCGCACTCCGGCTCAGACCTGCACATGCGCACACGGACTCACTACTGCGGAAGCGCAATCGGGCCCACTACTGTGCATGCGCACTCGGGGTCACTACTGCTCATGCGCACTCGGGGTCACTACTGCTCATGCGCACTCTGACTCACTACTGCTCATGCGCACTCGGGGTCACCACTGCGCATGCGCACTCGGACTCACTACTGCGGATGCGCGCTCGATCTCACTACTGCGCATGCGCACTCCGCCTCAGACCTGCACATGCGCACACGGGCTCACTACTGCGGAAGCGCAATCGGGCTCACTACTGTGCATGCGCACTCGGGGTCACTACTGCTCATGCGCACTCGGGGTCACTACTGCGCACGCGCAGTCGGGCTCACTACTGCGGATGCGCAATCGGGCTCACTACTGTGCATGCGCACTCGGGGTCACTACTGCTCATGCGTGCTCGGGGTCGCTACTGCGCATTCGCTCACGGGCTCACACTGTGCATGCACACTTTGGGTCACTACTGCGCATGCGCACACGGGCTCACTACTGCGCATGCGCGCACGGGCTTACTACTGCGCATGCGCAGTCCGGCTCAGATCTGATCCTGCGTATTCGAGCTCACTTCTGCGTATGTGCACACGGGCGCACAGCTGCGCATGCGCACTCGGTCTCACTACTGCGCATGCGCACTCCAGCTAAGACCTGCACATGCGCACACGGACTCACTACTGCGGATGCGCACTCCGGCTCAGACCTGCCCATGCGCCCTCGGGCACACCACAGCGCATGCACAGTCCGGCTCAGACCTGCACATGCGCACTCCGGCTCAGACCTGCACATGCGCACTCGGGCACACTACTGCGGATGCACAGTCGGGCTCACTACTGCGCATGCGCACTCCGGCTCAGACCTGCACATGCGCACACGGACTCACTACTGCGGATGCGCAGTCCGGCTCAGACCTGCACATGCGTATTTGAGCTCACTTCTGCGCATGTGCACACGGGCGGACTACTGCGCTTTGCGCACTCGGACTCCCCACTGCGCATGCGCACTCCGGCTCAGACCTGGCCATGCGCACACGGACTCAGTACTGCTGATGCGCGTTCGGTCTCACTACTGCGGATGCGCACACGGGCTCACTACTGCGCATGCGCGGACCGGCTCAGACCAGCACATGCGTATTCGGGCTCACTTCTGCGCATGTGCACTCCGGCCCAGACCTGCACATGCGCACTCCGGCTCACTACTGCGCATCCGCACTCCGGCTCAGACCTGCACATGCGCACACGGACTCACTACTGCGGATGCGCAATCGTGCTCACTACTGTGCATGCGCACTCGGGGTCACTACTGCTCATGCGCACTCGGACTCACTACTGCTCATGCACATTCGTGGTCACTACTGCGCATGCGCACACGCGCGCACTACTGCGCTTGCGCACTCGGACTAACCACTGCTCATGCGCACTGGGACTCACTACTGCGGATGCGCGCTCGGGCTCACTACTGCGCATGCGCGCACGGGCCCACTACTGCGCATGCGCAGTCCGGCTCAGACCTGCACATGCGCATTCGAGCTCACTTCTGCGCATGCGCACACGGGCTCACTACTGTGCATGCGCACACGGGGTCACTACTGCTCATGCACACTCGGGCTCACTAATGTGCATGCGCACTCGGACTCACTACTGCTCATGCGCACTCGGGGTCACTACTGCTCATGCGCACTCGTGCTCACTAATGTGCATGCGCACTCGGGGTCACTACTGAACATGCGCACTCGGACTCGCTACTGCTCATGCGCACTCGGTGTCACTACTGCTCATGCGCACTCGGACTCACTACTGCTCATGCGCACTCTGACTCACTACTGCTCATGCGCACTCGGGGTCACTACTGCTCATGGGCACTCGGACTCAATACAGCTCATGCGCATTCGGGGTCACTACTGCTCATGCGCACTCTGACTCACTACTGCTCATGCGCACTCGGGGTCACTACTGCGCATGCGCACTCGGACTCACTACTGCGCATACGCGCTCGGGGTCGCTACTGCGCATTCGCTCACGGGCTCACACTGTGCATGCACACTTTGGGTCACTACTGCACATGCGCACACGGGCTCACTACTGCGCATGCGCGCACGGGCTTACTACTGCGCATGCGCAGTCCGGCTCAGAACTGATCCTGCGTATTCGAGCTCACTTCTGCGTATGTGCACACGGGCGCACAGCTGCGCATGCGCACTCGGTCTCACTACTGCGCATGCGCACTCGGGGTCACTACTGCTTATGCGCACTCGGACACACTACTGCTCATGCGCATTCGGGGTCACTACTGCGCATGCGCACTCGGACTCACTACTGCGCATGCGCGCACGGGCTCACTACTGCGCATGCGCAGTCCGGCTCAGATCTGATCCTGCGTATACGAGCTCACATCTGCGCATGCGCGCACGGGCCCACTACTGCGCATGCGCACTCCGGCTCAGACCTGCACATGCGCACACGGACTCACTACTGCGGATGCGCAATCGGGCTCACTACTGCGGATTCGCGCTCGGGCTCACCACTGCGCATGCCCACCCGGGCTCACTACTGCGCATGCGCGCACGGGCCCACTACTGCGCATGCGCACTCCGGCTCAGACCTGCACATGCTCACACGGACTCACTACTGCGGATGCGCAATCGGGCTCACTACTGTGCATGCGCACTCGGGGTCACTTCTGCTCATGCGCACTCGGGGTCACTACTGCTCATGCTCACTCGGACTCACCACTGCTCATGCGCACTCGGGGTCACTACTGCTCATGCGAACTCGGACTCACTACTGCGCATGCGCACTCGGGGTCACTACTGCTCATGCACACTCGGGTTCACTAATATGCATACGCACTCGGGGTCACTACTGCTCATGCGCACTCGGACTCACTACTGCTCATGCGCATTCGGGGTCACTACTGCGCATGCGCACTCCGCCTCAGACCTGCACATGCGCACACGGACTCACTACTGCGGAAGCGCAATCGGGCCCACTACTGTGCATGCGCAGTCGGGGTCACTATCGCTCATGCGCACTCGCGGTCACTACTGCTCAAGCGCACTCGGGCTCAGACCTGCCCATGCGCACTCGGGCTCACTACTGCGCATGAGCGCTCGGGATCACTACTGCGCATACGCGCTCGGGGTCGCTAGTGCGCATGCGCACTCGGGGTCACTACTGCGCATGCGCACTCCGGCTCACTAGTGCGCATGCGCACACGGGCGCACTACAGCGCATGCGCGCTCCGACTCACTACTACTCATGCGCACTCGGGCTCACTACTGCGGATGCGCGCTCGGGCTCACTACTGCGGATGCGCAATCGGGTTTACTAGTGCGCATGCACACACGGGCTCACTACTGCGCATACGCACTCCGGCTCAGATCTGCACCTGCGTATTCGAGCTCACTTCTGCGCATGTGCACTCGGACTCACTACTGCGGATGCACAATCGGGCTCACTACTGCGCATGCGCACTCCGGCTCAGACCTGCACATGCGCATTGGAGCTCACTTCTGCGCATGCGCACACGGGCTCACTACTGTGCATGCGCACTCGGGGTCACGACTGCTGATGCGCACTCGGACTCACTACTGCTCATGCGCACTCGGGGTCACTACTGCTCATGCGCACTCGGACTCACTACTGCTCATGCGCATTCGGGGTCACTACTGCGCATGCGCACTCGGACTCACTACTGCGGATGCGCGCTCGGGGTCACTACTGCTCATACGCACTCGGACTCACTACTGCTCATGCGCACTCGGGCCCACTACTGCGCATGCGCACTCCGGCTCGGACCTGCACATGCGCAGTCCGGCTCAGACCACCACATGCGCATTCCAGCTCACTTCTGCGCATGCGCACACGCGCACACTACTGTGCTTGCGCACTCGGATTAACCACTGCTCATGCGCACTGGGACTCACTACTGCAGATGCGCGCTCGGGCTCACTACTGCGGATGCGCAATCGGGTTCACTACTGCGCATGAGCACACGGGCTCACTACTGCGCATGCGCGCACGGGCACACCACTGCGCATGCGCACTCAGGCTCAGACCTGCCCATGCGCACTCGGGGTCACTACTGCGCATGCGCACTCCGGCTAAGACCTGCACATGCGCACACGGACTCACTACTGCGGATGCGCTGTCGGGCTCACTACTGTGCATGCGCACTCGGGGTCACTACTGCTCATGCGCACTCGGACTCACTACTGCTCATGCGCACTCGGGGTCACTACTGCTCATGCGCACTCGGACACACTACTGCTCATGCGCATTCGGGGTCACTACTGCGCATGCGCGCTCGGGCTCACTACTGCGGATGCGCAATCGGGTTTACTACTGCGCATGCGCACACGGGCTCACTACTGCGCATGCGCGCACGGGCCCACTACAGCGCATGCGCACTCCGGCTCAGACCTGCCCATGCGCCCTCGGGCACACCACAGCGCATGCACAGTCCGGCTCAGACCTGCACATGCGCACTCCGGCTCAGACCTGCACATGCGCACTCGGACACACTACTGCGGATGCACAGTCGGGCTCACTACTGCGCATGCGCACTCCGGCTCAGACCTGGCCATGCGCACTCGGACTCAGTACTGTGGATGCGCAATCGGGCTCACTACTGTTCATGCTCACTCGAGGTCACTACTGCTCATGCGCACTCGGGCTCACTACTGCGCATGCGCGCTCGAACGCACTACTGCTCATGCGCACACGGACTCACGATTGCGGATGCGCGTTCGGTCTCACTACTGCGGATGCGCACACGGGCTCACTACTGCGCATGCGCGGACCGGCTCAGACCAGCACATGCGTATTCGGGCTCACTTCTGCGCATGTGCACTCCGGCCCAGACCTGCACATGCGCACTCCGGCTCACTACTGCGCATCCGCACTCCGGCTCAGACCTGCACATGCGCACACGGACTCACTACTGCGGATGCGCAATCGTGCTCACTACTGTGCATGCGCACTCGGGGTCACTACTGCTCATGCGCACTCGGACTCACTACTGCTCATGTACATTCGTGGTCACTACTGCGCATGCGCACACGCGCGCACTACTGCGCTTGCGCACTCGGACTAACCACTGCTCATGCGCACTGGGACTCACTACTGCGGATGCGCGCTCGGGCTCACTACTGCGCATGCGCGCACGGGCCCACTACTGCGCATGCGCAGTCCGGCTCAGACCTGCACATGCGCATTCGAGCTCACTTCTGCGCATGCGCACACGGGCTCACTACTGTGCATGCGCACACGGGGTCACTACTGCTCATGCACACTCGGGCTCACTAATGTGCATGCGCACTCGGACTCACTACTGCTCATGCGCACTCGGGGTCACTACTGCTCATGCGCACTCGGACTCACTACTGCGGATGCGCGCTCGGGCTCACTACTGCGGATGTGCACTCCGACTCAGACCTGCCCATGCGCCCTCGGGCACACCACTGCGCATGCGCACACGGGCTCGCTACTGTGCATGCGCACTCGGGGTCACTACTGCTCATGCACACTCGTGCTCACTAATGTGCATGCGCACTCGGGGTCACTACTGAACATGCGCACTCGGACTCGCTACTGCTCATGCGCACTCGGTGTCACTACTGCTCATGCGCACTCGGACTCACTACTGCTCATGCGCACTCTGACTCACTACTGCTCATGCGCACTCGGGGTCACTACTGCTCATGGGCACTCGGACTCAATACAGCTCATGCGCATTCGGGGTCACTACTGCTCATGCGCACTCTGACTCACTACTGCTCATGCGCACTCGGGGTCACTACTGCGCATGCGCACTCGGACTCACTACTGCGCATACGCGCTCGGGGTCGCTACTGCGCATTCGCTCACGGGCTCACACTGTGCATGCACACTTTGGGTCACTACTGCACATGCGCACACGGGCTCACTACTGCGCGTGCGCGCACGGGCTTACGACTGCGCATGCGCAGTCCGGCTCAGAACTGATCCTGCGTATTCGAGCTCACTTCTGCGTATGTGCACACGGGCGCACAGCTGCGCATGCGCACTCGGTCTCACTACTGCGCATGCGCACTCGGGGTCACTACTGCTCATGCGCACTCGGACACACTACTGCTCATGCGCATTCGGGGTCACTACTGCGCATGCGCACTCGGACTCACTACTGCGGATGCGCGCTCGGGCTCACTACTGCGCATGCGCACTCCGGCTCAGACCTGCACATGCGCACACGGAATCACTACTGCTGATGCGCAATCGGGCTCACTACTGTGCATGCGCACTCGGGGTCACTATTGCTCATGCGCACTCGGACTCACTACTGCTCATGCACACTCGGGGTCACTACTGTGCATGCGCACGCGGGGTCACTACTGCTCATGCGCACTCGGACTCACTACTGCGGATGCTCTATCGGGCTCACTACTGCGCATGCGCACTCCGGCTCAGACCTGCACATGCGCACACGGACTCACTACTGCTCATGCGCACTCGAGCTCACTACTGTGCGTGCGCACTCGGGGTCACTACTGCTCACGCGCACTCGGACTCACTACTGCGGATGCGCAATCGGGCTCACTACTGCGGATGCGCGCTCGGGCTCACTACTGCGCATGCGCACACGGGCTCACTACTGCGCATGCGCGCACGGGCCCACTACTGCGCATGCGCACTCCGGCTCAGACCTGCCCATGCGCCCTCGGGCACACCACTGCGCATGCGCACACGGACTCACAACTGTGCATGCGCACTCCGGCTTAGACCTGCCCATGCGGACTCGGGCTCACTACTGCGCATGCGCGCTCGGGCTCACTACTGCGCATGCGCAGTCCGGCTCAGACCTGCACATGCACATTCGAGCTCACTTCTGCGCATGCGTACACGGGCTCACTACCCTGCATGCGCACTCGGGGTCACGACTGCTCATGCACACTCGGGCTCACTAATGTGCATGCGCACTCGGGCTCACTACTGCGCATGCGCGCACGGGCCCCCTTTTGCGCATGCGAACTCCGGCTCAGACCTGCCCATGCGCCCTCGGGCACACCACTGCGCATGCGCACACGGGCTCACTACTGCGCATGCGCAGTCCAGCTCAGACCTGCACATGCGCATTCGAGCTCACTTCTGCGCATGCGCACATGCGCGCACAACTGCGCTTGCGCACTCGGAATAACCACTGCTCATGCGCATTGGGACTCTCTACTGCTCATGCGCACTCGGACTCACTACTGCGGATGCACAATCGGGCTCACTACTGCACGTGCGCACTCCGCCTCAGACCTGCACATGCGCACACGGACTCACTACTGCGGAAGCGCAATCGGGCCCACTACTGTGCATGCGCAGTCGGGGTCACTACTGCTCATGCGCACTCGGGGTCACTACTGCGCATGGGCGCACGGGCCCACTACTGCGCATGCACACCCCGGCCCAGACCTGCCCATGCGCCCTCGGGCACACCACTCCGCATGCGCACTCGGGCTCAGACCTGCCCATGCGCACTCGGGCTCACTACTGCGCATGCGCGCTCGGGATCACTACTGTGCATGCGCATTCGGGGTCACAACTGCTCATGCGCACTCAGACTCACTACTGCTCATGCGCACTCGGGCTCACTACTGTGCATGCGCACTCGGGGTCACTACTGGTCACGCGCACTCGGACTCACTACTGCGGATGCGCAGTCGGGCTCACTACTGTGCATGCGCACTCGGGGTCACTACTGCTCATGCGCACTCGGACTCATTACTGCTCATGCACACTCGGGGTCACTACTGTGCATGCGCGCTCGGGGTCACTACTGCTCATGCGCACTCGGACTCACTACTGCGGATGCACTATCGGGCTCACTACTGCGCATGCGCACTCCGGCTCAGACCTGCACATGCGCATTCGAGCTCACTTCTGCGCATGCGCACACGGGCCCACTACTGCGCATGCACACCCCGGCGCAGACCTGCCCATGCGCCCTCGGGCACACCACTGCGCATGCGCACTCGGGGTCACTACTGCTCATGCGCACTCGGGGTCACTACTGCTCATGCGCACTCGGACTCACTACTGCTCATGCGCACTAGGACTCACTACTGCGGATGCACAATCGGGCTCACTACTGCACGTGCGCACTCCGCCTCAGACCTGCACATGCGCGCACGGACTCACTACTGCGGAAGCGCAATCGAGCCCACTACTGTGCATGCGCACTCGGGGTCACTACTGCTCATGCGCACACGGGCTCACTACTTGCGCATGCGCGCACGGGCTCACTACTGCGCATGCGCAGTCCGGCTCAGATCTGATCCTGCGTATTCGAGCTCACATCCGCTCATTAGCGCACGGGCCCACTACTGCGCATGCGCACTCCGGCTCAGACCTGCACATGCGCACACGGACTCACTACTGCGGATGCGCAATCGGACTCACTACTGCGGATTCGCGCTCGGGCTCACTACTGCGCATGCCCACCCGGGCTCATTACTGCGCATGCGCGCCCGGGCTCACTAGTGCTCATGCGCGCACGGACCCACTACTGCGCATGCGCACTCCGGCTCAGACCTGCACATGCGCACACGGACTCACTACTGCGGATGCGCAATCGGGCTCACTACAGTGCATGCGCACTCGGGGTCACTACTGCTCATGCGCACTCGGGGTCACTACTGCTGATGCGCACTCGGACTCACTACTGCTCATGCGCACTCGGGGTTACTACTGCTCATGCGCACGCGGGGTCACTACTGCTCATGCGCACTCGGACTCACTACTGCTCATGCGCATTCGGGCTCACTACTGCTCATGCGCAATCGGACTCACTACTGCGCATGCGCGCTCGGGCTCACTACTGCGGATGCGCAATCGGGTTCACTACTACGCATGCGCACACGGGCTCACTACTGCGCATGCGCGCGAACCCACTACTGCGCATGCGCACTCCGGCTCAGACATGCCCATGCGCCCTCGGGCACACCACTGCGCATGCATACACGGACTCACCACTGCGCATGCGCACTCCGGCTCAGACCTGCCCATGCGCACTCGGGCTCACTACTGCGCATGCGCATTCCGGCTCAGACATGCACATGCGCACACGGACTCACTACTGCGGATGCGCAATCGGGCTCACTACTGTGCATGCGTACTCGGGGTCACTACTGCTCATGCGCACTGGGACTCACTACTGCTCATGCGCACTCGGACTCACTACTGCGGATGCACAATCGGGCTCACTACTGCACGAGCGCACTCCGCCTCAGACCTGCACATACGCACACGGACTCACTACTGCTCATGCGCACTCGGGGTCACTACTGCACATGCGCACTCGAACTCACTACTGCTCATGCGCATTCGGGGTCACTACTGCGCATGCGCACTCGGACTGACTACTGCGGATGCGCGCTCGGGCTCACTACTGCGCATGCGCACACGGTGTCACTACGGCGCATGCGCGCACGGGCCCAACACTGCGCATGCGCACTCCGGCTCAGACCTGCACATGCGCACACGGACTCACTACTGCGGATGCGCAATCGGGCTCACTACTGCGGATGCGCGCTCGGGCCCACTACTGCGCATGCGCACCCGGGCTCACTAGTGCGCATGCGCGCACGGACCCACTACTGCGCATGCGCACTCCGGCTCAGACCTGCACATGCGCACACGGACTCACTACTGCCGATGCGCAATCGGGCTCACTACAGTGCATGCGCACTCGGGGTCACTACTGCTCATGCGCACTCGGGGTCACTACTGCTGATGCGCACTCGGACTCACTACTGCTCATGCGCACTGGGACTCACTACTGCTCATGCGCACTCGGACACACTACTGCGGATGCACAATCGGGCTCACTACTGCACGTGCGCACTCCGCCTCAGACCTGCACATGCGCACACGGACTCACTACTGCTCATGCGCACGCGGGGTCACTACTGCTCATGCGCACTCGGACTCACTACTGCTCATGCGCATTCGGGGTCACTACTGCGCATGCGCACTCGGACTCACTACTGCGGATGCGCGCTCGGGCTCACTACTGCGCATGCGCACTGGGAGTCACTACTGCGTATGCGCAGTCCGGCTCACTACTGCTCATGCGCAATCGGACTCACTACTGCGCATGCGCGCTCGGGCTCACTACTGCGCATGCGCACTGGGAGTCACTACTGCGTATGCGCAGTCCGGCTCACTACTGCTCATGCGCAATCGGACTCACTACTGCGGATGCGCAATCGGGCTCACTACTGCGGATGCGCGCTCGGGCCCACTACTGCGCATGCGCACCCGGGCTCACTACTGCGCATGCGCTCACGGACCCACTACTGCGCATGCGCACTCCGGCTCAGACCTGCACATGCGCACACGGACTCACTACTGCGGATGCGCAATCGGGCTCACTACAGTGCATGCGCACTCGGGGTCACTACTGCTCATGCGCACACGGGCTCACTACTGTGCATGCGCACTCGGGGTCACTACTGCTCATGCGCAGTCGGGGTCACTACTGCTCATGCGCACTCGGACTCACTACTGCTCATGCGCACTCGGGGTCACTACTGCTCATGCGCACTCGGACTCACTACTGCTCATGCGCACTCGGGCTCACTACTGCGCATACGCGCTCGGTGTCGCTACAGCGCATTCGCTCACGGGCTCACACTGTGCATGCACACTTGGGGTCACTACTGCGCATGCGCACTCTGGCTCACTACTGCGCATGCGTACTCCGGTCAGGCCTGTGCATGCGCACTCAGGCTCACTACTGCGCATGCGCACTCGGTCTCACTACTGCGGATGAACAATCGGGCTCACTACTGCGCATGCGCACTCCGGCTCAGACCTGCACATGCGCACTAGGACCCACTACTGCGGATGCACAATCGGGCTCACTACTGTACATGCGCACTCGGGGTCACTACTGCTCATGCGCACTCGGACCCACTACTGCTCATGCGCACTCGGGGTCACTACTACGCATGCGCACTCGGACTCACTACTGCGAATGCGCACCCGGGCTCCCTACTGCGCATGCGCACCCGGGCTCCCTACTGCGCATGCGCGCACGGGCCCACTACTGTGCATGCGCACTCGGGGTCACTACTGCTCATGCACACTCGGGCTCACTAATGTGCATGCGCACTCGGGCTCACTACTGCGCATGCGCGCACGGGCCCCCTTTTGCGCATGCGCACTCCGGCTCAGACCTGCCCATGCGCCCTCGGGCACACCACTGCGCATGCGCACACGGGCTCACTACTGCGCATGCGCAATCGGGCTCACTACAGTGCATGCGCACTCGGGGTCACTACTGCTCATGCGCACTCGGGGTAACTACTGCTGATGCGCACTCGGACTCACTACTGCTCATGCGCACTCGGGGTTACTACTGCTCATGCGCACGCGGGGTCACTACTGCTCATGCGCACTCGGACTCACTACTGCTCATGCGCATTCGGGCTCACTACTGCTCATGCGCAATCGGACTCACTACTGCGCATGCGCGCTCGGGCTCACTACTGCGGAAGCGCAATCGAGCCCACTACTGTGCATGCGCACTCGGGGTCACTACTGCTCATGCGCACACGGGCTCACTACTTGCGCATGCGCGCACGGGCTCACTACTGCGCATGCGCAGTCCGGCTCAGATCTGATCCTGCGTATTCGAGCTCACATCCGCTCATGCGCGCACGGGCCCACTACTGCGCATGCGCACTCCGGCTCAGACCTGCACATGCGCACACGGACTCACTACTGCGGATGCGCAATCGGACTCACCACTGCGGATTCGCGCTCGGGCTCACTACTGCGCATGCCCACCCGGGCTCATTACTGCGCATGCGCGCCCGGGCTCACTAGTGCTCATGCGCGCACGGACCCACTACTGCGCATGCGCACTCCGGCTCAGACCTGCACATGCGCACACGGACTCACTACTGCGGATGCGCAATCGGGCTCACTACAGTGCATGCGCACTCGGGGTCACTACTGCTCATGCGCACTCGGGGTCACTACTGCTGATGCGCACTCGGACTCACTACTGCTCATGCGCACTCGGGGTTACTACTGCTCATGCGCACGCGGGGTCACTACTGCTCATGCGCACTCGGACTCACTACTGCTCATGCGCATTCGGGCTCACTACTGCTCATGCGCAATCGGACTCACTACTGCGCATGCGCGCTCGGGCTCACTACTGCGGATGCGCAATCGGGTTCACTACTACGCATGCGCACACGGGCTCACTACTGCGCATGCGCGCACGAGCCCACTACTGCGCATGCGCACTCCGGCTCAGACATGCCCATGCGCCCTCGGGCACACCACTGCGCATGCATACACGGACTCACCACTGCGCATGCGCACTCCGGCTCAGACCTGCCCATGCGCACTCGGGCTCACTACTGCGCATGCGCATTCCGGCTCAGACATGCACATGCGCACACGGACTCACTACTGCGGATGCGCAATCGGGCTCACTACTGTGCATGCGTACTCGGGGTCACTACTGCTCATGCGCACTGGGACTCACTACTGCTCATGCGCACTCGGACTCACTACTGCGGATGCACAATCGGGCTCACTACTGCACGAGCGCACTCCGCCTCAGACCTGCACATACGCACACGGACTCACTACTGCTCATGCGCACTCGGGGTCACTACTGCACATGCGCACTCGAACTCACTACTGCTCATGCGCATTCGGGGTCACTACTGCGCATGCGCACTCGGACTGACTACTGCGGATGCGCGCTCGGGCTCACTACTGCGCATGCGCACTGGGAGTCACTACTGCGTATGCGCAGTCCGGCTCACTACTGCTCATGCGCAATCGGACTCACTACTGCGCATGCGCGCTCGGGCTCACTACTGCGCATGCGCAATGGGAGTCACTACTGCGTATGCGCAGTCCGGCTCACTACTGCTCATGCGCAATCGGACTCACTACTGCGGATGCGCAATCGCGCTCACTACTGCGGATGCGCGCTCGGGCCCACTACTGCGCATGCGCACCCGGGCTCACTACTGCGCATGCGCTCACGGACCCACTACTGCGCATGCGCACTCCGGCTCAGACCTGCACATGCGCACACGGACTCACTACTGCGGATGCGCAATCGGGCTCACTACAGTGCATGCGCACTCGGGGTCACTACTGCTCATGCGCACACGGGCTCACTACTGTGCATGCGCACTCGGGGTCACTACTGCTCATGCGCAGTCGGGGTCACTACTGCTCATGCGCACTCGGACTCACTACTGCTCATGCGCACTCGGGGTCACTACTGCTCATGCGCACTCGGACTCACTACTGCTCATGCGCACTCGGGCTCACTACTGCGCATACGCGCTCGGTGTCGCTACAGCGCATTCGCTCACGGGCTCACACTGTGCATGCACACTTGGGGTCACTACTGCGCATGCGCACTCTGGCTCACTACTGCGCATGCGTACTCCGGTCAGGCCTGTGCATGCGCACTCAGGCTCACTACTGCGCATGCGCACTCGGTCTCACTACTGCGGATGAACAATCGGGCTCACTACTGCGCATGCGCACTCCGGCTCAGACCTGCACATGCGCACTAGGACCCACTACTGCGGATGCACAATCGGGCTCACTACTGTACATGCGCACTCGGGGTCACTACTGCTCATGCGCACTCGGACCCACTACTGCTCATGCGCACTCGGGGTCACTACTACGCATGCGCACTCGGACTCACTACTGCGAATGCGCACCCGGGCTCCCTACTGCGCATGCGCACCCGGGCTCCCTACTGCGCATGCGCGCACGGGCCCACTACTGTGCATGCGCACTCGGGGTCACTACTGCTCATGCACACTCGGGCTCACTAATGTGCATGCGCACTCGGGCTCACTACTGCGCATGCGCGCACGGGCCCCCTTTTGCGCATGCGCACTCCGGCTCAGACCTGCACATGCGCCCTCGGGCACACCACTGCGCATGCGCACACGGGCTCACTACTGCGCATGCGCAATCGGGCTCACTACAGTGCATGCGCACTCGGGGTCACTACTGCTCATGCGCACTCGGGGTCACTACTGCTGATGCGCACTCGGACTCACTACTGCTCATGCGCACTGGGGGTTACTACTGCTCATGCGCACGCGGGGTCACTACTGCTCATGCGCACTCGGACTCACTACTGCTCATGCGCATTCGGGCTCACTACTGCTCATGCGCAATCGGACTCACTACTGCGCATGCGCGCTCGGGCTCACTACTGCGGATGCGCAATCGGGTTCACTACTACGCATGCGCACACGGGCTCACTACTGCGCATGCGCGCACGAGCCCACTACTGCGCATGCGCACTCCGGCTCAGACATGCCCATGCGCCCTCGGGCACACCACTGCGCATGCATACACGGACTCACCACTGCGCATGCGCACTCCGGCTCAGACCTGCCCATGCGCACTCGGGCTCACTACTGCGCATGCGCATTCCGGCTCAGACATGCACATGCGCACATGGACTCACTACTGCTCATGCGCACTCGGGGTCACTACTGCACATGCGCACTCGAACTCACTACTGCTCATGCGCATTCGGGGTCACTACTGCGCATGCGCACTCGGACTGACTACTGCGGATGCGCGCTCGGGCTCACTACTGCGCATGCGCACACGGTGTCACAACGGCGCATGCGCGCACGGGCCCAACACTGCGCATGCGCACTCCGGCTCAGACCTGCACATGCGCACACGGACTCACTACTGCGGATGCGCAATCGGGCTCACTACTGCGGATGCGCGCTCGGGCCCACTACTGCGCATGCGCACCCGGGCTCACTAGTGCGCATGCGCGCACGGACCCACTACTGCGCATGCGCACTCCGGCTCAGACCTGCACATGCGCACACGGACTCACTACTGCCGATGCGCAATCGGGCTCACTACAGTGCATGCGCACTCGGGGTCACTACTGCTCATGCGCACTCGGGGTCACTACTGCTGATGCGCACTCGGACTCACTACTGCTCATGCGCACTCGGGGTCACTACTGCTCATGCGCACTGGGACTCACTACTGCTCATGCGCACTCGGACACACTACTGCGGATGCACAATCGGGCTCACTACTGCACGTGCGCACTCCGCCTCAGACCTGCACATGCGCACACGGACTCACTACTGCTCATGCGCACTCGGACTCACTACTGCTCATGCGCATTCGGGGTCACTACTGCGCATGCGCACTCGGACTCACTACTGCGGATGCGCGCTCGGGCTCACTACTGCGCATGCGCACTGGGAGTCACTACTGCGTATGCGCAGTCCGGCTCACTACTGCTCATGCGCAATCGGACTCACTACTGCGCATGCGCGCTCGGGCTCACTACTGCGCATGCGCACTGGGAGTCACTACTGCGTATGCGCAGTCCGGCTCACTACTGCTCATGCGCAATCGGACTCACTACTGCGGATGCGCAATCGGGCTCACTACTGCGGATGCGCGCTCGGGCCCACTACTGCGCATGCGCACCCGGGCCCACTACTGCGCATGCGCTCACGGACCCACTACTGCGCATGCGCACTCCGGCTCAGACCTGCACATGCGCACACGGACTCACTACTGCGGATGCGCAATCGGGCTCACTACAGTGCATGCGCACTCGGGGTCACTACTGCTCATGCGCACACGGGCTCACTACTGTGCATGCGCACTCGGGGTCACTACTGCTCATGCGCAGTCGGGGTCACTACTGCTCATGCGCACTCGGACTCACTACTGCTCATGCGCACTCGGGGTCACTACTGCTCATGCGCACTCGGACTCACTACTGCTCATGCGCACTCGGGCTCACTACTGCGCATACGCGCTCGGTGTCGCTACAGCGCATTCGCTCACGGGCTCACACTGTGCATGCACACTTGGGGTCACTACTGCGCATGCGCACTCTGGCTCACTACTGCGCATGCCTACTCCGGTCAGGCCTGTGCATGCGCACTCAGGCTCACTACTGCGCATGCGCACTCGGTCTCACTACTGCGGATGAACAATCGGGCTCACTACTGCGCATGCGCACTCCGGCTCAGACCTGCACATGCGCACTAGGACCCACTACTGCGGATGCACAATCGGGCTCACTACTGCGAATGCGCACCCGGGCTCCCTACTGCGCATGCGCACCCGGGCTCCCTACTGCGCATGCGCGCACGGGCCCACTACTGTGCATGCGCACTCGGGGTCACTACTGCTCATGCACACTCGGGCTCACTAATGTGCATGCGCACTCGGGCTCACTACTGCGCATGCGCGCACGGGCCCCCTTTTGCGCATGCGCACTCCGGCTCAGACCTGCCCATGCGCCCTCGGGCACACCACTGCGCATGCGCACACGGGCTCACTACTGCGCATGCGCAGTCCAGCTCAGACCTGCACATGCGCATTCGAGCTCACTTCTGCGCATGCGCACATGCGCGCACTACTGCGCTTGCGTACTCGGACTAACCACTGCTCTTGCGCATTGGGACTCTCCACTGCTCATGCGCACTCGGACTCACTACTGCGGATGCACAATCGGGCTCACTACTGCACGTGCGCACTCCGCCTCAGACCTGCACATGCGCACACGGACTCACTACTGCGGAAGCGCAATCGGGCCCACTACTGCGCATGCGCACTCGGACTCACTACTGTGCATGCGCACTCGGGGTCACTACTGGTCACGCGCACTCGGACTCACTACTGCGGATGCGCGCACGGGCTCACTACTGTGCATGCGCACTCGGGGTCACTACTGCTCATGCGCACTCGGGGTCACTACTGCTCATGCGCACTCGGACTCACTACTGCTCATGCGCATTCGGGGTCACTACTGCGCATGCGCCCTCGGACTCACTACTGCGCATTCGCTCACGGGCTCACACTGTGCATGCACACTCGGGGTCGCTACTGCGGTTGCGCAATCGGACTCACTACTGCGGATGCGCGCTCGGGGTCACTACTGCTCATACGCACTCGGACTCACTACTGCGCATGCGCACTCCGGCTCAGACCTGCACATGCGCACACGGACTCACTACTGCGGATGCGCAATCGGGCTCACTACTGCGGATTCGCGCTCGGGCTCACTACTGCGCATGCCCACCCGGGCTCACTACTGCGCATGCGCGCACGGGCCCATTACTGCGCATGCGCACTCCGGCTCAGACCTGCACATGCGCACACGGACTCACTACTGCGGATGCGCGCTCGGGCTCACTACTGCGCATGCGCACTGGGAGTCACTACTGCGTATGCGCAGTCCGGCTCACTACTGCTCATGCGCAATCGGAATCACTACTGCGCATGCGCGCTCGGGCTCACTACTGCGGATGCGCAATCGGGTTCACTACTGCGCATGCGCACACGGGCTCACTACTGCGCATGCGCGCACGAGCCCACTACTGCGCATGCGCACTCCGGCTCAGACCTGCCCATGCGCCCTCGGGCACACCACTGCGCATGCGTACACGGACTCACCACTGCGCATGCGCACTCCGGCTCAGACCTGCCCATTCGCACTCGGGCTCACTACTGCGCATGCGCACTCCGGCTCAGACATGCACATGCGCACACGGACTCACTACTGCGGATGCGCAATCGGGCTCACTTCTGTGCATGCGTACTCGGGGTCACTACTGCTCATGCGCACTGGGACTCACTACTGCTCATGCGCACTCGGACTCACTACTGCGGATGCACAATCGGGCTCACTACTGCACGTGCGCACTCCGCCTCAGACCTGCACATACGCACACGGACTCACTACTGCGGATGCGCAATCGGGCTCACTACAGTGCATGCGCACTCGGGGTCACTACTGCTCATGCGCACTCGGGGTCACTACTGCACATGCGCACTCGAACTCACTACTGCTCATGCGCATTCGGGGTCACTACTGCGCATGCGCACTCGGACTGACTACTGCGGATGCGCGCTCGGGCCCACTACTGCGCATGCGCACCCGGGCTCACTAGTGCGCATGCGCGCACGGACCCACTACTGCGCATGCGCACTCCGGCTCAGACCTGCACATGCGCACACGGACTCACTACTGCGGATGCGCAATCGGGCACACTACAGTGCATGCGCACTCGGGGTCACTACTGCTCATGCGCACTCGGGGTCACTACTGCTGATGCGCACTCGGACTCACTACTGCTCATGCGCACTCGGGGTCACTACTTCTCATGCGCACTGGGACTCACTACTGCTCATGCGCACTCGGACACACTACTGCGGATGCACAATCGGGCTCACTACTGCACGTGCGCACTCCGCCTCAGACCTGCACATGCGCACACGGACTCACTACTGCTCATGCGCACTGGGAGTCACTACTGCGTATGCGCAGTCCGGCTCACTACTGCTCATGCGCAATCGGACACACTACTGCGGATGCGCAATCGGGCTCACTACTGCGGATGCGCGCTCGGGCCCACTACTGCGCATGCGCACCCGGGCTCACTACTGCGCATGCGCGCACGGACCCACTACTGCGCATGCGCACTCCGGCTCAGACCTGCACATGCGCACACGGACTCACTACTGCGGATGCGCAATCGGGCTCACTACAGTGCATGCGCACTCGGGGTCACTACTGCTCATGCGCACACGGGCTCACTACTGCGCATGCGCAGTCCGGCTCAGATCTGATCCTGCGTATTCGAGCTCACTTCTGCGCATGTGCACACGGGCGCACAGCTGCGCATGCGCACTCGGACTCACTACTGCTCAAGCGCACTCGGGCTCAGACCTGCCCATGCTCACTCGGGCTCACTACTGCGCATGAGCGCTCGGGATCACTACTGCGCATACGCGCTCGGGGTCGCTAGTACGCATGCGCACTCGGGGTCACTACTGCGCATGCGCACTCCGGCTCACTAGTGCGCATGCGCACACGGGCGCACTACAGCGCATGCGCGCTCCGACTCACTACTACTCATGCGCACTCGGGCTCACTACTGCGGATGCGCGCTCGGGCTCACTACTGCGGATGCGCAATCGGGTTTACTAGTGCGCATGCGCACACGAGCTCACTACTGCGCATACGCACTCCGGCTCAGATCTGCACCTGCGTATTCGAGCTCACTTCTGCGCATGTGCACTCGGACTCACTACTGCGGATGCACAATCGGGCTCACTACTGCGCATGCGCACACCGGCTCAGACCTGCACATGCGCATTCGAGCTCACTTACGCGCATGCGCACACGGGCTCACTACTGTGCATGCGCACTCGGGGTCACGACTGCTGATGCGCACTCGGACTCACTACTGCTCATGCGCACTCGGGGTCACTACTGCTCATGCGAACTCGGACTCACTACTGCGCATGCGCACTCAGGGTCACTACTGCTCATGCACACTCGGGCTCACTAATATGCATACGCACTCGGGGTCACTACTGCTCATGCGCACTCGGACTCACTACTGCTCATGCGCATTCGGGGTCACTACTGCGCATGCGCACTCCGGCTCAGACCTGCACATGCGCACACGGACTCACTACTGCGGATGCGCAATCGGGCTCACTACAGTGCATGCGCACTCGGGGTCACTACTGCTCATGCGCACTCGGGGTCACTACTGCTGATGCGCACTCGGACTCACTACTGCTCATGCGCACTCGGGGTCACTACTTCTCATGCGCACTGGGTCTCACTACTGCTCATGCGCACTCGGACACACTACTGCGGATGCACAATCGGGCTCACTACTGCACGTGCGCACTCCGCCTCAGACCTGCACATGCGCACACGAACTCACTACTGCTCATGCGCACTGGGAGTCACTACTGCGTATGCGCAGTCCGGCTCACTACTGCTCATGCGCAATCGGACACACTACTGCGGATGCGCAATCGGGCTCACTACTGCGGATGCGCGCTCGGGCCCACTACTGCGCATGCGCACCCGGGCTCACTACTGCGCATGCGCGCACGGACCCACTACTGCGCATGCGCACTCCGGCTCAGACCTGCACATGCGCACACGGACTCACTACTGCGGATGCGCAATCGGGCTCACTACAGTGCATGCGCACTCGGGGTCACTACTGCTCATGCGCACACGGGCTCACTACTGTGCATGCGCACTCGGGGTCACTACTGCTCATGCGCAGTCGGGGTCACTACTGCTCATGCGCACTCGGATTCACTACTGCTCATGCGCACTCGGGGTCACTACTGCTCATGCGCACTCGGACTCACTACTGCTCATGCGCACTCGGGCTCACTACTGCGCATACGCGCTCGGTGTCGCTACAGCGCATTCGCTCACGGGCTCACACTGTGCATGCTCACTTGGGGTCACTACTGCGCATGCGCACTCTGGCTCACTACAGCGCATGCGCACTCCGGTCAGGCCTGTGCATGCGCACTCAGGCTCACTACTGCGCATGCGCACTCGGTCTCACTACTGCGGATGAACAATCGGGCTCACTACTGCGCATGCGCACTCCGGCTCACACCTGCACATGCGCACTAGGACCCACTACTGCGGATGCGCAATCGGGCTCACTACTGTACATGCGCACTCGGGGTCACTACTGCTCATGCGCACTCGGACCCACTACTGCTCATGCGCACTCGGGGTCACTACTGCGCATGCGCACTCGGACCCACTACTGCTCATGCGCACTCGGGGTCACTACTACGCATGCGCACTCGGACTCACTACTGCGAATGCGCACCCGGGCTCCCTACTGCGCATGCGCACCCGGGCTCCCTACTGCGCATGCGCGCACGGGCCCACTACTGTGCATGCGCACTCGGGGTCACTACTGCTCATGCGCACTCGGGGTCACTACTGCGCATGCGCAGTCGGGCTCACTACTGCGGATGCGCACACGGGCTCACTACTTGCGCATGCGCGCACGGGCTCACTACTGCGCATGCGCATTCCGGCTCATATCTGATCCTGCGTATTCGAGCTCACATCTGCGCATGCGCGCACGGGCCCACTACTGCGCATGCGCACTCCGGCTCCGACCTGCACATGCGCACACGGACTCACTACTGCGGATGCGCAATCGGGCTAACTACTGCGGATTCGCGCGCGGGCTCACTACTGCGCATGCCCACCCGGGCTCACTACTGCGCATGCGCGCACGGGCCCACTACTGCGCATGCGCACTCCAGCTCAGACCTGCACATGCTCACACGGACTCACTACTGCGGATGCGCAATCGGGCTCACTACTGTGCATGCGCACTCGGGGTCACTACTGCTCATGCACACTCGGGGTCACTACTGCTCATGCTCACTCGCACTCACTACTGCTCATGCGCACTTGGGGTCACTACTGCTCATGCGCACTCGGGGTCACTACTGCGCATGCGCAGTCGGGCTCACTACTGCGGATGCGCACACGGGCTCACTACTGTGCATGCGCGCACGGGCTCACTACTGCGCATGCGCAGTCCGGCTCAGATCTGATCCTGCGTATTCGAGCTCACTTCTGCGCATGTGCACACGGGCGCACAGCTGCGCATGCGCACTCGGACTCACTACTGCTCAAGCGCACTCGGGCTCAGACCTGCCCATGCTCACTCGGGCTCACTACTGCGCATGAGCGCTCGGGATCACTACTGCGCATACGCGCTCGGGGTCGCTAGTACGCATGCGCACTCGGGGTCACTACTGCGCATGCGCACTCCGGCTCACTAGTGCGCATGCGCACACGGGCGCACTACAGCGCATGCGCGCTCCGACTCACTACTACTCATGCGCACTCGGGCTCACTACTGCGGATGCGCGCTCGGGCTCACTACTGCGGATGCGCAATCGGGTTTACTAGTGCGCATGCGCACACGAGCTCACTACTGCGCATACGCACTCCGGCTCAGATCTGCACCTGCGTATTCGAGCTCACTTCTGCGCATGTGCACTCGGACTCACTACTGCGGATGCACAATCGGGCTCACTACTGCGCATGCGCACACCGGCTCAGACCTGCACATGCGCATTCGAGCTCACTTACGCGCATGCGCACACGGGCTCACTACTGTGCATGCGCACTCGGGGTCACGACTGCTGATGCGCACTCGGACTCACTACTGCTCATGCGCACTCGGGGTCACTACTGCTCATGCGAACTCGGACTCACTACTGCGCATGCGCACTCAGGGTCACTACTGCTCATGCACACTCGGGCTCACTAATATGCATACGCACTCGGGGTCACTACTGCTCATGCGCACTCGGACTCACTACTGCTCAAGCGCATTCGGGGTCACTACTGCGCATGCGCACTCCGGCTCAGACCTGCACATGCGCACACGGACTCACTACTGCGGATGCGCAATCGGGCTCACTACAGTGCATGCGCACTCGGGGTCACTACTGATCATGCGCACTCGGGGTCACTACTGCTGATGCGCACTCGGACTCACTACTGCTCATGCGCACTCGGGGTCACTACTTCTCATGCGCACTGGGACTCACTACTGCTCATGCGCACTCGGACACACTACTGCGGATGCACAATCGGGCTCACTACTGCACGTGCGCACTCCGCCTCAGACCTGCACATGCGCACACGGACTCACTACTGCTCATGCGCACCGGGAGTCACTACTGCGTATGCGCAGTCCGGCTCACTACTGCTCATGCGCAATCGGACACACTACTGCGGATGCGCAATCGGGCTCACTACTGCGGATGCGCGCTCGGGCCCACTACTGCGCATGCGCACCCGGGCTCACTACTGCGCATGCGCGCACGGACCCACTACTGCGCATGCGCACTCCGGCTCAGACCTGCACATGCGCACACGGACTCACTACTGCGGATGCGCAATCGGGCTCACTACAGTGCATGCGCACTCGGGGTCACTACTGCTCATGCGCACACGGGCTCACTACTGTGCATGCGCACTCGGGGTCACTACTGCTCATGCGCAGTCGGGGTCACTACTGCTCATGCGCACTCGGATTCACTACTGCTCATGCGCACTCGGGGTCACTACTGCTCATGCGCACTCGGACTCACTACTGCTCATGCGCACTCGGGCTCACTACTGCGCATACGCGCTCGGTGTCGCTACAGCGCATTCGCTCACGGGCTCACACTGTGCATGCTCACTTGGGGTCACTACTGCGCATGCGCACTCTGGCTCACTACAGCGCATGCGCACTCCGGTCAGGCCTGTGCATGCGCACTCAGGCTCACTACTGCGCATGCGCACTCGGTCTCACTACTGCGGATGAACAATCGGGCTCACTACTGCGCATGCGCACTCCGGCTCACACCTGCACATGCGCACTAGGACCCACTACTGCGGATGCGCAATCGGGCTCACTACTGTACATGCGCACTCGGGGTCACTACTGCTCATGCGCACTCGGACCCACTACTGCTCATGCGCACTCGGGGTCACTACTGCGCATGCGCACTCGGACCCACTACTGCTCATGCGCACTCGGGGTCACTACTACGCATGCGCACTCGGACTCACTACTGCGAATGCGCACCCGGGCTCCCTACTGCGCATGCGCACCCGGGCTCCCTACTGCGCATGCGCGCACGGGCCCACTACTGTGCATGCGCACTCGGGGTCACTACTGCTCATGCGCACTCGGGGTCACTACTGCGCATGCGCAGTCGGGCTCACTACTGCGGATGCGCACACGGGCTCACTACTTGCGCATGCGCGCACGGGCTCACTACTGCGCATGCGCATTCCGGCTCAGATCTGATCCTGCGTATTCGAGCTCACATCTGCGCATGCGCGCACGGGCCCACTACTGCGCATGCGCACTCCGGCTCAGACCTGCACATGCGCACACGGACTCACTACTGCGGATGCGCAATCGGGCTCACTACAGTGCATGCGCACTCGGGGTCACTACTGCTCATGCGCACTCGGGGTCACTACTGCTGATGCGCACTCGGACTCACTACTGCTCATGCGCACTCGGGGTCACTACTTCTCATGCGCACTGGGACTCACTACTGCTCATGCGCACTCGGACACACTACTGCGGATGCACAATCGGGCTCACTACTGCACGTGCGCACTCCGCCTCAGACCTGCACATGCGCACACGGACTCACTACTGCTCATGCGCACTGGGAGTCACTACTGCGTATGCGCAGTCCGGCTCACTACTGCTCATGCGCAATCGGACACACTACTGCGGATGCGCAATCGGGCTCACTACTGCGGATGCGCGCTCGGGCCCACTACTGCGCATGCGCACCCGGGCTCACTACTGCGCATGCGCGCACGGACCCACTACTGCGCATGCGCACTCCGGCTCAGACCTGCACATGCGCACACGGACTCACTACTGCGGATGCGCAATCGGGCTCACTACAGTGCATGCGCACTCGGGGTCACTACTGCTCATGCGCACACGGGCTCACTACTGCGCATGCGCAGTCCGGCTCAGATCTGATCCTGCGTATTCGAGCTCACTTCTGCGCATGTGCACACGGGCGCACAGCTGCGCATGCGCACTCGGACTCACTACTGCTCAAGCGCACTCGGGCTCAGACCTGCCCATGCTCACTCGGGCTCACTACTGCGCATGAGCGCTCGGGATCACTACTGCGCATACGCGCTCGGGGTCGCTAGTACGCATGCGCACTCGGGGTCACTACTGCGCATGCGCACTCCGGCTCACTAGTGCGCATGCGCACACGGGCGCACTACAGCGCATGCGCGCTCCGACTCACTACTACTCATGCGCACTCGGGCTCACTACTGCGGATGCGCGCTCGGGCTCACTACTGCGGATGCGCAATCGGGTTTACTAGTGCGCATGCGCACACGAGCTCACTACTGCGCATACGCACTCCGGCTCAGATCTGCACCTGCGTATTCGAGCTCACTTCTGCGCATGTGCACTCGGACTCACTACTGCGGATGCACAATCGGGCTCACTACTGCGCATGCGCACACCGGCTCAGACCTGCACATGCGCATTCGAGCTCACTTACGCGCATGCGCACACGGGCTCACTACTGTGCATGCGCACTCGGGGTCACGACTGCTGATGCGCACTCGGACTCACTACTGCTCATGCGCACTCGGGGTCACTACTGCTCATGCGAACTCGGACTCACTACTGCGCATGCGCACTCAGGGTCACTACTGCTCATGCACACTCGGTCTCACTAATATGCATACGCACTCGGGGTCACTACTGCTCATGCGCACTCGGACTCACTACTGCTCATGCGCATTCGGGGTCACTACTGCGCATGCGCACTCCGGCTCAGACCTGCACATGCGCACACGGACTCACTACTGCGGATGCGCAATCGGGCTCACTACAGTGCATGCGCACTCGGGGTCACTACTGCTCATGCGCACTCGGGGTCACTACTGCTGATGCGCACTCGGACTCACTACTGCTCATGCGCACTCGGGGTCACTACTTCTCATGCGCACTGGGACTCACTACTGCTCATGCGCACTCGGACACACTACTGCGGATGCACAATCGGGCTCACTACTGCACGTGCGCACTCCGCCTCAGACCTGCACATGCGCACACGGACTCACTACTGCTCATGCGCACTGGGAGTCACTACTGCGTATGCGCAGTCCGGCTCACTACTGCTCATGCGCAATCGGACACACTACTGCGGATGCGCAATCGGGCTCACTACTGCGGATGCGCGCTCGGGCCCACTACTGCGCATGCGCACCCGGGCTCACTACTGCGCATGCGCGCACGGACCCACTACTGCGCATGCGCACTCCGGCTCAGACCTGCACATGCGCACACGGACTCACTACTGCGGATGCGCAATCGGGCTCACTACAGTGCATGCGCACTCGGGGTCACTACTGCTCATGCGCACACGGGCTCACTACTGTGCATGCGCACTCGGGGTCACTACTGCTCATGCGCAGTCGGGGTCACTACTGCTCATGCGCACTCGGATTCACTACTGCTCATGCGCACTCGGGGTCACTACTGCTCATGCGCACTCGGACTCACTACTGCTCATGCGCACTCGGGCTCACTACTGCGCATACGCGCTCGGTGTCGCTACAGCGCATTCGCTCACGGGCTCACACTGTGCATGCTCACTTGGGGTCACTACTGCGCATGCGCACTCTGGCTCACTACAGCGCATGCGCACTCCGGTCAGGCCTGTGCATGCGCACTCAGGCTCACTACTGCGCATGCGCACTCGGTCTCACTACTGCGGATGAACAATCGGGCTCACTACTGCGCATGCGCACTCCGGCTCACACCTGCACATGCGCACTAGGACCCACTACTGCGGATGCGCAATCGGGCTCACTACTGTACATGCGCACTCGGGGTCACTACTGCTCATGCGCACTCGGACCCACTACTGCTCATGCGCACTCGGGGTCACTACTGCGCATGCGCACTCGGACCCACTACTGCTCATGCGCACTCGGGGTCACTACTACGCATGCGCACTCGGACTCACTACTGCGAATGCGCACCCGGGCTCCCTACTGCGCATGCGCACCCGGGCTCCCTACTGCGCATGCGCGCACGGGCCCACTACTGTGCATGCGCACTCGGGGTCACTACTGCTCATGCGCACTCGGGGTCACTACTGCGCATGCGCAGTCGGGCTCACTACTGCGGATGCGCACACGGGCTCACTACTTGCGCATGCGCGCACGGGCTCACTACTGCGCATGCGCATTCCGGCTCAGATCTGATCCTGCGTATTCGAGCTCACATCTGCGCATGCGCGCACGGGCCCACTACTGCGCATGCGCACTCCGGCTCAGACCTGCACATGCGCACACGGACTCACTACTGCGGATGCGCAATCGGGCTCACTACAGTGCATGCGCACTCGGGGTCACTACTGCTCATGCGCACTCGGGGTCACTACTGCTGATGCGCACTCGGACTCACTACTGCTCATGCGCACTCGGGGTCACTACTTCTCATGCGCACTGGGACTCACTACTGCTCATGCGCACTCGGACACACTACTGCGGATGCACAATCGGGCTCACTACTGCACGTGCGCACTCCGCCTCAGACCTGCACATGCGCACACGGACTCACTACTGCTCATGCGCACTGGGAGTCACTACTGCGTATGCGCAGTCCGGCTCACTACTGCTCATGCGCAATCGGACACACTACTGCGGATGCGCAATCGGGCTCACTACTGCGGATGCGCGCTCGGGCCCACTACTGCGCATGCGCACCCGGGCTCACTACTGCGTATGCGCGCACGGACCCACTACTGCGCATGCGCACTCCGGCTCAGACCTGCACATGCGCACACGGACTCACTACTGCGGATGCGCAATCGGGCTCACTACAGTGCATGCGCACTCGGGGTCACTACTGCTCATGCGCACACGGGCTCACTACTGCGCATGCGCAGTCCGGCTCAGATCTGATCCTGCGTATTCGAGCTCACTTCTGCGCATGTGCACACGGGCGCACAGCTGCGCATGCGCACTCGGACTCACTACTGCTCAAGCGCACTCGGGCTCAGACCTGCCCATGCTCACTCGGGCTCACTACTGCGCATGAGCGCTCGGGATCACTACTGCGCATACGCGCTCGGGGTCGCTAGTACGCATGCGCACTCGGGGTCACTACTGCGCATGCGCACTCCGGCTCACTAGTGCGCATGCGCACACGGGCGCACTACAGCGCATGCGCGCTCCGACTCAATACTACTCATGCGCACTCGGGCTCACTACTGCGGATGCGCGCTCGGGCTCACTACTGCGGATGCGCAATCGGGTTTACTAGTGCGCATGCGCACACGAGCTCACTACTGCGCATACGCACTCCGGCTCAGATCTGCACCTGCGTATTCGAGCTCACTTCTGCGCATGTGCACTCGGACTCACTACTGCGGATGCACAATCGGGCTCACTACTGCGCATGCGCACACCGGCTCAGACCTGCACATGCGCATTCGAGCTCACTTACGCGCATGCGCACACGGGCTCACTACTGTGCATGCGCACTCGGGGTCACGACTGCTGATGCGCACTCGGACTCACTACTGCTCATGCGCACTCGGGGTCACTACTGCTCATGCGAACTCGGACTCACTACTGCGCATGCGCACTCCGGCTCAGACCTGCACATGCGCACACGGACTCACTACTGCGGATGCGCAATCGGGCTCACTACAGTGCATGCGCACTCGGGGTCACTACTGCTCATGCGCACTCGGGGTCACTACTGCTGATGCGCACTCGGACTCACTACTGCTCATGCGCACTCGGGGTCACTACTTCTCATGCGCACTGGGACTCACTACTGCTCATGCGCACTCGGACACACTACTGCGGATGCACAATCGGGCTCACTACTGCACGTGCGCACTCCGCCTCAGACCTGCACATGCGCACACGGACTCACTACTGCTCATGCGCACTGGGAGTCACTACTGCGTATGCGCAGTCCGGCTCACTACTGCTCATGCGCAATCGGACACACTACTGCGGATGCGCAATCGGGCTCACTACTGCGGATGCGCGCTCGGGCCCACTACTGCGCATGCGCACCCGGGCTCACTACTGCGCATGCGCGCACGGACCCACTACTGCGCATGCGCACTCCGGCTCAGACCTGCACATGCGCACACGGACTCACTACTGCGGATGCGCAATCGGGCTCACTACAGTGCATGCGCACTCGGGGTCACTACTGCTCATGCGCACACGGGCTCACTACTGTGCATGCGCACTCGGGGTCACTACTGCTCATGCGCAGTCGGGGTCACTACTGCTCATGCGCACTCGGATTCACTACTGCTCATGCGCACTCGGGGTCACTACTGCTCATGCGCACTCGGACTCACTACTGCTCATGCGCACTCGGGCTCACTACTGCGCATACGCGCTCGGTGTCGCTACAGCGCATTCGCTCACGGGCTCACACTGTGCATGCTCACTTGGGGTCACTACTGCGCATGCGCACTCTGGCTAACTACAGCGCATGCGCACTCCGGTCAGGCCTGTGCATGCGCACTCAGGCCCACTACTGCGCATGCGCACTCGGTCTCACTACTGCGGATGAACAATCGGGCTCACTACTGCGCATGCGCACTCCGGCTCACACCTGCACATGCGCACTAGGACCCACTACTGCGGATGCGCAATCGGGCTCACTACTGTACATGCGCACTCGGGGTCACTACTGCTCATGCGCACTCGGACCCACTACTGCTCATGCGCACTCGGGGTCACTACTGCGCATGCGCACTCGGACCCACTACTGCTCATGCGCACTCGGGGTCACTACTACGCATGCGCACTCGGACTCACTACTGCGAATGCGCACCCGGGCTCCCTACTGCGCATGCGCACCCGGGCTCCCTACTGCGCATGCGCGCACGGGCCCACTACTGTGCATGCGCACTCGGGGTCACTACTGCTCATGCGCACTCGGGGTCACTACTGCGCATGCGCAGTCGGGCTCACTACTGCGGATGCGCACACGGGCTCACTACTTGCGCATGCGCGCACGGGCTCACTACTGCGCATGCGCATTCCGGCTCAGATCTGATCCTGCGTATTCGAGCTCACATCTGCGCATGCGCGCACGGGCCCACTACTGCGCATGCGCACTCCGGCTCAGACCTGCACATGCGCACACGGACTCACTACTGCGGATGCGCAATCGGGCTCACTACTGCGGATTCGCGCTCGGGCTCACTACTGCGCATGCCCACCCGGGCTCACTACTGCGCATGCGCGCACGGGCCCACTACTGCGCATGCGCACTCCAGCTCAGACCTGCACATGCTCACACGGACTCACTACTGCGGATGCGCAATCGGGCTCACTACTGTGCATGCGCACTCGGGGTCACTACTGCTCATGCACACTCGGGGTCACTACTGCTCATGCTCACTCGCACTCACTACTGCTCATGCGCACTCGGGGTCACTACTGCTCATGCGAACTCGGACTCACTACTGCGCATGCGCACTCAGGGTCACTACTGCTCATGCACACTCGGGCTCACTAATATGCATACGCACTCGGGGTCACTACTGCTCATGCGCACTCGGACTCACTACTGCTCATGCGCATTCGGGGTCACTACTGCGCATGCGCACTCCGCCTCAGACCTGCACATGCGCACACGGACTCACTACTGCGGATGCGCAATCGGGCTCACTACTGCGGATTCGCGCTCGGGCTCACTACTGCGCATGCCCACCCGGGCTCACTACTGCGCATGCGCGCACGGGCCCACTACTGCGCGTGCGCACTCCAGCTCAGACCTGCACATGCTCACACGGACTCACTACTGCGGATGCGCAATCGGGCTCACTACTGTGCATGCGCACTCGGGGTCACTACTGCTCATGCACACTCGGGGTCACTACTGCTCATGCTCACTCGCACTCACTACTGCTCATGCGCACTCGGGGTCACTACTGCTCATGCGAACTCGGACTCACTACTGCGCATGCGCACTCAGGGTCACTACTGCTCATGCACACTCGGGCTCACTAATATGCATACGCACTCGGGGTCACTACTGCTCATGCGCACTCGGACTCACTACTGCTCATGCGCATTCGGGGTCACTACTGCGCATGCGCACTCCGCCTCAGACCTGCACATGCGCACACGGACTCACTACTGCGGAAGCGCAATCGGGCCCACTACTGTGCATGCACACTCGGGGTCACTACTGCGCATGCGCACTCGGGGTCACTACTGCGCATGCGCAGTCGGGCTCACTACTGCGGATGCGCACACGGGCTCACTACTGTGCATGCGCGCACGGGCTCACTACTGCGCATGCGCAGTCCGGCTCAGATCTGATCCTGCGTATTCGAGCTCACTTCTGCGCATGTGCACACGGGCGCACAGCTGCGCATGCGCACTCGGACTCACTACTGCTCAAGCGCACTCGGGCTCAGACCTGCCCATGCTCACTCGGGCTCACTACTGCGCATGAGCGCTCGGGATCACTACTGCGCATACGCGCTCGGGGTCGCTAGTACGCATGCGCACTCGGGGTCACTACTGCGCATGCGCACTCCGGCTCACTAGTGCGCATGCGCACACGGGCGCACTACAGCGCATGCGCGCTCCGACTCACTACTACTCATGCGCACTCGGGCTCACTACTGCGGATGCGCGCTCGGGCTCACTACTGCGGATGCGCAATCGGGTTTACTAGTGCGCATGCGCACACGAGCTCACTACTGCGCATACGCACTCCGGCTCAGATCTGCACCTGCGTATTCGAGCTCACTTCTGCGCATGTGCACTCGGACTCACTACTGCGGATGCACAATCGGGCTCACTACTGCGCATGCGCACACCGGCTCAGACCTGCACATGCGCATTCGAGCTCACTTACGCGCATGCGCACACGGGCTCACTACTGTGCATGCGCACTCGGGGTCACTACTGCTCATGCGCACTCGGGGTCACTACTGCTGGTGCGCACTCGGACTCACTACTGCTCATGCGCACTCGGGGTCACTACTTCTCATGCGCACTGGGACTCACTACTGCTCATGCGCACTCGGACACACTACTGCGGATGCACAATCGGGCTCACTACTGCACGTGCGCACTTCGCCTCAGACCTGCACATGCGCACACGGACTCACTACTGCTCATGCGCACTGGGAGTCACTACTGCGTATGCGCAGTCCGGCTCACTACTGCTCATGCGCAATCGGACACACTACTGCGGATGCGCAATCGGGCTCACTACTGCGGATGCGCGCTCGGGCCCACTACTGCGCATGCGCACCCGGGCTCACTACTGCGCATGCGCGCACGGACCCACTACTGCGCATGCGCACTCCGGCTCAGACCTGCACATGCGCACACGGACTCACTACTGCGGATGCGCAATCGGGCTCACTACAGTGCATGCGCACTCGGGGTCACTACTGCTCATGCGCACACGGGCTCACTACTGTGCATGCGCACTCGGGGTCACTACTGCTCATGCGCAGTCGGGGTCACTACTGCTCATGCGCACTCGGATTCACTACTGCTCATGCGCACTCGGGGTCACTACTGCTCATGCGCACTCGGACTCACTACTGCTCATGCGCACTCGGGCTCACTACTGCGCATACGCGCTCGGTGTCGCTACAGCGCATTCGCTCACGGGCTCACACTGTGCATGCTCACTTGGGGTCACTACTGCGCATGCGCACTCTGGCTCACTACAGCGCATGCGCACTCCGGTCAGGCCTGTGCATGCGCACTCAGGCTCACTACTGCGCATGCGCACTCGGTCTCACTACTGCGGATGAACAATCGGGCTCACTACTGCGCATGCGCACTGCGGCTCACACCTGCACATGCGCACTAGGACCCACTACTGCGGATGCGCAATCGGGCTCACTACTGTACATGCGCACTCGGGGTCACTACTGCTCATGCGCACTCGGACCCACTACTGCTCATGCGCACTCGGGGTCACTACTGCGCATGCGCACTCGGACCCACTACTGCTCATGCGCACTCGGGGTCACTACTACGCATGCGCACTCGGACTCACTACTGCGAATGCGCACCCGGGCTCCCTACTGCGCATGCGCACCCGGGCTCCCTACTGCGCATGCGCGCACGGGCCCACTACTGTGCATGCGCACTCGGGGTCACTACTGCTCATGCGCACTCGGGGTCACTACTGCGCATGCGCAGTCGGGCTCACTACTGCGGATGCGCACACGGGCTCACTACTTGCGCATGCGCGCACGGGCTCACTACTGCGCATGCGCATTCCGGCTCAGATCTGATCCTGCGTATTCGAGCTCACATCTGCGCATGCGCGCACGGGCCCACTACTGCGCATGCGCACTCCGGCTCAGACCTGCACATGCGCACACGGACTCACTACTGCGGATGCGCAATCGGGCTCACTACTGCGGATTCGCGCTCGGGCTCACTACTGCGCATGCCCACCCGGGCTCACTACTGCGCATGCGCGCACGGGCCCACTACTGCGCATGCGCACTCCAGCTCAGACCTGCACATGCTCACACGGACTCACTACTGCGGATGCGCAATCGGGCTCACTACTGTGCATGCGCACTCGGGGTCACTACTGCTCATGCACACTCGGGGTCACTACTGCTCATGCTCACTCGCACTCACTACTGCTCATGCGCACTCGGGGTCACTACTGCTCATGCGAACTCGGACTCACTACTGCGCATGCGCACTCAGGGTCACTACTGCTCATGCACACTCGGGCTCACTAATATGCATACGCACTCGGGGTCACTACTGCTCATGCGCACTCGGACTCACTACTGCTCATGCGCATTCGGGGTCACTACTGCGCATGCGCACTCCGCCTCAGACCTGCACATGCGCACACGGACTCACTACTGCGGATGCGCAATCGGGCTCACTACTGCGGATTCGCGCTCGGGCTCACTACTGCGCATGCCCACCCGGGCTCACTACTGCGCATGCGCGCACGGGCCCACTACTGCGCGTGCGCACTCCAGCTCAGACCTGCACATGCTCACACGGACTCACTACTGCGGATGCGCAATCAGGCTCACTACTGTGCATGCGCACTCGGGGTCACTACTGCTCATGCACACTCGGGGTCACTACTGCTCATGCTCACTCGCACTCACTACTGCTCATGCGCACTCGGGGTCACTACTGCTCATGCGAACTCGGACTCACTACTGCGCATGCGCACTCAGGGTCACTACTGCTCATGCACACTCGGGCTCACTAATATGCATACGCACTCGGGGTCACTACTGCTCATGCGCACTCGGACTCACTACTGCTCATGCGCATTCGGGGTCACTACTGCGCATGCGCACTCCGCCTCAGACCTGCACATGCGCACACGGACTCACTACTGCGGAAGCGCAATCGGGCCCACTACTGTGCATGCACACTCGGGGTCACTACTGCGCATGCGCACTCGGGGTCACTACTGCGCATGCGCAGTCGGGCTCACTACTGCGGATGCGCACACGGGCTCACTACTGTGCATGCGCGCACGGGCTCACTACTGCGCATGCGCAGTCCGGCTCAGATCTGATCCTGCGTATTCGAGCTCACTTCTGCGCATGTGCACACTGGCGCACAGCTGCGCATGCGCACTCGGACTCACTACTGCTCAAGCGCACTCGGGCTCAGACCTGCCCATGCTCACTCGGGCTCACTACTGCGCATGAGCGCTCGGGATCACTACTGCGCATACGCGCTCGGGGTCGCTAGTACGCATGCGCACTCGGGGTCACTACTGCGCATGCGCACTCCGGCTCACTAGTGCGCATGCGCACACGGGCGCACTACAGCGCATGCGCGCTCCGACTCACTACTACTCATGCGCACTCGGGCTCACTACTGCGGATGCGCGCTCGGGCTCACTACTGCGGATGCGCAATCGGGTTTACTAGTGCGCATGCGCACACGAGCTCACTACTGCGCATACGCACTCCGGCTCAGATCTGCACCTGCGTATTCGAGCTCACTTCTGCGCATGTGCACTCGGACTCACTACTGCGGATGCACAATCGGGCTCACTACTGCGCATGCGCACACCGGCTCAGACCTGCACATGCGCATTCGAGCTCACTTACGCGCATGCGCACACGGGCTCACTACTGTGCATGCGCACTCCGGCTCAGACCTGCACATGCGCACACGGACTCACTACTGCGGATGCGCAATCGGGCTCACTACTGCGAATGCGCACCCGGGCTCCCTACTGCGCATGCGCACCCGGGCTCCCTACTGCGCATGCGCGCACGGGCCCACTACTGCGCATGCGCACACGGACTCACTACTGCGGATGCGCAATCGGGCTCACTACTGCGGATGCGCGCTCGGGCCCACTACTGCGCATGCGCACCCGGGCTCACTAGTGCTCATGCGCGCACGGACCCACTACTGCGCATGCGCACTCCGGCTCAGACCTGCACATGCGTACACGGACTCACTACTGCGGATGCGCAATCGGGCTCACTACAGTGCATGCGCACTCGGGGTCACTACTGCTCATGCGCACTCGGGGTCACTACTGCTGATGCGCACTCGGACTCACTACTGCTCATGCGCACTCGGGGTCACTACTGCTCATGCGCACTGGGACTCACTACTGCTCATGCGCACTCGGACACACTACTGTGGATGCACAATCGGGCTCACTACTGCACGTGCGCACTCCGCCTGAGACCTGCACATGCGCACACGGACTCACTACTGCTCATGCGCACGCGGGGTCACTACTGCTCATGCGCACTCGGACTCACTACTGCTCATGCGCATTCGGGGTCACTACTGCGCATGCGCACTCGGACTCACTACTGCGGATGCGCGCTCGGGCTCACTACTGCGCATGCGCACTGGGAGTCACAACTGCGTATGCGCAGTCCGGCTCACTACTGCTCATGCGCAATCGGACTCACTTCTGCGGATGCGCAATCGGGCTCACTACTGCGGATGCGCGCTCGGGCCCACTACTGCACATGCGCACCCGGGCTCACTACTGCGCATGCGCGCACGGACCCACTACTGCGCATGCGCACTCCGGCTCAGACCTGCACATGCGCACACGGACTCACTACTGCGGATGCGCAATCGGGCTCACTACAGTGCATGCGCACTCGGGGTCACTACTGCTCATGCGCACTCGGGGTCACTACTGCTGATGCGCACTCGGACTCACTACTGCTCATGCGCACTCGGGGTCACTACTGCTCATGCGCACTGGGACTCACTACTGCTCATGCGCACTCGCACTCACTACTGCGGATGCACAATCGGGCTCACTACTGCACGTGCGCACTCCGCCTCAGACCTGCACATGCGCACACGGACTCACTACTGCTCATGCGCACTCGGGGTCACTACTGCTCATGCGCATTCGAGGTCACTACTGCGCATGCGCACTCGGACTCACTACTGCGGATGCGCGCTCGGACCCACTACTGCTCATGCGCACTCGGGGTCACTACTGCGCATGCGCACTCGGACCCACTACTGCTCATGCGCACTCGGGGTCACTACTACGCATGCGCACTCGGACTCACTACTGCGAATGCGCACCCGGGCTCCCTACTGCGCATGCGCACCCGGGCTCCCTACTGCGCATGCGCGCACGGGCCCACTACTGTGCATGCGCACTCGGGGTCACTACTGCGCATGGGCGCACGGGCCCACTACTGCGCATGCACACCCCGGCTCAGACCTGCCCATGCGCCCTCGGGCACACCACTCCGCATGCGCACTCGGGCTCAGACCTGCCCATGCGCACACGGGCTCACTACTGCGCATGCGCGCTCGGGATCACTACTGCGCATGCGCAGTCGGGCTCACTACTGCGGATGCGCACATGGGCTCACTACTTGCGCATGCGCGTACGGGCTCACTACTGCGCATGCGCAGTCCGGCTCAGATCTGATCCTGCTTATTCGAGCTCACATCTGCGCATGCGCGCACGGGCCCACTACTGCGCATGCGCACTCCGGCCCAGACCTGCACATGCGCACACGGACTCACTACTGCGGATGAGCAATCGGGCTCACTACTGCGGATTCGCGCTCGGGCTCACTACTGCGCATGCCCACCCGGGCTCACTACTGCGCATGCGCGCACGGGCCCACTACTGCGCATGCGCACTCCGGCTCAGACCTGCACATGCGCACACGGACTCACTACTGCGGAAGCGCAGTCGGGCTCACTACTGCGGATGCGCAATCGGGCTCACTACTGCGGATTCGCGCTCGGGCTCACTACTGCGCATGCCCACCCGGGCTCACTACTGCGCATGCGCGCACGGGCCCACTACTGCGCATACGCACTCCGGCTCAGACCTGCACATGCGCACACGGACTCACTACTGCGGTAGCGCAATCGGGCCCACTTCTGTGCATGCGCACTCGGGGTCACTACTGCTCATGCGCACTCGGGGTCACTACTGCTCATGCGCATTCGGGGTCACTACTGCGCATGCGCACTCGGACTCACTACTGCTCATGCGCACTCGGGGTCACTACTGCTCATGCGCACTGGGACTCACTACTGCTCATGCGCATTGGGACTCTCTACTGCTCATGCGCACTCGGACTCACTACTGCGGATGCACAATCGGGCTCACTACTGCACGTGCGCACTCCGCCTCAGACCTGCACATGCGCACACGGACTCACTACTGCGGAAGCGCAATCGGGCCCACTACTGTGCATGCGCAGTCGGGGTCACTACTGCTCATGCGCACTCGGGGTCACTACTGCGCATGGGCGCACGGGCCCACTACTGCGCATGCACACCCCGGCTCAGACCTGCCCATGCGCCCTCGGGCACACCACTCCGCATGCGCACTCGGGCTCAGACCTGCCCATGCGCACAAGGGCTCACTACTGCGCATGCGCACGGGATCACTACTGTGCATGCGCATTCGGGGTCACAACTGCTCATGCGCACTCAGACTCGCTACTGCTCATGCGCACTCGGGCTCACTACTGTGCATGCGCACTCGGGGTCACTACTGGTCACGCGCACTCGGACTCACTACTGCGGATGCGCGCACGGGCTCACTACTGCGCATGCGCACTCGGACTCACTACTGCGGATGCACTATCTGGCTCACTACTGCGCATGCGCACTCCGGCTCAGACCTGCACATGCGCACACGGACTCACTACTGCGGATGCGCAATCGGGCTCACTACTGCTCATGCGCACTCGGACTCACTACTGCTCATGCGCACTCGGGCCCACTACTGCGCATGCGCACTCCGGCTCAGATCTGATCCTGCGTATTCGAGCTCACTTCTGCGCATGTGCACACGGGCGCACAGCTGCGCATGCGCACTCGGACTCACTACTGCTCAAGCGCACTCGGGCTCAGACCTGCCCATGCTCACTCGGGCTCACTACTGCGCATGAGCGCTCGGGATCACTACTGCGCATACGCGCTCGGGGTCGCTAGTACGCATGCGCACTCGGGGTCACTACTGCGCATGCGCACTCCGGCTCACTAGTGCGCATGCGCACACGGGCGCACTACAGCGCATGCGCGCTCCGACTCACTACTACTCATGCGCACTCGGGCTCACTACTGCGGATGCGAGCTCGGGCTCACTACTGCGGATGCGCAATCGGGTTTACTAGTGCGCATGCGCACACGAGCTCACTACTGCGCATACGCACTCCGGCTCAGATCTGCACCTGCGTATTCGAGCTCACTTCTGCGCATGTGCACTCGGACTCACTACTGCGGATGCACAATCGGGCTCACTACTGCGCATGCGCACACCGGCTCAGACCTGCACATGCGCATTCGAGCTCACTTACGCGCATGCGCACACGGGCTCACTACTGTGCATGCGCACTCGGGGTCACGACTGCTGATGCGCACTCGGGGTCACTACTGCGCATGCGCAGTCCGGCTCAGATCTGATCCTGCTTATTCGAGCTCACATCTGCGCATGCGCGCACGGGCCCACTACTGCGCATGCGCACTCCGGCTCAGACCTGCACATGCGCACACGGACTCACTACTGCGGATGAGCAATCGGGCTCACTACTGCGGATTCGCGCTCGGGCACACTACTGCGCATGCCCACCCGGGCTCACTACTGCGCATGCGCGCACGGGCCCACTACTGCGCATGCGCACTCCGGCTCAGACCTGCACATGCTCACACGGACTCACTACTGCGGAAGCGCAGTCGGGCTCACTACTGCGGATGCGCAATCGGGCTCACTACTGCGGATTCGCGCTCGGGCTCACTACTGCGCATGCCCACCCGGGCTCACTACTGCGCATGCGCGCACGGGCCCACTACTGCGCATGCGCACTCCGGCTCAGACCTGCACATGCGCACACGGACTCACTACTGCGGAAGCGCAATCGGGCCCACTACTGTGCATGCGCAGTCGGGGTCACTACTGCTCATGCGCACTCGGGGTCACTACTGCGGATGGGCGCACGGGCCCACTACTGCGCATGCACACCCCGGCTCAGACCTGCCCATGCGCCCTCGGGCACACCACTCCGCATGCGCACTCGGGCTCAGACCTGCCCATGCGCACACGGGCTCACTACTGCGCATGCGCGCTCGGGATCACTACTGTGCATGCGCATTCGGGGTCACAACTGCTCATGCGCACTCAGACTCACTACTGCTCATGCGCACTCGGGCTCACTACTGTGCATGCGCACTCGGGGTCACTACTGGTCACGCGCACTCGGACTCACTACTGCGGATGCGCGCACGGGCTCACTACTGCGCATGCGCACTCGGACTCACTACTGCGGATGCACTATCGGGCTCACTACTGCGCATGCGCACTCCGGCTCAGACCTGCACATGCGCACACGGACTCACTACTGCGGATGCGCAATCGGGCTCACTACTGCGAATGCGCACCCGGGCTCCCTACTGCGCATGCGCACCCGGGCTCCCTACTGCGCATGCGCGCACGGGCCCACTACTGCGCATGCGCACACGGACTCACTACTGCGGATGCGCAATCGGGCTCACTACTGCGGATGCGCGCTCGGGCCCACTACTGCGCATGCGCACCCGGGCTCACTAGTGCTCATGCGCGCACGGACCCACTACTGCGCATGCGCACTCCGGCTCAGACCTGCACATGCGTACACGGACTCACTACTGCGGATGCGCAATCGGGCTCACTACAGTGCATGCGCACTCGGGGTCACTACTGCTCATGCGCACTCGGGGTCACTACTGCTGATGCGCACTCGGACTCACTACTGCTCATGCGCACTCGGGGTCACTACTGCTCATGCGCACTGGGACTCACTACTGCTCATGCGCACTCGGACACACTACTGCGGATGCACAATCGGGCTCACTACTGCACGTGCGCACTCCGCCTGAGACCTGCACATGCGCACACGGACTCACTACTGCTCATGCGCACGCGGGGTCACTACTGCTCATGCGCACTCGGACTCACTACTGCTCATGCGCATTCGGGGTCACTACTGCGCATGCGCACTCGGACTCACTACTGCGGATGCGCGCTCGGGCTCACTACTGCGCATGCGCACTGGGAGTCACTACTGCGTATGCGGAGTCCGGCTCACTACTGCTCATGCGCAATCGGACTCACTACTGCGCATGCGCGCTCGGGCTCACTACTGTGCATGCGCACTGGGAGTCACAACTGCGTATGCGCAGTCCGGCTCACTACTGCTCATGCGCAATCGGACTCACTACTGCGGATGCGCAATCGGGCTCACTACTGCGGATGCGCGCTCGGGCCCACTACTGCACATGCGCACCCGGGCTCACTACTGCGCATGCGCGCACGGACCCACTACTGCGCATGCGCACTCCGGCTCAGACCTGCACATGCGCACACGGACTCACTACTGCGGATGCGCAATCGGGCTCACTACAGTGCATGCGCACTCGGGGTCACTACTGCTCATGCGCGCACGGGCCCACTACTGCGCATGCGCACTCGGACTCACTACTGCTCATGCGCACTCGGGGTCACTACTGCTCATGCGCACTGGGACTCACTACTGCTCATGCGCACTCGGACTCACTACTGCGGATGCACAATCGGGCTCACTACTGCACGTGCGCACTCCGCCTCAGACCTGCACATGCGCACACGGACTCACTACTGCTCATGCGCACTCGGGGTCACTACTGCTCATGCGCATTCGAGGTCACTACTGCGCATGCGCACTCGGACTCACTACTGCGGATGCGCGCTCGGACCCACTACTGCTCATGCGCACTCGGGGTCACTACTGCGCATGCGCACTCGGACCCACTACTGCTCATGCGCACTCGGGGTCACTACTACGCATGCGCACTCGGACTCACTACTGCGAATGCGCACCCGGGCTCCCTACTGCGCATGCGCACCCGGGCTCCCTACTGCGCATGCGCGCACGGGCCCACTACTGTGCATGCGCACTCGGGGTCACTACTGCGCATGGGCGCACGGGCCCACTACTGCGCATGCACACCCCGGCTCAGACCTGCCCATGCGCCCTCGGGCACACCACTCCGCATGCGCACTCGGGCTCAGACCTGCCCATGCGCACACGGGCTCACTACTGCGCATGCGCGCTCGGGATCACTACTGCGCATGCGCAGTCGGGCTCACTACTGCGGATGCGCACGTGGGCTCACTACTTGCGCATGCGCGTACGGGCTCACTACTGCGCATGCGCAGTCCGGCTCAGATCTGATCCTGCTTATTCGAGCTCACATCTGCGCATGCGCGCACGGGCCCACTACTGCGCATGCGCACTCCGGCTCAGACCTGCACATGCGCACACGGACTCACTACTGCGGATGAGCAATCGGGCTCACTACTGCGGATTCGCGCTCGGGCTCACTACTGCGCATGCCCACCCGGGCTCACTACTGCGCATGCGCGCACGGGCCCACTACTGCGCATGCGCACTCCGGCTCAGACCTGCACATGCTCACACGGACTCACTACTGCGGAAGCGCAGTCGGGCTCACTACTGCGGATGCGCAATCGGGCTCACTACTGCGGATTCGCGCTCGGGCTCACTACTGCGCATGCCCACCCGGGCTCACTACTGCGCATGCGCGCACGGGCCCACTACTGCGCATACGCACTCCGGCTCAGACCTGCACATGCGCACACGGACTCACTACTGCGGAAGCGCAATCGGGCCCACTTCTGTGCATGCGCACTCGGGGTCACTACTGGTCACGCGCACTCGGACTCACTACTGCGGATGCGCGCACGGGCTCACTACTGCGCATGCGCACTCGGACTCACTACTGCGGATGCACTATCTGGCTCACTACTGCGCATGCGCACTCCGGCTCAGACCTGCACATGCGCACACGGACTCACTACTGCGGATGCGCAATCGGGCTCACTACTGTGCATGCGCACTCGGGGTCACTACTGCTCATGCGCACTCGGACTCACTACTGCTCATGCGCATTCGGGGTCACTACTGCGCATGCGCCCTCGGACTCACTACTGCGGATGCGCGCTCGGGCTCACTACTGCGCATGCGCGCTCGGGCTCACTGCTCCGCGTGCGCACACGGGCTCACTACTGCGCATTCGCTCACGGGCTCACACTATGCATGCACACTCGGGGTCGCTACTGCGGTTGCGCAATCGGGCTCACTACTGCGCATGCGCTCACGGGCCCACTACTGCGCATGCACACCCCGGCGCAGACTTGCCCATGCGCCCTCCGGCACACCACTGCCCATGCGCCCTCGGGCACACCACTGCGCATGCGCACTCGGGGTCACTACTGCTCATGCGCACTCGGGGTCACTACTGCTCATGCGCACTCGGACTCACTATTGCTCATGCGCACTAGGACTCACTACTGCGGATGCACAATCGGGCTCACTACTGCACGTGCGCACTCCGCCTCAGACCTGCACATGCGCGCACGGACTCACTACTGCGGAAGCGCAATCGAGCCCACTACTGTGCATGCGCACTCGGGGTCACTACTGCTCATGCGCACTCGGGGTCACTACTGCGCATGCGCAGTCCGGCTCAGATCTGATCCTGCTTATTCGAGCTCACATCTGCGCATGCGCGCACGGGCCCACTACTGCGCATGCGCACTCCGGCTCAGACCTGCACATGCGCACACGGACTCACTACTGCGGATGAGCAATCGGGCTCACTACTGCGGATTTGCGCTCGGGCACACTACTGCGCATGCCCACCCGGGCTCACTACTGCGCATGCGCGCACGGGCCCACTACTGCGCATGCGCACTCCGGCTCAGACCTGCACATGCTCACACGGACTCACTACTGCGGAAGCGCAGTCGGGCTCACTACTGCGGATGCGCAATCGGGCTCACTACTGCGGATTCGCGCTCGGGCTCACTACTGCGCATGCCCACCCGGGCTCACTACTGCGCATGCGCGCACGGGCCCACTACTGCGCATGCGCACTCCGGCTCAGACCTGCACATGCGCACACGGACTCACTACTGCGGAAGCGCAATCGGGCCCACTACTGTGCATGCGCAGTCGGGGTCACTACTGCTCATGCGCACTCGGGGTCACTACTGCGGATGGGCGCACGGGCCCACTACTGCGCATGCACACCCCGGCTCAGACCTGCCCATGCGCCCTCGGGCACACCACTCCGCATGCGCACTCGGGCTCAGACCTGCCCATGCGCACACGGGCTCACTACTGCGCATGCGCGCTCGGGATCACTACTGTGCATGCGCATTCGGGGTCACAACTGCTCATGCGCACTCAGACTCACTACTGCTCATGCGCACTCGGGCTCACTACTGTGCATGCGCACTCGGGGTCACTACTGGTCACGCGCACTCGGACTCACTACTGCGGATGCGCGCACGGGCTCACTACTGCGCATGCGCACTCGGACTCACTACTGCGGATGCACTATCGGGCTCACTACTGCGCATGCGCACTCCGGCTCAGACCTGCACATGCGCACACGGACTCACTACTGCGGATGCGCAATCGGGCTCACTACTGCGAATGCGCACCCGGGCTCCCTACTGCGCATGCGCACCCGGGCTCCCTACTGCGCATGCGCGCACGGGCCCACTACTGCGCATGCGCACACGGACTCACTACTGCGGATGCGCAATCGGGCTCACTACTGCGGATGCGCGCTCGGGCCCACTACTGCGCATGCGCACCCGGGCTCACTAGTGCTCATGCGCGCACGGACCCACTACTGCGCATGCGCACTCCGGCTCAGACCTGCACATGCGTACACGGACTCACTACTGCGGATGCGCAATCGGGCTCACTACAGTGCATGCGCACTCGGGGTCACTACTGCTCATGCGCACTCGGGGTCACTACTGCTGATGCGCACTCGGACTCACTACTGCTCATGCGCACTCGGGGTCACTACTGCTCATGCGCACTGGGACTCACTACTGCTCATGCGCACTCGGACACACTACTGCGGATGCACAATCGGGCTCACTACTGCACGTGCGCACTCCGCCTGAGACCTGCACATGCGCACACGGACTCACTACTGCTCATGCGCACGCGGGGTCACTACTGCTCATGCGCACTCGGGGTCACTACTGCTCATGCGCACTCGGACTCACTATTGCTCATGCGCACTAGGACTCACTACTGCGGATGCGCGCTCGGGCTCACTACTGCGCATGCGCGCTCGGGCTCACTGCTCCGCGTGCGCACACGGGCTCACTACTGCGCATTCGCTCACGGGCTCACACTATGCATGCACACTCGGGGTCGCTACTGCGGTTGCGCAATCGGGCTCACTACTGCGCATGCGCTCACGGGCCCACTACTGCGCATGCACACCCCGGCGCAGACTTGCCCATGCGCCCTCCGGCACACCACTGCCCATGCGCCCTCGGGCACACCACTGCGCATGCGCACTCGGGGTCACTACTGCTCATGCGCACTCGGGGTCACTACTGCTCATGCGCACTCGGACTCACTATTGCTCATGCGCACTAGGACTCACTACTGCGGATGCACAATCGGGCTCACTACTGCACGTGCGCACTCCGCCTCAGACCTGCACATGCGCGCACGGACTCACTACTGCGGAAGCGCAATCGAGCCCACTACTGTGCATGCGCACTCGGGGTCACTACTGCTCATGCGCACTCGGGGTCACTACTGCGCATGCGCAGTCCGGCTCAGATCTGATCCTGCTTATTCGAGCTCACATCTGCGCATGCGCGCACGGGCCCACTACTGCGCATGCGCACTCCGGCTCAGACCTGCACATGCGCACACGGACTCACTACTGCGGATGAGCAATCGGGCTCACTACTGCGGATTCGCGCTCGGGCACACTACTGCGCATGCCCACCCGGGCTCACTACTGCGCATGCGCGCACGGGCCCACTACTGCGCATGCGCACTCCGGCTCAGACCTGCACATGCTCACACGGACTCACTACTGCGGAAGCGCAGTCGGGCTCACTACTGCGGATGCGCAATCGGGCTCACTACTGCGGATTCGCGCTCGGGCTCACTACTGCGCATGCCCACCCGGGCTCACTACTGCGCATGCGCGCACGGGCCCACTACTGCGCATGCGCACTCCGGCTCAGACCTGCACATGCGCACACGGACTCACTACTGCGGAAGCGCAATCGGGCCCACTACTGTGCATGCGCAGTCGGGGTCACTACTGCTCATGCGCACTCGGGGTCACTACTGCGGATGGGCGCACGGGCCCACTACTGCGCATGCACACCCCGGCTCAGACCTGCCCATGCGCCCTCGGGCACACCACTCCGCATGCGCACTCGGGCTCAGACCTGCCCATGCGCACACGGGCTCACTACTGCGCATGCGCGCTCGGGATCACTACTGTGCATGCGCATTCGGGGTCACAACTGCTCATGCGCACTCAGACTCACTACTGCTCATGCGCACTCGGGCTCACTACTGTGCATGCGCACTCGGGGTCACTACTGGTCACGCGCACTCGGACTCACTACTGCGGATGCGCGCACGGGCTCACTACTGCGCATGCGCACTCGGACTCACTACTGCGGATGCACTATCGGGCTCACTACTGCGCATGCGCACTCCGGCTCAGACCTGCACATGCGCACACGGACTCACTACTGCGGATGCGCAATCGGGCTCACTACTGCGAATGCGCACCCGGGCTCCCTACTGCGCATGCGCACCCGGGCTCCCTACTGCGCATGCGCGCACGGGCCCACTACTGCGCATGCGCACACGGACTCACTACTGCGGATGCGCAATCGGGCTCACTACTGCGGATGCGCGCTCGGGCCCACTACTGCGCATGCGCACCCGGGCTCACTAGTGCTCATGCGCGCACGGACCCACTACTGCGCATGCGCACTCCGGCTCAGACCTGCACATGCGTACACGGACTCACTACTGCGGATGCGCAATCGGGCTCACTACAGTGCATGCGCACTCGGGGTCACTACTGCTCATGCGCACTCGGGGTCACTACTGCTGATGCGCACTCGGACTCACTACTGCTCATGCGCACTCGGGGTCACTACTGCTCATGCGCACTGGGACTCACTACTGCTCATGCGCACTCGGACACACTACTGCGGATGCACAATCGGGCTCACTACTGCACGTGCGCACTCCGCCTGAGACCTGCACATGCGCACACGGACTCACTACTGCTCATGCGCACGCGGGGTCACTACTGCTCATGCGCACTCGGACTCACTACTGCTCATGCGCATTCGGGGTCACTACTGCGCATGCGCACTCGGACTCACTACTGCGGATGCGCGCTCGGGCTCACTACTGCGCATGCGCACTGGGAGTCACTACTGCGTATGCGGAGTCCGGCTCACTACTGCTCATGCGCAATCGGACTCACTACTGCGCATGCGCGCTCGGGCTCACTACTGTGCATGCGCACTGGGAGTCACAACTGCGTATGCGCAGTCCGGCTCACTACTGCTCATGCGCAATCGGACTCACTACTGCGGATGCGCAATCGGGCTCACTACTGCGGATGCGCGCTCGGGCCCACTACTGCACATGCGCACCCGGGCTCACTACTGCGCATGCGCGCACGGACCCACTACTGCGCATGCGCACTCCGGCTCAGACCTGCACATGCGCACACGGACTCACTACTGCGGATGCGCAATCGGGCTCACTACAGTGCATGCGCACTCGGGGTCACTACTGCTCATGCGCGCACGGGCCCACTACTGCGCATGCGCACTCGGACTCACTACTGCTCATGCGCACTCGGGGTCACTACTGCTCATGCGCACTGGGACTCACTACTGCTCATGCGCACTCGGACTCACTACTGCGGATGCACAATCGGGCTCACTACTGCACGTGCGCACTCCGCCTCAGACCTGCACATGCGCACACGGACTCACTACTGCTCATGCGCACTCGGGGTCACTACTGCTCATGCGCATTCGAGGTCACTACTGCGCATGCGCACTCGGACTCACTACTGCGGATGCGCGCTCGGACCCACTACTGCTCATGCGCACTCGGGGTCACTACTGCGCATGCGCACTCGGACCCACTACTGCTCATGCGCACTCGGGGTCACTACTACGCATGCGCACTCGGACTCACTACTGCGAATGCGCACCCGGGCTCCCTACTGCGCATGCGCACCCGGGCTCCCTACTGCGCATGCGCGCACGGGCCCACTACTGTGCATGCGCACTCGGGGTCACTACTGCGCATGGGCGCACGGGCCCACTACTGCGCATGCACACCCCGGCTCAGACCTGCCCATGCGCCCTCGGGCACACCACTCCGCATGCGCACTCGGGCTCAGACCTGCCCATGCGCACACGGGCTCACTACTGCGCATGCGCGCTCGGGATCACTACTGCGCATGCGCAGTCGGGCTCACTACTGCGGATGCGCACGTGGGCTCACTACTTGCGCATGCGCGTACGGGCTCACTACTGCGCATGCGCAGTCCGGCTCAGATCTGATCCTGCTTATTCGAGCTCACATCTGCGCATGCGCGCACGGGCCCACTACTGCGCATGCGCACTCCGGCTCAGACCTGCACATGCGCACACGGACTCACTACTGCGGATGAGCAATCGGGCTCACTACTGCGGATTCGCGCTCGGGCTCACTACTGCGCATGCCCACCCGGGCTCACTACTGCGCATGCGCGCACGGGCCCACTACTGCGCATGCGCACTCCGGCTCAGACCTGCACATGCTCACACGGACTCACTACTGCGGAAGCGCAGTCGGGCTCACTACTGCGGATGCGCAATCGGGCTCACTACTGCGGATTCGCGCTCGGGCTCACTACTGCGCATGCCCACCCGGGCTCACTACTGCGCATGCGCGCACGGGCCCACTACTGCGCATACGCACTCCGGCTCAGACCTGCACATGCGCACACGGACTCACTACTGCGGAAGCGCAATCGGGCCCACTTCTGTGCATGCGCACTCGGGGTCACTACTGCTCATGCGCACTCGGGGTCACTACTGCTCATGCGCATTCGGGGTCACTACTGCGCATGCGCACTCGGACTCACTACTGCTCATGCGCACTCGGGGTCACTACTGCTCATGCGCACTGGGACTCACTACTGCTCATGCGCATTGGGACTCTCTACTGCTCATGCGCACTCGGACTCACTACTGCGGATGCACAATCGGGCTCACTACTGCACGTGCGCACTCCGCCTCAGACCTGCACATGCGCACACGGACTCACTACTGCGGAAGCGCAATCGGGCCCACTACTGTGCATGCGCAGTCGGGGTCACTACTGCTCATGCGCACTCGGGGTCACTACTGCGCATGGGCGCACGGGCCCACTACTGCGCATGCACACCCCGGCTCAGACCTGCCCATGCGCCCTCGGGCACACCACTCCGCATGCGCACTCGGGCTCAGACCTGCCCATGCGCACAAGGGCTCACTACTGCGCATGCGCACGGGATCACTACTGTGCATGCGCATTCGGGGTCACAACTGCTCATGCGCACTCAGACTCACTACTGCTCATGCGCACTCGGGCTCACTACTGTGCATGCGCACTCGGGGTCACTACTGGTCACGCGCACTCGGACTCACTACTGCGGATGCGCGCACGGGCTCACTACTGCGCATGCGCACTCGGACTCACTACTGCGGATGCACTATCTGGCTCACTACTGCGCATGCGCACTCCGGCTCAGACCTGCACATGCGCACACGGACTCACTACTGCGGATGCGCAATCGGGCTCACTACTGCTCATGCGCACTCGGACTCACTACTGCTCATGCGCAATCGGGCCCACTACTGCGCATGCGCACTCCGGCTCAGATCTGATCCTGCGTATTCGAGCTCACTTCTGCGCATGTGCACACGGGCGCACAGCTGCGCATGCGCACTCGGACTCACTACTGCTCAAGCGCACTCGGGCTCAGACCTGCCCATGCTCACTCGGGCTCACTACTGCGCATGAGCGCTCGGGATCACTACTGCGCATACGCGCTCGGGGTCGCTAGTACGCATGCGCACTCGGGGTCACTACTGCGCATGCGCACTCCGGCTCACTAGTGCGCATGCGCACACGGGCGCACTACAGCGCATGCGCGCTCCGACTCACTACTACTCATGCGCACTCGGGCTCACTACTGCGGATGCGCGCTCGGGCTCACTACTGCGGATGCGCAATCGGGTTTACTAGTGCGCATGCGCACACGAGCTCACTACTGCGCATACGCACTCCGGCTCAGATCTGCACCTGCGTATTCGAGCTCACTTCTGCGCATGTGCACTCGGACTCACTACTGCGGATGCACAATCGGGCTCACTACTGCGCATGCGCACACCGGCTCAGACCTGCACATGCGCATTCGAGCTCACTTACGCGCATGCGCACACGGGCTCACTACTGTGCATGCGCACTCGGGGTCACGACTGCTGATGCGCACTCGGACTCACTACTGCTCATGCGCAATCGGGGTCACTACTGCTCATGCGCACTCGGACTCACTACTGCTCATGCGCACTCGGGCCCATTACTGCGCATGCGCACTCCGGCTCAGACCTGCACATGCGCACACGGACTCACTACTGCGGATGCGCAATCGGGCTCACTACTGCGAATGCGCACCCGGGCTCCCTACTGCGCATGCGCACCCGGGCTCCCTACTGCGCATGCGCGCACGGGCCCACTACTGCGCATGCGCACACGGACTCACTACTGCGGATGCGCAATCGGGCTCACTACTGCGGATGCGCGCTCGGGCCCACTACTGCGCATGCGCACCCGGGCTCACTAGTGCTCATGCGCGCACGGACCCACTACTGCGCATGCGCACTCCGGCTCAGACCTGCACATGCGTACACGGACTCACTACTGCGGATGCGCAATCGGGCTCACTACAGTGCATGCGCACTCGGGGTCACTACTGCTCATGCGCACTCGGGGTCACTACTGCTGATGCGCACTCCGACTCACTACTGCTCATGCGCACTCGGGGTCACTACTGCTCATGCGCACTGGGACTCACTACTGCTCATGCGCACTCGGACACACTACTGCGGATGCACAATCGGGCTCACTACTGCACGTGCGCACTCCGCCTGAGACCTGCACATGCGCACACGGACTCACTACTGCTCATGCGCACGCGGGGTCACTACTGCTCATGCGCACTCGGACTCACTACTGCTCATGCGCATTCGGGGTCACTACTGCGCATGCGCACTCGGACTCACTACTGCGGATGCGCGCTCGGGCTCACTACTGCGCATGCGCACTGGGAGTCACTACTGCGTATGCGGAGTCCGGCTCACTACTGCTCATGCGCAATCGGACTCACTACTGCGCATGCGCGCTCGGGCTCACTACTGTGCATGCGCACTGGGAGTCACAACTGCGTATGCGCAGTCCGGCTCACTACTGCTCATGCGCAATCGGACTCACTACTGCGGATGCGCAATCGGGCTCACTACTGCGGATGCGCGCTCGGGCCCACTACTGCACATGCGCACCCGGGCTCACTACTGCGCATGCGCGCACGGACCCACTACTGCGCATGCGCACTCCGGCTCAGACCTGCACATGCGCACACGGACTCACTACTGCGGATGCGCAATCGGGCTCACTACAGTGCATGCGCACTCGGGGTCACTACTGCTCATGCGCACTCGGGGTCACTACTGCTGATGCGCACTCGGACTCACTACTGCTCATGCGCACTCGGGGTCACTACTGCTCATGCGCACTGGGACTCACTACTGCTCATGCGCACTCGGACTCACTACTGCGGATGCACAATCGGGCTCACTACTGCACGTGCGCACTCCGCCTCAGACCTGCACATGCGCACACGGACTCACTACTGCTCATGCGCACTCGGGGTCACTACTGCTCATGCGCATTCGAGGTCACTACTGCGCATGCGCACTCGGACTCACTACTGCGGATGCGCGCTCGGACCCACTACTGCTCATGCGCACTCGGGGTCACTACTGCGCATGCGCACTCGGACCCACTACTGCTCATGCGCACTCGGGGTCACTACTACGCATGCGCACTCGGACTCACTACTGCGAATGCGCACCCGGGCTCCCTACTGCGCATGCGCACCCGGGCTCCCTACTGCGCATGCGCGCACGGGCCCACTACTGTGCATGCGCACTCGGGGTCACTACTGCGCATGGGCGCACGGGCCCACTACTGCGCATGCACACCCCGGCTCAGACCTGCCCATGCGCCCTCGGGCACACCACTCCGCATGCGCACTCGGGCTCAGACCTGCCCATGCGCACACGGGCTCACTACTGCGCATGCGCGCTCGGGATCACTACTGCGCATGCGCAGTCGGGCTCACTACTGCGGATGCGCACATGGGCTCACTACTTGCGCATGCGCGTACGGGCTCACTACTGCGCATGCGCAGTCCGGCTCAGATCTGATCCTGCTTATTCGAGCTCACATCTGCGCTTGCGCGCACGGGCCCACTACTGCGCATGCGCACTCCGGCTCAGACCTGCACATGCGCACACGGACTCACTACTGCGGATGAGCAATCGGGCTCACTACTGCGGATTCGCGCTCGGGCTCACTACTGCGCATGCCCACCCGGGCTCACTACTGCGCATGCGCGCACGGGCCCACTACTGCGCATGCGCACTCCGGCTCAGACCTGCACATGCTCACACGGACTCACTACTGCGGAAGCGCAGTCGGGCTCACTATTGCGGATGCGCAATCGGGCTCACTACTGCGGATTCGCGCTCGGGCTCACTACTGCGCATGCCCACCCGGGCTCACTACTGCGCATGCGCGCACGGGCCCACTACTGCGCATACGCACTCCGGCTCAGACCTGCACATGCGCACACGGACTCACTACTGCGGAAGCGCAATCGGGCCCACTTCTGTGCATGCGCACTCGGGGTCACTACTGCTCATGCGCACTCGGGGTCACTACTGCTCATGCGCATTCGGGGTCACTACTGCGCATGCGCACTCGGACTCACTACTGCTCATGCGCACTCGGGGTCACTACTGCTCATGCGCACTGGGACTCACTACTGCTCATGCGCATTGGGACTCTCTACTGCTCATGCGCACTCGGACTCACTACTGCGGATGCACAATCGGGCTCACTACTGCACGTGCGCACTCCTCCTCAGACCTGCACATGCGCACACGGACTCACTACTGCGGAAGCGCAATCGGGCCCACTACTGTGCATGCGCAGTCGGGGTCACTACTGCTCATGCGCACTCGGGGTCACTACTGCTGATGCGCACTCGGACTCACTACTGCTCATGCGCACTCGGGGTCACTACTGCTCATGCGCACTGGGACTCACTACTGCTCATGCGCACTCGGACACACTACTGCGGATGCACAATCGGGCTCACTACTGCACGTGCGCACTCCGCCTGAGACCTGCACATGCGCACACGGACTCACTACTGCTCATGCGCACGCGGGGTCACTACTGCTCATGCGCACTCGGACTCACTACTGCTCATGCGCATTCGGGGTCACTACTGCGCATGCGCACTCGGACTCACTACTGCGGATGCGCGCTCGGGCACACTACTGCGCATGCGCACTGGGAGTCACTACTGCGTATGCGGAGTCCGGCTCACTACTGCTCATGCGCAATCGGACTCACTACTGCGCATGCGCGCTCGGGCTCACTACTGTGCATGCGCACTGGGAGTCACAACTGCGTATGCGCAGTCCGGCTCACTACTGCTCATGCGCAATCGGACTCACTACTGCGGATGCGCAATCGGGCTCACTACTGCGGATGCGCGCTCGGGCCCACTACTGCACATGCGCACCCGGGCTCACTACTGCGCATGCGCGCACGGACCCACTACTGCGCATGCGCACTCCGGCTCAGACCTGCACATGCGCACACGGACTCACTACTGCGGATGCGCAATCGGGCTCACTACAGTGCATGCGCACTCGGGGTCACTACTGCTGATGCGCACTCGGACTCACTACTGCTCATGCGCACTCGGGGTCACTACTGCTCATGCGCATTCGAGGTCACTACTGCGCATGCGCACTCGGACTCACTACTGCGGATGCGCGCTCGGACCCACTACTGCTCATGCGCACTCGGGGTCACTACTGCGCATGCGCACTCGGACCCACTACTGCTCATGCGCACTCGGGGTCACTACTACGCATGCGCACTCGGACTCACTACTGCGAATGCGCACCCGGGCTCCCTACTGCGCATGCGCACCCGGGCTCCCTACTGCGCATGCGCGCACGGGCCCACTACTGTGCATGCGCACTCGGGGTCACTACTGCGCATGGGCGCACGGGCCCACTACTGCGCATGCACACCCCGGCTCAGACCTGCCCATGCGCCCTCGGGCACACCACTCCGCATGCGCACTCGGGCTCAGACCTGCCCATGCGCACACGGGCTCACTACTGCGCATGCGCGCTCGGGATCACTACTGCGCATGCGCAGTCGGGCTCACTACTGCGGATGCGCACATGGGCTCACTTCTTGCGCATGCGCGTACGGGCGTACTACTGCGCATGCGCAGTCCGGCTCAGATCTGATCCTGCTTATTCGAGCTCACATCTGCGCATGCGCGCACGGGCCCACTACTGCGCATGCGCACTCCGGCTCAGACCTGCACATGCGCACACGGACTCACTACTGCGGATGAGCAATCGGGCTCACTACTGCGGATTCGCGCTCGGGCTCACTACTGCGCATGCCCACCCGGGCTCACTACTGCGCATGCGCGCACGGGCCCACTACTGCGCATGCGCACTCCGGCTCAGACCTGCACATGCTCACACGGACTCACTACTGCGGAAGCGCAGTCGGGCTCACTACTGCGGATGCGCAATCGGGCTCACTACTGCGGATTCGCGCTCGGGCTCACTACTGCGCATGCCCACCCGGGCTCACTACTGCGCATGCGCGCACGGGCCCACTACTGCGCATACGCACTCCGGCTCAGACCTGCACATGCGCACACGGACTCACTACTGCGGAAGCGCAATCGGGCCCACTTCTGTGCATGCGCACTCGGGGTCACTACTGCTCATGCGCACTCGGGGTCACTACTGCTCATGCGCATTCGGGGTCACTACTGCGCATGCGCACTCGGACTCACTACTGCTCATGCGCACTCGGGGTCACTACTGCTCATGCGCACTGGGACTCACTACTGCTCATGCGCATTGGGACTCTCTACTGCTCATGCGCACTCGGACTCACTACTGCGGATGCACAATCGGGCTCACTACTGCACGTGCGCACTCCGCCTCAGACCTGCACATGCGCACACGGACTCACTACTGCGGAAGCGCAATCGGGCCCACTACTGTGCATGCGCAGTCGGGGTCACTACTGCTCATGCGCACTCGGGGTCACTACTGCGCATGGGCGCACGGGCCCACTACTGCGCATGCACACCCCGGCTCAGACCTGCCCATGCGCCCTCGGGCACACCACTCCGCATGCGCACTCGGGCTCAGACCTGCCCATGCGCACAAGGGCTCACTACTGCGCATGCGCACGGGATCACTACTGTGCATGCGCATTCGGGGTCACAACTGCTCATGCGCACTCAGACTCACTACTGCTCATGCGCACTCGGGCTCACTACTGTGCATGCGCACTCGGGGTCACTACTGGTCACGCGCACTCGGACTCACTACTGCGGATGCGCGCACGGGCTCACTACTGCGCATGCGCACTCGGACTCACTACTGCGGATGCACTATCTGGCTCACTACTGCGCATGCGCACTCCGGCTCAGACCTGCACATGCGCACACGGACTCACTACTGCGGATGCGCAATCGGGCTCACTACTGTGCATGCGCACTCGGGGTCACTACTGCTCACGCGCACTCGGACTCACTACTGCTCATGCGCATTCGGGGTCACTACTGCGCATGCGCCCTCGGACTCACTACTGCGGATGCGCGCTCGGGCTCACTACTGCGCATGCGCGCTCGGGCTCACTGCTCCGCGTGCGCACACGGGCTCACTACTGCGCATTCGCTCACGGGCTCACACTATGCATGCACACTCGGGGTCGCTACTGCGGTTGCGCAATCGGGCTCACTACTGCGCATGCGCTCACGGGCCCACTACTGCGCATGCACACCCCGGCGCAGACCTGCCCATGCGCCCTCGGGCACACCACTGCCCATGCGCCCTCGGGCACACCACTGCGCATGCGCACTCGGGGTCACTACTGCTCATGCGCACTCGGGGTCACTACTGCTCATGCGCACTCGGACTCACTATTGCTCATGCGCCCTAGGACTCACTACTGCGGATGCACAATCGGGCTCACTACTGCACGTGCGCACTCCGCCTCAGACCTGCACATGCGCGCACGGACTCACTACTGCGGAAGCGCAATCGAGCCCACTACTGTGCATGCGCACTCGGGGTCACTACTGCTCATGCGCACTCGGGGTCACTACTGCGCATGCGCAGTCCGGCTCAGATCTGATCCTGCTTATTCGAGCTCACATCTGCGCATGCGCGCACGGGCCCACTACTGCGCATGCGCACTCCGGCTCAGACCTGCACATGCGCACACGGACTCACTACTGCGGATGAGCAATCGGGCTCACTACTGCGGATTCGCGCTCGGGCACACTACTGCGCATGCCCACCCGGGCTCACTACTGCGCATGCGCGCACGGGCCCACTACTGCGCATGCGCACTCCGGCTCAGACCTGCACATGCTCACACGGACTCACTACTGCGGAGGCGCAGTCGGGCTCACTACTGCGGATGCGCAATCGGGCTCACTACTGCGGATTCGCGCTCGGGCTCACTACTGCGCATGCCCACCCGGGCTCACTACTGCGCATGCGCGCACGGGCCCACTACTGCGCATGCGCACTCCGGCTCAGACCTGCACATGCGCACACGGACTCACTACTGCGGAAGCGCAATCGGGCCCACTACTGTGCATGCGCAGTCGGGGTCACTACTGCTCATGCGCACTCGGGGTCACTACTGCGGATGGGCGCACGGGCCCACTACTGCGCATGCACACCCCGGCTCAGACCTGCCCATGCGCCCTCGGGCACACCACTCCGCATGCGCACTCGGGCTCAGACCTGCCCATGCGCACACGGGCTCACTACTGCGCATGCGCGCTCGGGATCACTACTGTGCATGCGCATTCGGGGTCACAACTGCTCATGCGCACTCAGACTCACTACTGCTCATGCGCACTCGGGCTCACTACTGTGCATGCGCACTCGGGGTCACTACTGGTCACGCGCACTCGGACTCACTACTGCGGATGCGCGCACGGGCTCACTACTGCGCATGCGCACTCGGACTCACTACTGCGGATGCACTATCGGGCTCACTACTGCGCATGCGCACTCCGGCTCAGACCTGCACATGCGCACACGGACTCACTACTGCGGATGCGCGCTCGGGCTCACTACTGCGCATGCGCACTGGGAGTCACTACTGCGCATGCGCAGTCCGGCTCACTACTGCTCATGCGCAATCGGACTCACTACTGCGCATGCGCGCTCGGGCTCAATACTGCGGATGCGCAATCGGGCTCACTACTGCGCATGCGCACACCGCCTCAGACATGCACATGCGCACACGGACTCACTACTGCGGATGCGCAATCGGGCTCACTACTGTGCATGCGTACTCGGGGTCACTACTGCTCATGCGCACTGGGACTCACTACTGCACATGCGCACTCGAACTCACTACTGCTCATGCGCATTCGGGGTCACTACTGCGCATGCGCACTCGGACTGACTACTGCGGATGCGCGCTCGGGCTCACTACTGCGCATGCGCACACGGTGTCACTACGGCGCATGCGCGCACGGGCCCAACACTGCGCATGCGCACTCCGGCTCAGACCTGCACATGCGCACACGGACTCACTACTGCGGATGCGCAATCGGGCTCACTACAGGGCATGCGCACTCGGGGTCACTACTGCTCATGCGCACTCGGGGTCACTACTGCTGATGCGCACTCGGACTCACTACTGCTCATGCGCACTCGGGGTCACTACTGCTCATGCGCACTGGGACTCACTACTGCTCATGCGCACTCGGACACACTACTGCGGATGCACAATCGGGCTCCCTACTGCACGTGCGCACTCCGCCTCAGACCTGCACATGCGCACACGGACTCACTACTGCTCATGCGCACGCGGGGTCACTGCTGCTCATGCGCACTCGGACTCACTACTGCTCATGCGCATTCGGGGTCACTACTGCGCATGCGCACTCGGACTCACTACTGCGGATGCGCGCTCGGGCTCACTACTGCGCATGCGCACTGGGAGTCACTACTGCGTATGCGCAGTCCGACTCACTACTGCTCATGCGCAATCGGACTTACTACTGCGCATGCGCGCTCGGGCTCACTACTGCGGATGCGCAATCGGGTTCACTACTACGCATGCGCACACGGGCTCACTACTGCGCATGCGCGCACGAGCCCACTACTGCGCATGCGCACTCCGGCTCAGACCTGCCCATGCGCCCTCGGGCACACCACTGCGCATGCATACACGGACTCACCACTGCGCATGCGCACTCCGGCTCAGACCTGCCCATGCGCACTCGGGCTCACTACTGCGCATGCGCACTCCGGCTCAGACATGCACATGCGCACACGGACTCACTACTGCGGATGCGCAATCGGGCTCACTACTGTGCATGCGTACTCGGGGTCACTACTGCTCATGCGCACTGGGACTCACTACTGCTCATGCGCACTCGGACTCACTACTGCGGATGCACAATCGGGCTCACTACTGCACGTGCGCACTCCGCCTCAGACCTGCACATACGCACACGGACTCACTACTGCTCATGCGCACTCGGGGTCACTACTGCACATGCGCACTCGAACTCACTACTGCTCATGCGCATTCGGGGTCACTACTGCGCATGCGCACTCGGACTGACTACTGCGGATGCGCGCTCGGGCTCACTACTGCGCATGCGCACACGGTGTCACTACGGCGCATGCGCGCACGGGCCCAACACTGCGCATGCGCACTCCGGCTCAGACCTGCACATGCGCACACGGACTCACTACTGCGGATGCGCAATCGGGCTCACTACTGCGGATGCGCGCTCGGGCCCACTACTGCGCATGCGCACCCGGGCTCACTAGTGCGCATGCGCGCACGGACCCACTACTGCGCATGCGCACTCCGGCTCAGACCTGCACATGCGCACAAGGACTCACTACTGCGGATGCGCAATCGGGCTCACTACAGTGCATGCGCACTCGGGGTCACTACTGCTCATGCGCACTCGGGGTCACTACTGCTGATGCGCACTCGGACTCACTACTGCTCATGCGCACTCGGGGTCACTACTGCTCATGCGCACTGGGACTCACTACTGCTCATGCGCACTCGGACACACTACTGCGGATGCACAATCGGGCTCACTACTGCACGTGCGCACTCCGCCTCAGACCTGCACATGCGCACACGGACTCACTACTGCTCATGCGCACGCGGGGTCACTACTGCTCATGCGCACTCGGACTCACTACTGCTCATGCGCATTCGGGGTCACTACTGCGCATGCGCACTCGGACTCACTACTGCGGATGCGCGCTCGGGCTCACTACTGCGCATGCGCACTGGGAGTCACTACTGCGTATGCGCAGTCCGGCTCACTACTGCTCATGCGCAATCGGACTCACTACTGCGCATGCGCGCTCGGGCCCACTACTGTGCATGCGCACTGGGAGTCACTACTGCGTATGCGCAGTCCGGCTCACTACTGCTCATGCGCAATCGGACTCACTACTGCGGATGCGCAATCGGGCTCACTACTGCGGATGCGCGCTCGGGCCCACTACTGCACATGCGCACCCGGGCTCACTACTGCGCATGCGCGCACGGACCCACTACTGCGCATGCGCACTCCGGCTCAGACCTGCACATGCGCACACGGACTCACTACTGCGGATGCGCAATCGGGCTCACTACAGTGCATGCGCACTCGGGGTCACTACTGCTCATGCGCACTCGGGGTCACTACTGCTCACGCGCACTCGGACTCACTACTGCTCATGCGCATTCAGGGTCACTACTGCGCATGCGCACTCGGACTCACTACTGCGGATGCGCACACGGGCCCACTACTGCGCATGCGCACTCCGGCTCAGACCTGCCCATGCGCCCTCGGGCACACCACTGCGCATGCGCACACGGGCTCACTACTGCGCATGCGCAGTCCGGCTCAGACCAGCACATGCGCATTCCAGCTCACTTCTGCGCATGCGCACACGCGCGCACTACTGTGCATGCGCACTCGGACTAACCACTGCTCATGCGCACTGGGACTCACTACTGCGGATGCGCGCTCGGGCTCACTACTGCGGATGCGCAATCGGGTTCACTACTGCGCATGAGCACACGGGCTCACTACTGCGCATGCGCGCACGGGCCCACTACTGCGCATGCGCACTCCGGCTCAGCCCTGCCCATGCGCCCTCGGGCACACCACTGCGCATGCGCACACGGACTCACCACTGCGCATGCGCACTCTGGCTCAGACCTGCCCATGCGCACTCGGGCTCACTACTGCGCATGCGTGCTCGGGCTCACTACTGCGCATGCGCACTCGGACTAACCACTGCTCATGCGCACTGGGACTCACTACTGCGGATGCGCGCTCGGGCTCACTACTGCGAATGCGCACTCGGGGTCACTACTGCTCATGCGCACTCGGGGTCACTACTGCTCACGCGCACTCGGACTCACTACTGCTCATGCGCATTCAGGGTCACTACTGCGCATGCGCACTCGGACTCACTACTGCGGATGCGCACACGGGCCCACTACTGCGCATGCGCACTCCGGCTCAGACCTGCCCATGCGCCCTCGGGCACACCACTGCGCATGCGCACACGGGCTCACTACTGCGCATGCGCAGTCCGGCTCAGACCAGCACATGCGCATTCCAGCTCACTTCTGCGCATGCGCACACGCGCGCACTACTGCGCATGCGCACTCGGACTAACCACTGCTCATGCGCACTGGGACTCACTACTGCGGATGCGCGCTCGGGCTCACTACTGCGGATGCGCAATCGGGTTCACTACTGCGCATGAGCACACGGGCTCACTACTGCGCATGCGCGCACGGGCCCACTACTGCGCATGCGCACTCCGGCTCAGCCCTGCCCATGCGCCCTCGGGCACACCACTGCGCATGCGCACACGGACTCACCACTGCGCATGCGCACTCTGGCTCAGACCTGCCCATGCGCACTCGGGCTCCCTACTACGCATGCCCGCACGGGCCCACTACTGCGCATGCGCACTCCGGCTCAGACCTGCACACGCGCACACGGACTCACTACTGCGGATGCGCAATCGGGCTCACTACTGTGCATGCGCACCCGGACTCACTACTGCTCATGCGCACTCGGGGTCACTACTGCTCATGCGCACTCGGACTCACTACTGCTCATGCGCATTCAGGGTCACTACTGCGCATGCGCACTCGGACTCACTACTGCGGATGCGCGCTCGGGCTCACTACTGCGCATGCGCGCACGCGCCCACTACTGCGCATGCGCACTCCGGCTCAGACCTGCCCATGCGCCCTCGGGTACTCCACTGCGCATGCGCACACGGACTCACCACTGCGCATGCGCACTCCGGCTCAGACCTGCACATGCGCACTCCGGCTCAGACCTGCACATGCGCACTCGGGCACACGACTGCGGATGCACAGTCGGGCTCACTGCTGCGCATGCGCACTCCGGCTCAGACCTGCACATGCGCACACGGACTCACTACTGCGGATGCGCAGTCCGGCTCAGACCTGCACATGCGTATTCGAGCTCACTTCTGCGCATGTGCACACGGGCGCACTACTGCGCTTTGCGCACTCGGACTCACCACTGCGCATGCGCACTCCGGCTCAGACCTGGCCATGCGCACTCGGACTCAGTACTGCGGATGCGCAATCGGGCTCACTACTGTGCATGCGCACTCGAGGTCACTACTGCTCATGCGCACTCGGGCTCACTACTGCGCAAGCGCGCTCGAACGCACTACTGCTCATGCGCACACGGACTCACGATTGCGGATGCGCGTTCGGTCTCACTACTGCGGATGCGCACACGGGCTCACTACTGCGCATGCGCGGACCGGCTCAGACCAGCACATGCGTATTCGGGCTCACTTCTGCGCACGTGCACTCGGACTCACTACTGCTCAAGCGCACTCGGACTCACTACAGCGCATGCGCACTCCGGCCCAGACCTGCACATGCGCACTCCGGCTCACTACTGCTCATGCGCATTCGGACTCACTACTGCGGATGCACAATCGGGTTCTCTACTGCGCATCCGCACTCCGGCTCAGACCTGCACATGCGCACACGGACTCACTACTGCGGATGCGCAATCGTGCTCACTACTGTGCATGCGCACTCGGGGTCACTACTGCTCATGCGCACTCGGACTCACTGCTGCTCATGCGCACACGGGCTCACTACTGCGCATGCGCACTCCGGCTCAGACCTGCACATGCGCACACGGACTCACTACTGCGGATGCGCAATCGGGCTCACTACTGTGCATGCGCACTCGGGGTCACTACTGCTCATGCGCACTCGGACTCACTACTGCTCATGCGCACTCGGGCTCACTACTGCTCATGCGCACTCGGACTCACTACTGCTCATGCGCACTCGGACTCACTACTGCGGATGCACAATCGGGCTCACTACTGCGCATGCGCACTCCGGCTCAGACCTGCACATGCGCACACGGACTCACTACTGCGGATGCGCAATCGGGCTGACTACAGTGCATGCGCACTCGGGGTCACTACTGCTCATGCGCACTCGGGCTCACTACTGCGCATGCGCGCTCGGACACACTACTGCTAATGCGCATTCGGGGTCACTACTGCGCATGCGCACTCGGACTCACTACTGCGGATGCGCGCTCGGGCTCACTACTGCGCATGCGCACACGGGCTCACTACTGCGCATGCGCACACGGGGTCACTACTGCTCATGCACACTCGGGCTCACTAATGTGCATGCGCACTCGGACTCACTACTGCTCATGCGCACTCGGACTCACTACTGCTCATGCGCACTCGGGGTCACTACTGCTCATGCGCACTCGGACTCACTACTGCTCATGCACATTCGTGGTCGCTACTGCGCATGCGCGCTCGGGATCACTACTGCGCATACGCGCTCGGCGTCGCCACTGCGCATTCGCTCACGGGCTCACACTGTACATGCACACTCGGGGTCACTACTGCGCATGCGCACACGGGCTCACTACTGCGCATGCGCACTCCGGCTCAGACCTGCACATGCGCACACGGACTCACTACTGCGGATGCGCAATCGGGCTGACTACAGTGCATGCGCACTCGGGGTCACTACTGCTCATGCGCACTCGGGCTCACTACTGCGCATGCGCGCTCGGACACACTACTGCTAATGCGCCTTCGGGGTCACTACTGCGCATGCGCACTCGGACTCACTACTGCGGATGCGCGCTCGGGCTCACTACTGCGCATGCGCACACGGGCTCACTACTGCGCATGCTCAGACCTGCTCATGCGCATTCGAGCTCACTTCTGCGCATACGCACACGCGCGCACTACTGCGCTTGCGCACTCGGACTAACCACTGCTCATGCGCACTGGGACTCACTACTGCGGATGCGCGCTCGGGCTCACTACTGCGCATGCGCGCACGGGCCCACTACTGCGCATGCGCAGTCCGGCTCAGACCTGCACATGCGCATTCGAGCTCACTTCTGCGCATGCGCACACGGGCTCACTACTGTGCATGCGCACACGGGGTCACTACTGCTCATGCACACTCGGGCTCACTAATGTGCATGCACATTCGTGGTCACTACTGCGCATGCGCGCTCGGGATCACTACTGCGCATACGCGCTCGGGGTCGCCACTGCGCATTCGCTCACGGGCTCACACTGTACATGCACACTCGGGGTCACTACTGCGCATGCGCACTCGGACTCACTGCTGCTCATGCGCACACGGGCTCACTACTGCGCATGCGCACTCCGGCTCAGACCTGCACATGCGCACACGGACTCACTACTGCGGATGCGCAATCGTGCTCACTACTGTGCATGCGCACTCGGGGTCACTACTGCTCATGCGCACTCGGACTCACTGCTGCTCATGCGCACACGGGCTCACTACTGCGCATGCGCACTCCGGCTCAGACCTGCACATGCGCACACGGACTCACTACTGCGGATGCGCAATCGGGCTCACTACTGTGCATGCGCACTCGGGGTCACTACTGCTCATGCGCACTCGGACTCACTACTGCTCATGCGCACTCGGGCTCACTACTGCTCATGCGCACTCGGACTCACTACTGCTCATGCGCACTCGGACTCACTACTGCGGATGCACAATCGGGCTCACTACTGCGCATGCGCACTCCGGCTCAGACCTGCACATGCGCACACGGACTCACTACTGCGGATGCGCAATCGGGCTGACTACAGTGCATGCGCACTCGGGGTCACTACTGCTCATGCGCACTCGGGCTCACTACTGCGCATGCGCGCTCGGACACACTACTGCTAATGCGCATTCGGGGTCACTACTGCGCATGCGCACTCGGACTCACTACTGCGGATGCGCGCTCGGGCTCACTACTGCGCATGCGCACACGGGCTCACTACTGCGCATGCGCACACGGGGTCACTACTGCTCATGCACACTCGGGCTCACTAATGTGCATGCGCACTCGGACTCACTACTGCTCATGCGCACTCGGACTCACTACTGCTCATGCGCACTCGGGGTCACTACTGCTCATGCGCACTCGGACTCACTACTGCTCATGCACATTCGTGGTCGCTACTGCGCATGCGCGCTCGGGATCACTACTGCGCATACGCGCTCGGCGTCGCCACTGCGCATTCGCTCACGGGCTCACACTGTACATGCACACTCGGGGTCACTACTGCGCATGCGCACACGGGCTCACTACTGCGCATGCGCACTCCGGCTCAGACCTGCACATGCGCACACGGACTCACTACTGCGGATGCGCAATCGGGCTGACTACAGTGCATGCGCACTCGGGGTCACTACTGCTCATGCGCACTCGGGCTCACTACTGCGCATGCGCGCTCGGACACACTACTGCTAATGCGCCTTCGGGGTCACTACTGCGCATGCGCACTCGGACTCACTACTGCGGATGCGCGCTCGGGCTCACTACTGCGCATGCGCACACGGGCTCACTACTGCGCATGCTCAGACCTGCTCATGCGCATTCGAGCTCACTTCTGCGCATACGCACACGCGCGCACTACTGCGCTTGCGCACTCGGACTAACCACTGCTCATGCGCACTGGGACTCACTACTGCGGATGCGCGCTCGGGCTCACTACTGCGCATGCGCGCACGGGCCCACTACTGCGCATGCGCAGTCCGGCTCAGACCTGCACATGCGCATTCGAGCTCACTTCTGCGCATGCGCACACGGGCTCACTACTGTGCATGCGCACACGGGGTCACTACTGCTCATGCACACTCGGGCTCACTAATGTGCATGCACATTCGTGGTCACTACTGCGCATGCGCGCTCGGGATCACTACTGCGCATACGCGCTCGGGGTCGCCACTGCGCATTCGCTCACGGGCTCACACTGTACATGCACACTCGGGGTCACTACTGCGCATGCGCAGTCCAGCTCAGACCTGCACATGCGCATTCGAGCTCACTTCTGCGCATGCGCACATGCGCGCACTACTGCGCTTGCGCACTCGGACTAACCACTGCACATGCGCATTGGGACTCTCTACTGCTCATGCGCACTCGGACTCACTACTGCGGATGCACAATCAGGCCCACTACTGCGCATGCACACCCCGGCCCAGACCTGCCCATGCGCCCTCGGGCACACCACTCCGCATGCGCACTCGGGCTCAGACCTGCCCATGCGCACTCGGGCTCACTACTGCGCATGCGCGCTCGGGATCACTACTGTGCATGCGCATTCGGGGTCACAACTGCTCATGCGCACTCAGACTCACTACTGCTCATGCGCACTCGGGCTCACTACTGTGCATGCGCACTCGGGGTCACTACTGGGCACGCGCACTCGGACTCACTACTGCGGATGCGCGCATGGGCTCACTACTGCGCATGCGCACATGGGCTCACTACTGCGCATGCGCGCACGGGCCCACTACTGCGCATGCGCACTCCGGCACAGACCTGCACATGCGCACACGGACTCACTACTGCGGATGCGCAGTCGGGCTCACTACTGTGCATGCGCACTCGGGATCACTACTGCTCATGCGCACTCGGACTCACTACTGCTCATGCACACTCGGGGTCACTACTGTGCATGCGCGCTCGGGGTCACTACTGCTCATGCGCACTCGGACTCACTACTGCGGATGCACTATCGGGCTCACTACTGCGCATGCGCACTCCGGCTCAGACCTGCACATGCGCACACGGACTCACTACTGCGGATGCGCGCTCGGGCTCACTACTGCGCATGCGCGCTCGGGCTCACTACTGCGCGTGCGCACACGGGCTCACTACTGCGCATTCGCTCACGGGCTCACACTGTGCATGCACACTCGGGGTCGCTACTGCGGTTGCGCAATCGGGCTCACTACTGCGCATGCGCTCACGGGCCCACTACTGCGCATGCACACCCCGGCGCAGACCTGCCCATGCGCCCTCGGGCACAACACTGCCCATGCGCCCTCGGGCACACCACTGCGCATGCGCACTCGGGGTCACTACTGCTCATGCGCACTCGGGGTCACTACTGCTCATGCGCACTCGGACTCACTACTGCTCATGCGCACTAGGACTCACTACTGCGGATGCACAATCGGGCTCACTACTGCACGTGCGCACTCCGCCTCAGACCTGCACATGCGCGCACGGACTCACTACTGCGGAAGCGCAATCGAGCCCACTACTGTGCATGCGCACTCGGGGTCACTACTGCTCATGCGCACTGGGACTCACTACTGCTCATGCGCACTCGGACTCACTACTGCGGATGCACAATCGGGCTCACTACTGCACGTGCGCACTCCGCCTCAGACTTGCACATACGCACACGGACTCACTACTGCTCATGCGCACTCGGGGTCACTACTGCGCATGCGCACTCGGGGTCACTACTGCTCATGCGCACTCGGGCTCACTACTACTCATGCGCACTAGGGCTCACTACTGCGGATGCGCGCTCGGGCTCACTACTGCGGATGCGCAATCGGGTTTACTAGTGCGCATGCGCACACGGGCTCACTACTGCGCATGCGCGCTCGGACTCACTACTACTCATGCGCACTCGGGCTCACTACTGCGCATACGCACTCAGGGTCACTACTGCTCATGTGCACTCGGACTCACTACTGCTCAAGCGCAGTCCGACTCAGACCTGCACATGCGTATTCGAGCTCACTTCTGCGCATGCGCACACGCGCGCACTACTGCGCTTGCGCACTCGGACTAACCACTGCTCATGCGCACTGGGACTCACTACTGCGGATGCGCGCTCGAGCTCACTACTGCGGATGCGCAATCGGGTTCACTACTGCGCATGCGCACACGGGCTCACTACTGCGCATGCGCGCACGAGCCCACTACTGCGCATGCGCACTCCGGCTCAGACCTGCCTATGCGCCCTCGGGCACACCACTGCGCATGCGCACACGGACTCACCACTGCGCATGCGCACTCCGGCTCAGACATGCACATGCGCACACGGACTCACTACTGCGGATGCGCAATCGGGCTCACTACTGTGCATGCGCACTCGGGGTCACTACTGCTCATGCGCACTGGGACTCACTACTGCTCATGCGCACTCGGACTCACTACTGCGGATGCACAATCGGGCTCACTACTGCACGTGCGCACTCCGCCTCAGACTTGCACATACGCACACGGACTCACTACTGCTCATGCGCACTCGGGGTCACTACTGCGCATGCGCAGTCGGGCTCACTACTGCGGATGCGCACACGGGCTCACTACTGTGCATGCGCGCACGGGCTCACTACTGCGCATGCGCAGTCCGGCTCAGATCTGATCCTGCGTATTCGAGCTCAATCCTGCGCATGTGCACACGGGCGCACAGCTGCGCATGCGCACTCGGACTCACTACTGCTGAAGCGCACTCGGGCTCAGACCTGCCCATGCGCACTCGGGCTCACTACTGCGCATGCGCACTCCGGCTCAGACATGCACATGCCCACACGCACTCACTACTGCGGATGCGCAATCGGGCTCACTACTGTGCATGCGTACTCGGGGTCACTACTGCTCATGCGCACTGGGACTCACTACTGCTCATGCGCACTCGGACTCACTACTGCGGATGCACAATCGGGCTCACTACTGCACGTGCGCACTCCGCCTCAGACCTGCACATACATACACGGACTCACTACTGCTCATGCGCACTCGGGGTCACTACTGCACATGCGCACTCGAACTCACTACTGCTCATGCGCATTCGGGGTCACTACTGCGCATGCGCACTCGGACTGACTACTGCGGATGCCCGCTCGGGCTCACTACTGCGCATGCGCACACGGTGTCACTACGGCGCATGCGCGCACGGGCCCAACACTGCGCATGCGCACTCCGGCTCAGACCTGCACATGCGCACACGGACTCACTACTGCGGATGCGCAATCGGGCTCACTACTGCGGATGCGCGCTCGGGCCCACTACTGCGCATGCGCACCCGGGCTCACTAGTGCCCATGCGCGCACGGACCCACTACTGCGCATGCGCACTCCGGCTCAGACCTGCACATGCGCACACGGACTCACTACTGCGGATGCGCAATCGGGCTCACTACAGTGCATGCGCACTCGGGGTCACTACTGCTCATGCGCACTCGGGGTCACTACTGCTGATGCGCACTCGGACTCACTACTGCTCATGCGCACTCGGGGTCACCACTGCTCATGCGCACTGGGACTCACTACTGCTCATGCGCACTCGGACTCACTACTGCGGATGCACAATCGGGCTCACTACTGCACGTGCGCACTCCGCCTCAGACCTGCACATGCGCACACGGACTCACTACTGCTCATGCGCACGCGGGGTCACTACTGCTCATGCGCACTCGGACTCACTACTGCTCATGCGCATTCGGGGTCACTACTGCGCATGCGCACTCGGACTCACTACTGCGGATGCGCGCTCGGGGTCACTACTGCGCATGCGCACTGGGAGTCACTACTGCGTATGCGCAGTCCGGCTCACTACTGCTCATGCGCAATCGGACTCACTACTGCGCATGCGCGCTCGGGCTCACTACTGCGCATGCGCACTGGGAGTCACTACTGCGTATGCGCAGTCCGGCTCACTACTGCTCATGCGCAATCGGACTCACTACTGCGGATGCGCAATCGGGCTCACTACTGCGGATGCGCGGTCGGGCCCACTACTGCGCATGCGCACCCGGGCTCACTACTGCGCATGCGCGCACGGACCCACTACTGCGCATGCGCACTCCGGCTCAGACCTGCACATGCGCACACGGACTCACTACTGCTCATGCGCACGCGGGGTCACTACTGCTCATGCGCACTCGGACTCACTACTGCTCATGCGCAGTCGGGGTCACTACTGCTCATGCGCACTCGGAATCACTACTGCTCATGCGCACTCGGGGTCACTACTGCTCATGCGCACTCGGACTCACTACTGCTCATGCGCACTCGGGCTCACTACTGCGCATACGCGCTCGGTGTCGCTGCAGCGCATTCGCTCACGGGCTCACACTGTGCATGCACACTTGGGGTCACTACTGCGCATGCGCACTCTGGCTCACTACTGCGCATGCGCACTCCGGTCAGGCCTGTGCATGCGCACTCAGGCTCACTACTGCGCATGCGCACTCGGTCTCACTACTGCCGATGAACAATCGGGCTCACTACTGCGCATGCGCACTCCGGCTCAGACCTGCACATGCGCACAAGGACCCACTACTGCGGATGCGCAATCGGACTCACTACTGTACATGCGCACTCGGGGTCACTACTGCTCATGCGCACTCGGACTCACTACTGCGAATGCGCACCCGGGCTCCCTACTGCGCATGCGCACCCGGGCTCCCTACTGCGCATGCGCACCCGGGCTCCCTACTGCGCATGCGCGCACGGGCCCACTACTGCGCATGCGCACTCCGGCTCAGACCTGCACATGCGCACACGGACTCACTACTGCTCATGCGCACTCGGGGTCACTACTGCTCATGCGCACTCGGACTCACTACTGCTCATGCGCATTCGGGGTCACTACTGCGCATGCGCACTCGGACTCACTACTGCGGATGCGCAGTCGGGCTCACTACTGCGGATGCGCACACGGGCTCACTACTGCTCAAGCGCACTCGGGCTCAGACCTGCCCATGCGCACTCGGGCTCACTACTGCGCATGAGCGCTCGGGATCACTACTGCGCATGCGCACACGGGCGCACTACAGCGCATGAGCGCTCGGACTCACTACTACTCATGCGCACTCGGGCTCACTACTGCGATTGCGCGCTCGGGCTCACTACTGCGGATGCGCAATCGGGTTTACTAGTGCGCATGCGCACACGGACTCACCACTGCGCATGCGCACTCCGGCTCAGACCTGCACATGCGCACACGGACTCACTACTGCGGAAGCGCAATCGGGCCCACTACTGTGCATGCGCACTCGGGGTCACTACTGCTCATGCGCACTCGGGGTCACTACTGCGCATGCGCAGTCGGGCTCACTACTGCGGATGCGCAATCGGGCTCACTACAGCGCATGCGCGCTCGGGCTCACTACTGCGCATACGCGCTCGGGGTCGCTACTGCGCATTCGCTCACGGGCTCACACTGTGCATGCACACTCGGGGTCGCTACTGCGCATGCGCACTCGGGGTCACTACTGCGCATGCGCAGTCGGGCTCACTACTGCGGATGCGCACACGGGCTCACTACTGTGCATGCGCGCACGGGCTCACTACTGCGCATGCGCAGTCCGGCTCAGATCTGATCCTGCGTATTCGAGCTCACTTCTGCGCATGTGCACACGGGCGCACAGCTGCGCATGCGCACTCGGACTCACTACTGCTCAAGCGCACTCGGGCTCAGACCTGCCCATGCGCACTCGGGCTCACTACTGCGCATGAGCGCTCGGGATCACTACTGCGCATACGCGCTCGGGGTCGCTAGTGCGCATGCGCACTCGGGGTCACTACTGCGCATGCGCACTCCGGCCCACTAGTGCGCATGCGCACACGGGCGCACTACAGCGCATGCGCGCTCGGACTCACTACTACTCATGCGCACTAGGGCTCACTACTGCGGATGCGCGCTCGGGCTCACTACTGCGCATACGCACTCAGGGTCACTACTGCTCATGCGCACTGGGACTCACTACTGCTCATGCGCACTCGGACTCACTACTGCGGATGCACAATCGGGCTCACTACTGCACGTGCGCACTCCGCCTCAGACCTGCACATACGCACACGGACTCACTACTGCTCATGCGCACTCGGGGTCACTACTGCGCATGCGCAGTCGGGCTCACTACTGCGGATGCGCACACGGGCTCACTACTGTGCATGCGCGCACGGGCTCACTACTGCGCATGCGCAGTCCGGCTCAGATCTGATCCTGCGTATTCGAGCTCAATTCTGCGCATGTGCACACGGGCGCACAGCTGCGCATGCGCACTCGGACTCACTACTGCTCAAGCGCACTCGGGCTCAGACCTGCCCATGCGCACTCGGGCTCACTACTGCGCATGAGCGCTCGGGATCACTACTGCGCATACGCGCTCGGGGTCGGTAGTGCGCATGCGCACTCGGGCTCCCTACTGCGCATGCGCGCACGGGCCCACTACTGCGCATGCGCACACGGACTCACTACTGCGGATGCGCAATCGGGCTCACTACTGCGGATGCGCGCTCGGGCCCACTACTGCGCATGCGCACCCGGGCTCACTAGCGCTCATGCGCGCACGGACCCACTACTGCGCATGCGCACTCCGGCTCAGACCTGCACATGCGTACACGGACTCACTACTGCGGATGCGCAATCGGGCTCACTACAGTGCATGCGCACTCGGGGTCACTACTGCTCATGCGCACTCGGGGTCACTACTGCTGATGCGCACTCGGACTCACTACTGCTCATGCGCACTCGGGGTCACTACTGCTCATGCGCACTGGGACTCACTACTGCTCATGCGCACTCGGACACACTACTGCGGATGCACAATCGGGCTCACTACTGCACGTGCGCACTCCGCCTGAGACCTGCACATGCGCACACGGACTCACTACTGCTCATGCGCACGCGGGGTCACTACTGCTCATGCGCACTCGGACTCACTACTGCTCATGCGCATTCGGGGTCACTACTGCGCATGCGCACTCGGACTCACTACTGCGGATGCGCGCTCGGGCTCACTACTGCGCATGCGCACTGGGAGTCACTACTGCGTATGCGGAGTCCGGCTCACTACTGCTCATGCGCAATCGGACTCACTACTGCGCATGCGCGCTCGGGCTCACTACTGTGCATGCGCACTGGGAGTCACAACTGCGTATGCGCAGTCCGGCTCACTACTGCTCATGCGCAATCGGACTCACTACTGCGGATGCGCAATCGGGCTCACTACTGCGGATGCGCGCTCGGGCCCACTACTGCACATGCGCACCCGGGCTCACTACTGCGCATGCGCGCACGGACCCACTACTGCGCATGCGCACTCCGGCTCAGACCTGCACATGCGCACACGGACTCACTACTGCGGATGCGCAATCGGGCTCACTACAGTGCATGCGCACTCGGGGTCACTACTGCTCATGCGCACTCGGACTCACTACTGCTCATGCGCATTCGGGGTCACTACTGCTCATGCGCACTCGGGGTCACTACTGCTCATGCGCACTGGGACTCACTACTGCTCATGCGCACTCGGACTCACTACTGCGGATGCACAATCGGGCTCACTACTGCACGTGCGCACTCCACCTCAGACCTGCACATGCGCACACGGACTCACTACTGCTCATGCGCACTCGGGGTCACTACTGCTCATGCGCATTCGAGGTCACTACTGCGCATGCGCACTCGGACTCACTACTGCGGATGCGCGCTCGGACCCACTACTGCTCATGCGCACTCGGGGTCACTACTGCGCATGCGCACTCGGACCCACTACTGCTCATGCGCACTCGGGGTCACTACTACGCATGCGCACTCGGACTCACTACTGCGAATGCGCACGCGGGCTCCCTACTGCGCATGCGCACCCGGGCTCCCTACTGCGCATGCGCGCACGGGCCCACTACTGTGCATGCGCACTCGGGGTCACTACTGCGCATGGGCGCACGGGCCCACTACTGCGCATGCACACCCCGGCTCAGACCTGCCCATGCGCCCTCGGGCACACCACTCCGCATGCGCACTCGGGCTCAGACCTGCCCATGCGCACACGGGCTCACTACTGCGCATGCGCGCTCGGGATCACTACTGCGCATGCGCAGTCGGGCTCACTACTGCGGATGCGCACATGGGCTCACTACTTGCGCATGCGCGTACGGGCTCACTACTGCGCATGCGCAGTCCGGCTCAGATCTGATCCTGCTTATTCGAGCTCACATCTGCGCATGCGCGCACGGGCCCACTACTGCGCATGCGCACTCCGGCTCAGACCTGCACATGTGCACACGGACTCACTACTGCGGATGAGCAATCGGGCTCACTACTGCGGATTCGCGCTCGGGCTCACTACTGCGCATGCCCACCCGGGCTCACTACTGCGCATGCGCGCACGGGCCCACTACTGCGCATGCGCACTCCGGCTCAGACCTGCACATGCTCACACGGACTCACTACTGCGGAAGCGCAGTCGGGCTCACTACTGCGGATGCGCAATCGGGCTCACTACTGCGGATTCGCGCTCGGGCTCACTACTGCGCATGCCCACCCGGGCTCACTACTGCGCATGCGCGCACGGGCCCACTACTGCGCATACGCACTCCGGCTCAGACCTGCACATGCGCACACGGACTCACTACTGCGGAAGCGCAATCGGGCCCACTTCTGTGCATGCGCACTCGGGGTCACTACTGCTCATGCGCACTCGGGGTCACTACTGCTCATGCGCATTCGGGGTCACTACTGCGCATGCGCACTCGGACTCACTACTGCTCATGCGCACTCGGGGTCACTACTGCTCATGCGCACTGGGACTCACTACTGCTCATGCGCATTGGGACTCTCTACTGCTCATGCGCACTCGGACTCACTACTGCGGATGCACAATCGGGCTCACTACTGCACGTGCGCACTCCGCCTCAGACCTGCACATGCGCACACGGACTCACTACTGCGGAAGCGCAATCGGGCCCACTACTGTGCATGCGCAGTCGGGGTCACTACTGGTCACGCGCACTCGGACTCACTACTGCGGATGCGCGCACGGGCTCACTACTGCGCATGCGCCCTCGGACTCACTACTGCGGATGCGCGCTCGGGCTCACTACTGCGCATGCGCGCTCGGGCTCACTGCTCCGCGTGCGCACACGGGCTCACTACTGCGCATTCGCTCACGGGCTCACACTATGCATGCACACTCGGGGTCGCTACTGCGGTTGCGCAATCGGGCTCACTACTGCGCATGCGCTCACGGGCCCACTACTGCGCATGCACACCCCGGCGCAGACCTGCCCATGCGCCCTCGGGCACACCACTGCCCATGCGCCCTCGGGCACACCACTGCGCATGCGCACTCGGGGTCACTACTGCTCATGCGCACTCGGGGTCACTACTGCTCATGCGCACTCGGACTCACTATTGCTCATGCGCACTAGGACTCACTACTGCGGATGCACAATCGGGCTCACTACTGCACGTGCGCACTCCGCCTCAGACCTGCACATGCGCGCACGGACTCACTACTGCGGAAGCGCAATCGAGCCCACTACTGTGCATGCGCACTCGGGGTCACTACTGCTCATGCGCACTCGGGGTCACTACTGCGCATGCGCAGTCCGGCTCAGATCTGATCCTGCTTATTCGAGCTCACATCTGCGCATGCGCGCACGGGCCCACTACTGCGCATGCGCACTCCGGCTCAGACCTGCACATGCGCACACGGACTCACTACTGCGGATGAGCAATCGGGCTCACTACTGCGGATTCGCGCTCGGGCTCACTACTGCGCATGCCCACCCGGGCTCACTACTGTGCATGCGCGCACGGGCCCACTACTGCGCATGCGCACTCCGGCTCAGACCTGCACATGCTCACACGGACTCACTACTGCGGAAGCGCAGTCGGGCTCACTACTGCGGATGCGCAATCGGGCTCACTACTGCGGATTCGCGCTCGGGCTCACTACTGCGCATGCCCACCCGGGCTCACTACTGCGCATGCGCGCACGGGCCCACTACTGCGCATGCGCACTCCGGCTCAGACCTGCACATGCGCACACGGACTCACTACTGCGGAAGCGCAATCGAGCCCACTACTGTGCATGCGCACTCGGACTCACTGCTGCTCATGCGCACACGGGCTCACTACTGCGCATGCGCACTCCGGCTCAGACCTGCACATGCGCACACGGACTCACTACTGCGGATGCGCAATCGGGCTCACTACTGTGCATGCGCACTCGGGGTCACTACTGCTCATGCGCACTCGGACTCACTACTGCTCATGCGCACTCGGGCTCACTACTGCTCATGCGCACTCGGACTCACTACTGCTCATGCGCACTCGGACTCACTACTGCGGATGCACAATCGGGCTCACTACTGCGCATGCGCACTCCGGCTCAGACCTGCACATGCGCACACGGACTCACTACTGCGGATGCGCAATCGGGCTGACTACAGTGCATGCGCACTCGGGGTCACTACTGCTCATGCGCACTCGGGCTCACTACTGCGCATGCGCGCTCGGACACACTACTGCTAATGCGCATTCGGGGTCACTACTGCGCATGCGCACTCGGACTCACTACTGCGGATGCGCGCTCGGGCTCACTACTGCGCATGCGCACACGGGCTCACTACTGCGCATGCGCACACGGGGTCACTACTGCTCATGCACACTCGGGCTCACTAATGTGCATGCGCACTCGGACTCACTACTGCTCATGCGCACTCGGACTCACTACTGCTCATGCGCACTCGGGGTCACTACTGCTCATGCGCACTCGGACTCACTACTGCTCATGCACATTCGTGGTCACTACTGCGCATGCGCGCTCGGGATCACTACTGCGCATACGCGCTCGGCGTCGCCACTGCGCATTCGCTCACGGGCTCACACTGTACATGCACACTCGGGGTCACTACTGCGCATGCGCACACGGGCTCACTACTGCGCATGCGCACTCCGGCTCAGACCTGCACATGCGCACACGGACTCACTACTGCGGATGCGCAATCGGGCTGACTACAGTGCATGCGCACTCGGGGTCACTACTGCTCATGCGCACTCGGGCTCACTACTGCGCATGCGCGCTCGGACACACTACTGCTAATGCGCCTTCGGGGTCACTACTGCGCATGCGCACTCGGACTCACTACTGCGGATGCGCGCTCGGGCTCACTACTGCGCATGCGCACACGGGCTCACTACTGCGCATGCTCAGACCTGCTCATGCGCATTCGAGCTCACTTCTGCGCATACGCACACGCGCGCACTACTGCGCTTGCGCACTCGGACTAACCACTGCTCATGCGCACTGGGACTCACTACTGCGGATGCGCGCTCGGGCTCACTACTGCGCATGCGCGCACGGGCCCACTACTGCGCATGCGCAGTCCGGCTCAGACCTGCACATGCGCATTCGAGCTCACTTCTGCGCATGCGCACACGGGCTCACTACTGTGCATGCGCACACGGGGTCACTACTGCTCATGCACACTCGGGCTCACTAATGTGCATGCACATTCGTGGTCACTACTGCGCATGCGCGCTCGGGATCACTACTGCGCATACGCGCTCGGGGTCGCCACTGCGCATTCGCTCACGGGCTCACACTGTACATGCACACTCGGGGTCACTACTGCGCATGCGCAGTCCAGCTCAGACCTGCACATGCGCATTCGAGCTCACTTCTGCGCATGCGCACATGCGCGCACTACTGCGCTTGCGCACTCGGACTAACCACTGCACATGCGCATTGGGACTCTCTACTGCTCATGCGCACTCGGACTCACTACTGCGGATGCACAATCAGGCCCACTACTGCGCATGCACACCCCGGCCCAGACCTGCCCATGCGCCCTCGGGCACACCACTCCGCATGCGCACTCGGGCTCAGACCTGCCCATGCGCACTCGGGCTCACTACTGCGCATGCGCGCTCGGGATGACTACTGTGCATGCGCATTCGGGGTCACAACTGCTCATGCGCACTCAGACTCACTACTGCTCATGCGCACTCGGGCTCACTACTGTGCATGCGCACTCGGGGTCACTACTGGGCACGCGCACTCGGACTCACTACTGCGGATGCGCGCATGGGCTCACTACTGCGCATGCGCACATGGGCTCACTACTGCGCATGCGCGCACGGGCCCACTACTGCGCATGCGCACTCCGGCACAGACCTGCACATGCGCACACGGACTCACTACTGCGGATGCGCAGTCGGGCTCACTACTGTGCATGCGCACTCGGGATCACTACTGCTCATGCGCACTCGGACTCACTACTGCTCATGCACACTCGGGGTCACTACTGTGCATGCGCGCTCGGGGTCACTACTGCTCATGCGCACTCGGACTCACTACTGCGGATGCACTATCGGGCTCACTACTGCGCATGCGCACTCCGGCTCAGACCTGCACATGCGCACACGGACTCACTACTGCGGATGCGCGCTCGGGCTCACTACTGCGCATGCGCGCTCGGGCTCACTACTGCGCGTGCGCACACGGGCTCACTACTGCGCATTCGCTCACGGGCTCACACTGTGCATGCACACTCGGGGTCGCTACTGCGGTTGCGCAATCGGGCTCACTACTGCGCATGCGCTCACGGGCCCACTACTGCGCATGCACACCCCGGCGCAGACCTGCCCATGCGCCCTCGGGCACAACACTGCCCATGCGCCCTCGGGCACACCACTGCGCATGCGCACTCGGGGTCACTACTGCTCATGCGCACTCGGGGTCACTACTGCTCATGCGCACTCGGACTCACTACTGCTCATGCGCACTAGGACTCACTACTGCGGATGCACAATCGGGCTCACTACTGCACGTGCGCACTCCGCCTCAGACCTGCACATGCGCGCACGGACTCACTACTGCGGAAGCGCAATCGAGCCCACTACTGTGCATGCGCACTCGGGGTCACTACTGCTCATGCGCAGTCGGGGTCACTACTGCGCATGCGCAGTCGGGCTCACTACTGCGGATGCGCACACGGGCTCACTACTTGCGCATGCGCGCACGGGCTCACTACTGCGCATGCGCAGTCCGGCTCAGATCTGATCCTGCGTATTCGAGCTCACATCTGCGCATGCGCGCACGGGCCCACTACTGCGCATGCGCACTCCGGCTCAGACCTGCACATGCGCACACGGACTCACTACTGCGGATGCGCAATCGGGCTCACTACTGCGGATTCGCGCTCGGGCTCACTACTGCGCATGCCCACCCGGGCTCACTACTGCGCATGCGCGCACGGGCCCACTACTGCGCATGCGCACTCCGGCTCAGACCTGCACATGCTCACACGGACTCACTACTGCGGATGCGCAATCGGGCTCACTACTGTGCATGCGCACTCGGGGTCACTACTGCTCATGCGCACTCGGGCTCACTACTACTCATGCGCACTAGGGCTCACTACTGCGGATGCGCGCTCGGGCTCACTACTGCGGATGCGCAATCGGGTTTACTAGTGCGCATGCGCACACGGGCTCACTACTGCGCATGCGCGCTCGGACTCACTACTACTCATGCGCACTCGGGCTCACTACTGCGCATACGCACTCAGGGTCACTACTGCTCATGTGCACTCGGACTCACTACTGCTCAAGCGCAGTCCGACTCAGACCTGCACATGCGTATTCGAGCTCACTTCTGCGCATGCGCACACGCGCGCACTACTGCGCTTGCGCACTCGGACTAACCACTGCTCATGCGCACTGGGACTCACTACTGCGGATGCGCGCTCGAGCTCACTACTGCGGATGCGCAATCGGGTTCACTACTGCGCATGCGCACACGGGCTCACTACTGCGCATGCGCGCACGAGCCCACTACTGCGCATGCGCACTCCGGCTCAGACCTGCCTATGCGCCCTCGGGCACACCACTGCGCATGCGCACACGGACTCACCACTGCGCATGCGCACTCCGGCTCAGACATGCACATGCGCACACGGACTCACTACTGCGGATGCGCAATCGGGCTCACTACTGTGCATGCGCACTCGGGGTCACTACTGCTCATGCGCACTGGGACTCACTACTGCTCATGCGCACTCGGACTCACTACTGCGGATGCACAATCGGGCTCACTACTGCACGTGCGCACTCCGCCTCAGACTTGCACATACGCACACGGACTCACTACTGCTCATGCGCACTCGGGGTCACTACTGCGCATGCGCAGTCGGGCTCACTACTGCGGATGCGCACACGGGCTCACTACTGTGCATGCGCGCACGGGCTCACTACTGCGCATGCGCAGTCCGGCTCAGATCTGATCCTGCGTATTCGAGCTCAATCCTGCGCATGTGCACACGGGCGCACAGCTGCGCATGCGCACTCGGACTCACTACTGCTCAAGCGCACTCGGGCTCAGACCTGCCCATGCGCACTCGGGCTCACTACTGCGCATGCGCACTCCGGCTCAGACATGCACATGCCCACACGCACTCACTACTGCGGATGCGCAATCGGGCTCACTACTGTGCATGCGTACTCGGGGTCACTACTGCTCATGCGCACTGGGACTCACTACTGCTCATGCGCACTCGGACTCACTACTGCGGATGCACAATCGGGCTCACTACTGCACGTGCGCACTCCGCCTCAGACCTGCACATACATACACGGACTCACTACTGCTCATGCGCACTCGGGGTCACTACTGCACATGCGCACTCGAACTCACTACTGCTCATGCGCATTCGGGGTCACTACTGCGCATGCGCACTCGGACTGACTACTGCGGATGCCCGCTCGGGCTCACTACTGCGCATGCGCACACGGTGTCACTACGGCGCATGCGCGCACGGGCCCAACACTGCGCATGCGCACTCCGGCTCAGACCTGCACATGCGCACACGGACTCACTACTGCGGATGCGCAATCGGGCTCACTACTGCGGATGCGCGCTCGGGCCCACTACTGCGCATGCGCACCCGGGCTCACTAGTGCCCATGCGCGCACGGACCCACTACTGCGCATGCGCACTCCGGCTCAGACCTGCACATGCGCACACGGACTCACTACTGCGGATGCGCAATCGGGCTCACTACAGTGCATGCGCACTCGGGGTCACTACTGCTCATGCGCACTCGGGGTCACTACTGCTGATGCGCACTCGGACTCACTACTGCTCATGCGCACTCGGGGTCACCACTGCTCATGCGCACTGGGACTCACTACTGCTCATGCGCACTCGGACTCACTACTGCGGATGCACAATCGGGCTCACTACTGCACGTGCGCACTCCGCCTCAGACCTGCACATGCGCACACGGACTCACTACTGCTCATGCGCACGCGGGGTCACTACTGCTCATGCGCACTCGGACTCACTACTGCTCATGCGCATTCGGGGTCACTACTGCGCATGCGCACTCGGACTCACTACTGCGGATGCGCGCTCGGGGTCACTACTGCGCATGCGCACTGGGAGTCACTACTGCGTATGCGCAGTCCGGCTCACTACTGCTCATGCGCAATCGGACTCACTACTGCGCATGCGCGCTCGGGCTCACTACTGCGCATGCGCACTGGGAGTCACTACTGCGTATGCGCAGTCCGGCTCACTACTGCTCATGCGCAATCGGACTCACTACTGCGGATGCGCAATCGGGCTCACTACTGCGGATGCGCGGTCGGGCCCACTACTGCGCATGCGCACCCGGGCTCACTACTGCGCATGCGCGCACGGACCCACTACTGCGCATGCGCACTCCGGCTCAGACCTGCACATGCGCACACGGACTCACTACTGCTCATGCGCACGCGGGGTCACTACTGCTCATGCGCACTCGGACTCACTACTGCTCATGCGCAGTCGGGGTCACTACTGCTCATGCGCACTCGGAATCACTACTGCTCATGCGCACTCGGGGTCACTACTGCTCATGCGCACTCGGACTCACTACTGCTCATGCGCACTCGGGCTCACTACTGCGCATACGCGCTCGGTGTCGCTGCAGCGCATTCGCTCACGGGCTCACACTGTGCATGCACACTTGGGGTCACTACTGCGCATGCGCACTCTGGCTCACTACTGCGCATGCGCACTCCGGTCAGGCCTGTGCATGCGCACTCAGGCTCACTACTGCGCATGCGCACTCGGTCTCACTACTGCCGATGAACAATCGGGCTCACTACTGCGCATGCGCACTCCGGCTCAGACCTGCACATGCGCACAAGGACCCACTACTGCGGATGCGCAATCGGACTCACTACTGTACATGCGCACTCGGGGTCACTACTGCTCATGCGCACTCGGACTCACTACTGCGAATGCGCACCCGGGCTCCCTACTGCGCATGCGCACCCGGGCTCCCTACTGCGCATGCGCACCCGGGCTCCCTACTGCGCATGCGCGCACGGGCCCACTACTGCGCATGCGCACTCCGGCTCAGACCTGCACATGCGCACACGGACTCACTACTGCTCATGCGCACTCGGGGTCACTACTGCTCATGCGCACTCGGACTCACTACTGCTCATGCGCATTCGGGGTCACTACTGCGCATGCGCACTCGGACTCACTACTGCGGATGCGCAGTCGGGCTCACTACTGCGGATGCGCACACGGGCTCACTACTGCTCAAGCGCACTCGGGCTCAGACCTGCCCATGCGCACTCGGGCTCACTACTGCGCATGAGCGCTCGGGATCACTACTGCGCATGCGCACACGGGCGCACTACAGCGCATGAGCGCTCGGACTCACTACTACTCATGCGCACTCGGGCTCACTACTGCGATTGCGCGCTCGGGCTCACTACTGCGGATGCGCAATCGGGTTTACTAGTGCGCATGCGCACACGGACTCACCACTGCGCATGCGCACTCCGGCTCAGACCTGCACATGCGCACACGGACTCACTACTGCGGAAGCGCAATCGGGCCCACTACTGTGCATGCGCACTCGGGGTCACTACTGCTCATGCGCACTCGGGGTCACTACTGCGCATGCGCAGTCGGGCTCACTACTGCGGATGCGCAATCGGGCTCACTACAGCGCATGCGCGCTCGGGCTCACTACTGCGCATACGCGCTCGGGGTCGCTACTGCGCATTCGCTCACGGGCTCACACTGTGCATGCACACTCGGGGTCGCTACTGCGCATGCGCACTCGGGGTCACTACTGCGCATGCGCAGTCGGGCTCACTACTGCGGATGCGCACACGGGCTCACTACTGTGCATGCGCGCACGGGCTCACTACTGCGCATGCGCAGTCCGGCTCAGATCTGATCCTGCGTATTCGAGCTCACTTCTGCGCATGTGCACACGGGCGCACAGCTGCGCATGCGCACTCGGACTCACTACTGCTCAAGCGCACTCGGGCTCAGACCTGCCCATGCGCACTCGGGCTCACTACTGCGCATGAGCGCTCGGGATCACTACTGCGCATACGCGCTCGGGGTCGCTAGTGCGCATGCGCACTCGGGGTCACTACTGCGCATGCGCACTCCGGCCCACTAGTGCGCATGCGCACACGGGCGCACTACAGCGCATGCGCGCTCGGACTCACTACTACTCATGCGCACTAGGGCTCACTACTGCGGATGCGCGCTCGGGCTCACTACTGCGCATACGCACTCAGGGTCACTACTGCTCATGCGCACTGGGACTCACTACTGCTCATGCGCACTCGGACTCACTACTGCGGATGCACAATCGGGCTCACTACTGCACGTGCGCACTCCGCCTCAGACCTGCACATACGCACACGGACTCACTACTGCTCATGCGCACTCGGGGTCACTACTGCGCATGCGCAGTCGGGCTCACTACTGCGGATGCGCACACGGGCTCACTACTGTGCATGCGCGCACGGGCTCACTACTGCGCATGCGCAGTCCGGCTCAGATCTGATCCTGCGTATTCGAGCTCAATTCTGCGCATGTGCACACGGGCGCACAGCTGCGCATGCGCACTCGGACTCACTACTGCTCAAGCGCACTCGGGCTCAGACCTGCCCATGCGCACTCGGGCTCACTACTGCGCATGAGCGCTCGGGATCACTACTGCGCATACGCGCTCGGGGTCGCTAGTGCGCATGCGCACTCGGGCTCCCTACTGCGCATGCGCGCACGGGCCCACTACTGCGCATGCGCACACGGACTCACTACTGCGGATGCGCAATCGGGCTCACTACTGCGGATGCGCGCTCGGGCCCACTACTGCGCATGCGCACCCGGGCTCACTAGCGCTCATGCGCGCACGGACCCACTACTGCGCATGCGCACTCCGGCTCAGACCTGCACATGCGTACACGGACTCACTACTGCGGATGCGCAATCGGGCTCACTACAGTGCATGCGCACTCGGGGTCACTACTGCTCATGCGCACTCGGGGTCACTACTGCTGATGCGCACTCGGACTCACTACTGCTCATGCGCACTCGGGGTCACTACTGCTCATGCGCACTGGGACTCACTACTGCTCATGCGCACTCGGACACACTACTGCGGATGCACAATCGGGCTCACTACTGCACGTGCGCACTCCGCCTGAGACCTGCACATGCGCACACGGACTCACTACTGCTCATGCGCACGCGGGGTCACTACTGCTCATGCGCACTCGGACTCACTACTGCTCATGCGCATTCGGGGTCACTACTGCGCATGCGCACTCGGACTCACTACTGCGGATGCGCGCTCGGGCTCACTACTGCGCATGCGCACTGGGAGTCACTACTGCGTATGCGGAGTCCGGCTCACTACTGCTCATGCGCAATCGGACTCACTACTGCGCATGCGCGCTCGGGCTCACTACTGTGCATGCGCACTGGGAGTCACAACTGCGTATGCGCAGTCCGGCTCACTACTGCTCATGCGCAATCGGACTCACTACTGCGGATGCGCAATCGGGCTCACTACTGCGGATGCGCGCTCGGGCCCACTACTGCACATGCGCACCCGGGCTCACTACTGCGCATGCGCGCACGGACCCACTACTGCGCATGCGCACTCCGGCTCAGACCTGCACATGCGCACACGGACTCACTACTGCGGATGCGCAATCGGGCTCACTACAGTGCATGCGCACTCGGGGTCACTACTGCTCATGCGCACTCGGACTCACTACTGCTCATGCGCATTCGGGGTCACTACTGCTCATGCGCACTCGGGGTCACTACTGCTCATGCGCACTGGGACTCACTACTGCTCATGCGCACTCGGACTCACTACTGCGGATGCACAATCGGGCTCACTACTGCACGTGCGCACTCCACCTCAGACCTGCACATGCGCACACGGACTCACTACTGCTCATGCGCACTCGGGGTCACTACTGCTCATGCGCATTCGAGGTCACTACTGCGCATGCGCACTCGGACTCACTACTGCGGATGCGCGCTCGGACCCACTACTGCTCATGCGCACTCGGGGTCACTACTGCGCATGCGCACTCGGACCCACTACTGCTCATGCGCACTCGGGGTCACTACTACGCATGCGCACTCGGACTCACTACTGCGAATGCGCACGCGGGCTCCCTACTGCGCATGCGCACCCGGGCTCCCTACTGCGCATGCGCGCACGGGCCCACTACTGTGCATGCGCACTCGGGGTCACTACTGCGCATGGGCGCACGGGCCCACTACTGCGCATGCACACCCCGGCTCAGACCTGCCCATGCGCCCTCGGGCACACCACTCCGCATGCGCACTCGGGCTCAGACCTGCCCATGCGCACACGGGCTCACTACTGCGCATGCGCGCTCGGGATCACTACTGCGCATGCGCAGTCGGGCTCACTACTGCGGATGCGCACATGGGCTCACTACTTGCGCATGCGCGTACGGGCTCACTACTGCGCATGCGCAGTCCGGCTCAGATCTGATCCTGCTTATTCGAGCTCACATCTGCGCATGCGCGCACGGGCCCACTACTGCGCATGCGCACTCCGGCTCAGACCTGCACATGTGCACACGGACTCACTACTGCGGATGAGCAATCGGGCTCACTACTGCGGATTCGCGCTCGGGCTCACTACTGCGCATGCCCACCCGGGCTCACTACTGCGCATGCGCGCACGGGCCCACTACTGCGCATGCGCACTCCGGCTCAGACCTGCACATGCTCACACGGACTCACTACTGCGGAAGCGCAGTCGGGCTCACTACTGCGGATGCGCAATCGGGCTCACTACTGCGGATTCGCGCTCGGGCTCACTACTGCGCATGCCCACCCGGGCTCACTACTGCGCATGCGCGCACGGGCCCACTACTGCGCATACGCACTCCGGCTCAGACCTGCACATGCGCACACGGACTCACTACTGCGGAAGCGCAATCGGGCCCACTTCTGTGCATGCGCACTCGGGGTCACTACTGCTCATGCGCACTCGGGGTCACTACTGCTCATGCGCATTCGGGGTCACTACTGCGCATGCGCACTCGGACTCACTACTGCTCATGCGCACTCGGGGTCACTACTGCTCATGCGCACTGGGACTCACTACTGCTCATGCGCATTGGGACTCTCTACTGCTCATGCGCACTCGGACTCACTACTGCGGATGCACAATCGGGCTCACTACTGCACGTGCGCACTCCGCCTCAGACCTGCACATGCGCACACGGACTCACTACTGCGGAAGCGCAATCGGGCCCACTACTGTGCATGCGCAGTCGGGGTCACTACTGGTCACGCGCACTCGGACTCACTACTGCGGATGCGCGCACGGGCTCACTACTGCGCATGCGCCCTCGGACTCACTACTGCGGATGCGCGCTCGGGCTCACTACTGCGCATGCGCGCTCGGGCTCACTGCTCCGCGTGCGCACACGGGCTCACTACTGCGCATTCGCTCACGGGCTCACACTATGCATGCACACTCGGGGTCGCTACTGCGGTTGCGCAATCGGGCTCACTACTGCGCATGCGCTCACGGGCCCACTACTGCGCATGCACACCCCGGCGCAGACCTGCCCATGCGCCCTCGGGCACACCACTGCCCATGCGCCCTCGGGCACACCACTGCGCATGCGCACTCGGGGTCACTACTGCTCATGCGCACTCGGGGTCACTACTGCTCATGCGCACTCGGACTCACTATTGCTCATGCGCACTAGGACTCACTACTGCGGATGCACAATCGGGCTCACTACTGCACGTGCGCACTCCGCCTCAGACCTGCACATGCGCGCACGGACTCACTACTGCGGAAGCGCAATCGAGCCCACTACTGTGCATGCGCACTCGGGGTCACTACTGCTCATGCGCACTCGGGGTCACTACTGCGCATGCGCAGTCCGGCTCAGATCTGATCCTGCTTATTCGAGCTCACATCTGCGCATGCGCGCACGGGCCCACTACTGCGCATGCGCACTCCGGCTCAGACCTGCACATGCGCACACGGACTCACTACTGCGGATGAGCAATCGGGCTCACTACTGCGGATTCGCGCTCGGGCTCACTACTGCGCATGCCCACCCGGGCTCACTACTGTGCATGCGCGCACGGGCCCACTACTGCGCATGCGCACTCCGGCTCAGACCTGCACATGCTCACACGGACTCACTACTGCGGAAGCGCAGTCGGGCTCACTACTGCGGATGCGCAATCGGGCTCACTACTGCGGATTCGCGCTCGGGCTCACTACTGCGCATGCCCACCCGGGCTCACTACTGCGCATGCGCGCACGGGCCCACTACTGCGCATGCGCACTCCGGCTCAGACCTGCACATGCGCACACGGACTCACTACTGCGGAAGCGCAATCGGGCCCACTACTGTGCATGCGCAGTCGGGGTCACTACTGCTCATGCGCACTCGGGGTCACTACTGCGGATGGGCGCACGGGCCCACTACTGCGCATGCACACCCCGGCTCAGACCTGCCCATGCGCCCTCGGGCACACCACTCCGCATGCGCACTCGGGCTCAGACCTGCCCATGCGCACACGGGCTCACTACTGCGCATGCGCGCTCGGGATCACTACTGTGCATGCGCATTCGGGGTCACAACTGCTCATGCGCACTCAGACTCACTACTGCTCATGCGCACTCGGGCTCACTACTGTGCATGCGCACTCGGGGTCACTACTGGTCACGCGCACTCGGACTCACTACTGCGGATGCGCGCACGGGCTCACTACTGCGCATGCGCACTCGGACTCACTACTGCGGATGCACTATCGGGCTCACTACTGCGCATGCGCACTCCGGCTCAGACCTGCACATGCGCACACGGACTCACTACTGCGGATGCGCGCTCGGGCTCACTACTGCGCATGCGCACTGGGAGTCACTACTGCGCATGCGCAGTCCGGCTCACTACTGCTCATGCGCAATCGGACTCACTACTGCGCATGCGCGCTCGGGCTCACTACTGCGGATGCGCAATCGGGCTCACTACTGCGCATGCGCACACCGCCTCAGACATGGACATGCGCACACGGACTCACTACTGCGGATGCGCAATCGGGCTCACTACTGTGCATGCGTACTCGGGGTCACTACTGCTCATGCGCACTGGGACTCACTACTGCACATGCGCACTCGAACTCACTACTGCTCATGCGCATTCGGGGTCACTACTGCGCATGCGCACTCGGACTGACTACTGCGGATGCGCGCTCGGGCTCACTACTGCGCATGCGCACACGGTGTCACTACGGCGCATGCGCGCACGGGCCCAACACTGCGCATGCGCACTCCGGCTCAGACCTGCACATGCGCACACGGACTCACTACTGCGGATGCGCAATCGGGCTCACTACTGCGGATGCGCGCTCGGGCCCACTACTGCGCATGCGCACCCGGGCTCACTAGTGCTCATGCGCGCACGGACCCACTACTGCGCATGCGCACTCCGGCTCAGACCTGCACATGCGCACACGGACTCACTACTGCGGATGCGCAATCGGGCTCACTACAGTGCATGCGCACTCGGGGTCACTACTGCTCATGCGCACTCGGGGTCACTACTGCTGATGCGCACTCGGACTCACTACTGCTCATGCGCACTCGGGGTCACTACTGCTCATGCGCACTGGGACTCACTACTGCTCATGCGCACTCGGACACACTACTGCGGATGCACAATCGGGCTCACTACTGCACGTGCGCACTCCGCCTCAGACCTGCACATGCGCACACGGACTCACTACTGCTCATGCGCACGCGGGGTCACTGCTGCTCATGCGCACTCGGACTCACTACTGCTCATGCGCATTCGGGGTCACTACTGCGCATGCGCACTCGGACTCACTACTGCGGATGCGCGCTCGGGCTCACTACTGCGCATGCGCACTGGGAGTCACTACTGCGTATGCGCAGTCCGACTCACTACTGCTCATGCGCAATCGGACTTACTACTGCGCATGCGCGCTCGGGCTCACTACTGCGGATGCGCAATCGGGTTCACTACTACGCATGCGCACACGGACTCACCACTGCGCATGCGCACTCCGGCTCAGACCTGCCCATGCGCACTCGGGCTCACTACTGCGCATGCGCACTCCGGCTCAGACATGCACATGCGCACACGGACTCACTACTGCGGATGCGCAATCGGGCTCACTACTGTGCATGCGTACTCGGGGTCACTACTGCTCATGCGCACTGGGACTCACTACTGCTCATGCGCACTCGGACTCACTACTGCGGATGCACAATCGGGCTCACTACTGCACGTGCGCAATCCGCCTCAGACCTGCACATACGCACACGGACTCACTACTGCTCATGCGCACTCGGGGTCACTACTGCACATGCGCACTCGAACTCACTACTGCTCATGCGCATTCGGGGTGACTACTGCGCATGCGCACTCGGACTGACTACTGCGGATGCGCGCTCGGGCTCACTACTGCGCATGCGCACACGGTGTCACTACGGCGCATGCGCGCACGGGCCCAACACTGCGCATGCGCACTCCGGCTCAGACCTGCACATGCGCACACGGACTCACTACTGCGGATGCGCAATCGGGCTCACTACTGCGGATGCGCGCTCGGGCCCACTACTGCGCATGCGCACCCGGGCTCACTAGTGCGCATGCGCGCACGGACCCACTACTGCGCATGCGCACTCCGGCTCAGACCTGCACATGCGCACACGGACTCACTACTGCGGATGCGCAATCGGGCTCACTACAGTGCATGCGCACTCGGGGTCACTACTGCTCATGCGCACTCGGGGTCACTACTGCTGATGCGCACTCGGACTCACTACTGCTCATGCGCACTCGGGGTCACTACTGCTCATGCGCACTGGGACTCACTACTGCTCATGCGCACTCGGACACACTACTGCGGATGCACAATCGGGCTCACTACTGCACGTGCGCACTCCGCCTCAGACCTGCACATGCGCACACGGACTCACTACTGCTCATGCGCACGCGGGGTCACTACTGCTCATGCGCACTCGGACTCACTACTGCTCATGCGCATTCGGGGTCACTACTGCGCATGCGCACTCGGACTCACTACTGCGGATGCGCGCTCGGGCTCACTACTGCGCATGCGCACTGGGAGTCACTACTGCGTATGCGCAGTCCGGCTCACTACTGCTCATGCGCAATCGGACTCACTACTGCGCATGCGCGCTCGGGCTCACTACTGTGCATGCGCACTGGGAGTCACTACTGCGTATGCGCAGTCCGGCTCACTACTGCTCATGCGCAATCGGACTCACTACTGCGGATGAGCAATCGGGCTCACTACTGCGGATGCGCGCTCGGGCCCACTACTGCACATGCGCACCCGGGCTCACTACTGCGCATGCGCGCACGGACCCACTACTGCGCATGCGCACTCCGGCTCAGACCTGCACATGCGCACACGGACTCACTACTGCGGATGCGCAATCGGGCTCACTACAGTGCATGCGCACTCGGGGTCACTACTGCTCATGCGCACTCGGGGTCACTACTGCTCACGCGCACTCGGACTCACTACTGCTCATGCGCATTCAGGGTCACTACTGCGCATGCGCACTCGGACTCACTACTGCGGATGCGCACACGGGCCCACTACTGCGCATGCGCACTCCGGCTCAGACCTGCCCATGCGCCCTCGGGCACACCACTGCGCATGCGCACACGGGCTCACTACTGCGCATGCGCAGTCCGGCTCAGACCAGCACATGCGCATTCCAGCTCACTTCTGCGCATGCGCACACGCGCGCACTACTGCGCATGCGCACTCGGACTAACCACTGCTCATGCGCACTGGGACTCACTACTGCGGATGCGCGCTCGGGCTCACTACTGCGGATGCGCAATCGGGTTCACTACTGCGCATGAGCACACGGGCTCACTACTGCGCATGCGCGCACGGGCCCACTACTGCGCATGCGCACTCCGGCTCAGCCCTGCCCATGCGCCCTCGGGCACACCACTGCGCATGCGCACACGGACTCACCACTGCGCATGCGCACTCTGGCTCAGACCTGCCCATGCGCACTCGGGCTCACTACTGCGCATGCGTGCTCGGGCTCACTACTGCGCATGCGCACTCGGACTAACCACTGCTCATGCGCACTGGGACTCACTACTGCGGATGCGCGCTCGGGCTCACTACTGCGAATGCGCACTCGGGGTCACTACTGCTCATGCGCTCTCGGGGTCACTACTGCTCACGCGCACTCGGACTCACTACTGCTCATGCGCATTCAGGGTCACTACTGCGCATGCGCACTCGGACTCACTACTGCGGATGCGCACACGGGCCCACTACTGCGCATGCGCACTCCGGCTCAGACCTGCCCATGCGCCCTCGGGCACACCACTGCGCATGCGCACACGGGCTCACTACTGCGCATGCGCAGTCCGGCTCAGACCAGCACATGCGCATTCCAGCTCACTTCTGCGCATGCGCACACGCGCGCACTACTGCGCATGCGCACTCGGACTAACCACTGCTCATGCGCACTGGGACTCACTACTGCGGATGCGCGCTCGGGCTCACTACTGCGGATGCGCAATCGGGTTCACTACTGCGCATGAGCACACGGGCTCACTACTGCGCATGCGCGCACGGGCCCACTACTGCGCATGCGCACTCCGGCTCAGCCCTGCCCATGCGCCCTCGGGCACACCACTGCGCATGCGCACACGGACTCACCACTGCGCATGTGCACTCTGGCTCAGACCTGCCCATGCGCACTCGGGCTCCCTACTGCGCATGCGCGCACGGGCCCACTACTGCGCATGCGCACTCCGGCTCAGACCTGCACACGCGCACACGGACTCACTACTGCGGATGCGCAATCGGGCTCACTACTGTGCATGCGCACCCGGACTCACTACTGCTCATGCGCACTCGGGGTCACTACTGCTCATGCGCACTCGGACTCACTACTGCTCATGCGCATTCAGGGTCACTACTGCGCATGCGCACTCGGACTCACTACTGCGGATGCGCGCTCGGGCTCACTACTGCGCATGCGCGCACGCGCCCACTACTGCGCATGCGCACTCCGGCTCAGACCTGCCCATGCGCCCTCGGGTACTCCACTGCGCATGCGCACACGGACTCACCACTGCGCATGCGCACTCCGGCTCAGACCTGCACATGCGCACACGGACTCACTACTGCAGAAGCACAATCGGGCCCACTACTGTGCATGCGCACTCGGGGTCACTACTGCTCATGCGCACTCGGGGTCACTACTGCTCATGCGCACTCTGACTCACTACTGCTCATGTGCACTCGGGGTCACTACTGCGCATGCGCACTCGGACTCACTACTGCGGATGCGCGCTCGATCTCACTACTGCGCATGCGCACTCCGCCTCAGACCTGCACATGCGCACACGGGCTCACTACTGCGGAAGCGCAATCGGGCTCACTACTGCGCATGCGCACACGGGCTCACTACTGCGCATGCGCGCGCGGGCTTACTACTGCGCATGCGCAGTCCGGCTCAGATCTGATTCTGCGTATTCGAGCTCACTTCTGCGTATGTGCACACGGGCGCACAGCTGCGCATGCGCACTCGGTCTCACTACTGCGCATGCGCACTCCGGCTAAGACCTGCACATGCGCACACGAGCTCACTACTGCGGATGCGCACTCTGGCTCAGACCTGCCCATGCGCCCTCGGGCACACCACAGCGCATGCACAGTCCGGCTCAGACCTGCACATGCGCACTCCGACTCAGACCTGCCCATGCGCGCTCGGGCACACCACTGCGCATGCGCACTCGGGCTCAGACCTGCCCATGCGCACTCGGGCTCACTACTGCGCATGCGCACTCCGGCTAAGACCTGCACATGCGCACACGGACTCACTACTGCGGATGCGCAGTCGGGCTCACTACTGTGCATGCGCACTCGGGGTCACTACTGCTCATGCGCACTCGGACTCACTACTGCTCATGCGCACTCGGGGTCACTACTGCTCATGCGCACTCGGACACACTACTGCTCATGCGCATTCGGGGTCACTACTGCGCATGCGCGCTCGGGCTCACTACTGCGGATGCGCAATCGGGTTTACTACTGCGCATGCGCACACGGGCTCACTACTGCGCATGCGCGCACGGGCCCACTACTGCGCATGCGCACTCCGGCTCAGACCTGCCCATGCGCCCTCGGGCACACCACAGCGCATGCACAGTCCGGCTCAGACCTGCACATGCGCACTCCGGCTCAGACCTGCACATGCGCACTCGGGCACACGACTGCGGATGCACAGTCGGGCTCACTGCTGCGCATGCGCACTCCGGCTCAGACCTGCACATGCGCACACGGACTCACTACTGCGGATGCGCAGTCCGGCTCAGACCTGCACATGCGTATTCGAGCTCACTTCTGCGCATGTGCACACGGGCGCACTACTGCGCTTTGCGCACTCGGACTCACCACTGCGCATGCGCACTCCGGCTCAGACCTGGCCATGCGCACTCGGACTCAGTACTGCGGATGCGCAATCGGGCTCACTACTGTGCATGCGCACTCGAGGTCACTACTGCTCATGCGCACTCGGGCTCACTACTGCGCAAGCGCGCTCGAACGCACTACTGCTCATGCGCACACGGACTCACGATTGCGGATGCGCGTTCGGTCTCACTACTGCGGATGCGCACACGGGCTCACTACTGCGCATGCGCGGACCGGCTCAGACCAGCACATGCGTATTCGGGCTCACTTCTGCGCACGTGCACTCGGACTCACTACTGCTCAAGCGCACTCGGACTCACTACAGCGCATGCGCACTCCGGCCCAGACCTGCACATGCGCACTCCGGCTCACTACTGCTCATGCGCATTCGGACTCACTACTGCGGATGCACAATCGGGCTCACTACTGCGCATCCGCACTCCGGCTCAGACCTGCACATGCGCACACGGACTCACTACTGCGGATGCGCAATCGTGCTCACTACTGTGCATGCGCACTCGGGGTCACTACTGCTCATGCGCACTCGGACTCACTACTGCTCATGCGCACACGGGCTCACTACTGCGCATGCGCACTCCGGCTCAGACCTGCACATGCGCACACGGACTCACTACTGCGGATGCGCAATCGGGCTGACTACAGTGCATGCGCACTCGGGGTCACTACTGCTCATGCGCACTCGGGCTCACTACTGCGCATGCGCGCTCGGACACACTACTGCTAATGCGCCTTCGGGGTCACTACTGCGCATGCGCACTCGGACTCACTACTGCGGATGCGCGCTCGGGCTCACTACTGCGCATGCGCACACGGGCTCACTACTGCGCATGCTCAGACCTGCTCATGCGCATTCGAGCTCACTTCTGCGCATACGCACACGCGCGCACTACTGCGCTTGCGCACTCGGACTAACCACTGCTCATGCGCACTGGGACTCACTGCTGCGGATGCGCGCTCGGGCTCACTACTGCGCATGCGCGCACGGGCCCACTACTGCGCATGCGCAGTCCGGCTCAGACCTGCACATGCGCATTCGAGCTCACTTCTGCGCATGCGCACACGGGCTCACTACTGCGCATGCGCGCTCGGGATCACTACTGCGCATACGCGCTCGGGGTCGCCACTGCGCATTCGCTCACGGGCTCACACTGTACATGCACACTCGGGGTCACTACTGCGCATGCGCAGTCCAGCTCAGACCTGCACATGCGCATTCGAGCTCACTTCTGCGCATGCGCACATGCGCGCACTACTGCGCTTGCGCACTCGGACTAACCACTGCACATGCGCATTGGGACTCTCTACTGCTCATGCGCACTCGGACTCACTACTGCGGATGCACAATCGGGCCCACTACTGCGCATGCACACCCCGGCCCAGACCTGCCCATGCGCCCTCGGGCACACCACTCCGCATGCGCACTCGGGCTCAGACCTGCCCATGCGCACTCGGGCTCACTACTGCGCATGCGCGCTCGGGATCACTACTGTGCATGCGCATTCGGGGTCACAACTGCTCATGCGCTCTCGGACTCACTACTGCTCATGCACACTCGGGGTCACTACTGTGCATGCGCGCTCGGGGTCACTACTGCTCATGCGCACTCGGACTCACTACTGTGCATGCGCACTTGGGGTCACTACTGGGCACGCGCACTCGGACTCACTACTGCGGATGCGCGCATGGGCTCACTACTGCGCATGCGCACATGGGCTCACTACTGCGCATGCGCGCACGGGCCCACTACTGCGCATGCGCACTCGGGGTCACTACTGCTCATGCGCACTCGGGGTCACTACTGCTCATGCGCACTCGGACTCACTACTGCTCATGCACACTCGGGGTCACTACTGTGCATGCGCGCTCGGGGTCACTACTGCTCATGCGCACTCGGACTCACTACTGCGGATGCACTATCGGGCTCACTACTGCGCATGCGCACTCCGGCTCAGACCTGCACATGCGCACACGGACTCACTACTGCGGATGCGCGCTCGGGCTCACTACTGTGCATGCGCACTCGGGGTCACTACTGCTCATGCGCACTCGGGGTCACTACTGCTCATGCGCACTCGGACTCACTACTGCTCATGCACACTCGGGGTCACTACTGTGCATGCGCGCTCGGGGTCACTACTGCTCATGCGCACTCGGACTCACTACTGCGGATGCACTATCGGGCTCACTACTGCGCATGCGCACTCCGGCTCAGACCTGCACATGCGCACACGGACTCACTACTGCGGATGCGCGCTCGGGCTCACTACTGCGCATGCGCGCTCGGGCTCACTACTGCGCGTGCGCACACGGGCTCACTACTGCGCATTCGCTCACGGGCTCACACTGTGCATGCACACTCTGGGTCGCTACTGCGGTTGCGCAATCGGGCTCACTACTGCGCATGCGCTCACGGGCCCACTACTGCGCATGCACACCCCGGCGCAGACCTGCCCATGCGCCCTCGGGCACAACACTGCCCATGCGCCCTCGGGCACACCACTGCGCATGCGCACTCGGGGTCACTACTGCTCATGCGCACTCGGGGTCACTACTGCTCATGCGCACTCGGACTCACTACTGCTCATGCGCACTAGGACTCACTACTGCGGATGCACAATCGGGCTCACTACTGCACGTGCGCACTCCGCCTCAGACCTGCACATGCGCGGACGGACTCACTACTGCGGAAGCGCAATCGAGCCCACTACTGTGCATGCGCACTCGGGGTCACTACTGCTCATGCGCAGTCGGGGTCACTACTGCGCATGCGCAGTCGGGCTCACTACTGCGGATGCGCACACGGGCTCACTACTTGCGCATGCGCGCACGGGCTCACTACTGCGCATGCGCAGTCCGGCTCAGATCTGATCCTGCGTATTCGAGCTCACATCTGCGCATGCGCGCACGGGCCCACTACTGCGCATGCGCACTCCGGCTCAGACCTGCACATGCGCACACGGACTCACTACTGCGGATGCGCAATCGGGCTCACTACTGCGGATTCGCGCTCGGGCTCACTACTGCGCATGCCCACCCGGGCTCACTACTGCGCATGCGCGCACGGGCCCACTACTGCGCATGCGCACTCCGGCTCAGACCTGCACATGCTCACACGGACTCACTACTGCGGATGCGCAATCGGGCTCACTACTGTGCATGCGCACTCGGGGTCACTACTGCTCATGCGCACTCGGGGTCACTACTGCTCATGCTCACTCGGACTCACTACTGCTCATGCGCACTCGGGGTCACTACTGCTCATGCGAACTCGGACTCACTACTGCTCATGCGCATTCGGGGTCACTACTGCGCATGCGCACTCCGCCTCAGACCTGCACATGCGCACACGGACTCACTACTGCGGAATCGCAATCGGGCCCACTACTGTGCATGCGCACTCGGGGTCACTACTGCTCATGCGCACTCGGGGTCACTACTGCGCATGCGCAGTCGGGCTCACTACTGCGGATGCGCAATCGGGCTCACTACAGCGCATGCGCGCTCGGGCTCACTACTGCGCATGCGCGCTCGGGGTCGCTACTGCGCATTCGCTCACGGGCTCACACTGTGCATGCACACTCGGGGTCACTACTGCGCATGCGCACTCGGGGTCACTACTGCGCATGCGCAGCCGGGCTCACTACTGCGGATGCGCACACGGGCTCACTACCGTGCATGCGCGCACGGGCTCACTACTGCGCATGCGCAGTCCGGCTCAGATCTGATCCTGCGTATTCGAGCTCACTTCTGCGCATGTGCACACGGGCGCACAGCTGCGCATGCGCACTCGGACTCACTACTGCTCAAGCGCACTCGGGCTCAGACCTGCCCATGCGCACTCGGGCTCACATCTGCGCATGAGCGCTCGGGATCACTACTGCGCATACGCGCTCGGAGTCGCTAGTGCGCATGTGCACTCGGGGTCACTACTGCGCATGCGCACTCCGGCTCACTAGTGCGCATGCGCACACGGGCGCACTACAGCGCATGCACGCTCCGACTCACTACTACTCATGCGCACTCGGGCTCACTACTGCGCATACGCACTCCGGATCAGATCTGCACCTGCGGATTCGAGCTCACTTCTGCGCATGTGCACTCGGACTCACTACTGCGGATGCACAATCGGGCTCACTACTGCGCATGCGCACTCCGGCTCAGACCTGCACATGCGCATTCGAGCTCACTTCTGCGCATGCGCACACAGGCTCACTACTGTGCATGCGCACTCGGGGTCACGACTGCTGATGCGCACTCGGACTCACTACTGCTCATGCGCACTCGGGGTCACTACTGCTCATGCGCACTCGGACTCACTACTGCTCATGCGCATTCGGGGTCACTACTGCGCATGCGCACTCGGACTCACTACTGCGGATGCGCGCTCGGGGTCACTACTGCTCATACGCACTCGGACTCACTACTGCTCATGCGCACTCGGGCCCACTACTGCGCATGCGCACTCCGGCTCAGACCTGCACATGCGCACACGGACTCACTACTGCGGATGCGCAATCGGGCTCACTACTGCGAATGCGCACCCGGGCTCCCTACTGCGCATGCGCACCCGGGCTCCCTACTGCGCATGCGCGCACGGGCCCACTACTGCGCATGCGCACTCCGGCTCAGACCTGCACATGCGCACACGGACTCACTACTGCTCATGCGCATTCGGGGTCACTACTGCGCATGCGCACTCGGACTCACTACTGCGGATGCGCGCTCGGGCTCACTACTGCGCATGCGCGCACGGGCCCACTACTGCGCATGCGCACTCCGGCTCAGACCTGCCCATGCGCCCTCGGGCACACCACTGCGCATGCGCACACGGGCTCACTACTGCGCATGCGCAGTCCGGCTCAGACCAGCACATGCGCATTCCAGCTCACTTCTGCGCATGCGCACACGCGCGCACTACTGCGCTTGCGCACTCGGACTAACCACTGCTCATGCGCACTGGGACTCACTACTGCGGATGCGCGCTCGGGCTCACTACTGCGGATGCGCAATCGGGTTCACTACTGCGCATGAGCACACGGGCTCACTACTGCGCATGCGCGCACGGGCCCACTACTTCGCATGCGCACTCCGGCTCAGACCTGCCCATGCGCCCTCGGGCACACCACTGCGCATGCGCGCACGGACTCACCACTGCGCATGCGCACTCCGGCTCAGACCTGCCCATGCGCACTCGGGCTCACTACTGCGCATGCGTGCTCGGGCTCACTACTGCGCATGCGCACTCGGACTAACCACTGCTCATGCGCACTGGGACTCACTACTGCGGATGCGCAGTCGGGCTCACTACTGCGGATGCGCAATCGGGCTCACTACAGCGCATGCGCGCTCGGGCTCACTACTGCGCATACGCGCTCGGGGTCGCTACTGCGCATTCGCTCACGGGCTCACACTGTGCATGCACACTCGGGGTCACTACTGCGCATGCGCACTCGGGGTCACTACTGCGCATGCGCAGTCGGGCTCACTACTGCGGATGCGCACACGGGCTCACTACTGTGCATGCGCGCACGGGCTCACTACTGCGCATGCGCAGTCCGGCTCAGATCTGATCCTGCGTATTCGAGCTCACTTCTGCGCATGTGCACACGGGCGCACAGCTGCGCATGCGCACTCGGACTCACTACTGCTCAAGCGCACTCGGGCTCAGACCTGCCCATGCGCACTCGGGCTCACTACTGCGCATGAGCGCTCGGGATCACTACTGCGCATACGCGCTCGGGGTCGCTAGTGCGCATGCGCACTCGGGGTCACTACTGCGCATGCGCACTCCGGCTCACTAGTGCGCATGCGCACACGGGCGCACTACAGCGCATGCGCGCTCGGACTCACTACTACTCATGCGCACTAGGGCTCACTACTGCGGATGCGCGCTCGGGCTCACTACTGCGGATGCGCAATCGGGTTTACTAGTGCGCATGCGCACACGGGCTCACTACTGCGCATGCGCGCTCGGACTCACTACTACTCATGTGCACTCGGACTCACTACTGCTCAAGCGCAGTCCGACTCAGACCTGCACATGCGTATTCGAGCTCACTTCTGCGCATGCGCACACGCGCGCACTACTGCGCTTGCGCACTCGGACTAACCACTGCTCATGCGCACTGGGACTCACTACTGCGGATGCGCGCTCGAGCTCACTACTGCGGATGCGCAATCGGGTTCACTACTGCGCATGCGCACACGGGCTCACTACTGCGCATGCGCGCACGAGCCCACTACTGCGCATGCGCACTCCGGCTCAGACCTGCCTATGCGCCCTCGGGCACACCACTGCGCATGCGCACACGGACTCACCACTGCGCATGCGCACTCCGGCTCAGACATGCACATGCGCACACGGACTCACTACTGCGGATGCGCAATCGGGCTCACTACTGTGCATGCGCACTCGGGGTCACTACTGCTCATGCGCACTGGGACTCACTACTGCTCATGCGCACTCGGACTCACTACTGCGGATGCACAATCGGGCTCACTACTGCACGTGCGCACTCCGCCTCAGACTTGCACATACGCACACGGACTCACTACTGCTCATGCGCACTCGGGGTCACTACTGCGCATGCGCAGTCGGGCTCACTACTGCGGATGCGCACACGGGCTCACTACTGTGCATGCGCGCACGGGCTCACTACTGCGCATGCGCAGTCCGGCTCAGATCTGATCCTGCGTATTCGAGCTCAATTCTGCGCATGTGCACACGGGCGCACAGCTGCGCATGCGCACTCGGACTCACTACTGCTCAAGCGCACTCGGGCTCAGACCTGCCCATGCGCACTTGGGCTCACTACTGCGCATGCGCACTCCGGCTCAGACATGCACATGCCCACACGCACTCACTACTGCGGATGCGCAATCGGGCTCACTACTGTGCATGCGTACTCGGGGTCACTACTGCTCATGCGCACTGGGACTCACTACTGCTCATGCGCACTCGGACTCACTACTGCGGATGCACAATCGGGCTCACTACTGCACGTGCGCACTCCGCCTCAGACCTGCACATACATACACGGACTCACTACTGCTCATGCGCACTCGGGGTCACTACTGCACATGCGCACTCGAACTCACTACTGCTCATGCGCATTCGGGGTCACTACTGCGCATGCGCACTCGGACTGACTACTGCGGATGCCCGCTCGGGCTCACTACTGCGCATGCGCACACGGTGTCACTACGGCGCATGCGCGCACGGGCCCAACACTGCGCATGCGCACTCCGGCTCAGACCTGCACATGCGCACACGGACTCACTACTGCGGATGCGCAATCGGGCTCACTGCTGCGGATGCGCGCTCGGGCCCACTACTGCGCATGCGCACCCGGGCTCACTAGTGCCCATGCGCGCACGGACCCACTACTGCGCATGCGCACTCCGGCTCAGACCTGCACATGCGCACACGGACTCACTACTGCGGATGCGCAATCGGGCTCACTACAGTGCATGCGCACTCTGGGTCACTACTGCTCATGCGCACTCGGGGTCACTACTGCTGATGCGCACTCGGACTCCCTACTGCTCATGCGCACTCGGGGTCACCACTGCTCATGCGCACTGGGACTCACTACTGCTCATGCGCACTCGGACTCACTACTGCGGATGCACAATCGGGCTCACTACTGCACGTGCGCACTCCGCCTCAGACCTGCACATGCGCACACGGACTCACTACTGCTCATGCGCACGCGGGGTCACTACTGCTCATGCGCACTCGGACTCACTACTGCTCATGCGCATTCGGGGTCACTACTGCGCATGCGCACTCGGACTCAATACTGCGGATGCGCGCTCGGGCTCACTACTGCGCATGCGCACTGGGAGTCACTGCTGCGTATGCGCAGTCCGGCTCACTACTGCTCATGCGCAATCGGACTCACTACTGCGGATGCGCAATCGGGCTCACTACTGCGGATGCGCGGTCGGGCCCACTACTGCGCATGCGCACTCGGGCTCACTACTGCGCATGCGCGCACGGACCCACTACTGCGCATGCGCACTCCGGCTCAGACCTGCACATGCGCACACGGACTCACTACTGCTCATGCGCACTCGGACTCACTACTGCTCATGCGCACTCGGGCTCACTACTGCGCATACGCGCTCGGTGTCGCTGCAGCGCATTCGCTCACGGGCTCACACTGTGCATGCACACTTGGGGTCACTACTGCGCATGCGCACTCTGGCTCACTACTGCGCATGCGCACTCCGGTCAGGCCTGTGCATGCGCACTCAGGCTCACTACTGCGCATGCGCACTCGGTCTCACTACTGCCGATGAACAATCGGGCTCACTACTGCGCATGCGCACTCCGGCTCAGACCTGCACATGCGCACAAGGACCCACTACTGCGGATGCGCAATCGGGCTCACTACTGTACATGCGCACTCGGGGTCACTACTGCTCATGCGCACTCGGACCCACTACTGCTCATGCGCACTCGGGGTCACTACTGCGCATGCGCATTCGGACCCACTACTGCTCATGCGCACTCGGGGTCACTACTGCGCATGCGCACTCGGACTCACTACTGCGGATGCGCGCTCGGGGTCACTACTGCTCATACGCACTCGGACTCACTACTGCTCATGCGCACTCGGGCCCACTACTGCGCATGCGCACTCCGGCTCAGACCTGCACATGCGCACACGGACTCACTACTGCGGATGCGCAATCGGGCTCACTACTGCGAATGTGCACCCGGGCTCCCTACTGCGCATGCGCACCCGGGCTCCCTACTGCGCATGCGCGCACGGGCCCACTACTGCGCATGCGCACTCCGGCTCAGACCTGCACATGCGCACACGGACTCACTACTGCTCATGCGCATTCGGGGTCACTACTGCGCATGCGCACTCGGACTCACTACTGCGGATGCGCGCTCGGGCTCACTACTGCGCATGCGCGCACGGGCCCACTACTGCGCATGCGCACTCCGGCTCAGACCTGCCCATGCGCCCTCGGGCACACCACTGCGCATGCGCACACGGGCTCACTACTGCGCATGCGCAGTCCGGCTCAGACCAGCACATGCGCATTCCAGCTCACTTCTGCGCATGCGCACACGCGCGCACTACTGCGCTTGCGCACTCGGACTAACCACTGCTCATGCGCACTGGGACTCACTACTGCGGATGCGCGCTCGGGCTCACTACTGCGGATGCGCAATCGGGTTCACTACTGCGCATGAGCACACGGGCTCACTACTGCGCATGCGCGCACGGGCCCACTACTTCGCATGCGCACTCCGGCTCAGACCTGCCCATGCGCCCTCGGGCACACCACTGCGCATGCGCACACGGACTCACCACTGCGCATGCGCACTCCGGCTCAGACCTGCCTATGCGCACTCGGGCTCACTACTGCGCATGCGTGCTCGGGCTCACTACTGCGCATGCGCACTCGGACTAACCACTGCTCATGCGCACTGGGACTCACTACTGCGGATGCGCGCTCGGGCTCACTACTGCGGATGCGCAATCGGGTTCACTACTGCCCATGCGCACACGGCCTGACTACTGCGCACGCGCGCACGCGCCCACTACTGCGCATGCGCACTCCGGCTCAGACCTGCCCATGCGCCCTCGGGTACACCACTGCGCATGCACACACGGACTCACCACTGCGCATGCGCACTCCGGCTCAGACCTGCACATGCGCACACGGACTCACTACTGCGGAAGCGCAATCGGGCCCACTACTGTGCATGCGCACTCGGGGTCACTACTGCTCATGCGCACTCGGGGTCACTACTGCGCATGCGCAGTCGGGCTCACTACTGCGGATGCGCAATCGGGCTCACTACAGCGCATGCGCGCTCGGGCTCACTACTGCGCATACGCGCTCGGGGTCGCTACTGCGCATTCGCTCACGGGCTCACACTGTGCATGCACACTCGGGGTCACTACTGCGCATGCGCACTCGGGGTCACTACTGCGCATGCGCAGTCGGGCTCACTACTGCGGATGCGCACACGGGCTCACTACTGTGCATGCGCGCACGGGCTCACTACTGCGCATGCGCAGTCCGGCTCAGATCTGATCCTGCGTATTCGAGCTCACTTCTGCGCATGTGCACACGGGCGCACAGCTGCGCATGCGCACTCGGACTCACTACTGCTCAAGCGCACTCGGGCTCAGACCTGCCCATGCGCACTCGGGCTCACTACTGCGCATGAGCGCTCGGGATCACTACTGCGCATACGCGCTCGGGGTCGCTAGTGCGCATGCGCACTCGGGGTCACTACTGCGCATGCGCACTCCGGCTCACTAGTGCGCATGCGCACACGGGCGCACTACAGCGCATGCGCGCTCGGACTCACTACTACTCATGCGCACTAGGGCTCACTACTGCGGATGCGCGCTCGGGCTCACTACTGCGGATGCGCAATCGGGTTTACTAGTGCGCATGCGCACACGGGCTCACTACTGCGCATGCGCGCTCGGACTCACTACTACTCATGCGCACTCGGGCTCACTACTGCGCATACGCACTCAGGGTCACTACTGCTCATGTGCACTCGGACTCACTACTGCTCAAGCGCAGTCCGACTCAGACCTGCACATGCGTATTCGAGCTCACTTCTGCGCATGCGCACACGCGCGCACTACTGCGCTTGCGCACTCGGACTCACTACTGCGGATGCGCGCTCGAGCTCACTACTGCGGATGCGCAATCGGGTTCACTACTGCGCATGCGCACACGGGCTCACTACTGCGCATGCGCGCACGAGCCCACTACTGCGCATGCGCACTCCGGCTCAGACCTGCCTATGCGCCCTCGGGCACACCACTGCGCATGCGCACACGGACTCACCACTGCGCATGCGCACTCCGGCTCAGACATGCACATGCGCACACGGACTCACTACTGCGGATGCGCAATCGGGCTCACTACTGTGCATGCGCACTCGGGGTCACTACTGCTCATGCGCACTGGGACTCACTACTGCTCATGCGCACTCGGACTCACTACTGCGGATGCACAATCGGGCTCACTACTGCACGTGCGCACTCCGCCTCAGACTTGCACATACGCACACGGACTCACTACTGCTCATGCGCACTCGGGGTCACTACTGCGCATGCGCAGTCGGGCTCACTACTGCGGATGCGCACACGGGCTCACTACTGTGCATGCGCGCACGGGCTCACTACTGCGCATGCGCAGTCCGGCTCAGATCTGATCCTGCGTATTCGAGCTCAATTCTGCGCATGTGCACACGGGCGCACAGCTGCGCATGCGCACTCGGACTCACTACTGCTCAAGCGCACTCGGGCTCAGACCTGCCCATGCGCACTCGGGCTCACTACTGCGCATGCGCACTCCGGCTCAGACATGCACATGCCCACACGCACTCACTACTGCGGATGCGCAATCGGGCTCACTACTGTGCATGCGTACTCGGGGTCACTACTGCTCATGCGCACTGGGACTCACTACTGCTCATGCGCACTCGGACTCACTACTGCGGATGCGCAATCGGGCTCACTGCTGCGGATGCGCGCTCGGGCCCACTACTGCGCATGCGCACCCGGGCTCACTAGTGCCCATGCGCGCACGGACCCACTACTGCGCATGCGCACTCCGGCTCAGACCTGCACATGCGCACACGGACTCACTACTGCGGATGCGCAATCGGGCTCACTACAGTGCATGCGCACTCTGGGTCACTACTGCTCATGCGCACTCGGGGTCACTACTGCTGATGCGCACTCGGACTCACTACTGCTCATGCGCACTCGGGGTCACCACTGCTCATGCGCACTGGGACTCACTACTGCTCATGCGCACTCGGACTCACTACTGCGGATGCAAAATCGGGCTCACTACTGCACGTGCGCACTCCGCCTCAGACCTGCACATGCGCACACGGACTCACTACTGCTCATGCGCACGCGGGGTCACTACTGCTCATGCGCACTCGGACTCACTACTGCTCATGCGCATTCGGGGTCACTACTGCGCATGCGCACTCGGACTCACTACTGCGGATGCGCGCTCGGGCTCACTACTGCGCATGCGCACTGGGAGTCACTACTGCGTATGCGCAGTCCGGCTCACTACTGCTCATGCGCAATCGGACTCACTACTGCGCATGCGCGCTCGGGCTCACTACTGCGCATGCGCACTGGGAGTCACTACTGCGTATGCGCAGTCCGGCTCACTACTGCTCATGCGCAATCGGACTCACTACTGCGGATGCGCAATCGGGCTCACTACTGCGGATGCGCGGTCGGGCCCACTACTGCGCATGCGCACCCGGGCTCACTACTGCGCATGCGCGCACGGACCCACTACTGCGCATGCGCACTCCGGCTCAGACCTGCACATGCGCACACGGACTCACTACTGCTCATGCGCACGCGGGGTCACTACTGCTCATGCGCACTCGGACTCACTACTGCTCATGCGCAGTCGGGGTCACTACTGCTCATGCGCACTCGGAATCACTACTGCTCATGCGCACTCGGGGTCACTACTGCTCATGCGCACTCGGACTCACTACTGCTCATGCGCACTCGGGCTCACTACTGCGCATACGCGCTCGGTGTCGCTGCAGCGCATTCGCTCACGGGCTCACACTGTGCATGCACACTTGGGGTCACTACTGCGCATGCGCACTCTGGCTCACTACTGCGCATGCGCACTCCGGTCAGGCCTGTGCATGCGCACTCAGGCTCACTACTGCGCATGCGCACTCGGTCTCACTACTGCCGATGAACAATCGGGCTCACTACTGCGCATGCGCACTCCGGCTCAGACCTGCACATGCGCACAAGGACCCACTACTGCGGATGCGCAATCGGGCTCACTACTGTACATGCGCACTCGGGGTCACTACTGCTCATGCGCACTCGGACCCACTACTGCTCATGCGCACTCGGGGTCACTACTGCGCATGCGCATTCGGACCCACTACTGCTCATGCGCACTCGGGGTCACTACTGCGCATGCGCACTCGGACTCACTACTGCGAATGCGCACCCGGGCTCCCTACTGCGCATGCGCACCCGGGCTCCCTACTGCGCATGCGCGCACGGGCCCACTACTGCGCATGCGCACTCCGGCTCAGACCTGCACATGCGCACACGGACTCACTACTGCTCATGCGCACTCGGGGTCACTACTGCTCATGCGCACTCGGACTCACTACTGCTCATGCGCATTCGGGGTCACTACTGCGCATGCGCACTCGGACTCACTACTGCGGATGCGCAGTCGGGCTCACTACTGCGGATGCGCACACGGGCTCACTACTGCTCAAGCGCACTCGGGCTCAGACCTGCCCATGCGCACTCGGGCTCACTACTGCGCATGAGCGCTCGGGATCACTACTGCGCATGCGCACACGGGCGCACTACAGCGCATGAGCGCTCGGACTCACTACTACTCATGCGCACTCGGGCTCACTACTGCGGTTGCGCGCTCGGGCTCACTACTGCGGATGCGCAATCGGGTTTACTAGTGCGCATGCGCACACGGACTCACCACTGCGCATGCGCACTCCGGCTCAGACCTGCACATGCGCACACGGACTCACTACTGCGGAAGCGCAATCGGGCCCACTACTGTGCATGCGCACTCGGGGTCACTACTGCTCATGCGCACTCGGGGTCACTACTGCGCATGCGCAGTCGGGCTCACTACTGCGGATGCGCACACGGGCTCACTACTGTGCATGCGCGCACGGGCTCACTACTGCGCATGCGCAGTCCGGCTCAGATCTGATCCTGCGTATTCGAGCTCACTTCTGCGCATGTGCACACGGGCGCACAGCTGCGCATGCGCACTCGGACTCACTACTGCTCAAGCGCACTCGGGCTCAGACCTGCCCATGCGCACTCGGGCTCACTACTGCGCATGAGCGCTCGGGATCACTACTGCGCATACGCGCTCGGGGTCGCTAGTGCGCATGCGCACTCGGGGTCACTACTGCGCATGCGCACTCCGGCCCACTAGTGCGCATGCGCACACGGGCGCACTACAGCGCATGCGCGCTCGGACTCACTACTACTCATGCGCACTAGGGCTCACTACTGCGGATGCGCGCTCGGGCTCACTACTGCGCATACGCACTCAGGGTCACTACTGCTCATGCGCACTGGGACTCACTACTGCTCATGCGCACTCGGACTCACTACTGCGGATGCACAATCGGGCTCACTACTGCACGTGCGCACTCCGCCTCAGACCTGCACATACGCACACGGACTCACTACTGCTCATGCGCACTCGGGGTCACTACTGCGCATGCGCAGTCGGGCTCACTACTGCGGATGCGCACACGGTCTCACTACTGTGCATGCGCGCACGGGCTCACTACTGCGCATGCGCAGTCCGGCTCAGACCTGATCCTGCGTATTCGAGCTCAATTCTGCGCATGTGCACACGGGCGCACAGCTGCGCATGCGCACTCGGACTCACTACTGCTCAAGCGCACTCGGGCTCAGACCTGCCCATGCGCACTCGGGCTCACTACTGCGCATGAGCGCTCGGGATCACTACTGCGCATACGCGCTCGGGGTCGCTAGTGCGCATGCGCACTCGGGGTCACTACTGCTCATGCGCACTCGGGCTCACTACTGCGCATGCGCGCTCGGACGCACTACTGCTCATGCGCACACGGACTCACGACTGCGGATGCGCGTTTCGGTCTCACTACTGCGGATGCGCACAGGGGTCACTACTGCGCATGCGCAGTCCGGCTCAGACCAGCACATGCGTATTCGGGCTCACTTCTGCGCATGTGCACTCGGACTCACTACTGCTCAAGCGCAGTCCGACTCAGACCTGCACATGCGTATTCGAGCTCACTTCTGCGCATGCGCACACGCGCGCACTACTGCGCTTGCGCACTCGGACTAACCACTGCTCATGCGCACTGGGACTCACTACTGCGGATGCGCGCTCGGGCTCACTACTGCGGATGCGCAATCGGGTTCACTACTGCGCATGCGCACACGGGCTCACTACTGCGCATGCGCGCACGAGCCCACTACTGCGCATGCGCACTCCGGCTCGGACCTGCCCATGCGCCCTCGGGCACACCACTGCGCATGCGTACACGGACTCACCACTGCGCATGCGCACTCCGGCGCAGACCTGCCTATGCGCACTCGGGCTCACTACTGCGCATGCGCACTCCGGCTCAGACATGCACATGCGCACACGCACTCACTACTGCGGATGCGCAATCGGGCTCACTACTGTGCATGCGTACTCGGGGTCACTACTGCTCATGCGCACTGGGACTCACTACTGCTCATGCGCACTCGGACTCACTACTGCGGATGCACAATCGGGCTCACTACTGCACGTGCGCACTCCGCCTCAGACCTGCACATACGCACACGGACTCACTACTGCTCATGCGCACTGGGGGTCACTACTGCACATGCGCACTCGAACTCACTACTGCTCATGCGCATTCGGGGTCACTACTGCGCATGCGCACTCGGACTGACTACTGCGGATGCCCGCTCGGGCTCACTACTGCGCATGCGCACACGGTGTCACTACGGCGCATGCGCGCACGGGCCCAACACTGCGCATGCGCACTCCGGTTCAGAGCTGCACATGCGCACACGGACTCACTACTGCGGATGCGCAATCGGGCTCACTACTGCGGATGCGCGCTCGGGCCCACTACTGCGCATGCGCACCCGGGCTCACTAGTGCGCATGCGCGCACGGACCCACTACTGCGCATGCGCACTCCGGCTCCGACCTGCACATGCGCACACGGACTCACTACTGCGGATGCGCAATCGGGCTCACTACAGTGCATGCGCACTCGGGGTCACTACTGCTCATGCGCTCTCGGGGTCACTACTGCTGATGCGCACTCGGACTCATTACTGCTCATGCGCACTCGGGGTCACTACTGCTCATGCGCACTGGGACTCACTACTGCTCATGCGCACTCGGACTCACTACTGCTCATGCGCATTCGGGGTCACTACTGCGCATGCGCACTCGGACTCACTACTGCGGATGCGCGCTCGGGCTCACTACTGCGCATGCGCACTGGGAGTCACTACTGCGTATGCGCAGTCCGGCTCACTACTGCTCATGCGCAATCGGACTCACTACTGCGCATGCGCGCTCGGGCTCACTACTGCGCATGCGCACTGGGAGTCACTACTGCGTATGCGCAGTCCGGCTCACTACTGCTCATGCGCAATCGGACTCACTACTGCGGATGCGCAATGGGGCTCACTACTGCGGATGCGCGGTCGGGCCCACTACTGCGCATGCGCACCCGGGCTCACTACTGCGCATGCGCGCACGGACCCACTACTGCGCATGCGCACTCCGGCTCAGACCTGCACATGCGCACACGGACTCACTACTGCTCATGCGCACGCGGGGTCACTACTGCTCATGCGCACTCGGACTCACTACTGCTCATGCGCAGTCGGGGTCACTACTGCTCATGCGCACTCGGAATCACTACTGCCCATGCGCAGTCGGGGTCACTACTGCTCATGCGCACTCGGACTCACTACTGCTCATGCGCACTCGGGCTCACTACTGCGCATACGCGCTCGGTGTCGCTGCAGCGCATTCGCTCACGGGCTCACACTGTGCATGCACACTTGGGGTCACTACTGCGCATGCGCACTCTGGCTCACTACTGCGCATGCGCACTCCGGTCAGGCCTGTGCATGCGCACTCAGGCTCACTACTGCGCATGCGCACTCGGTCTCACTACTGCCGATGAACAATCGGGCTCACTACTGCGCATGCGCACTCCGGCTCAGACCTGCACATGCGCACAAGGACCCACTACTGCGGATGCGCAATCGGGCTCACTACTGTACATGCGCACTCGGGGTCACTACTGCTCATGCGCACTCGGACCCACTACTGCTCATGCGCACTCGGGGTCACTACTGCGCATGCGCATTCGGACCCACTACTGCTCATGCGCACTCGGGGTCACTACTGCGCATGCGCACTCGGACTCACTACTGCGAATGCGCACCCGGGCTCCCTACTGCGCATGCGCACCCGGGCTCCCTACTGCGCATGCGCGCACGGGCCCACTACTGCGCATGCGCACTCCGGCTCAGACCTGCACATGCGCACACGGACTCACTACTGCTCATGCGCACTCGGGGTCACTACTGCTCATGCGCACTCGGACTCACTACTGCTCATGCGCATTCGGGGTCACTACTGCGCATGCGCACTCGGACTCACTACTGCGGATGCGCAGTCGGGCTCACTACTGCGGATGCGCACACGGGCTCACTACTGCTCAAGCGCACTCGGGCTCAGACCTGCCCATGCGCACTCGGGCTCACTACTGCGCATGAGCGCTCGGGATCACTACTGCGCATGCGCACACGGGCGCACTACAGCGCATGAGCGCTCGGACTCACTACTACTCATGCGCACTCGGGCTCACTACTGCGGTTGCGCGCTCGGGCTCACTACTGCGGATGCGCAATCGGGTTTACTAGTGCGCATGCGCACACGGACTCACCACTGCGCATGCGCACTCCGGCTCAGACCTGCACATGCGCACACGGACTCACTACTGCGGAAGCGCAATCGGGCCCACTACTGTGCATGCGCACTCGGGGTCACTACTGCTCATGCGCACTCGGGGTCACTACTGCGCATGCGCAGTCGGGCTCACTACTGCGGATGCGCAATCGGGCTCACTACAGCGCATGCGCGCTCGGGCTCACTACTGCGCATACGCGCTCGGGGTCGCTACTGCGCATTCGCTCACGGGCTCACACTGTGCATGCACACTCGGGGTCGCTACTGCGCATGCGCACTCGGGGTCACTACTGCGCATGCGCAGTCGGTCTCACTACTGCGGATGCGCACACGGGCTCACTACTGTGCATGCGCGCACGGGCTCACTACTGCGCATGCGCAGTCCGGCTCAGATCTGATCCTGCGTATTCGAGCTCACTTCTGCGCATGTGCACACGGGCGCACAGCTGCGCATGCGCACTCGGACTCACTACTGCTCAAGCGCACTCGGGCTCAGACCTGCCCATGCGCACTCGGGCTCACTACTGCGCATGAGCGCTCGGGATCACTACTGCGCATACGCGCTCGGGGTCGCTAGTGCGCATGCGCACTCGGGGTCACTACTGCGCATGCGCACTCCGGCCCACTAGTGCGCATGCGCACACGGGCGCACTACAGCGCATGCGCGCTCGGACTCACTACTACTCATGCGCACTAGGGCTCACTACTGCGGATGCGCGCTCGGGCTCACTACTGCGCATACGCACTCAGGGTCACTACTGCTCATGCGCACTGGGACTCACTACTGCTCATGCGCACTCGGACTCACTACTGCGGATGCACAATCGGGCTCACTACTGCACGTGCGCACTCCGCCTCAGACCTGCACATACGCACACGGACTCACTACTGCTCATGCGCACTCGGGGTCACTACTGCGCATGCGCAGTCGGGCTCACTACTGCGGATGCGCACACGGTCTCACTACTGTGCATGCGCGCACGGGCTCACTACTGCGCATGCGCAGTCCGGCTCAGATCGGATCCTGCGTATTCGAGCTCAATTCTGCGCATGTGCACACGGGCGCACAGCTGCGCATGCGCACTCGTACTCACTACTGCTCAAGCGCACTCGGGCTCAGACCTGCCCATGCGCACTCGGGCTCACTACTGCGCATGAGCGCTCGGGATCACTACTGCGCATACGCGCTCGGGGTCGCTAGTGCGCATGCGCACTCGGGGTCACTACTGCTCATGCGCACTCGGGCTCACTACTGCGCATGCGCGCTCGGACGCACTACTGCTCATGCGCACACGGACTCACGACTGCGGATGCGCGTTTCGGTCTCACTACTGCGGATGCGCACACGGGCTCACTACTGCGCATGCGCAGTCCGGCTCAGACCAGCACATGCGTATTCGGGCTCACTTCTGCGCATGTGCACTCGGACTCACTACTGCTCAAGCGCAGTCCGACTCAGACCTGCACATGCGTATTCGAGCTCACTTCTGCGCATGCGCACACGCGCGCACTACTGCGCTTGCGCACTCGGACTAACCACTGCTCATGCGCACTGGGACTCACTACTGCGGATGCGCGCTCGGGCTCACTACTGCGGATGCGCAATCGGGTTCACTACTGCGCATGCGCACACGGGCTCACTACTGCGCATGCGCGCACGAGCCCACTACTGCGCATGCGCACTCCGGCTCGGACCTGCCCATGCGCCCTCGGGCACACCACTGCGCATGCGTACACGGACTCACCACTGCGCATGCGCACTCCGGCTCAGACCTGCCCATGCGCACTCGGGCTCACTACTGCGCATGCGCACTCCGGCTCAGACATGCACATGCGCACACGCACTCACTACTGCGGATGCGCAATCGGGCTCACTACTGTGCATGCGTACTCGGGGTCACTACTGCTCATGCGCACTGGGACTCACTACTGCTCATGCGCACTCGGACTCACTACTGCGGATGCACAATCGGGCTCACTACTGCACGTGCGCACTCCGCCTCAGACCTGCACATACGCACACGGACTCACTACTGCTCATGCGCACTCGGGGTCACTACTGCACATGCGCACTCGAACTCACTACTGCTCATGCGCATTCGGGGTCACTACTGCGCATGCGCACTCGGACTGACTACTGCGGATGCCCGCTCGGGCTCACTACTGCGCATGCGCACACGGTGTCACTACGGCGCATGCGCGCACGGGCCCAACACTGCGCATGCGCACTCCGGTTCAGAGCTGCACATGCGCACACGGACTCACTACTGCGGATGCGCAATCGGGCTCACTACTGCGGATGCGCGCTCGGGCCCACTACTGCGCATGCGCACCCGGGCTCACTAGTGCGCATGCGCGCACGGACCCACTACTGCGCATGCGCACTCCGGCTCCGACCTGCACATGCGCACACGGACTCACTACTGCGGATGCGCAATCGGGCTCACTACAGTGCATGCGCACTCGGGGTCACTACTGCTCATGCGCTCTCGGGGTCACTACTGCTGATGCGCACTCGGACTCATTACTGCTCATGCGCACTCGGGGTCACTACTGCTCATGCGCACTGGGACTCACTACTGCTCATGCGCACTCGGACTCACTACTGCGGATGCACAATCGGGCTCACTACTGCACGTGCGCACTCCGCCTCAGACCTGCACATGCGCACACGGACTCACTACTGCTCATGCGCACTCGGACTCACTACTGCTCATGCGCATTCGGGGTCACTACTGCGCATGCGCACTCGGACTCACTACTGCGGATGCGCGCTCGGGCTCACTACTGCGCATGCGCACTGGGAGTCACTACTGCGTATGCGCAGTCCGGCTCACTACTGCTCATGCGCAATCGGACTCACTACTGCGCATGCGCGCTCGGGCTCACTACTGCGCATGCGCACTGGGAGTCACTACTGCGTATGCGCAGTCCGGCTCACTACTGCTCATGCGCACTCGGACTCACTACTGCGGATGCACAATCGGGCTCACTACTGCACGTGCGCACTCCGCCTCAGACATGCACATACGCACACGGACTCACTACTGCTCATGCGCACTCGGGGTCACTACTGCACATGCGCACTCGAACTCACTACTGCTCATGCGCATTCGGGCTCACTACTGCGGATGCGCGCTCGAGCTCACTACTGCGCATGCGCAGTCCGGCTCAGATCTGATCCTGCGTATTCGAGCTCACTGCTGCGCATGTGCACTCGGACTCACTACTGCGGATGCACAATCGGGCTCACTACTGCGCATGCGCGCTCGGGGTCGCTAGTGCGCATGCGCACTCGGGGTCACTACTGCGCATGCGCACTCCGGCTCACTAGTGCGCATGCGCACAAGGGCGCACTACAGCGCATGCGCGCTCCGACTCACTACTACTCATGCGCACTCGGGCTCACTACTGCGGATGCGCGCTCGGGCTCACTACTGCGGATGCGCAATCGGGTTTACTAGTGCGCATGCGCACACGGGCTCACTACTGCGCATACGCACTCCGGCTCAGATCTGCACCTGCGTATTCGAGCTCACTTCTGCGCATGTGCACTCGGACTCACTACTGCGGATGCACAATCGGGCTCACTACTGCGCATGCGCACTCCGGCTCAGACCTGCACATGCGCATTTGAGCTCACTTCTGCGCATGCGCACACGGGCTCACTACTGTGCATGCGCACTCGAGGTCACGACTGCTGATGCGCACTCGGACTCACTACTGCTCATGCGCACTCGGGGTCACTACTGCTCATGCGCACTCGGACTCACTACTGCGGATGCACAATCGGGCTCACTACTGCACGTGCGCACTCCGCCTCGGACCTGCACATGCGCACACGGACTCACTACTGCTCATGCGCACGCGGGGTCACTACTGCTCATGCGCACTCGGACTCACTACTGCTCATGCGCATTCGGGGTCACTACTGCGCATGCGCACTCTGGCTCACTACGGCGGATGAACAATCGGGCTGACTACTGCGCATGCGCACTCCGGCTCAGACCTGCACATGCGCATTAGGACCCACTACTGCGGATGCGCAATCGGGCTCACTACTGTACATGCGCACTCGGGGACACTACTGCTCATGCGCACTCGGACCCACTACTGCTCATGCGCACTCGGGGTCACTACTGCGCATGCGCACTCGGACCCACTACTGCTCATGCGCACTCGGGGTCACTACTACGCATGCGCACTCGGACTCACTACTGCGAATGCGCACCCGGGCTCCCCACTGCGCATGCGCACCCGGGCTCCCTACTGCGCATGCGCGCACGGGCCCACTACTGTGTATGCGCACTCGGGGTCACTACTGCTCATGCACACTCGGGCTCACTAATGTGCATGCGCACTCGGGCTCACTACTGCGCATGCGCGCACGGGCCCCCTTTTGCGCATGCGCACTCCGGCTCAGACCTGCCCATGCGCCATCGGGCACACCACTGCGCATGCGCACACGGGCTCACTACTGCGCATGCGCAGTCCAGCTCAGACCTGCACATGCGCATTCGAGCTCACTTCTGCGGATGCGCACATGCGCGCACTACTGCGCTTGCGCACTCGGACTAACCACTGCTCATGCGCATTGGGACTCTCTACTGCTCATGCGCACTCGGGCTCACTACTGTGCATGCGCACTCGTGGTCACTACTGGTCACGCGCACTCGGACTCACTACTGCGGATGCGCGCACGGGCTCACTACTGCGCATGCGCACTCGGACTCACTACTGCGGATGCACTATCGGGCTCACTACTGTGCATGCGCACTCCGGCTCAGACCTGCACATGCGCACACGGACTCACTACTGCGGATGCGCAATCGGGCTCACTACTGTGCATGCGCACTCGGGGTCACTACTGCTCATGCGCACTCGGGGTTACTACTGCTCATGCGCACTCGGACTCACTACTGCTCATGCGCATTCGGGGTCACTACTGCGCATGCGCCCTCGGACTCACTACTGCGCATGCGCGCTCGGGCTCACTGCTCCGCGTGCGCACACGGGCTCACTACTGCGCATTCGCTAACGGGCTCACACTGTGCATGCACACTCGGGGTCGCTACTGCGGTTGCGCAATCGGGCTCACTACTGCGCATGCGCTCACGGGCCCACTACTGCGCATGCACACCCCGGCGCAGACCTGCCCATGCGCCCTCGGGCACACCACTGCCCATGCGCCCTCGGGCACACCACTGCGCATGCGTGCTCGGGCTCACTACTGCGCATGCGCACTCGGACTAACCACTGCTCGTGCGCACTGGGACGCACTACTGCGGATGCGCGCTCGGGCTCACTACTGCGGATGCGCAATCGGGTTCACTACTGCCCATGCGCACACGGCCTCACTACTGCGCACGCGCGCACGCGCCCACTACTGCGCATGCGCACTCCGGCTCAGACCTGCCCATGCGCCCTCGGGTACACCACTGCGCATGCGCACACGGACTCACCACTGCGCATGCGCACTCCGGCTCAGACCTGCACATGCGCACACGGACTCACTACTGCGGAAGCGCAATCGGGCCCACTACTGTGCATGCGCACTCGGGGTCACTACTGCTCATGCGCACTCGGGGTCACTACTGCGCATGCGCAGTCGGGCTCACTACTGCGGATGCGCAATCGGGCTCACTACAGCGCATGCGCGCTCGGGCTCACTACTGCGCATACGCGCTCGGGGTCGCTACTGCGCATTCGCTCACGGGCTCACACTGTGCATGCACACTCGGGGTCACTACTGCGCATGCGCACTCGGGGTCACTACTGCGCATGCGCAGTCGGGCTCACTACTGCGGATGCGCACACGGGCTCACTACAGTGCATGCGCGCACGGGCTCACTACTGCGCATGCGCAGTCCGGCTCAGATCTGATCCTGCGTATTCGAGCTCACTTCTGCGCATGTGCACACGGGCGCACAGCTGCGCATGCGCACTCGGACTCACTACTACTCATGCGCACTAGGGCTCACTACTGCGGATGCGCGCTCGGGCTCACTACTGCGGATGCGCAATCGGGTTTACTAGTGCGCATGCGCACACGGGCTCACTACTGCGCATGCGCGCTCGGACTCACTACTACTCATGCGCACTCGGACTCACTACTGCTCAAGCGCAGTCCGACTCAGACCTGCACATGCGTATTCGAGCTCACTTCTGCGCATGCGCACACGCGCGCACTACTGCGCTTGCGCACTCGGACTAACCACTGCTCATGCGCACTGGGACTCACTACTGCGGATGCGCGCACGAGCCCACTACTGCGCATGCGCACTCCGGCTCAGACCTGCCCATACGCCCTCGGGCACACCACTGCGCATGCGTACACGGACTCACTACTGCGGATGCGCAATCGGGCTCACTACTGCGGATGCGCGCTCGGGCCCACTACTGCGCATGCGCACCCGGGCTCACTAGTGCTCATGCGCGCACGGACCCACTACTGCGGATGCGCAATCGGGCTCACTACTGTGCATGCGTACTCGGGGTCACTACTGCTCATGCGCACTGGGACTCACTACTGCACATGCGCACTCGAACTCACTACTGCTCATGCGCATTCGGGGTCACTACTGCGCATGCGCACTCGGACTGACTACTGCGGATGCGCGCTCGGGCTCACTACTGCGCATGCGCACACGGTGTCACTACGGCGCATGCGCGCACGGGCCCAACACTGCGCATGCGCACTCCGGCTCAGACCTGCACATGCGCACACGGACTCACTACTGCGGATGCGCAATCGGGCTCACTACTGCGGATGCGCGCTCGGGCTCACTACTGCGCATGCGCACTGGGAGTCACTACTGCGTATGCGCAGTCCGACTCACTACTGCTCATGCGCAATCGGACTCACTACTGCGCATGCGCGCTCGGGCTCACTACTGCGGATGCGCAATCGGGTTCACTACTACGCATGCGCACACGGGCTCACTACTGCGCATGCGCGCACGAGCCCACTACTGCGCATGCGCACTCCGGCTCAGACCTGCCCATGCGCCCTCGGGCACACCACTGCGCATGCATACACGGACTCACCACTGCGCATGCGCACTCCGGCTCAGACCTGCCCATGCGCACTCGGGCTCACTACTGCGCATGCGCACTCCGGCTCAGACATGCACATGCGCACACGGACTCACTACTGCGGATGCGCAATCGGGCTCACTACTGTGCATGCGTACTCGGGGTCACTACTGCTCATGCGCACTGGGACTCACTACTGCTCATGCGCATTTGGACTCACTACTGCGGATGCACAATCGGGCTCACTACTGCACGTGCGCACTCCGCCTCAGACCTGCACATACGCACTCGGGGTCACTACTGCACATGCGCACTCGAACTCACTACTGCTCATGCGCATTCGGGGTCACTACTGCGCATGCGCACTCGGACTGACTACTGCGGATGCGCGCTCGGGCTCACTACTGCGCATGCGCACACGGTGTCACTACGGCGCATGCGCGCACGGGCCCAACACTGCGCATGCGCACTCCGGCTCAGACCTGCACATGCGCACACGGACTCACTACTGCGGATGCGCAATCGGGCTCACTACTGCGGATGCGCGCTCGGGCCCACTACTGCGCATGCGCACCCGGGCTCACTAGTGCGCATGCGCGCACGGACCCACTACTGCGCATGCGCACTCCGGCTCAGACCTGCACATGCGCACACGGACTCACTACTGCGGATGCGCAATCGGGCTCACTACTGCGGATTCGCGCTCGGGCTCACTACTGCGCATGCCCACCCGGGCTCACTACTGCGCATGCGCGCACGGGCCCACTACTGCGCATGCGCACTCCGGCTCAGACCTGCACATGCTCACACGGACTCATTACTGCGGATGCGCAATCGGGCTCACTACTGCGGATTCGCGCTCGGGCTCACTACTGCGCATGCCCACCCGGGCTCATTACTGCGCATGCGCGCTCGGGATCACTACTGTGCATGCGCATTCGGGGTCACAACTGCTCATGCGCACTCAGACTCACTACTGCTCATGCGCACTCGGGCTCACTACCGTGCATGCGCACTCAGGGTCACTACTGGTCACGCGCACTCGGACTCACTACTGCGGATGCGCGCACGGGCTCACTACTGCGCATGCGCACTCGGACTCACTACTGCGGATGCACAATCGGGCTCACTACTGCACGTGCGCACTCCGCCTCAGACCTGCACATGCGCACACGGACTCACTAATGCGGAAGCGCAATCGGGCCCACTACTGTGCATGCGCAGTCGGGGTCACTACTGCTCATGCGCACTCGGGGTCACTACTGCGCATGGGCGCACGGGCCCACTACTGCGCATGCACACCCCGGCTCAGACCTGCCCATGCGCCCTCGGGCACACCACTCCGCATGCGCACTCGGGCTCAGACCTGCCCATGCGCACACGGGCTCACTACTGCGCATGCGCGCTCGGGATCACTACTGTGCATGCGCATTCGGGGTCACAACTGCTCATGCGCACTCAGACTCACTACTGCTCATGCGCACTCGGGCTCACTACTGTGCATGCGCACTCGGGGTCACTACTGGTCACGCGCACTCGGACTCACTACTGCGGATGCGCGCACGGGCTCACTACTGCGCATGCGCACTCGGACTCACTACTGCGGATGCACTATCGGGCTCACTACTGCGCATGCGCACTCCGGCTCAGACCTGCACATGCGCACACGGACTCACTACTGCGGATGCGCGCTCGGGCTCACTACTGCGCATGCGCACTGGGAGTCACTACTGCGCATGCGCAGTCCGGCTCACTACTGCTCATGCGCAATCGGACTCACTACTGCGCATGCGCGCTCGGGCTCACTACTGCGGATGCGCAATCGGGCTCACTACTGCGCATGCGCACACCGCCTCAGACATGCACATGCGCACACGGACTCACTACTGCGGATGCGCAATCGGGCTCACTACTGTGCATGCGTACTCGGGGTCACTACTGCTCATGCGCACTGGGCCTCACTACTGCACATGCGCCCTCGAACTCACTACTGCTCATGCGCATTCGGGGTCACTACTGCGCATGCGCACTCGGACTGACTACTGCGGATGCGCGCTCGGGCTCACTACTGCGCATGCGCACACGGTGTCACTACGGCGCATGCGCGCACGGGCCCAACACTGCGCATGCGCACTCCGGCTCAGACCTGCACATGCGCACACGGACTCACTACTGCGGATGCGCAATCGGGCTCACTACTGCGGATGCGCGCTCGGGCCCACTACTGCGCATGCGCACCCGGGCTCACTAGTGCTCATGCGCGCACGGACCCACTACTGCGGATGCGCAATCGGGCTCACTACTGTGCATGCGTACTCGGGGTCACTACTGCTCATGCGCACTGGGACTCACTACTGCACATGCGCACTCGAACTCACTACTGCTCATGCGCATTCGGGGTCACTACTGCGCATGCGCACTCGGACTGACTACTGCGGATGCGCGCTCGGGCTCACTACTGCGCATGCGCACACGGTGTCACTACGGCGCATGCGCGCACGGGCCCAACACTGCGCATGCGCACTCCGGCTCAGACCTGCACATGCGCACACGGACTCACTACTGCGGATGCGCAATCGGGCTCACTACTGCGCATGCGCGCTCGGGCTCACTACTGCGGATGCGCAATCGGGTTCACTACTACGCATGCGCACACGGGCTCACTACTGCGCATGCGCGCACGAGCCCACTACTGCGCATGCGCACTCCGGCTCAGACCTGCCCATGCGCCCTCGGGCACACCACTGCGCATGCATACACGGACTCACCACTGCGCATGCGCACTCCGGCTCAGACCTGCCCATGCGCACTCGGGCTCACTACTGCGCATGCGCACTCCGGCTCAGACATGCACATGCGCACACGGACTCACTACTGCGGATGCGCAATCGGGCTCACTACTGTGCATGCGTACTCGGGGTCACTACTGCTCATGCGCACTGGGACTCACTACTGCTCATGCGCACTCGGACTCACTACTGCGGATGCACAATCGGGCTCACTACTGCACGTGCGCACTCCGCCTCAGACCTGCACATACGC